>JAJJWW010012357.1:0-600000 GCA_023531295.1 Papaver armeniacum | reverse complement strand
AACACTTCGTCTCATCGTTTGTAATTCCACAATATCTTGCTTCGCTAGTCGATTAAGATTTTTGTGAGGTGATTGATATTTCTAGGCTGTGCTTCGGTAATATAAATCTGGTATATTAATTGGTTCCTGTTCAGCTTGATTTATCAAAAGACGTAACAAAACTCGTAGGTATTTCTGTGGGAGACAGATTTATCTATTCCTATAGACTTTTCTGTATGAGACAAATTTGTTTATTAAAGTCTTCGACTTTGGGTCGTAACAACTCTTAGTTGTGGGTGAGATCAGCTAAGGGAATCAAGTGCGTAGTATCCTGCTGGGATCAAAGACGTAAGGAGCGTAATTGTACCTTGAATCAGTGTGAGATTGATTGTGGTTCAACTACAGTCCAGACCGAAGTTATTTTGTAGTAGGCTAGTGTCTGTAGCGGCTTAATATAGTGTGGTGTTCAATATGGACTAGGTCCCGGGGTTTTTCTGCATTTGCGGTTTCCTCGTAAACAAAACTTCTGGTATCTGTGTTATTTCTTTTCCCCATTATATTTTGTTATATAATTGAAATATCACAGGTTGTCCGTTGAATCGATCAGTTGGTAAATCCAACCTTTGGTTGTTGATTGAAATTGATTGATCCTTGAACATTGGTCTTTGGTACCGTTCAAGTTATTCCTCTCATATTCAATCAGACTCGCAAATTGTATTTGTTTGATTGTGGATCGAATTGAGAGATTGAGATATAACTCTTTGATATACTGATTATTATGATAGAGTATGACTATCTAGTTAATTCTCTTGTAAGTATATTGGAGTTAGTCCATACAGATTGCTAAGCGAAATATTGAGTGAAGTTGTTAGACCCCCGCTTTTCACTTTAGTGTCCTTGAATTCAGTTCCACGGTCGCTTCTAATTTTCTTTAGTTTGCGACCTTGTTCGTTCACAATAATCTTAAATTCATCAAGAGTTTCATTCTTATGAGATAGAAATGCTACCCAAGTGAATCTGGTGTAATCATCAACAATACCTAAAGCGTACTTCTTACCTGCAACCATGGGTTGTTGAATGGGTCCGAAGAGTTCCATATGAATTAAATCAAGTGGAGATTTAGTGAGAATATCTCGAGATGATTTATGGTGAACTTTCGTTTGTTTACCCTTTTGACAGGCACCACATACACCATCAATCTTTGCATTGATTTTTGGAACGCCTCTAACAAGTTCTTTATTAATGATCTTAGTTAGAAGACGATAATTGATGTGACCAAAACACTCATGCCAAAGATGTGTAGATTCCACCTTAGTCAAATTGCAACAGTTACTGAACTGAGTATCCAGAAGATAACAATTGTTTTTACCACGAGTACCCTGAAAAATTACTTTCCCAGCTTTGCCTACAATGTCACATCCATTCGCATTGAAGACAACTCTATGGCCTTTGCCACAGATTTGACTAATAGAAAGAAGGTTTGCAGTCATACCTTTAACGTATACTACATCATGGATTTCAGGAATGATGGGAAGTTTGATCATCCCCTTATTGCTTATGTAGCAGCAACTCCCATCTCCAAACGTTATCGGACCTCCTTCATAGTCGCTTGAAGTTACAAACCACGAGAGATCACCAGTCATATGAGGGCTACATCCACTATCAAGAAACCATTGAAAGGGTGATGTTGATTTTAAAGAAAAATCTCCCATACTAATACTACTATCCTGTTTAGGATGTTTTGTTAGTTTTGTACATCCTTTCAGAGAAGTAAACAGTTGTTCAGCTTTCTTATGAAGATTACTTGCAACTTTTAAATTCTTCCGGAAGGACATACATGTATGTCGAAAGTGATTGTAGGAGTCACAAAACATACATGGACCAACATCTTTAATCTCGTTTGAGTAGTTCTGAGTCCTATCAGTTTTCGCAGAGCCTAAACCTCGTTTATCATCTAACTTACGACCATTCTTGAGAGAAGAATGAACATAGTTATTCAAATCCATTGAAGGAATTTTGACAGATTTCAAATTCTTATTCATTGCAATTTCTGCAACAAGATCAGAGTTGATATGGATTTGTTCATCAAACTTTTTCTGGAAAATAGCAAGTTTTTCAGAACATACTCTACGATCAGAATTTAATCCTGGTGAAGCGTTTATAGAGACTTTACTGTCCATATAGTCAGATTGCTACAAACACAGACTTATAAGGTCTTTAAACGTGTTTGCCTGCTCTGATACCAATTGAAAAAATGGGGGTACAACAACCTCACCCAATATTTCTCTTATCAATATGCATGAACTAACTCCAATATACTTTCAAGAGAATCAACTAGACAGTCAGACTCGATCTTAAGAAAAGTATATCAAAGAGTTATATCTCAATTTAATCCGCAATCAAACAAATAATTTGCGAGCCCGATTGAATGAAAGAGAAATAAACTTGAATGGTACCAAAGACCAATGTTCAAGGATCAATCAATTTCAATCAACAACCAAAGGTTGGACTTACCAATTGATCGATTCAACGCACAACCTGTGATATTTCAATTATATAAAAAATATAATGCGGAAAAGAAATAACACAGACACCAGAAGTTTTGTTAACGAGGAAACCGCAAATGCAGAAAAACACTGGGACCTAGTCCAGATTGAACACCACACTGTATTAATCCTCTACAGATACTAGCCTACTACAAACTAACTTCGGTATGGACTGTAGTTGAACCCCAATCAATCTCACACTGATTCAAGGTACAGTTACGCTCCTTACGTATCTGATCCCAGCATGATACTACGCACTTGATTCCCTTAGTTAATCTCACCCAAAACTAAGAGTTGCTACGACCCAAAGTCGAAGACTTTAATAAACAAATTTTTCTCACACAGAAAAGTCTATAGGGATAGATAAATCTGTTTCCCACAGAAATACCTACGAATTTTGTTCCGTTTTTTGATAAATCGAGGTGAACAGGAACCAATTGATATATCGGACTTATATTCCCGAAGAAAAGCCTAGAAATATCAATCACCTCACAATAATCTTAATCGACTAGTGAAACAAGATATTGTGGAATCACAAACGATGAGACGAAGGTGTTTGTGACTACTTTTCTATCTTGCCTATCGGAGAAATTAATCTCGAGCAAATTTTACAAGTGTACTCAACACGATAGAAACAACAAGATCAGATCACGCAACTACAGAGAAAATAGTTGGGTATGGCTTCACAATCCCAATGAAGTCTTCAAGTCGTTAACCTACAGGGTCTCGATAGAAACCTAAGGTTAAAGGAGAATCGACTCTAGCTTATACAACTAGTATCACACAGGAGGTGTGGGGATTAGGTTTCCTAATTGCTAGAGTTCTCCTTTATATAGTATCCAAATCAGGGTTTCCAATCTAAGTTACCTTGGTAACAAAGTATTCAATATTCACCGTTAGATGAAAATATGATTAGATTCAAGCTAATATCTTTCAACCGTTAGATCAACTTAGCTTGTTATACACACATAAAATGTAAATTCATTTAGGTTTGAGTAACCGTACCTAAACATGTACACTTAGTTGGTTCAACAGTAGTTAACCAATGGTTAGCCATATGAGCACTTTCATATCAACCTTATTCATCTTCACCATAACTAGTTGTTTGTGGGTGAAAACCGTTTCTGCTGATCTTGGTAATTTCGGGTGTGTGGATGAGAAACGAATCTAAACCCTAAACAATGCACTGCACGAGAGTACTTTCGATTCGAGAGATCAATATGTACAATCTTGGCCTAAACCAAGAAATGGTCGTTCCAGACTTGCTTCGGTCACAAAGTGAAGGAGAAGGGTTGGTCTTAGGGAGGGAAGCGAAGAGAGTGTTGAGACCAGAATAGTTGATTCTGAAGGTGTGGTTTGTTTTATGACTTGTATCGGAAGTAGAACTGGTTAGCAGAATGGAAAGCTACCAGGTGATTTCTAGATACTGTATTGTTGCCGACCAAAACTTGTTGTTTGGTGAAAATAGGTGAAGCTTATTTATACAAGTCATATTGAAACATACCCTGGTCTCGTAGGAAGTGGAAACGATTAAGTGGTGGAAGAATAGAGTAACGTATAACCGTCAGACGTTATGCTTCCATGATGACGGAAGTGAATTCGTGTAACCGTCAGTCATTACGCTTCCATGATAAAGGAAATGAATTGTTTACACCGTTACTTTTCACCACTACTAATTGTCCTACTTCATGACACTTTCTTGTAATGGGCGCATTGCACGTCGCACGCTGTAAACCGCCAGACCAATACCCTGATGAGTATCCCCCAGTTTGTGACATGTTTGATGTCTCGAGTGTTTTCATGGAAAACGTGTAGCAGGTTGCTATGTGTGGAAAGTCAAAGTCAAGAAACTTTTCCATAGGAAAATAACATGTGATGCTATTAGGCTTGCCTTGGTCGGCCGCCAAAAACTTGCCACAAGTTCGTCAGTTTGGTGGCGAACTTGAATGGCTGAGATTACATCTCGTGAGGAAGGGTAGCCGTTGATTATGGCCACATCTTTGTTGTGTAACAAAGTGGCGCCATTAGCATAGTGGCGCCTGGCGTAGACGTGGCATAGCGGTTTGCCTGGGACTTTCCGCAAGTCCGTCAGTTCAGTGGCGAACATGGATGGCTGAGATTGCATCTCATGAGGAAGAGTGGCCATCGATTATGGCCGCATCTTGTTGTATAGCGAAGTGGCGCCATTGGCATAGTAGCGCCTGGTGGAGCCATGTCATAGCGGCGTGCTAGTGGCGTTGTAGCATGGCCAAAGCTAAGGTTTGGCTCCGTGGCCAAAATTAGGGCTTGGCGGTGTGGCCAAGGCTAGGATTTGGCGCCGTGGTAAGAATTAGGGCTTGGCGACGTGGCCAAGGCTAGGATTTGGCGCCGTGGTAAGAATTAGGTCTTGGAGGCGTGGCCAAGGCTAGGATTTGGCGCCATGGTAAGAATTAGAGCTTGGAGGCGTGGCCAAGGCTAGGATTTGGCTCCGTGGTAAGAATTAGGGCTTAGCGGCGTGGCTAAGGCTAGGTTTTGGCGCCGTGGTAAGAATTAGGGTTTGGCGGCGTGGCCAAGGCTAAAGTGGTATGCTACCGCGACAGAGTGGCATGTTGACATGCTGATCAATATGTTGTTATGGTAAGGCGCGTTTGGCCTTTAATGTATGGTGGCAAGTTTGGAGCGACTCGATTGGCCGAGGAAAGGGGACGGCCAAACATAAGGCGCTGTTACACTTCTTGTGAAAGTGTGGCGGCTTTAGAGCGACCTGATTGGTCGATGGGAAGTGAGGCCGGCGAGTATGGGCCCAGACACAACTTATGTGCGCGTGGCTAATTTGAGGCAACACGATTGGTCGAGAGAAATAGGGCCGGTTTAGGAAGAGGCGTGGCCAATGGCAAGTGGCGCCAGTTGGCCTAAGGCGTGGCCAATGTCAAGTGGCCATGCCTCCCTTTGCTGCTGCGGCTCCCTGTTTTATGATTCTGAGAAAGGTTTTGCACCTGCTAATCCATGACGGATTAATTACCTAGTTTGCCTAGGTTTAATTTCGACAAGCAAGGTATGATATACTGCGCGAGGCGCAAAAACCCTAACTTCTGCAAGTTAGTCAGGTCAATTGATTGAATTCTATGTGTTGACATAGAGTTCTTTTAAGTTCATTGCCAGAGAGCGGCATGTTTTTTCTGATTGAATACCTTATGCAAAGACCTTATCCTTGATACTTGGAAATTCGTGCTACTCTGCTGCGAGTGAACACAAATCGTTATGCCATATCAACATTAAGGGTTCAGCCGGAGAGCATAGCATAGAAGGCATTCAAAGGAACTTATATTAAGTGAATATAGGCGAGGCGCCGAAATTTACAGAACATCTGGGATGGTTGCTACATTCGCCAGTCTGGATAAATTTCATGTAAGTATATTGAACGGCTCAATAAATATGCCGGTGGAGAGGTTAGCACTCACGACAGCGTTTCCTTACAGAGTGACGTCACATCAGATGCAAGGTTTTACGATTTCAACCCTGAGCTAAAAACCACCATCAACATTAAGTCCCCTGCTTAGCACGTAACAGCGACGTTGTTGCGGGGTAAGCATGAGATGGTGACAGACAAGAGTAAAATCGAAAGGACGAGACGTGAAGAGATTGCCGAGGAAATTTAACTAACCTTTAGAGGAAGGCATGAGGAATTCGTGATCCCTGTATTGGTGGTTTTGCATAAATTAGGTTTGGCCATGGGGTATTGGCATCAGCGCTGCAGCTTTGGCTATTGATTGGCAGAAATGACACTGCAATTTGGTCCGTGAATCAGTGAATGACGCTAGCTGGACTAGGTCACGGAACGTATGGAGATGGCGCTGCTTTAAACGTCCAGGATGGCGCCGCTTTGGTAATGTCCGTGGAATGGTGGAAACAATACTTTGAACTTTGGCTACCAAACAGTGAAGATGGAGCCGGCGTTTTTCGCAGAATGGGCGGAGATAGTGCGGCTTTCATCACGGAAGGATAGAGTCATGGCGTTACTTGCTAGGCTGTGGAGCGGGCGGTGATTGCGGTGCTTTGAGCGGTGAAGAAGGCGCTCCTTTGGCTAAGTCACGGAATAGTGTGCATGACCCGAAAGAAGAAACTTTTTTCTACTTAAACTTCAAAATGCAATGTATATAAAAGGCGTTGTCCACCCTTTTATATTCGCATCATTGGATTTACCTCTGTAGCGGAAAGCCTCTTTCCATCAGCAGTCCAGGTGAGCCAACATAGAATTGCACCCATCTTCTTCAAAGGTATCTTCTCGTGTCTTTTCTCGTGTCTTTTCTCGTAGTTCTCCATTTTGTGTTCTTCATCATGCAGATTGCCGATGCAGACATAATGTAATTTTTTTTTTTGTAATGCACAATGGGATTTTCCGGTGATGGTCATACCTCTGACTCTTCGGAGAAATTTTTTGAAGTCGACGAACCCAGGTTTTCTTCACATGAGGAGATATTAAACCAAATCAACCATTTGTTCCATGCAGCCGGCCGGATTATACAAGGCATGTCCCTCACCCACATACGCATCATGCGAGTGCGCGCCCATGCTTTCATGGCTTTGATTGACATGGAGGAGAAATGGAGACGTGATGAAGCATCCCAGCAAGTCGGGAAATATCAACGTGATGAAGCTTCTCCACAACCCAGTGCCAAGGCTGAACGATTCGCCTCTCGATTGAAACGACGAAGGACTGAGTCCAAGAAACTTCTAGACGAGAGCCAGTTTAATCACCCTTTCCATAATGGTATCGTAATCCTCAATTCTGAGGTGGACGAACTAGAGCATTCCCAAGAGGCTGTGGTTTGCGAGACTGAAGCAGCTTCCGAAGTGGGTGTCGAAACTGCTGTTGAGGAAATCGAAGTGACCACTGAGGATGCTGTCGAGGCAGATGGTGAGGCGGTGGAAGCACATGTTGGAGTCATTGGAGAAGCTGTGGGGATGTATGCTGGAACTGCTGTTGAAGCGGATTCTGGATGGGATGTTGAAGCTGCTGCTGAAGCGGTTTCCAGATGGGATGTTGAAGCTGCTGCTGAAACGGCTTCTGGATGGAATGTTGAAGCTGCTGCTGAAACGGCTTCTGGATGGAATGTTGAATCTGAAACGGTTTATGGATGAAATGTTGAAGCTGAAACGGTTTCTGGATGGGATGCTGAAGCTGCTGTTGAGATAGCTTCTGGATGGAATGTTTGCTGTCGGAAAAGGTGTTGAGGCAAGTGCTTGAAAAAGCTCTGATGGAGGCGTCATTGACCAAGGTGTTCGTCATTGACAACTGGTTTTCCCATTTTGCGATTTCCGTCATGTTGATGGTGGATTTTCAACAAAGGGCAAAACCGTAAAATCATGAGGCATGTTTTTGACACGGCTTTCAGGCATGCAACGATTCATATTTTACGAAGCCATGATGAATATGTTTTCGAAAAGCCTCCACTAGCTGAGCGTTCGATCCCTGGCATTTCGTCGTGACCTCTATGCAGAATAACGTATTTGGGCGGTTCTCCGTAGATTGAGAGCTTAACGCCTTCCAGACATCGGTTATACTCATTGTTCCCTGACTGCAGGAGAGAGACCCACCTCCACATAAAAGAATAGTTGGGCGGCATACGCCTTCAGGACGTCGGTGACACTCACCGTTCCCTGATTATGTGGAGAGACCGTGCATAGATTCAGGCGGTTCTCCGAAGATTGAGAACACTAACGCCTTCATGTCGTAAACAACACTGTGACTCCCTGACTATGCACCATTCAGAATGGATGTGACGCTTTAGATTAATTCTGCCGTGACATTCACCACTGAATTCCCAGAATAATCTATTATTGCTCCTATTCCATGGTCGAATCCACGACCTGATCCCATGGAATGACAATAACAATTTCTCCTATTTTGTGGTCAAATCCACGGCTTGATCCCATGGAATGGCAATAAACAATTGCTCCTATTCCATGGTCGAATCCACGGCCTGATCCCATGGAATTGCAATAAACAAATTGCTCCGATTCCATGATCGAATCCACGGCTTGATCTCATTGAATGACAATAAACTACTACATTATCTCGTTATTCCGATTTCATGATCGAATCCACAACTGATCTCATGAAATGGTGATAGATAATTTTAATTACTCCGATTCTATGGTCGAATCCACGATCCCATAGGATGGAAATGCTTGTTTTATTATTCTAAATTCGTAGTCGAATCCACAGTTGATCATATGAATTAATAATAAAAAACTATTCATTTTTATTACTCAGTTTCATGAATTATTCTCCGTTGAATTTTATAAATTAGTAGTAAGTACTCAACAACCGGGCGTCTGGACTACCACTGAGTAAGCCCCACAAAAATGGTGCAAGTGTATTCGACACTGATGCACGACTGAGCACCCGGATGCACGAACGAGCATCCAAAAAATATGAAACAATGAGGAATCCTACACAAAACAGGGAGAAAGCAATAAATATTAATTAAATAATGAGAGGCGCCCAGGGCTGGGCCCACCGACCGGCTGGCCATGCCCTAGCCATGGTCGGTCCCACGCCTCTCCCACTATTTTCCTTATTTTTTTGTTATTTCATGAACTCATGAAAACTCCTTGATTTTAGCAACTTTCCTTGTTTTTGCAAAACTCATGAATCCTCCATAACTTCATGGATTCATGAAATAATATTATAAAATAAGGAAAGGTGTGCGGGACTGGGCAACCTAGCCGGCCGGCCATGCCCAGGCCGTGGTCGGTCCCACACCTCACAATCCTTAGCTTTTTATAATTATTATTCCCTAATCTCACGAAACTCCTTTGTTTCAAAAAAAACTCATGGATTCTCCGTAACTCCAAGGATTCTCCATAACTTCAAGGATTCATGAAAAATAATATTATAAAATAGGGAAAGGTGTGCGGGACCGAGCAACATAGCCGGTCGGCCATGCCCTAGCCGTGGCCGATCCCACACCTTACAATCCCTAGTATTTTATAATTATTTCCCTCAATTCATGAATCTCATGGGTTTGAGCAAAATTCATGATTTCTTCATATTTTCTCAAATATTGCTCAAATCATGAAAAACCAAAAGCCAACAGGTCACACGACCGGCTAGCCTCTCACGACAATTTTAAATCTTAACATACACTTATTTTAATATTTACAAAATATTGATCAATTGAGCATACATGCTCATTCCAACAAAAATCAAGAATTTCAGTCAAGATGAAACTCTTCTGAAAATTCACAACATTGCTCGAACGCACATCAGAAAATACTGAAACTCTCAGTACGGAGACACGGGCACCACGAAAACACGTGTATGCCTTCATGACCTACCAGAGTCATCCTTAGGGCTTGCACAAAGCCGGTCCCACACGTTTTCATAATTCTGACCTAATTTGCTCAATTGCTCGTATTGGGCCCAAACTATCTCCAACCAACCGGGGGATTTCTCAAACGACCAACAACTGGTCACGTGACCACCAAGAGCCGGTCCCATGCCCTCTTGGTCAGTCCCCATCTTTCATACCTAGGTTTTATCACCTAATGCTAAACCCAAAGAATATTTCGATAAATGATAAACCAACATTTAATCATCATTCTTTCACCAATCCTCAAACCGAGAACCTCAAAGGGCCGGAGCATGGTGCATGCTCACTCGAGCACCGGGCACCACATGGACGCCCATCATCCCATGTGATCCTCTATCACTCATGACCTATTTTCACAAATTGAGTGGCCCAGATCGCGATTCATCAACTATGATCTTGAAATTAGGGTTTTGAATAAATGCTCCACGAATCATCACTCTAAGCACGATTCAAACACTAATTAATTTATGATGGATTCAAGACAACCAACATCAATGACTTGTATAAATAGGTTCTCCGCCCTAATTAATCATATAATATTTGGTAGCTTACTAATATTTTAATATTTTATTGGGTCACGTCACCAATAAATGTTTTCATTTCAAGATGGTGGAACTCGTCAATTACCGAATCGAGCAATACTTGCTCCCGGTAGGGAATAACTCCTCCCATCACCGTTGCTCAAATATTGATCCCATTGCAGACTTGATGGAGAAACGGAAATATCAATATTTGGTAATTTATCAGCAATTTGTCGAATTGAGCAATACTTGCTCAATTGCACGACAAATTATCAACATTCAGTAATTTGCCGAATTGAGCGATACTTGCTCAATTGCACGTCAAATCATCAACATTCATTATTTTGCTGAATTGAGCGATACTTGCTCAATTGCACGTCAAATCATCAACATTCATTATTTTGTCGAATTGAGCAATACTTTCTCAATTGCTCGTCAAATTCTCGATATTCAGTAATTCGTTGAATTGAGCAATACTTGCTCAGTTGCTCGAATATTGATCCAACTATCAATATTCAGTAATTTATCATTATTTCGTCGAATCGAGCAATACTTGCTCAGTTGCTCGAATAATTCATATATATTCAGTAACTCATCAATATTCAACAACTCGTCGAATTTACAATATTTGCTCAGACGAGCAACATTAACATTCATGAATCGCTGAGCATTTTTCAAACATGCTCGATTCAACAAAACCTAGACTCATTGTCTAATTAGTGAACAACTGACAAACTAAATACACGTCTGTCATGCAAACTCCACAATTCGTGAGACATCAATCACGTCAAATTGGGGGATAACCACTAGGGTTTTGGTCTGGCGGCCTACAGCACGTGGATTTCATCCACGACGAGAAATGTGCGTAAGTTGTGTAAACGGTTGAAGGAGTTAGCAAAGTAGTGGGTGCACGATCCGTCAAGTCTCCACACGACATGGAACTGACTTTACCACGATCTTCCACTTGCCCACTCTTCCACTCATGAAACCGTCACACTTACAGGGGTCAAGGTGTTCACAACTCCGACAATATAAATAAGTCTCTGAATCCATGATTGAGGACAACGAATGATCACTAGATATCAACAATCGTCCATACAGAATTTCTCGAGTAACTACCCTCAAGAATTCATCAATCCATCATAACTTATTCGAACTCCACAGTTCACCAATTATTGCGGAAACCGTCAACACATCTACAATCCTTGATCATCACTGATGCCACACAATTCTCAGCTTCCCTCCTACAGATCAACCCATCTCCCTCTTTGCGACCGAATTGACTCTGGAACGGCCATTGTCTTTGTTTAGGCCGGAGTCCTACAGATTGATCTCTCGAATCTAAGCACCCCCTTTTCAGCGGTGCATCTGTGTGAGGTTGAGAAGTTTGCTCGGTTCGAGGAGTCTCGACAACACGCTCGTCTCTTTATTCACCTAAAAAACCAGCGAACCGTTTTTCCCCATCCACAGATTGGCGACCACAGTGGGAGATTAATCTCTCGGTTGCAATCTCTCATTCTCACAAAGATGGTTGGTCTTAGATCTAACATAGTCTCTCAAAATTCCAATCAGAGTCTTTCAAATGGCGACGCTTCTCTGGCTTATCCGAACGATTCTGGTAATATTCGTCATCCGTACTTCACTACTCCCTTTTCATCTATTGATGCATTTGACGGAGAAATTCCGTCACTGGTTGAACTGGCGCGAAGGCAAGAGATTTTGGAAAGGAACATAAATCGATTGAAAAAAACAATTGATAATTTGTTTAACTGCATGGTGGACCTGAAAAGAATCTTAGGAGCTCAAGTGGTGGAACGCTCGTCTTTTGACACCACTCACGCTATCCCTAAAGCCAACAACTTCACCACTTATGAAAAGCCGGTGGAACAAGAAGTCACACATTTAATCGAGAATCTATGTGAACTCCTGCATTTCTCCAGAGATCAGCGTACAGACACGTTTGCTGCACTCAACAAAATATCATCTGATGTGCGAATAGATCCATCATCTCCGGAGGTTGAACAAGTGTCCATGGTATCTGAACTTTCAATCAACAACATCACCTTCACTTAGGAAGACCGAATGACGGAGGAAGGACACAACCGAGCTCTGTTCGTAACTGCTTCTATCAAAGATTTGAATTCAGGAGAGTTCTCATCGATACAGTTGCTTCCACAAATCTCATCACTATGAAGACTCTCAAGGAAGCCAAAGTTCCACAAAGCAAAATCGTTCATCATCCCATATTGATGACGGGTTTTGAAGGGAGCCAGAGTCACACATATGGGTATGTCTATGTGGATCTAAAGGTAGGGCCGATTCAATCCACTGTCAAGTTTCATGTGATCGAGAAAGATCCATATTATCACACGATACTCGGAAGACCATGGCTTCATGACAATAAGGTTGTTCCTTCGACGTACCATCAATGTATGAAAGCTTTGTTCAACAACAAAATTGTCCGTATCCCAGCTGCAGTGTCTCCTTATGCTCCGGTTTATGATTCTGAGTCCCTGGAACCTCCAAAGAGCATCCCCGAACTTCCAAGCAATATCTGCGGTACTCTACTCCCAAGTTGGGAATCTATTGAGAAAACCGATAAACCATCATCAAAGGATGCTAAATCTTTCAAACCGTCTACCACACCGCTCAAGCGTCGTCAAGGTCAAGGTATGGCTCATAAGAGGTCCAACTTTATTACTGATTATGACGCAGAAGGGAGAGTCATTTATCTCCGTCGTAAGGATTAGCAATTAACAGGGGAGGTCGATGAAAAGTCTCCCCGCCCTGGAGAATCATGCCAGATTGAGCAATCACCCGATGAAGAAGTTCGAGATGCACCACGACAATTGCAAAATGGCACAAATTCCACAACTGACGACCTTGAAACTATCAACATCGGAACGGATGAGAACCCGAGGCCAATCTTAATCAGTTCTGCTTTCTCACCGGAGGAACGAGAAGGATTGATAGGTCTGTTGAAAGAGTATCAAGATATCTTCGCCTGGACGTACGAAGAGATGCCCGGCCTGGACGATAAATTAGTTACTCATTATTTGCACATCACTCCCGGTTCCAAACCTGTCTAACAACCGCCCAGGCAATTCAGACACGAAGTTGAAGAACAAATCAAGGTGGAGATCCAGAAACTACTAACAACACGATTCATTAAACCCATTCAACATCCAACGTGGCTGGCGAACATTTTCCCAGTGAAGAAGAAAAATGGCCAGATCCGATGCTGTGTGGATTTCAGGAACCTGAACAAGTGTTGCCCGAAGGATGGCTTTCTATTGCCAAACATAGATATGCTCGTTGATGCAACCAGCGGTCATGACATGTTCTCGTTTATGGACGGTTACAGTGGATACAATCAAATCAAGATGTACGAGCATGATCCTAACAAGACCGCATTTCGAACTCCCATTGGAAACTTCCACTACACAGTGATACCTTTCGGCCTGAACAATGCAGGAGCCACTTATCAGCGAGCCATGACCGCAATATTCCATGACATGATGCACAAGCAAGTGGAAGACTACGTTGACGATGTGGTGGTGAAATCAAAGACTCGGGCGTCCCACCTAGACATTCTAAGACAAGTCTTCGAAAGATGTAGAGAGTATAAATTGAAGATGATTCCCCTGAAATGTGCTTTTGGTGTTTCTTCTGGAAAGTTTCTCGAATTCTTAGTCACTGCAGAAGGAATCAAGGTCGATCTAGACAAAACAAAAGCCATTACTACCATGCCACCTCCACGAACTGTGAAAGAGCTCCCGAGTTTCATGGGCAAAGTCAACTATATCCGGCGTTTCATTCATGGACTTTCTCAACTCATTGCTTCATTCACTCCTCTGTTGAAGAAAGGAGCAAATTTTGCATGGACAACCGTTCAAAAAGAAGCATTTCAGAAAAAATACAAAAATATTACTATCACTGCTGTCATGAAATCTCCAAGTGCAAGGACGACCGCTGATATCAGTACACAGCCTCCAATGCGATGTTGCTATTGGAGCACTCCTCGCCCAAGAAGATGAAGAAGGCATCGAACGTCCAATCTACTACTTCAGTCGCACAATGAGGGATGCTCAACTCCGATACCCAAAGGCTGAAAGAGCGTGTCTAGCATTGGTTCATGCAATTCATAGGTTCAGACATTACCTACTATCAAATAGAGTCGTGCTCGTGGCCAAAGCTGATCCTATAAAGTTCTTACTATCGAAACCTGCTTTGATCGGGAGACCAGCAAAATGGTTACTGCAAATGTCAGAATTTGACATAGCGTGCGTCCCTCCAAAAGCAATCAAAGGACAAGCAGTTGCAGACTTACTTGCTGCTTTCCTTGGAGAAGACATCACAATGTTGCATGAAGAAGTGCCCGGTGAGTTTCCAGAAATTTCAATCATTCAAGAAGAAACATGGCTATTGTATTTCGATGGATCTGCCACTCCGAGCAATGATACTGGTGGAGCGGGCATTGTGCTAGTATCTCTATTCGGTGAAGTCTTCTCACATTCATTCAAGCTGGACTTCCACTGCACCAACAATTCAGCAGAATATGAAGCTTTTCTCCTAGGGCTATCTTTGGCCAAAAAAGCAGGAGCAAAGCACCTAGAGATTAGAGGAGACTCAAAGTTGTCGGTAAATCAAATGAATGGTGTATACTCTCTCAAAGAAATAACACTTGCTCTATTCAGAACCGAGGCACAACGACTATTAGCTCATTTTTCTGATGCAACAATTTTCCATACCGGCCGCACTAATAATAGACATGCTGATTGTCTTGCGACTATAGCATCCAAACTGCAATTTGAAGGGTCCGAGAAATCCATCACTGTGCAAAGACGCTCTGTATCATCTACCTGGCTTACCCAAGTTGAAGATGCTCAATCGAGCGACTGGCGGGCACCCATCATTCATGAATTGAGCAATTCTCTTACGGAGGGGAAAATTAGTCTCAAGGAGTTGAAAAACTTTTTCCTGCTGCACGGAGCGTTATATTATTGCAATCCTGATGGATCCCTGTTGTTGATGGTGGATTTTAGTTTAGGGATAAAATTGTAAAACCAAATTTATGCGCTGACATCCTGCAAAGAATAAAGCCGCTGATAAGTGATGAATACTTCTTCACTTTACTAATTCACCTAGAATGGAGCATGTGGCAACAATCCCAGTATTCTGTGAATTAAAATACACGAAATTCATCCAGGATGGAGCATGTAGCAACAATCCCATATACCCTGTGAATTTACAGCATTATTAATTAATGCATATCCATCCTTGTATTTCATGTACTCATTACCGGTGCGGCATGACGACTGAGTGTTGTTCTCAGCAGAGCAACACGAACCTCCAAGCATTAATAATGAAGCATGTACGAAATACCCGTACAGGCTACAACTCTCGGTGTGTTATACTAGCCCGATTGAGCATACAACTCTAAATGTGTTATACTAGCCCGATTGAGCATACAACTCTCGGTGTGTTATACTAGCCCGATTGAGCACACATCTCTCGGTGTGTTATACTAGCCCGATTGAGCATGTTTGAACCTGGACTGTCCATATCAGTCTTAGAGACGATCACGACTATCCAACTTCACTAGCATGATTGGATGGCTTAGATTGAATCCATGACCCCAAGCAGGTATTGGAATATTCACTACCGACCCAACGCGGGCCCCGCATGGTTTGTCTCCCCAAAAGGGTGGCATAGCTTGCCAAACCGTCCAAGCCAAAGCAGTATGGACGAAAAACCCTAAATTAGGGTTTGTGGCACATTACATGTATCGCAAAACAGTCTCAACCGCCCATCTTCGCAGGCATAGATGGAGGGTGTAGATGTACATTCAAAGGGCCCAGATCATGTCAACACAAATACCGTGGGCCCGCCTACATACATGACCGATCGGTCAGGTTCAACTATAGTTGGTCGTTCCAGTTCGTGCGCCCAAACAAGGCATGACGCACGGCCGGTGAAACCCTAATTAGGGTTTGAACAATCACGAGCGTCCATTTTCTCCTGCACGAATGAAGGGTCTAGGATTAGACTAAGCAGGTCCGGTGCGTATCAACATGACCACCGTGGGCCCATCTATCTCCACACCTAATCGATCAAGGCATATCATGCATGTTTGCCTCGATTCGCATGCCCGAACTAGGCATGGTCGCACCTCCCGATTGCAAACTAATCTCGACCACTCAACTTTGCCGGACAAATTGAGTGGCTTAGATCACGTTTCTATGGGAAATTAAGATATTGACGTGTATACCAGCTCGCCGTCTGTATACCAGACTAATCGACCAAGACCGACCAAGCTTGGTCGTCTTGAAACGTGCGCCCGAAGTGGGCATGATGCGCGGCTTTTGCGGCACCAGATTTCTGTTGCAAATTGATCTCGACCACTCAACTTCGCCGGACAAATTGAGTGTCCCAGATCACACTTTCACGAGACAATGAGGTATGGGCGCCTACACCGTCATGTCGTCTACACACATGCACGATCGGCCCTGCCAAAATTGTATCACAAGCTTGGATTCGACCAAGCTGAAGAGTAATGCTTGCGCACCTCTTCAAAAACCCTAATTTCACCAACGGTCGCAGATGAGTGTCTCAAAGATCATCTCGTCCGTCCAACTTCACCGGCTTGGTTATACAACCCTAGTCAGGAGTTAATTGGTCAACGAGGCGTCATGGTGATCACCACCCGTCACTCTACCACACCATGATGCAGTACCTGCATAGAATACACACGATACTTCACAAGTATCGACTTCCTAAATAAATTAGTTATTTAATCTAGCATTACATGATATTTTCTGTGGGTCCCACGATCCACACACTCGAGACATCAATCATGTCACAAACTGGGGGATACATACTGGGGTATTGGTCTGGCGGTTTACAGCGTGCAGCGTGCAACGCGCCATCACAAGAACATGTCAGGAAGTCATGGACGGTTAGAGATGACAGGAGAAGTGGGCAAGACTGGTCGTGTAACACTAACACACAACTCCACTACTCCATCACTCCACTTCCTCCACTTCCCACGAGAAACGTGAATAAGTCTCAAATGACTTGTATAAATAGGTTCTCCTCCCTATTTCCGAAAAACAAGACAAGTCCAGACAACAGAGGCAAGTGTTGATACCATCGTATTCAAACACCGGAACTGATAGCTTACATCCTGCAATCCAGTTCAGCTTTCTTATACAAGTCATACATAGGCAACACCTTCACAATCTCAACACCTTCTTCGTTTCCCTCCTTAAGATCAACCCCATCTCCTTCACTTTGTGACCGAAACAAGTCTGGAACGTCCATTTCTTGGTTTAGGCCGGATTTGCACAGGTTGATTTCTCGAATCTACAAGCACTCCTGTGCAGTGCATTTGTTTAAGGTTTAGACTCATTTCTCATCCACACACCCCAAATTACCAAAACCGGCAGAAATAATTTTCACCCATAAACAATTGGCGACCACAGTGGGAGTTTAATCTCTCGGTTGTAAAGTCAATTTATTCAATACAATTCAATCAATTTCGAGATGGTTGGTCTTAGGACCGCCTCGACAGTCTCAAATCCCGATGGTTCCTCCAACAGAGATACGCCTCCTCCTAACGGCATATCTGTCAGCATGATCAGGAGATTTCCAATATTAATCGAACTAGCACGGGTACATGAAATTCACACGAAGAACATGGAGCTAATCAAAGAAGCGGTAAACGGCATACTTGATCTCCTCATTAAGATGACATCAGAGATGAGCATTCCGGAGACCTCTACACCGGGGACTAGTTCCCCTCAGATCAACAGATTTACTACGAACCAGAGACCAGTGGATCAGGAAGCGGCATCTCTAGTGGAAAGCTTGTGTGAACTATTGCACCTCTCGAAGAATCAACGGCGCGAGACGTTTTTTGCAATTAATAAAATAGCTCGGACGTACACCCGACTCCTTCACGTCCGTAAGTCCAACAGATTGGAAACATCTCGTAAATAATATTACATTTACAGAAGACGACATGATGGCAGAGGAAGGTCACAACCGGGCCCTACATGTTACCGCATGCATCAAGGGTTCAGAGTTCAGGAGGGCCCTCGTCGACACAAGAGCATCTTCGAATGTAATTACTCTCAAGACTCTCAGGACAACCAAGGTTGGACCATGCAAGATTGTACGACAGCCCACCACAATGACGGACTTCGAAGGAAACCAGACCAGCACATACGAGTATGTCAATTTGAATTTATCAGTAGGACTCGTTCAGTCAAAAGTGAAATTTGAAGTCATAGAAAAGGAGCCAGACTACCATATGATACTAGGGAGACCGTGGCTTCATGATAATAAGGTCATCCCTTCAACGTATCACCAGTGCCTAAAGACCATGCTAAATGAGGAAGTCATCCGTATTCCTGCATCATTGTCTCCGTACGCACCAATATGCGGAGTGGAACTGTTCGAGCCACAAGAAACTCCGCAGGGAAGGTCAGAAAAAGTCCTGTGCACCCCACTACCCATGTGGGCTTCAATCCAGGAAGAAGACCGACTTGCATCACTGGGGGCTAAGCACCACGATATTCCTTTTCTGACGAGGCGTCCATCTTTATCCGGTGAAGCTTCAACCCATGCTCACACCAAAAGGGAACGCACTTTCGAGGCAAACCGTGATCAGAAGGGGAAGACAATATACCGGCGCCACTGTTAGCAATTAGCAGGAGAGACTGGTACCCAGTCTCTCCGCCCAGTTGAATGCTGCAAGAACGACGAAACACAAGAGGAGGTATTGGACGCTCCGCGACAGCTACAAGATGGCACCAACTCCACAACCGACGAGCCCGAGACTGTTAACATCGGGAATGAAGAATCTCCCAGGCCTGTCTCTATCAGTTCGACTCTGTCCGTGGACGAACGTGTGAGTCTTGTCCAACTACTCAAGGAGTACCAAGATGTGTTTGCCTGGACATACGAGGAAATGCCTGGTCTAGACGAAAAATTGGTCACCCATCACCTACATGTCATACCTGGATCCAAGCCAATCAAGCAATCTCCGAGGCAATTCAGACACGAAGTGGAAGAACAAATCAAGAACGAAATTCAGAAGTTGCTAGCTGCTGGCTTTATCAGACCTATTCATCATCCAACCTGGTTAGCTAATGTGGTCTCAGTAAAGAAGAAAAACGGACATATTCGGTCCTGCGTGGATTTCAGAGACTTGAACAAGTGCTGCCCCAAGGATGACTTTCCTCTGCCTAACATTGACATGTTAGTAGACGCCACCAGCGGACAAGGCATGTTCTCCTTCATGGATGGTTACAGCGGCTACAATCAGATAAGGATGTATGAGCACGATGCAAGAGCTCCAAAACTTCATGGGCAAGGTGAACTTTTGCTTCATTCACCCCCTGCTGAAGAAAGGATCAAGTTTCGTCTGGATCACACTACAACAGGAAGCGTTTCAGAGGATTCAACAAATATTGCCATCTTTGAATCATCACAAAGGGTTAGCCTATTATGTCAGCCCAGACAAGAGCGAGCATGGGACATCTTCAAATCCAGTAAAGCCAACACCTCAAGGGAGCAGCCTGAAGAGGGTAACAATGTCCGCGTGTCATGTCGAGAAAGAATCCGGGAGAATCACTCTATCAGAGGATGGTGCATGTATACCGTGTTATGTTGGAGAATCTGCACTTTTGGTCATCCTCTGGACTTCGTGAAGCTGTTGAACGCTCATCTACGACAACATCTACCCTGCTGGAAAGAACCAGGCCTTCCAGTAATGAAGAGCCTCATGATGTTCGTGGAAGCATACATCCCACCAACAGCAATACAACCTTGACCTTCCATAAGAAGTTTATTTGAAGCGCAAGAAGAGAAAGCCACCGAGATACAACATCCTGCGCGTCCAAAATCGCCAAATCTAACTCCAGCACCATATGCACGACTGCCGTAATGGTGAAACAACGTCCAAGATATTCCATATCTGGATCGATGGTAACTACATCAATTAGAGATGCTTTCAGAATTTGTCTCCCGTAGAAGATTTAGTTGCGTTACCAAAGGAGTATGACTGGACCGCTTAGCACGCCTATCTCAAAGACAGCCTCATGAACCTAGCGTGACAACATCTATCAAGTCCAAAGCTCTGGATACTCGTGGGTAGGGTATTGTCTCCCTCTTCTCTATTTCATGAAGAAACGTCAAGAAAGCCATCGGTTCCAGTTTATCCATCTAACAATGAAACGAGCTCTACCACTATATGAAGACTGTCAAGTTCGTGCCCGTAGCTATCACGCCTCTCCCTGCCAGTCTCTTATGATCACAGCTGCTGCCAGGAACTGTTGTTTCTCGTCGATTAATACCATCCAGAGATTCACCATATCAACGATCATTACGTACAAAAGACCCATCGGGCATACAAGATAGAGCCACGTAGACCACGCTTGGGGACTGAGGCTCAGCATGAAATTCCTTTACCGTCAGTCAAGAACTTCTTCAACGCTCCACCCACTAGAAATTGCATCAAACGCTCTCCGGGACCTGCTTGCTCCAGAAGATTCTTCAACGCTCTCAGCGGGATACACACTACGTTCGAACATACAAGGTTCACATTTGGGCAAAGCAAGCACGCCTAGATCCCACGTTCGAAAAAAGGGAAGACCGATGTTGGTTAGCAAGACCGGTGTTCGTCAAGGCAAGACCGGTGTTGGTCGAAGTAGCAAGGATGACACTCGAGCAAGTACATAAACTGTACGGGCAAAGAAAGCAAGGCCGGTGTTGATCAAGTCACAAAGCAAGTACTGATCAAGTCACAAGGCCGGTGTTGATCAAGTCACAAGGCCGGTACTGCTCAGGTCACAAGGCCGGTACTGCTCAGGTCACGAGGCTGGTATTGGGCCAGCAAACGAGGCCGGTGTTTCTCCAGATACACGTGTACACCAGCTCGCCGTGGACCCATCTTGTATAAAAACGCGCGATACATGTAGTCACACACGACAGAACACACATTCACGTTAGAATACACAAGGCCGGGATTGGGTCCAAACACCGGTATTGATCAAGTTTCAAGTCCGGTATTGCTCAAGTTTCAAGTATGGAATTGATCAAGTGACAAGTCCGGTATTGCTCAAGTTTCAAGTCTGGTATTGATCAAGTGACAAGTCCGGTATTGCTCAAGTTTCAAGTCTGGTACTGATCAAGTGACAAGTCCGGTATTGCTCAAGTTTCAAGTCTGGTATTGATCAAGTGACAAGTATGGTATTGATCAAGTCACAAGTCCGGTATTGCTCAAGTTTCAAGTCCGGTGTTGGTCAAGGGGCAAGTATGGTGTTGGGGTGAGGCAACAGGTTTGGTAATTGGTCGAAGCAGGCACAGCCGGCCCCAAGCAAAGCAGGCACGAGGTAGCTCCCACTTGATCAGGCACATCCAGCCCCAAATTGGTCGAAGTAGGCACAGCCGGTCCCAAGCAAACAAGGCACGCGGTGGATCCCCACGTTCGAGAAAGGCAGGCATAACAAGCCCACGTTCGATCAAGCAGGCGCATGATGAGTCCCACGATCGAGCGAAGCAGGCGCAACAGTCCGTTGAGAAGGCACATCAGCCCCACGCTCGAGCGGAACAATCACGAAGAAGGCTCTCGACCGAAGCAGGCATAACAAGGTCAATCGAAGGCAAGACCGACATCATGCTTGGGGACATGACGACTCATCTCACCTGGTAACATCTAACTTTGTCTCATAAGTTTTATATGTATATGTCATCATCTAATGCCTACCCCACAATAGTGTAACCATTATGTGCTATGCAGTGGACTTAATGTTGATGGTGGATTTTAGTTTAGGGCTAAAATTATAAAACCAAATTTATGCGCTGATATCCTGCAAAGAATAAAGCCGCTGATAAGTGATGAATACTTCTTCACTTTACTAATTCACCTAGAATGGAGCATGTGGCAACAATCCCAGTATTCTGTGAATTAAAATAAATGAAATTCATCCAGGATGGAGCATGTAGCAACAATCCCATATACCCTGTGAATTTATAGCATTATTAATTAATGCATATCCATCCTTGTATTTCCTGTACTCATTACAGGTGCGGCATGACGACTGAGTGTTGTTCTCAGCAGAGCAACACGAACCTCCAAGAATTAATAATGAAGCATGTACGAAATACCCGTACAGGCTACAACTCTCGGTGTGTTATACTAGCCCGATTGAGCATACAACTCTCGGTGTGTTATACTAGCCCGATTGAGCATACAACTCTCGGTGTGTTATACTAGCCCGATTGAGCACACATCTCTCGGTGTGTTATACTAGCCCGATTGAGCATGTTTGAACTCGGATCCCATATCGAGTCTCAGAGACGATCACGACTATCCAACTTCACCAGCATGATTGGATGGCTTAGATTGAATCCAAGACCCCAAGCAGGTATTGGAATATTCACTACCGACCCAACGCGGGCCCCGCTTGGTCTGTCTCCCCAAAAGGGTGGCATAGCTTGCCAAACCGTCCAAGCCAAAGCAGTATGGAGGAAAAACCCTAAATTAGGGTTTGTGGCACATTACATGTATCGCAAAACAGTCTCAACCATCCATCTTCGCAGGCATAGATGGAGGGTGTAGATGTAGATTCAAAGGGCCCAGATCATGTCAACGCAAACACCGTGGGCCCGCCTACATACATGACCGATCGGTCAGGACCAACTATAGTTGGTCGTTCCAGTTCGTGCGCCCAAACAAGGCATGACGCACGGCCGGTGAAACCCTAATTAGGGTTTGAACAATCACGAGCGTCCATTTTCTCCTGCACGAATGAAGGGTCCAGGATTAGACTAAGCAGGTCCGGTGCGTATCAACATGACCACCGTGGGCCCATCTATATCCACACCTGATCGACCAAGGCATATCATGCCTGTTTCCCTCGATTCGCACGCCCGAACTAGGCATTGTCGCACCTCCCGATTGAAAACTAATCTCGACCACTCAACTTTGCCGGAAAAATTGAGTGGCTTAGATCACGTTTCTATGAGAAATTAAGATATGGACGTGTATACCAGCCCACCGTCTGTATACCATACTAATCGACCAAGACCGACCTAGCTTGGTGATAGGTGTTGTAAAACACCTAATTTATTATCTAGTATTTATGCTTTCTTTGCTAGTTTCGTGTGAATTATGTATCTTATGTTCGCTTTTGAGTATTATTAGGTGTTTGGAGTCATTGGAGAAAAAGGAAGTGGAACTCGCTTAAATCCAGTATTTCTTCTCATCATCCTGAAGAGCACGAAAATATGAAACCAATGGCGAAAGAATGAGGCCAATCCGATGTCGTATGATGAAGTTATGGGCGAAACGAAAAGCTACGCCTGTCGGTTCCTCAGGACTGACAGTACAACGAGAATGATGTAGGAAACTGCACTGTCAGTCTTACAAGACTGACAACTGAATGAGATTACTAAGGGCGCCTGGTTTAATTACTCGGGGCACCTCACCCTTTATAACACCAGGTCGAATCCAAGTGCAGCAGCATTATTCTAGAATTCCATTTTCTCTTCATTGAGCCGAGACGCTCAGGCCAAGATCATTCATGCCGGCAACCATGTAAGGTCCAAGGGTCGTGTTCGATAGGCTAGGACAGGTTCACAAAGGCTAGACATGGGTTGTACTAGAATGAAATCGGCGATTAACGAGAGATGGGTTTCCACAGATTGGAATTTGGTTGATGTATGGAGCCAAGAAAGTTGGTGAAGAAGACAACCTATTGCCTTCGATTTATGATGAATGATGTGATTGAATGTATGTTGAGAACAATGGGTGTGTTCTAAATGTGGAATGCTATGCAGGGAAGGAGCAGTGAGCTTTAGAGTCACCCAGCAAGCTTAAAACGGAATTACCAGTATTTGGCACACAATGTGCTTGTAAAAAGGCACGAGTGACCAATCTTTCCATTGTTCTTTGCTCTAGCCATGGGTGCTTGTGTATGGTGACCATTTGTTGAAGGCTGCGAGGAGGTAATGTGGAAGTGTTGGTTACATTGGAGTTGCAAGATAAGGCGAGCGTGAACAGAGAAGATGTTAGAGCTGATGTTATGTTGAGTGAGGTGGTGCGGCACGATGCGGCGAACTTAGATGATAGTGAGCTGATGTCAGTTCAGGGAGAGAATGGGTCTTGAGCAGCTGTGCTAATATCTATGACAATGGGTCTTGAGCTGAATTGTGATGGGAACTGATGGTGCAGCTACAGGTGAATTGGCTGGGTTAGTTAGTTGGGTCGTAACTGAAGATGGAGTTGGAGTTCGATGGTTGCTGATGCTGCATACTATGGTAGTGAGGATCTTGGGTTCTGGTGCAACAAGGCGCTGTAATTGGTGGCATTAAGGAAGAGTAGGTGGTGCAGAGCTGGAATGTCTGAGTTTTAAATGGAGTTGCTGAATGAGCTTGCGTCAGTTGTGGCTGTGTAAGGATGAAATCAGTAGAGTTTTGCTCAAGGTTGTGAAGAACAGAGTTGCAGTGGTGCTGTGATGCTGGCTTGGGCTGGTGAAGCTGGCAATAGATCAGGTGGTGCTGTAATGAGTCTATGTATCAGCACAGATGCTGTGTATGAATGCTGGGCATAGAAACAATTGAAGCTGAGGTAGGCGCAGCTGTGCTGTTGAAGTTGGAAGAATCAGAGAAGTGGCCTGGAGAATTCGAGTCCGAGGTACAGGCCTGTGACTCGAGTTAGAAGCTTGGCAACGTTGGCAGACGTTGAGAAGGACAAAGGTTTATTCGAAGCTGTCGAGTATGGACCAATGGCTAGGGTTGTCTGAGTCGAATCCAGGGATGAAATGGGAGAATCGAAGACATGGAGCTGGTGGTATTGCAGCTGAAATGCAGCTGGGAGCAGGTTTGGGCTGTGGTTATGATTGCGAGCGAAGCTGTGTTGCAGCTGCAAGTAATTGCAGTGGTGATGTGAATGGCTTATTTTTGAGGTGTTGAATGCGCAAGGGAATGGCCTGAGATCTGCAGGTTCCAGCAATACACTGAAATGTGGCAGGGAAGAGATGAGCTTGATAGTGGAGAATGGACAGAGTTTGTGGCCTGAGCTGTGTAGCATGCGTCGCAACCAAAATGCAGAAATAGTGCGAAAACGGAGTGAAAATGGCGCACCGGTGAGCATAGTTCCGGTAGCCGGATTTCAGAGGTTAAAGTGTCGATCGCAATATTTCAGTGAATCGCGAGGGGGGTATGAGTCGGATGCAAGAGTCGACGGCCGGACATATGAGCTACGCGTCACGCTTTTGGGTACGTTTTCGCAAGGAATGAGAAGTTGGGTTTGATGGTTTTTGTGAATGTGTGGACTGCAGAGAAGCAAAGCGGAGCTCTTTGGAAGTGTAGAATTGCCTGGTGATAATACGATGACAAAGGTGGCACGAGATATTTTTCCGGTGGCGGCCAGATCCGGTGATGACGTCGACAATTCCGGCGACGCTTTTGGACCCAAAATTCCAGAGACATATTTTTCACTCCTGGGCTTGGTGGACCAACTTGGAGACGGGTTTTGAGAAGAATCAACCTAATTGTGGGAAAGTATCCTTATGGGGAGAAAAGCATATAAATAGAAAATTCTTTTCTAAACCTAGATATTTCTCCATTAGGGAGACTTCTACTTTTTGGTTCTAGGGTTTAGAAACATGATAGGTTTTCTCTTTCTTCTTGCTATGAACTCCTATGCCATGAGTAACTAAGTTTTTATTATTGGTTGAAGATGTAGTTGGATTTTGCAACCAAGTTACGATTTTTATGAATTAGTTTTCTCTCAATATTATCGTTTGATTTCTACGGGTTATAATAATTGCATGATTGATGGATTGCAATATGATTGAATGTTTGTTTAGTCGAGTCTAGAATTGATTGAACTCACATCCATATCTATAGCTATTTTAGGGTTTTCATCGAGCGATAACCTTGAATACTAGTAGCATGATATGATTAGGGTTTGTAGTGATACATCCTCGTAGTCATATGTAGAAATTGACCTTTGTCCGAATTGTTTGCGCAATGTATTACAATTGCATTGATTAGCCTATTTCTGAAACTTAATGCTCCTAGGAATTGAACTTGATTAGCGCAAGGCGTTAGGTTATTCTTTAGGTAGATTTCACATATGCAAACCCTAATGTGTGTGTTGATAACTTTGGAAATTACAGAGTATTCTTGCAATAAGGTATTCTATGGCTTTTGATGATAGCGAGATTAAATACGAATTCTATTCATACATTCATAAACTTGTTTACAATTGAAGATGAAACCTTTATCCAATATTTTCACATCCTTGATTTGCGTACTTTATTTGCTTTTTGTTTATTTTTATTTACCCAATCAGAAATTCTTCCGGGTGTTTTATATAGGAAACCATAACAATCTGACAACCTAGACCTCTCTGTGGGATCGATCCTTTCTTACCCTTGCTATATTTATATTTTGAGTAGTAAGAAAGTGTAATTTATTTTTGACGCTTACGACAGCGATCAAATTTTGGCGCCGTTGCCGGGGAGGCAGCGGTTGTTAATTGTTTTTGGTTTCTTATTTTTGTATTTAGTTTTTGTTTTATTTTCTTATTTTCTGGGTTTTAACCTTGGTTTGAGAATCTTATTTCAGGTGCTTATTTCTATGGAAGGAGCATATTGGAACAATGGATACGGTTTTCAACAACCTCAACAATATGATAACTATCAATTCCATGGGTATAATCAAAACCAATTCATTGGTTATGACCAATATTCCATGGAACCTTATGGTTTTCCTCAACAACCTTATGGCGGGGAACAACCACAAGAATGGGAGGATTCTTATGTTTGTGAACAAAAAGTCTCTAATTTTATAGATAAAGTTTCCACCTTTTTACAAGAGGAATTTCAAAAAGCAAAAGAGACTACAAACGAGCAACTCCAAGAACTTCGTGAAGGTATGACTATCTTGCGAAGAGACATTGATCAATACAAGGAGGATATGGATAATTCTAATGTGCATATGGTTTGTGATGAATATTTGATTGATACTAATGTTGAAAAAGGCCAATCCTTGGGCACTTTCGTCGATAATTGTGTGGCTAACTCAACTCTTGATCGTAATAATGATCATTCACCTATTCAAAAGGATGAGTTAGAGATTAGCAACACTAAATTCAGCGAGGAACAATCTTATGTTGACTATGATAGTGACGGTGATTATGATACATTGCTTGAAACAACTCATGGTGACATCTCAGGAGTCTTTTTGGGATCAAGATGAAGATGAAGAGGAATATGTCGACACTTGTGTAGATTACTCAAGCATTGATCTTAATAATGATCAAGAGCCTATTCAAAGGGTGGAGCTTGAGGATGATGCATTTTCGAGTGTTCTAAAAAAGTTTCTTATGATAAAATTTGGATCCGCAAAAGAGTATGTGCCTTACAACAAAGAGGAGTGTGTTGAGAATGAGACCGTTATGACCAATATTGTGGAAGACCCAATTGAGCTTGCATATGATTGTAATGATGATGTTTATGTCGATACTTTGGTTAAGGCAGAAACGGACGAAGAATGGTTGCAAGGTTTGATAGAGGACCATGATATAAAAGAGGTGAATAATTCACTTGAATTTTTCAAGGATGAAGAGGATTCCGTGATACAAGAGATTGTGAAAGGTTTATCTAACCCTTTGCCTATTGTTTCTTCTCCTTTACCTCTTATTGGTTTGAATGTATGTGCTTCGAGAATATTGTTGAATGACTTTGTTTCTCGTTTTCCGCCATTAGAGAAACTTTATTCTCATACTATGCAGGTTATGGAACAAGAAACCGTGGACGTACCCGACTTCTATATTCTTTATACACTTCCAAGTGTAGACAAGAATAAGTGTGGGGGAAGCTTTTATCGGTTCATAGCTTCACTTTTGCTTTATTGTACTAATATTTGTGTGAAGCTAGTGTTTGCAAAACAGGTGCTATGGGTGGATCCCCAACTTTTCCGATTATTGGTGTATGGGGAATGAATCTTACAAGAAGCTAAGTCGGGCCGTCGACTTTAAAACAAGCGCTAAGTGGGAGGCAACCCACCGGTTTTGTATCTCTTATCCTTTTGCATTTTATTTTTGTTTCGTTTATTTATTTTTTACTGTTTTCATATCATATTTGCATCCCTATGTTTAATTTCATTGAGTTCGTAATCTATCTTAGAAGAGAATTATGACGAATACCTTTTCGTCAGAAAATTTCAGACTGCGCGTAGTTCAGTCCAGAGACCATAACTGTCAGACCGTTTATCAAAACATTGTGAAATTTTGACACTGTGTAGAAAACACGTAGGTGAACAACTTTTTGTGAAATGGAGTTTTTCCAAATTCCTTACCAATTTGCACAGTTTTTGCGTTTTATCTGCTGTTACGTCAGAATTCAGAACTTTCGGTTTTACACATTGAGGACAATGTGAAGTTTAAGTGTGGGGGAGCATTTATATGTTTGTATAGTTTGTTTTTGACACCATTAGTGGATGGAACCATTTTGAATGCAGGAGTTGAGGAACCAATTAACTAAAAGGGAAGAATATAGCTCAGAAATCACAAATTATATGATAGTTGTTACCATATCTCGGAATATCACCATATCACATTCTATTTTTATTTATTTTTCCATATTTATCTATTGTTCTCTAAGTGCTTTGGTGGGTCACTAAACATTGACGTGTTATTACTGCTAGGATGAAATAGAGTGATTGAGTTACTAGAAAAAGAAAAAGAAAAAAATGAAAAAAATGAAAAAATATATGAAAAAAAAAAAAAGGACCGATCAATTAGACCAAAACGGAATAAAAAGACACTTGGGAATAGCAGTATGTGTGAAACGTAGTCCCTGTCTCCGTCGCCTAAACAAGCGTGGAATGCAGGATCCAAGGCAACTATCATGTACTTGCTGACAAGAAGCATGCGCTTGGATCCAAAAGATCTAATCATGCCGTCTAAAAAAAAAAAGAAATTGGATCCAGTTTGATCCAATCATATAAAAAAAAAGAGAAGAAAGTATTGGTTGAATAAAGTCACTTCTGGTTCCCTTGTATATGCCAGTGAGTTGATGTAGAATTCAAACCAAGTAGCTCAATCCAATAGGATTAGGTTCATCTTGGCAGTGACCTTCAGACAGATATGGGAAACATCGATCACTTGTGAATATTCGCCAACATCTACATCTATATCCATCTTCTTAATCTTTTCATTGTGATTGTGGTTTGTTAGTTTCCGAGTATTGTGGCTTGTTCGACTATCTAATTAGAGTTTATTTACTAATAATTGAATTGAATTTGCAAGGTACCTCCTCCTGTAGTCATTTTGGATTCGTTCATTGATTTGTCACAATTAGACGGAGTTGGAAATATAGGTTTTGTAGGCAGACCTCTTG
The DNA here is from genome assembly GCA_023531295.1 of Papaver armeniacum. Taxonomy (NCBI): domain Eukaryota; kingdom Viridiplantae; phylum Streptophyta; class Magnoliopsida; order Ranunculales; family Papaveraceae; genus Papaver; species Papaver armeniacum. Next base: position 570,175 of record JAJJWW010012357.1, on the reverse strand, counting down.
TAAACCTTCACGAGACTATAACTCGTCCACTAGGGACACCTAGGGGTTTAAAGGCTTGTTATTTATGCTAAAATTAACCGTAGCCTCGACGACACGGAGTTGTATGTATGTTTTTATTTTGTTTGATTTGCTCGAGGACTAGCAAAGTCTAAGTGTGGGGGAATCTGATAGGTGTTGTAAAACACCTAATTTATTATCTAGTATTTATGCTTTCTTTGCTAGTTTCGTGTGAATTATGTATCTTATGTTCGCTTTTGAGTATTATTAGGTGTTTGGAGTCATTGGAGAAAAAGGAAGTGGAACTCGCTTAAATCCAGTATTTCTTCTCATCATCCTGAAGAGCACGAAAATATGAAACCAATGGCGAAAGAATGAGGCCAATCCGATGTCGTATGATGAAGTTATGGGCGAAACGAAAAGCTACGCCTGTCGGTTCCTCAGGACTGACAGTACAACGAGAATGATGTAGGAAACTGCACTGTCAGTCTTACAAGACTGACAACTGAATGAGATTACTAAGGGCGCCTGGTTTAATTACTCGGGGCACCTCACCCTTTATAACACCGTGTCGAATCCAAGTGCAAAGCAACATTATTCTAGAATTCCATTTTCTCTTCACCGAGCCGAGACGCTCGAGGCCAAGATCATTCATGCCGGCAACCATGTAAGGTCCAAGGGTCGTGTTCGATGGGCTAGGACAGTTCACAAAGGCTAGACATGGGTTGTACTAGAATGAAATCGGCGAGTTAACGAGAGATGGGTTTCCACCCAGTTGGAATTTGGTTGATGTATGGAGCCAAGAAAGTTGGTGAAGAAGACAACCTATTGCCTTCGATTTATGATGAATGATGTGATTGAATGTATGTTGAGAACAATGGGTGTGTTCTAAATGTGGAATGCTATGCAGGGAAGGAGCAGTGAGCTTTAGAGTCACCCAGCAAGCTTAAAACGGAATTACCAGTATTTGGCACACAATGTGCTTGTAAAAAGGCCTGAGTGACCAGTCTTTTCCATTGTTGCTTTACTCTAGCCATGGGTGCTTGTGTATGGTGACCATTTGTTGAAGTCATAGGAGGTAATGTGGAAGTGTTGGTTCTGTTGGAGTTGCAAGATAAGCTGAGCTGTGAACAGAGAAGATGTTAGAGCTGCTGTTATGTTGAGCTGAGGTGGTGCTGGCCTGATGCAGCGAACTTAGATGATAGTGAGCTGATGTCAGTTCAGGGAGAGAATGGGTCTTGAGCAGCTGTGCTAATATCTATGACAATGGGTCTTGAGCTGAATTGTGATGGGAACTGATGGTGCAGCTACAGGTGAATTGGCTGGGTTAGTTAGTTGGGTCGTAACTGAAGATGGAGTTGGAGTTCGATGGTTGCTGATGTTGCATACTATGGTAGTGAGGATCTTGGGTTCTGGTGCAACAAGGCGCTGTAATTGGTGGCATTAAGGAAGAGTAGGTGGTGCAGAGCTGGAATGTCCGAGTTTTAAATGGAGTTCTTTGAATGAGCTTGCGTCGATTGTGGGTCGTAAGGATGAAATCAGTAGAGTTTTGCTCAAGGTTGTGAAGAACAGAGTTGCAGTGGTGCTGTGATGCTGGCTTGGGCTGGTGAAGCTGGCAATAGATCAGGTGGTGCTGTAATGAGTCTATGTATCGGCACGGATGCGTGTATGAATCTTTGGGCATAGAAACAATTGAAGGCGAGGTAGGCGCAACAGTCTTTGTTGAAGTTGGAAGAATCAGAGAAGTGGCCTGGAGAATTCGAGTCCGAGGTACAGGCCTGTGACTCGAGTTAGAAGCTTGGCAACGTTGGCGGACGTTGAGAAGGACAAAGGTTTATTCGAAGTCATCGAGTATGGACCAATGGCTAGGGTTGTCTCGAGTCGAATCCGGGGGATGAAATGGGAGAATCGAAGACATGGAGTGGTGGTATTGCAGCTGAAATGCAGCTGGGAGCAGGTTTGGGCTGTGGTTATGATTGCGAGCGAAGCTGTGTTGCAGCTGCAAGTAATTGCAGTGGTGATATGAATGGCTTATTTTTGAGGTGTTGAATGCGCAAGGGAATGACCTGAGATCTGCAGGTTCCAGCAATACACTTAAATGTGGCAGGGAAGAGATGAGCTTGATAGTGGAGAATGGACAGAGTTTGTGGCCTGAGCTGTGTAGCATGCGTCGCAACCAAAATGCAGAAATAGTGCGAAAACGGAGTGAAAATGGCGCACCGGTGAGCACGTTCCGGTGGCGGATTTCGAGAGGTTAAAGTGTCGATCGCAATATTTCGGTGAATCGCGAGGGGGTATGAGTCGGATGCAAGAGTCGACGGCGGACATATGAGCTATGCGTCACGCTTTTGGGTACGTTTTCGCAAGGAATGAGAAGTTGGGTTTGATGGTTTTTGTGAATGTGTGGACTGCGAGAGAAGCAAAGCGGAGCTCTTTGGAAGTGTAGAATTGCCTGGTGATAATACCTGATGACAAAGGTGGCCTGAGATATTTTTCCGGTGACCGGATTCCGGCGACGGCGACCGGATTCCGGTGATGACGTCAGCAATTCCGTCGACGCTTTTGGACCCAAAATTCCAGAGACATATTTTTCACTCCTGGGCTTGGTGGACCAACTTGGAGACGGGTTTTGAGAAGAATCAACCTAATTGTGGGAAAGTATCCTTATGGGGAGAAAAGCATATAAATAGAAAATTCTTTTCTAAACCTAGATATATCTCCATTAGGGAGACTTCTACTTTTTGGTTCTAGGGTTTAGAAACATGATAGGTTTTCTCTTTCTTCTTGCTATGAACTCCTATGCCATGAGTAACTAAGTTTTTATTATTGGTTGAAGATGTAGTTGGATTTTGCAACCAAGTTACGATTTTTATGAATTAGTTTTCTCTCAATATTATCGTTTGATTTCTACGGGTTATAATAATTGCATGATTGATGGATTGCAATATGATTGAATGTTTGTTTAGTCGAGTCTAGAATTGATTGAACTCACATCACTATCTATAGCTATTTTAGGGCTTTCATCGAGCGATAACCTTGAATACTAGTAGCATGATATGATTAGGGTTTGTAGTGATACATCCTCGTAGTCATATGTAGAAATTGACCTTTGTCCGAATTGTTTGCGCAATGTATTACAATTGCATTGATTAGCCTATTTCTGAAACTTAATGCTCCTAGGAATTGAACTTGATTAGCGCAAGGCGTTAGGTTATTCTTTAGGTAGATTTCACATATGCAGCCCTAATGTGTGTGTTGATAACTTTGGAAATTACAGAGTATTCTTGCAATAAGGTATTCTATGGCTTTTGATGATAGCGAGATTAAATACGAATTCTATTCATATATTCATAAACTTGTTTACAATTGAAGATGAAACCTTTATCCAATATTTCACATTCTTGATTTGCGTACTTTATTTGCTTTTTGTTTATTTTTATTTACACAATCAGAAATTCTTCCGGGTGTTTTATATAGGAAACCATAACAATTTGACAACCTAGACCTCTCTGTGGGATCGATCCTTTCTTGCCCTTGCTATATTTATATTTTGAGTAGTAAGAAAGTGTAATTTATTTTTGACGCTTACGACAGCGGTCACTTGGTCGTCTTGAAACGCGCGCCCGAAGTGGGCATGATGCACGGCTTTTGCGGCACCAGATTTCTGTTGCAAATTGATCTCGACCACTCAACTTCGCCGGACAAATTGAGTGGCCTAGATCATACTTTCACGAGACAATGAGGTATGGGCGCCTACACCGTCATGTCGTTTACACACATGCACGATCGACCCTGCCAAAATTGTATCCCAAGCTTGGATTCGACCAAGCTGAAGAGTGATGCTTGCGCACCTCTTCAAAAACCCTAATTTCACCAACGGTCGCAGATGAGTGTCTCAAAGATCATCTCGTCCGTCCAACTTCACCGGCTTGGTTATACAACCCTGGTCAGGAGTTAATTGGTCAGTGAGGCGTCATGGTGATCACCACCCGTCACTCTACCACACCATGATGCGAACTCGCATAGAATACACACGATACTTCACAAGTATCGACTTCCTAAATAACTTAGTTATTTAATCTAGCATTACATGCTATTTTCTGTGGGTCCCACGATCCACACACTCGAGACATCAATCATGTCACAAACTGGGGATACATACTGGGGTATTGGTCTGGCGGTTTGTGCAACGCGCCATCACAAGAACGTGTCAGGAAGTCATGGACGGTTAGAGATGACAGGAGAAGTGGGCAAGACTGGTCGTGTAACACTAACACACAACTCCACTACTCCATCACTCCACTTCCCCCACTTCCCACGAGAAACGTGAATAAGGCTCAAATGACTTGTATAAATAGGTTCTCCTCCCTATTTCCGAAAAACAAGACAAGTCCAGACAACAGAGGCAAGTGTTGATACCATCGTATTCAAACACCGGAACTGATAGCTTACATCCTGCAAGCCAGTTCAGCTTTCTTATACAAGTCATACATAGCCAACACCTTCACAATCTCAACACCTTCTTCGCTTCCCTCCTTAAGATCAACCCCATCTCCTTCAATTTGTGACCGAAACAAGTCTGGAACGGCCATTTCTTGGTTTAGGCCGGATTTGCACAGATTGATTTCTCGAATCTACAAGCACTCCCGTGCAGTGCATTTGTTTAAGGTTTAGACTCATTTCTCATCCACACACCCCAAATTACCAAAACCGGCAGAAATAGTTTTCACCCATAAACACCTATCACGATGCCTTGGAGATGAAGAAGCCAGTGAACAACTCAAACGCATACATGAGGAAATATGTGGGCAAACCCTAGTGGTCACACTCTACAGAAGGCTTCAAAGGCTTGGTTACTATTGGCCCTCTATGGAAGATCAGTCGAGGATGCTGCAAGGATCCTGTCCCAATTGTCAGACACCGCCTCATCATTTGGAGATTCTAACAATCCATCACACCGGGGACTGGAGAGAACCTTACGTAAAGTATCTCCGTGACAACGATCTTCCATCAGAGAAGAATGGAGCGGTCAAACTCATCCAGAGAGCCAAACGTTTCGTCTACTTGGAAGGGATTTTGTATCGCAAAAGCTTCGGTGGGAGTCTACTGAGGTGCTTGGCTGAACATGAAATTCCTACAATCTTGAAAGAAATGCATGAAGGTGAACATCAAGGGAAGAAGAAATTGTTTCTCCAAATCCATGAGAAATATTATTGGCCAACCATGGAAGATGACGTGTCTACCTATATTCGGAGATGTCATCAATGCCAAGTTCATGGTAACCTCATTCACACTCCTTGTCTCCCATTACATTCTGTGAGCAGTCCATGGCCCTTCTACAGCTGGGGACTGGATATCATCGGAAAGATCAATCCAAAGATCTTGAAGCAACATGAATACATCATCACAAAGAACGGAATACTTCACCAAATGGGTCGAGGCCATTCTTCTTAGAAGCACCACTGGAATTACAATTGCAGCTTTCATAAAAGAGTACATCATATGCAGATTCAGTGTTCCTAAACATATCATCACTGATAATGGAACTCCTTTTGCCAACAAACATGTTGCAGAGTTGCTCGAGGAATATGGAGTCAAACAAATTTTCCCAAGGAAACAGAAAAGCGGAGAGCACCAACAAAACCTTGATCTGGATTCTCAGTCGAACAGTTCATGACAATCCACGAACGTGGCATGAAGAATTGCCCATGGCTTTGTGGGCTTACCGAACCGCACCAAGAAGCTCTATTGGGACATCACCATACTCTCTCGTCTATGGCGCCGATGCTATTCTCCCGGCTGAGATCAAGATTCCTTCTGCAAGGATCGCATCGGCCAGTGGAGTGCAATGGGATAAAGCCGAAGTATCTAATTCGAGGATTGCTGAGTTAGACATGCTTGAATCAACAAGGACCAAGGTAGAAAAATATGTGGAAACCTACAAACAGAGAATTTCCCAGGCATACAACAAAATGGTTGTAGGAGCAGAATATCGCGACATCAATATTTTAAGAGAGTAATAAACAACTATGTAGCGAAGGCGTCGCAAGGAAGTGATTTCAATGACGCATTAGATGAAGAAAGCCAGAACGTGAGAAAAGCGTGAAGACTTGGCGAGATTTAGGAGTGTCGCAAGGAAAAACATTTATAACACTCGCGACGCTTCGCGAGTTATTCCCGAAAATAAAGGACAACTTAGCTGTCATCCACTGTGTATTACCCTATATAAAGGGTCGAGTAAGTCTGTTATAGGGGGATTCTTTTGGAATTGTTAAGCAAGTCATTAGGAGAGAGAAAATTAAGAGTGATTGTAATTATTTAGCTCTGTTCTACATTTCTTTGTAAACCTTTCAAGAAAACAATTAATAAAATATATTGTTACTCATCTTCAAATGGATTAATTAAACAAATTTGAGTGAGGGGTGTAGTGTGGGATTTCCTGCAACTACATATGCGCTAGAAACAAGGGTGAGTAGAAGATCAACCTTGTGAATTGGAAGAATCAGGTGTAACAAGAAAGAAATCTCGAATAATTTTTGACAAGTTACTAAAATTGAGAAATGGCTAGAAGAAAGAATGCATCAGAACAACCAACGATTGTAAGGAGAAGTGGAAGATTAGTTGGAGAAAGGAGAAATGAAGTAGGTGAACCATCAAGGATAAATGCAAGAAATGGAGAAGAAGGTCGAATTCAACCACCAATTCAACCACCAATTCAACCACTATTCATCAATTCAACCATCAATTCAACCAAATAGCTAAACAAAGAGTAACCGATTATGATAGAGTGAGCGTGCATACATGGAGATCAGATTCTATGGAAGAAAGAGAAGAAGTGCAACAATTGATGAATAGTGGACTAGAAGAGAGAAATCGAGAAGAGATGGGAGAAACAATTCGTGGAAATGAAGAAATTGCATCATTAGAAGCGTTGAGACAGACAATACATGAAGAAAGGCGGTTAGAAGCAGAAGAACGCGCAAATTTAACAAGGCAAAACCACGAATTAAGGATGGAAAATAGGAGGTTGCAAAATAGAAGATCAAGGAGTAATAACAGATCGAGATCAGGATCGATTAGAGAAAACGTGAGAAGAACATTACCTGCAGAAAACGTTAATGAAGAAAATTTGGAAAGAGAGTTAAATTTTGGTGAAGAAGGTCGCGAAGAGAGAGAATTAGTAGAGAATCGTTATATTTTGGTGAATGATCAAAATGATGGAAATCAAGAAGATAGGTCGCCTCAAGGACGAGAATAACCCGATTAATGAAGAAAATCGGAAGAAGGAAGGAGAATACTACATGGGAGAGAAACACAAAGGAAACAAAAGGAAATTGAAGATGACATTGAAAATCATTATAATAAACAAGCGCGTCTAGCTCGCGAGAGAGAAAGATTGAGAGCAGAAATGGAAAATCGGGAATTGGAAGAGGCGATTCGGCAGAATAATCATGACAATCGAGAAAGAAGGCGCGAGCGAAATCGCAACAATGGAGATATCAATGACGAATATGAAAGAATACAAAAAAGAATTAATAGACAGCCAAGAAGAGAAAATGACAGATATAATGGTGTGAGAATTTGTGAAGGAGATGAGGGAGAAATTCGCAGAGAAAGAAGAGAAGAGAGCAATGAACCAGAAAACATAAGTAGACACGAACGAAGAAGGAGGGAGCGAGAGAATTAAAGAGACCGATAAATTCAAATTAAAGGCAAATGAACAAATTCTCATGAGAATTGGCGAGATGAGAGGAATATTGAACAACGAAGAGAAGGAGGGAGAAGACAAGTTGGATGAAGCTATCGCAGAGGCTGCGAAAAATCCTTTTACATTAGAAGTGCAGTTAGGAGGAATACCCCCAAAGTGCAACTTACCAGCATTAACTAGCATTTTTGATGGGTCAACTTGTGCAGTACAACACATCAAGGCTTACGTGAGATGTATGCTACAGTGGGAAAACCATGATGCTATTTTGTGCAAATACTTTGCGTCGAGTTTAACGGGAGAAGCGTTGAAATGGTTTGAGGGTCTACCAAGGAATACAATCACGTCATTCAATCATTTACAAGCTATATTTTTAGGGGCGTATATAAGTAACAACTCTTCGCGACCTGGCATTGAAGATGTATTTGGGCTAAAACAAAGAATTGGCGAGAGCTTGAGACATCTGACCGTAAGATGGAAGACAATGTGTAGCGAAATGGCTGGGCGGGTGGATGAAAGATACCTCATACTATCATTCATAAATGCTATGTTCGCAACCAACTTATTATATGTTCAAGTTTTCGAGTCAAGAATACAATCACGATGACCGAATTGAGAGAATTGCAAGAGGAATATATTGCTTTGGAGGAAAGACAAAATGAAGTAGAATCGTACCCGAGTTGCGAATACAAGTTCAAGTGATGTGAATGCAAGTTTGTTACCCAGATTAGTACAAACAGTGGCGAGTACCTCGCAAGGGCAACAAGAAAAAGTAGTAGATGATGGACAGCCAAAATTAGTAGCGATGGGAAGCCGAGATCAGGAAGAATTTGAAAGAGAAAGAAACTACTACAATCGTGGTGGCAATAACAAGATTCGAGAGACTTGATCACCCGCAAGAAACCTATGGAAGTCAAAAACAAATTATCATGGAGGACAACGACGTCATAGAGTAGTATGGGAAGAAATCAAGATGCCACCACTAAATACTAGTGTGGAGAAGATATGGGAAGCTATACTCTTGATGGAGAATATACCTGCACCATGGAACATGGGGAGTGAACCGCCACCAGGTGATAGAAGTCACGAATTCTGCTCTTACCATCGTTTTCATGGACATCTGACAAATGACTGCCGAAACATCAAAAGAATTATCCTTAGAATGATTGATTAGGGGAAGCTGAATCACTTTTTAAAAAGCGAAGAGAAAGTTCAACATTTACCGCCGCCACCATCAAAGGGAAAAGAAACGTTCATGATAGAAGTCGGGACGAAAGCTAAAAATTTGTTTTGCAACTCCATTGTTCATTCATATCGCACCATTGAAGATTTTCATGATAACGTACTCAGTAGGGTTTTTGCGAGGGATGTTAATGATAAGGAGGTAGTGAACATCGCGAGGAAATCGCAGTTAAAAGAGTGGCAGTTGCATATTATCTCTTTCTCGGCAGAAGAAATACCCAAAGGTAGAGAAATACATGATAACCCGTTGGTGATAAAACTGGATATTAATCCAAAACCTGTTGATGGGGAAGATGATGAAGCAGAAACTTGCTGGGCGATAAATAGAATATTAATCGATACTGGGAGTTCAGTCAACATTCTTTTTTACCATACTTACAAGACTATGGGAGGAAAGGATGAAGATTTGATCCCTTCAACATACAAAATATATGGTTTCAACGGTACCGCGAACAAGCCCAAAGGAGAAGTACACATGAGAATACCTTTGCAAGGATTGTCAACTGATATCTTGTTTTGTGTGGTCGATGTGGAGTCCCCTTATAATGCATTGATTGGAAGGCCATGGTTGTATGAAATTCTGGGTGTGGCGTCAACGTATCATCAGTGTATAAAGTTTCCCCATCCTAGCGGTGTTGGAATTATTAAGGGAGATTGGATAGAAGGGGAAAAATGTTATGAGATCGATGTGGAGAGCTGTGAAGAGAGAGCCGCAAAAAAGAAGGGATGGAAGAAGAATATAAAAGAAGAACAAAGAAAAGAAAGATTGATGGTAGATAGCATAAATATAAGAAGAGAAGACACATTGCGAGGTGAAGATATGAAGACAGTTGAAAGTCATCTTTGGAAAAGAATTATTCAGAGGTTTTAATGATACGGAGGCGAGAGGAAGCGGGAGTAAAAAGTGTAAGAAGTAAATAATTGCGAGAAGTGACAAAGGTTAAGTGGCGAAGGCACGTCAAGGACAAGAAGAATAAAAGGTAGTTGAAGACACTTTGCGAAGTGAATACATAAAGGCAGTTGAATAGTGCAGAGACAGAAAATAGTAGGATCAAAAGGTATAAGAAGTGAATAGTTGTTGTTATCAAAATTAAGTGACAGAGGCATATCAAAAGTAGGAGGAAGAAATAATAATTGAAGAAGAAATGTACGAGAATCTCGCGATCAAGAATGTATGAAAATCCGATTGAAGAGTTGAAAAGAGAATGTTGCAAACAAAGCAAAATTATGTGATAGCATCGCAAGCAAAATAACATGAAATTATCAAGAATGAATGATTAATTGAATTAACAAAAATGAATGAGTGAGTGAATGGGACGAACCTTTATGGCGTACACCCTAGTTCGCGAATAATATTTCGTAAGAGGCAAATGTAAGACCTAAAGTGCGTCATATAAGGGGGTATCTCTTGACATGGCTCAGTGAAAAGGTTACACCGCTCCTAGAACCTGAGTCATGGAAATTGGGGATAATAACATCCATCCGGGAGAGATACCTTGGATTTCCAACTATATAAGGTTATACCCTGGTTGGACGACCGAGGGTCTCTTCCAAGGAGTCAGCGTATGACCAAGGCGCCGAGGTACACGGTTGAGTTAAGAGTGCGGGGAGCATGGAACTTCCTTACCACTCTTGACAAGTCTTGACACATGCTGCACTCGGCCTGAAGAAAACTCCACTTAGGGTGCAGTCTCGTAACCATAAGCCCTATAGGTATAAGGGATAAGAGGGTGCGAAAACAACTGCTTGCTGTTAAGACCGGATGGGAGGAGCTAGTCTTGTATGGCCGATGTACGCCTCCTTGAAGGGGCAACCAGGGAGATGATAAGGGCGGCACCCTCCATTAGGGAGCTGATAAGTGTCAAAAGACGCAAATGTCATGAGACTTTATTTTCGTAAGGAAATATAGGCTTGTCATATTTGTGCAATGATCCTGTAGAGGCAATAATACTGACGCAAGGATAAGGCGAGATCAATGGGTTATTGCATGAAAATGCAAAAACGTCCTGCGATTTCGTCGCAGAGACGATAATGTCATGGGATTTTACACTCGCAAGAGTATTTAAGCCTGTCATATTGTCGCGGATAAAATATCCTGCAGAGGCAAAAATACTTAGTAAATGATAAGACAAGGTCAATGGGTCATTACATGAAAATGTAAAGACGTCCTGCGATCTTGTCGCAACGAGGGGTGGCGAAATAAGACCTTTAATTAGGAAGGCAAAATAAGACCACACAAAAACGATAAGGCAAGATTAACCGAGTTCTTCAATAATGGAGACATTCTGCGATCTTGTCGCAATAACGAGCTTCAATATGCTTACGAAAACAGATAACAAAGGTAAATCTCTCATTTGAAAATGAATAACAGAGGCAAGTATGGGAATGAATAGGATAAAGTTTTGTCATTCATTTCCATATGAGGAATTTATGCATTCATAATACTAGTTAGTCGAATTATAAAAGAGAATTGCTTGATTAATATGTGCAAGTAAAGAAAACAAAGATTGAATTCATATTTGACAATCCAAGAAGATTGAAAGAGTATATATATTACAAATAGCGAAAGAAGAAAAAGAAGTTATTTCTTTGAAGAATCATCTTCTTGGTCAGATTCTTCAGTTCATCATTCTCTTCGCCAGATTCTTACGCTTCGCTAGCATCACTATCAGAGACATCTGAGAAAAGTGTATCTTCAGGAATATCCTCGCGAAGACAAGGATATGAACTAAGAGGAATCTTGTGATCATTGCAAACTTTCTCAATAGTTTGATTGCGAAAACGAACTGCATAATTATTAAAGTTCGCCACTTGTAGCTTGCGTTGTTTCTTGACTTAGAATATTTGTTGTTGCGAAGAGAAAAGTCTTGTGCGAGTTGTCCTTTTTCAGACTCAAGTTCTTCAATCCTTGTTTGAAGTCTTTTCTCGGATTCTGCAGAACATATGACAATATATTAACAATTTAATAGCAATGCTACGGAAATAAGAAACAGTAAAGTATAATAAACAACCTTCTTTGTCAGATATCATATCCTTAACCAAGGCAGTGTGCTCGGGATGAAGGCTAACTTCAATACCTAAATTATTTCTGGCATTATCTAGAACCTTCGCAGCCCAGGCGAATTCATCATCATTATTTATGACAAGAAGCGAACGAATTTGATCTTCTCGCTCACTAAGTATGGCATTCTGACGAAGAGATTCATCTCGTTCAATTTGTACTTCGAGAAGAGATTTTTGAAATTTTGCTAATGCCTGTGCACCTCTGTTAGTAATGCGATCTTTCTCATCTATGAGATTACTAATTTTCTTCCTTAAGGTTTTGGTTTTCTTATGGGAATTAAGGTACATTCGTTTAAATTGATTAGCTAAACTTAAACTAGCTCTATGCTCGATCTCTAAGAGATGACATTTAGATTGAAGATCCTTTAATGAAAGGAGGTTAGTCTTATTTGAGGAACTACTTAGAGATTCATTGAGATGAGTAAGAAGGACATCATCATCCATGGGCTCGGGAAATGAATGGAGAAGAATGGCTTCTTCAGAGAGATTATATATGTCTGCGAAAATAGTAAGTCAGGCAAAGAAAAGCAAATGATAAAGTAAAAAGGATTTGAGGAGTAAAGATTGTTATACCATAAAGCTGTTGATTTGCACTTTGAAGAGTAGATACTCTATTCTGTTGAGAAGTAAGCTCAGCCTCCAGCTGTTTAATTCTTTCATCTTTCTTGCGAGATGTCGCAGCTTCAACCTCTAGTTCTCGGATTTTCTCTTTAAGTTGCAAATTTTTCTTTTCAAGACTGTGATGTCTTTTCTCGAGGTCTGAGGCAACAACAAAAGAAGCTCTCCCAGACTATAAAGAAAAATATGGGAATGATTAAGATAAAGCTTATAATTGAAGTCACAAAGAAACAAAGGGATATGAACATACCAAAGCAGTGAGAGCATTTAAGTGATTGGAGGTCAACGTTCGGGAGACTCCGCGAAAGGATTCATTATCCTCTAATAGCGGGGCATCGCAAATTTTAGCGAGAGCTCCGCAAGTAGCAGTTAGATGATCATCCCCTAATCCTTGCATAGAATCGGAGAAGACACTGGACAATTGCGCCATAACAGAAGTAGTCAAGTGACTCTCTTTCGCGGAGGAAGTACCAACCTCATTTTCACCCTCATCAGAATTTTCATTGGTTTGAGAAGAGAGATGGGTTTTCCGTTTTTAGAAAGCGGAGCGAAGACTTTCCTTGTGAAAAGTAGTTTTATCCATGCCTGTAGCCTTCGCGACTTCAACCTTCGCGGCTTGACCTCTTCAACTTCAACCTTCGCATACGCATGAAGATAAGAAACAGAGGCAACAATATTGTTTAAAATAACAAAAGAAAATGTTTCTTACTTCATCCGTGAGCGATCGAAGTATTGCCGGGTGGTACTCGGCTTTGGATTTTCTCTATATTTCTTTCTCATTCTCGGTGATCTAAAATTTTTGAAAGTTAATAAATAAAAGAGGAAGAAGATGTCGCAAAGCGAAATTGAAGAAAGGAAATATACCTCTTTTGTCTCCTCAGGCCACTTAAACTCCCAAGGATGATAGTTCGCGAGGTGTGCAGGGAGAACATGTGAACCTGCGATGTAAGGTCCACTCAAAAGTAAAGGAACAACCCACCATCTCTCATCCTTGGAATGACGGGGAGTACTATTGTTTCCCGAATGCCAATCAATATCTTGCATAAGCAATTTGTAAGCATCAACGTTATCATTCTTTTTCAGTCGAGCACCCCAAATGAGATTTATCATTTCTCATATTTATAATCGAGTAATTCGCAAAGAAATTGTCCACGGTATACTTCTCAGTAACTATTTGTAAATTTACAAACTCAGGATCCCTAACATTATCAGGATATAAAGATCCTTTACCAGTGCCACGATTGGCGAATTCAAGCATTAAACGGATGCAATCGCCACTCAATTGATAGACAGCTCGCGAGAATTTCTCGTGAGCAAGAATTTCATAGAATAATGGCAACTCGGGATTATACAGAGGAATGGGGAGTCCTGCGAGGAGTTGACCCAGCGAGACTATGATTTTATGATCATCACATTGATGATCAGAAAACAATTTTGCAGAAAGAATAGATGAGGATCCTTGATTGGGAATGGTTGATAAAGTGAAACCCTTTTCCTGTAATTTCTTTTGAACATCGGTAAAAGAGGAGTGTATGTACGACCAAGTGAAGCCATTGTTAGAAGTATGGGAATGAATAGAGAATTGAAGATCAAAAGAACGAGAAAAGTGTAGGACTGTGGTAGCAGGAGCGCAAATTGCGGAAGGAGAGAGAGAGTTAAAGAAAATTTGCAGAAGGAAAATAAAAGAGAAAAAGAGAAGGGTAAGAAAGCTATATATAGAGAAGAGAATTCTCGAGAAAACAAATGGATTTAATGCGAGATGGGACGTGAATGGTCAAGAATAAACGGTTGAAAGAGACGTGTCAAGAAAAGAGTGGAAGAAGAAACACCTGTAATAAATTCCGTACATAAATAAAACAAGTAAAAGTGAACAATCGCGAGATAAAGATGAGCAGTTGCGGCACTTTAAAATATTGGTTCTCATGACATTCTCTTCTTCGCAGAGAAGACATGAGAAGAGGCAAGATGTAGGAGCAGAATATCGCGACATCAATATTTTAAGAGAGTAATAAACAACTATGTAGCGAAGGCGTCGCAAGGAAGTGATTTCAATGACGCATTAGATGACGAAAGCCAGAACGTGAGAAAAGCGTGAAGACTTGGCGAGATTTAGGAGTGTCGCAAGGAAAAACATTTATAACACTCGCGACGCTTCGCGAGTTATTCCCGAAAATAAAGGACAGCTTAGCTGTCGTCCACTGTGTATTACCCTATATAAAGGGTCGAGTAAGTTTGTTATAGGGGGATTCTTTTGGAATTGTTAAGCAAGTCATTAGGAGAGAGAAAATTAAGAGTGATTGTAATTCTTTAGCTCTGTTCTACATTTCTTTGTAAACCTTTCAAGAAAACAATTAATAAAATATATTGTTACTCATCTTCAAATGGATTAATTAAACAAATTTGAGTGAGGTGTGTAGTGTGGGATTTCCTGCAACTACAATGGTAAGACCTAGAACATTTCAAGTAGGAGATTTGGTTTTGAAAATAGCAAAACATATCCAGCAAGACATGTCCGCCCCCAAGTTCTCTCCGAAATGGGAAGGGCCTTATGTAGTTGTAGGAGCAGAATATCGCAGCAACCTTCACTTGCGAATTATTAACGACGCAACATAATAATGTCGCAGAAGAAATATTAGAAACGACGCAACAAATGACATTAGCTTAAATATGAGAAAGGTGTGACGATTCTGCGAAGAGTCAAGAAGACTTGCGAAGACTAACATTTGTAGACCTGCGAAATGTCGCAAGGTAAATCCGAAATTAAGGGAAATATTAGTTGTACATGAGCTGTCATCCACTATGTAATATCCTATATAAAGAGGAGAGCAGGAGAGAGAAAAGGAGGGAGACATTTTGTTAAGAGAGAGATATTATTTTAGAGAGAAATATTTTTAGAGAGGGATTTATTTTCTTTATCATCTTCTTCCCCCAAATAATTAGATCTAGAGCTCTACAAAATATCCATTAATGGAGATTGTAAATGTAATACTAATGTAACCTCAACAATCATAGTGAAGAACCATGGATGTAGATCACATTGATCGAACCATGTAAAAAATCCTTGTGTCCATTTTATAATTTTAGCACTTTAATCTTTATTTTGATTATGAAATAGATTTAGATTTAGAAAATATTATAAGGGGTGTGTTGTGGGATTTCCTGCAACTACATTTTTGGCGCTAGAAACAGGGAGGGGCTATCTAACCTTCTTGTTAATTCAAGAGAAATTCGGAAAGATTAGTTATAATCATCAACAAATCTCACCGATCTCTAGACTTCAAGTTCGAAAGAGGAAGTTTCAGAGAAGTATCCAACAAATGGAGAACAGATGGAGAACAGGAGCAGATCCGAAGAAACCTTCATGGGAATGAAACGAAATGAGTCTTCATCAACGATTTAGTGTCAAAAGGACAAATCTATAACCTGTTGTTCTATTTTATGTTCAGATCTGGAAGTTAAAACGTCAAATTTTGGGGAAGATTTTTCATGGAAATAAAAACATCTTTATCAGATTTGCAATAACCAAACTCTGTTTTACAAAACAAATTAACAAATTTCGAAAATATTGAATGCTGAAATTTCGATTTGGTTTATAGATTTACTCATCAATTCAATGACAGCCCAATAAAGCAGGTCTAATTTCTCTTTCGATTGATTATTTTACAGCGAAGCACAACAAGAGTCCATTCTCGGTTGTAATGCATAGAAAAGTATCAAAAATCTCGTAGCTTTGGAAGCCATAGTTTCATAGCAAGAATAGAACAATGAACTTCTCGACAATTGGTTTTCGGCAAGATCAGAAGTTGCAATAGAATTGCTATCAGCAAAGAAAAGGACACACACAAATTGTTGACAACGAAGTGATTTAGCAAGAACCAGATATCTTGGTACCTACATAAACGCATCCCCAGCGAAACAACAAGAGAAATACAATATACTTTGTCACCAGACCCAACTTCAGCTGTCGACGAACAAACAGAAAAGTGATGAAAGTTAAATTAATTTCATCGACAGTCCAAGAGACCCAGCAATCTCGTAATTACTACATGAAACAAACAAGCGGGAAGTAAAGTAAGGTTAATGATAGCGAAAAAATGCAACAAACCACGAACCCAACAGACATACAAAAAATAGGTTAATGATAGCAGTAACCACTCCATACACCAACTCATAATTCTCAGCAGATACCATCAAAGCTCTTGAAAGTCGTATTTGGCTTACAGAGAATTCAAACCAATTCCACTAGATTAGAGTTCTCAGCCAGCGAAGCTTTATTGCTTTAGTGGATATGACGAAGTATCATCATCAGCGAATTATCATCGTCAGCGAATAACAGTAGGGAAGAAGAGTTATAGAAGAAATCCACTTCGTCAGACCTCCCAACGAAACCATTTGTTCTCTTCGCAAACATTTTGTCACATATTCCAGCGAAGACAGCAACTCAGGAGGAGAAGAAGAAAGTACGAAGAGAAGGAGTATACAAAGGATATTAAAATGAGAGTAAAACAAACTAATCATGATGTTCCAACACAAACAAAAGCCAGCACAGTTGGTTAGGTTTGCCGAGTTAATTCAATAGGACAAGAGATCGATTCCCGTCTCTCGCTTAAATTTTTGCTGCTGCGAAAGATTTCCAAAGCTAACCAGTTCATGTTCAGGCCCAGCTTTTCAAAAGTCCACTAAAGCAAACCAAGCAAGAAACAAGCTTGCGAAAATATTTTGCATGGGGAATGTAAGGATGGAGTTATTCACACAAGAAACCAAGCTTGCAAAATCCCACCACTTCATATTCAGGAAGTAACATAAACTCACAAATGAAGATAAGTTTCAGCATGGTGTGTTCATTTCGCACAAGAGAAGTGGTACAGTTGGTCATGAGTGAAGATAACAAGTACAACACCACGGGTTCGAATCTCCCATTTCGCAGACGGAATTTTTGCCCTTCGCAAAGTTCATACAGATGTTAACTTCGCAAAGTCTTTGATTATTTCGCAAGAGAGGGTTAGAACAGTTGGTATGCTGCGAGAATATGCAAGAGGCAGGCCAAGGGTTCAAACCCCATTTCTCACACTTCTTTTTGTTGCGAGATAATTATATTTTGTGCGACGTTTATACATTTCAAGGATGCTAGCTTCGCAAGCAAATCATATACTTCGCAAGAGACAACAACAACAGCGAATCACATAAAAGCTAAGTACCACTTTCCTTGAACATTTTACTTTTACAAAAAATAAAAGATTTTTGATTTGATTTACAAAAGGCGAGATAATTGCAGAATTACAAAAAAAAAAAAAAAAAAAAAAAATCGAAGATTTCAAAATTACAAAGATTTCAAGATTTCAAAGATTCAAGAAAAATCTCTAGATCAATTTATATATTTATCTTGAACGTTTACTTTGCTTCAAATGATATGATATTTAACATGAATATATGAGAATGAAGGAATGAATGAGAGAAAAGAATGGAAGAATGAATGAAAGAAGCAAGACTATGCGAAAATTTTGCGAAGATAATGAAGAGAAATAGTCAAAAATGAATGATTTATACGAACGAGACGAACCTTTATGGCGTACACCCTAGTTCGCGAATGATATTTCGTAAGAGGCAAATGTAAGACCTAAAGTGCGTCATATAAGGGGGTATCTCTTGACATGGCTCAGGGAAAAGGTTACACCGCTCCTGGAACCCGAGTCATGGAGATTTGGGGTCAATAAAGCCCATCCAGGAGAGATACCTTGGATTTCCAACTATATATATAAGGTTATACCCTGGTTGGACGACCGAGGGTCTCTTCTAAGGAGTCAGTGTATGACCAAGGCGCCGAGGTACACGGTTGAGTCAAGAGTGCGGGGAGCGTTGGAGCTTCTTTACCACTCTTGACAAGTCTTGGCACATGCTGCACTCGGCCCGAAGAAAACTCCACTAAGGGTGCAGTCTCGTAACCATAAGCCCTATAGGTATAAGGGATAAGAGGCTGCGAAAACAACTGGTTGTTGTTAAGACCGGATGGGAGGAGCTAGTCTTGTATGGCCGATGTACGCCTCCTTGAAGGGGCAACCAGGGAGATGATAAGGGCGGCACCCTCCATTAGGGAGATGATAAGTGTCTTAAGACGCAAATGTCATGAGGCTTTATTTTCGCAAGAAGATTTAGGCTTGTCATATTTGTGCGATGATCCTGAAGAGGCAATAATACTAACGCGAGGATAAGACGAGATCAATGGGTCTTTACATGTAAGTGTAAAGACGTCCTGCGATTTCGTCGAAAGACGGCAATGTCATGGGGCTTTACGTTTGCAAGAATATTTAGGCCTGTCATATTGTCGCAATAAAAATATCCTGCAGAGGCAATAATACTAAAGAAATGATAAGACAAGATCAATGGGTCATGACGAGGTGTCAAACTCGCAAAAATAAATTTCTCTACTTCTCCTTAACTAGCAAGCAATATAATGTAAGTAGGATCGTCCCAAGGGAGGTATGAAGTTCAAGTTGTTATGCAAATACTCTTAGCAAAGATGATTTTGTTGTAGAAATGCTGAAAATTGTAAAATGTATTCAAATATGAGATGTAATTGATTAAAGGTTCATTATAGACCACGGAATACAAACCAAATTGATAGATAGCTATGTTCTTCACATTATCATGTTACTAACAACCCTAGAATAATTAGTACGCTCAACTATTCCGTTATTATCTTCTAGCTCACCGGATACGGAAGCGCTCGACTACCGGTTCCTACTTGCCAAGTTTCCTAGAGGTACGCTTACTAGGTTTGACTTAAACAAGTGCTCTAAGTTCTGTGAGATAAGGTTGCTCCTAGTGATGAACTCAAAAGCATGAATCACCTACTAGTGTTGATTTCTACATATGGGTACTTAACAAAGTCCCATCATCAATACCCACATATTACTACTTGTGTTTATCTTCTCTAGACAATTACGGGTCGAAGAAAATCTAAACTAGCAAATAGATTAAGAATTAATGATTCAATTTCGAACTTAAACCCTTAACAAATAATCCATATACAATATTAGCATGGTAGAAATCAATCAATAACATTAATGAATGCAAGAGAACAAGTTATTTCATATCAAATATAGATTCATATTTCGGGTTTCGAAATCGCCCTTAATCAAAGAGAGTTTTAGTTACTCATAAATATGGAGTTCATTATCAAATCAATAAATGAAATAAATTAAAGAAGATGAAAATATTAAATGAAAGCAAACCCTAGCTCCGGCTCTCTGCAAAACTCCAAGAAGAATACGTGATACGTGATAAACAAAGAAGTAGAAATCCTCCCTTTTATGTTTCTTCTTAGGTCAAGTATTCAAAGGTCCAATAGATAGAAGTCCTCCAAGCCCAAGTGTGAGAAAACCCATGTAGAAAATATGCTCAAAAAGTAATCGCCGGAGGTCCCTAAAATAG
The DNA here is from genome assembly GCA_023531295.1 of Papaver armeniacum. NCBI lineage: Eukaryota > Viridiplantae > Streptophyta > Magnoliopsida > Ranunculales > Papaveraceae > Papaver > Papaver armeniacum. The sequence continues at coordinate 550,119 of JAJJWW010012357.1, read as the reverse complement.
TCGGAACTTGGCCGGGAAATCACCCGGAAAATTGCCTCAGTGTGACTGGGAATGTCAACAATCACCGGTCACAGTTTAAGTCAACCGAGTCAACTCGGAAAGTCAGACCGAGTCAAGGTCTAGTCGGGTGAGTCAGATCTGAGTTAGCTATTTAACTCGGCTGATTGGACTGACTGAGTGGTCTTGACACAGGCCATTGCACATGCCAGAACTATTGTTGCCCATCATTGCCCTTTACAGCTTCAGTTCCCTGTTCCAGCTGCACTGCTCATGCCCGCAACTCCAAAGTGAGCAGAACACTCAAGCCAACCACTTGCATTCATACACAACTCATTCACTCATTCTCTGCAAGACCTTTGTACAACCAAAACATCAACATAAATCCATTTCAGCCTTGCAAACTTCCATGGCTTCACCGCAACAAAATGCCACCAGTCTCAAACCATTCTGCAACAGCAACTCCATCGCATGCTCAGCTTAATCCATTCATTAACAGGCACTATAACCTGCAATTCCAGTTCCATCCATCACTGCACAACATCACATTCCACCATCTATACTGCAGCTGCAACTGCATTTCTTCACAGCCACACTTCCAGACATCTTAGCACCACCTCCACAAGTCCATTGCGATTAGCACCAGACCACCTCATCTGTCACATCCATTAACATAGCATCACCATCTCTTATTGCCTCACCAGTAGTCGCCAAACCCTATGGCTTCACAACTTAAAACAATAGCACCGACAGCCAAACCATTAACTGCACCTCAACTGCCAGTCCATTGCAGCCACGAAAACTGAAACATCTCTAACATCTTCTCAACAACAGCTACGTCAACTCAAGCTTTAAGCACCAACCACCGCCTGCAATATGTCAACTCAAAACCACAGATTCTCCTTCTTCTCATTCATTCTTCATGAACAACAGCAGAAACCCATCTCAACTGCAACAACATCAGATTCAATTCCTCACTTCACTGTCGATTCTAAACCCACAACATCCTTGAATCCTTTACACTCATCCTTAGACTCATAGCTCGCCATCAATTGAGATAATGTAGCAGAGCAGCTGCAACAACAGCAGCTTCCTTGTCGCCTCTATGAATTCTAATCTCAGCCAAACCATTAACATCATATCAATGACACAGACCCATACTTCCTAATCAAACTTCATTGCCTAACCCATCTGACCTTCTTGTCCTTGCTCAAATGACAGCAACCACCAGAAATCCCTAAATCTGAACCAACCCATCATCTTCAATTGACAGCATCACTCAACATCAATTCGAATCATCAGTACAAAATTCATACAGAGCCACCGATATCCCTTGTCTCAAACAGCAACAGATCACAATTTTATTTTGAACCCATCTTCTAAATCATCACAAGCTCATAAGAACTTCAATCTTTCCTCCTCTTTGTCACTGATTTGTCTACAGAAAGACCATGTTCAATTCGTGGCAAAAGATCTCTTCTACAAACCATAAGTAACAAGCAATCCTGTCCTAACTCCTCTTCACTCGAGCCATTCTACTTGCTCAGTAGCTTCTCCATCAACAAATCCAGTTTATAATCAAATATTTCAAGCAACATCAGCTCCAAACTGAACCCATTTCAACCACCAAACCATAAAATTTGTTGATGAACAAACCCCATCTCGATTTCTTCTCTCAATTTTATACAGCAACCTCATCTTCCTTCTTCTAGTGATTAAACCCTAACTCAAAATTCAGCTATTACTTCTTCATCTCAATTCAGCCTCAATTCCTCTGTGAATCACTTTATCTCTGTCGATCTCTCGATCTTTGAATTCCATGGCCGCCTTTCTTTAGTGTTTCTCTCAGTTTCATGTAGAAAAATAAAACCAATGATTTGTTATCTCTGAAATGTAGGTTTTGTGTAGGAGAAAGAATGGATGCATCCACCCCAACTCTGAGAACCCCAGAGTGTAGGCACCCAGCAATCAGATTCAAGCCACCAACGGTGATAGCCAATAAACACAACTCAGCAGGTTGCCGCCTATTACGTATTTCTCACATTTACTTCTTTTCTTCAATTTCTTTTCATCACTAAAGCTGTCGTGCTTTTCAGACAGATACTTCGCATCACTAAAGCCGACATGCTTTTCAGAAAGAGATGAAGAAATAAAAGCAAATAATGAGAAATAGTTCGCCTCCAATAGCATTTGCTCCTTTATGCCTTTTAAGTGACGTTTCTTCTTCTTTTGTTCCAAACGACTCCAAAGTACCTAAATACTCAAAAGCAAACATAAGATACATAATCTACAAGAAAACTTAACAAAGAAAGCATAAACAATAGATAAATATCAAGGTGTTTTAGACACCTATCAAATTCCCCCACACTTAGACTTTGCTAGTCCTCGAGCAAATCAAACAAAACTAAAATACAACATACATACAACTCCGTCTCGTCGAGGCTACGGTTACTCTAAGCATGAATAACAGGCCTTTGAACCCCTAGGTGTCCCTAGTGGACGAGTTTTAGTCTCGTGAAGGTTTACAAGAGGTCTGCCTACAAAACCTATATTTCCAACTCCGTCTATTTGTGACAAATCAATGAACGAATCCAAAATGACTACATGAGGAGGTACCTTGCACAAATTCAGTTCATATATAAGTAAATAAAGCTCTAATTAGATAGTCGAACAAACCACAATACTCGGAAACTAACAAACCACAATCACAATGAAAAGATTAAGAAGATGGATATAGATGTAGATGTTGGCGAATGTTCACAAGTGTTCGATGTTTCCCATATCTGTCTGAAGGTCACTACTAAGATGAACCTATCCCTATTGGATTGAGCTACTTGGTCAATTCTAGTGTCAACACACTGGCGTATACAAGGGAACCAGTGATCAACAAACTTATTTCTACATCAACTCACTGGCATATACAAGGGAACCAGGAGTGACTTTATTCAACAATGATAATTTAATTATTATTATTATTTATTTTTTATTTTTTTTTGTCACATTTTTTTTTTAGACGGCATGATTAGATCTTTTGGATCCAAGCGCATGCTTCTTTTCAGCAAATACGTGATAGTTGCCTTGGATCCTGCATTCCACGCTTGTTTAGGCGACGAAGACAGGGACTACGTTTCACACATACTGCTATTCCCAAGTGTCATTCTTATTCCGTTTGGTTTATTTGGTCGGGCTTTTTTTTTTTTTCTTTTTTTTTTTTTTTTTTTTTTTTTTTCTTTTCTAGCAACTCAATCACTCTATTTCATCCTAGCAGTAATAACACGTCGATGTTTAGTGACCCACCAAAGTACTTAGAGAACAATAGATAAATATGGAAAATAAAATAAAAATAGAATGCGATATGGTGATATTCCGAGATATGGTAACGACTATCATGTTATTTGTGATTCCTGAGCTATGTTCGTTCTTGTTAATTAATGGGTTCCTCAACTCCTGCAATCAAAATGATTCCATCCACTAATGGTGTCATCCTAAAGGCACAAGTTTCTAGATTTCGGAGTTCAAAAAGCACAAATTTTTCTTGGTTTTTTTTTTCTATTTTTCTGATTTTTTTTTTTTTGTTAAAGGCATAAAACAAACTAAAACAAACTATACAAACATATAAATGCTCCCCCACTGAAACTTTACATTGTCCTCAATGTAAAATTGAATCGTCCAAAGAAAATTCAAGGTGGGAAATTCAAAGAAACGAAATGCAAAAACAAAGAAAAATAAAAGATAAAATGCTGAAAAATAAATAAAGAGATAAAGGTAAAGATACAAAACCGGTGGGTTGCCTCCCACTTAGCGCTTGGTTTAACGTCGTCAGCCCGACTTTCAGCTCCAATTACTCCTCCAGAGGGAGTGGGTCACTCAATGTGATCATATCCTGATTCTCCGTCACAAACTGCTCATAGTATGGTTTCAAGCGATGGCCGTTTGTTGATGGTGGATTTTCGTTTAAGGTTAAATTTGTAAAAACCATAAAAGATCATGCGCTGACATCTTGTAAAAGATAAAGCCATCTATAAGTGTTGGATACTCCCTCACTTGATTCACCAAGAATGGAACTTGTAGCAATAGTCCCATTCTCAGAAATTTCTTATCGCCCTTGTATTTCCCGTACTCATTATCAGTGTGGCATGATGACCGAGTGTTACTCATATAGAGTAACACGAACCTCCAAGCACTATAATGAAACCATGTACGAAATACCCGTACAGCCGATTCTCGGTGTGTTATACTAGCCCGAGCCCTCTCGGTGTGTTATACTAGCCCGATTGAGCCCCTCTCGGTGTGTTATACTAGCCCGATTGAGCCCCTCTCGGTGTGTTATACTAGCCCGATTGAGCATCCGGACTTGACTGTATCAGTCTCCGGATATGATCTGATCGCAGTCATCCAACTCCGTAAGCATGATTGGATGACCCTAGATCAATTCCATCACCCCCAAGCAGGTATGGAATACCCACGGCCGACCCCGCATGGTCGGCCATTGGCCTTTGCTTGCCAAAAAGACGTTCATACCAAGCATTTTGGACGGAAAACCCTAAATAAGGGTTTGCGGCATATTACATGTGTCGCAAAATAGTCTCAACCATCCATCTTCGCAGTATAGATGGAGGGTGTAGATGTAGACTTAAAGGGCCCAGAGCATGTCAACACGATCACCGTGAGACCGCCTACACACTTGACCAGTCGGTCAAGACCAACAATGTTTGGCCGTGACAAAATCGTCACCCAAACAAGAGGTGGCGCACGGCTTTGAAAGCCAAATTAGGGTTTCAAGCCATCACGCGCGTCCATCTTCTCCTGGTGCGAATGGAGGGTCACAGATTAGATTAAACAGGTCCTGGTCATACCAAAGATGATCACCGTGGGCCCATCTATCTCCTCATGCGGTCGGCCAAGGCATATCATGCCCGGCTAATCCAAAACGCCCGCCCAAACATGCGTGGTTACACTTCCCAAATTGCAAATTGATCTCGACCGCTCAACTTCACCGGATGATTTGAATGGCTTAGATCACGTTTTCATGGGATAATCAGGTATAGGTGTGAACATCAACCTACCACCTACACGCTGGAGTGATCGACCAAGACCGACCAAGGACGGTTGTCTTGGAACGCGTGCGGGAATATCACGCGGTTATCAACTCCTTTGCGGTAAGAAATTTCTGCCGCAAACCGATCTCAACCACTCAACTGTGCCGGTCAATTTGAGTGGCCTAGATCGCGCCTTCTTGGGAAAGTGAGACATGGACGTGTACACCGGCATGCCATCAACATGCATGACCGGTCGGTCCTCTCCAAAGCCCTTCCCATGCTTGGTTTCGACCAAGTCAAGAGTGATGCTTGCGCACCTCTTCAAAAACCCTAGTATTCATTAACGGTCGCAGATGAGTGTCTCAAACATCATCTCATCCGTTCAACTTCACCAGCTTGGTTATACAACCCTGGTCAGGAGTTATTTGGTTAGTGAGGCGCCATTACCCATCACTTTACCACACCACAATGCAGTACCTGCATAAAATACACACGATACTTCACAAGTATCGACTTTCGAATAACGCAGATTATTCAATTCAAAGATTACATGCTATCTTTCGTGGATCCACGATCCGCACATTCCGTACATCAATCATGTCACAAACCGGGGGGATACATACGGGGTATTGGTCTCAGCGGTTTACAAAGGCGTGCGGCGTAACGCGCCATCACAAGAACGTGTTAGGAAGTCATGGACGGTTAGAGATGAACAGGAGAAGTGGGCAAGACTGGTCGACGCACAACTCCACTACTCCATCACTCCACTTCCTCCACTTCCCACGAGAGACGTGAATGAGGCTCAATGACTTGTATAAATAGGTTCTCCGCCCTATTTCAAACAACAACACAAGTTCAAACAAGACAAAAAATCAACACCCAGAGCCTCCTTACATTAACCGTAAGCCTGCTCATTTTTCTGTCACAAGTCATAAGAAAGCCAACACCTTCACAATCTCAACACCTTCTTCGCTTCCCTCCCTAAGACCAACCCCATCTCCTTCACTTTGTGACCGAAACAAGTCTGGAACGACCATTTCTTGGTTTAGGCCGGACTTGCACAGATTGATCTCTCGAATCTACAAGCACTCACCGCGCAGTGCATTTGTTTAAGGTTTAAACTCATTCCTCATCCACACCCCAAATTACCAAATTCTACAGGAGTAGTTTTCACCCATAAACACCGTTAACCTTGGAAACCAGCCCTGTTTTGGGACTAGTTATCTCAACTGCACCATGCGCAAACACATTAGTAACAACAAATGGTCCAACCCATCTGGACCTAAGTTTACCCGGAAACAATTTAAGACGAGAATGGAATAAAAGTACTTTCTGCCGATTTCAAAACTCTTTCGGGAAATCATTTTATCATGGAAAGCCTTGGTCTTTTCTTTATAAATGCGTGAACTTTCATATGCATCATTTCGTATCTCTTCTAACTCATTGAGTGAAGTTTCCTATGTTCACCAGTGCATCTAATTCCATATTACATACCTTGATAGCCCAATAAGCTTTGTGTTCAAGTTCGACGGGAAGATGGCAAGGTTTACCATAGACAAGCCTAAAAGGAGACATACCGATGGGTGTCTTATAAGCTGTCCTATACGCCCACAAAGCGTCATTGAGTCTATAACTCCAATCCTTCCTTGTGACATTCACCGTCTTCTCTAAGATGGACTTAATCTCCCGGTTGGAAATTTCAGCTTGTCCACTCGTTTGTGGATGATACGGTGTGCCAACTTTATGAGAAATGTTATACTTCTTTAGAAGAGCGTGAAAAGATCTCTTGAAGTGCGAACCTCCATCACTAATCACCACTCGAGGTGTTCCAAACCTAGAAAAGATATGTTCCTTCACAAACTCACAAACAATATGAGAATCATTGGTAGGAGTGGCTTTAGCTTCCACCCACTTAGAAACATAATCTACAACAAGAAGTATAAAAAATTTCCCATTGGAATTCACAAAAGGCCCCATAAAATCGATACCCCAAACATCAAAAATCTCAACAACGAGAATTGGTGTTTGCGGCATTTGGTTTCTAGCACCAAGGTTGCCTGTCCTTTGACACCTATCACAAGCCTTACAACATAGATATGCATCCTTAAACAATGTAGGCCAATAAAAACCACTTTCGAGAACCTTGAGGGCTGTCCTCTTGGCTCCGAAATGGCCACCACAAGCATATGAGTGACAAAAATTCAGAATTGATTGGAACTCGGATTCGAGTACGCACTGCGGATCATTTGATCGGAGCAATGCTTCCACAAATAAGGTTCATCCCATATATATTGCTTAGCAATCTTCTTAAGCTTGTGTTTTTGAAATGTAGACATGGAACTAGGTACTTGTCCCGTCACCAAGAAGTTAACGATATCAGCGTACCATGGAGTTGTGCCACCAACCGCAAAGAGTTGCTCATCCAGAAGCTATCATGCAAAGGAATCGCTTCTTCGGACACAACCAATCTGCTTAGATGATCCGCTACGGTATTCTCACTACCCTTCTTGTCCTTGATTTGCATGTTGAACTCTTGAAGAAGAAGAATCCACCTTATGAGCCTTGGCTTAGCATCCTTCTTTGTTAGCAAGTATCGAAGTGCGGCATGGTCGAGAAAACAACCACCTTTGTACCCACTAAATAAGATCTAAACTTCTCGAGTGCAAACACTATGGCCAAAAGCTCCTTTTCAGTAGTGGAGTAGTTGATTTGTGCTCCGTTGAGAGTTCTAGAAGCATAATAAATGGCATATGGAACTTTGCCATCTCGCTGTCCCAACACGGCTCCAACGGCATAATCACTTGCATCGCACATCAACTCAAATGGCTTGCTCCAGTCCGGTGGTTTGATGATTGGTGCGGTAGTCAACAACTCTTTCAAGGTGTCGAAAGCTTCCTTGCATTCCTTGTCACAATCAAAGGCCACATCTTTTTGCAAGAGTCTACACAGGGGCATTGCAATCTTGGAGAAATCCTTGATGAATCTCCTATAAAAACCTGCATGACCAAGAAAAGAGCGAACCTCCCTCACATTTGTGGGGTATTGTAAGTTCCGAATCAAATCTATCTTAGCCTTGTCAACTTCTAACCCCTTAGAGGATACAACATGACCTAGCACAATCCCATGATTGACCATAAAGTGACATTTTTCCCAATTAAGCACAAGATTAGTTTCTACGCATCGTTTAAGAATAAGTGCAAGGTTATCTAAGCATTTGTCAAAAGAATCACCATACACGCTGAAATCATCCATAAACACTTCTATGATGCTTTCCACATAATCTGAGAATATACTTACCATACAACGTTGAAAAGTGGCTGGTGCATTGCACAAGCCAAATGGCATACGTCTATACGCAAAAGTGCCAAAAGGGCAAGTAAACGTCGTCTTTTCTTGATCTTCCGGAGCTATTACAACCTGGTTATAACCTGAAAAACTATCAAGGAAGCAATAGAAAGCATGTCTAGCCAACCTTTCAAGCATTTGATCAATGAATGGTAGGGGAAAATGGTCCTTTCGGGTGGTAGAGTTTAGCTTTCGGTAATCAATGCACACTCTCCAACCGGTCTGGATTCTAGTTGGAACCAAGTCATTATCTTCGTTTTTCACCACCGTGATTCCGGACTTCTTTGGAACGACTTGAATCGGGCTCACCCATTTGCTATCGGATATGGGATAGATCATCCCGACTTCCAACAACTTCAGGATTTCCTTCTTGACTACTTCCATCATTGGAGGGTTCAAGCGACGTTGAGCTTCTCTTGCTGGTTTTGCCCCCTCCTCAAGAAGTATTCGGTGCATACATGTGGAAGGACTGATTCCTTTGATATCGGCAATAGTCCACCCAATGGCAGACTTGTACTCTCTTAGCACTCGAACAAGCTTCTCCTCTTGCACCTTGGTAAGGTTGTTGGCAATGATCACGGTAACTCTTTTCCTTGTCACCTAAATACACGTATTTAAGGTGATCCTAAGAGGTTTCAACTCAAGAATAGGTGCCTGCACAATCGACGGTAAAAGTTTCTCATTAGTAAGCGGCAAAGAAACATAAGACACATTATATTTTGGTGGAACTTCTTGTAATGAGTTAAGAGATAAAACAACCTCTTTAAGCTCATCACAAATAGACAATTCACTTTCAATGTCTTTGTACTTTCCATAACCTAAACCTTCCACTATGGTGTTTTCTAAAGCATCTTCACCATTCAATTCAAAAATCTGTTGAGCTAGAGAATCAATAATATCAATTGAAAAACAGAATGCACATCACTAGGATATCTCATAGCTTCAAAGATATTGAAACTTATGATTTCGTCATCAAATTCCATAGTTAAGGCGCCTTTAAAAACATCTATCTTTGTTCTAGCGGTTCTCATGAACGGTCTACCCAACAAAGAAGGGAGTAGACGATGGTGAATCTTCATCCATCATGTCAAGAACATAGAAATCAGCTGGAAATATGAGTTGATTAACCTGCACCAAAACATCTTCAATAACCCCTTTCGGGTAAGAATTAGACCTATCGGCAAGTTGTATAACAATACCGGTATTCTTAAGAGGTCCAAGATTCAATGATTCATAAACGGAGGCAGGCATAACATTAATGGATGCTCCTAAATCTAACATAGCACGTTCAAACCTGATTTTACCAATAGTACATGGTATGGTGAAACTACCGGATCTTTCAACTTAGGTGGGAGTTTCTTTTGAAGATATGCCAAGCATTCTCCCCACACTCATTACCTCATTACCGGTCAATTTGTGCTTGTTAGTGCACAATTCCTTCAAGAACTTTGCCCAACGTGGAACTTGCCTTATCGCCTCAATGAGTGGAATGTTCACTTCAATCTTCTTAAAGATTTCCAAAAGCTCTTGGTACAATGTCTCCTTGTTCGACTTTGCAAACCTGCTAGGAAAAGGCGGAGAAGTAACATAAGTAGAAACATGAGTTTTAGAGTTAGAATTTGTTACCGGGTCAGCCTTTTTAGGGGCTGTTTCACCCTCTTCTTTCTCCAAATCAGGTTCATGGGACACCGGTGATGTTTCCGGTTTCTCTACTTGCTTCCCACTTCGTAACTCAATAGCATTGGCATTCTCCTTGTGATTTATTGGTTGCGAAGGAAGTTTTCCCTCTGCTTGTGCTTCCAATTTGCTCACGGCATTAGCTAATTGACCCATTTGTGTTCGGATGTCCTTCATATCCATTGCTGACTTTTGCTTATCTTGCACCATTGTGTTGAGAATGAGATTCAACTTGTCATCTATACTCGTGCCTTGAGTTTCTTGTGGTGGTCTTTGCATGAATTGATATCCTCCTTGTTGATTGAAAGTAGGATTTGCAGCAGCTTGCTTGTTGGCATAGCTGAAATTCGGATGATCACGCCAACTTTGGGTTGTATGTGTTGGAGTACGGATCGTACCTCGGCCTTTGCTGATTTTGGTACATAGCACTTGCTTGCTCAACATCTTCGGTATATGATGATGGTATGACAGCTGCAGCTATTTGATTCATCATCCTCTCCATGTTGCCCATCCTTTGTTCCATGTGTGAAGAATTGCCAACTTCATTCACCTTCCTTACCGATTCATCTCGAGTGTAGAATTGTTGAGTGTTTGCAGCCATATTCTCCAACAAACTTGTAGCTTCCGCAATGGTCTTGTTGGTAAGTGCACCACCACTTGCGGCATCGATCAAATTTCTATCATTAGAAAGCAACCCCTCGTAGAAATATTGAATCACAAGTTGATCACTGATTTGGTGGTGTGGACAACTAGCTAAAAGCTTCTTGTAGCGCTCCCAATACTCATGGAGAGTCTCTCCGATACTTGCCTAATACCACAAATCTCCTTGCGAATCACAGCTGCTTTTGATGCTGGAAAATACTTCTCAAGGAACAATTTCTTCATCCCATTCCATGTGGTTATGCTTCCAGCGGGTAAGCAAAAGAACCACTCTCCTGCAGATATCTAAAAGAGAGAAAGGAAAAGTCTGTCATCATAGCCATATCCGCATCTCAGCTTGCTTGCTTCATACTAGTCACCACATGATGGAATTGTTGCAAGTGACGATTAGGATCTTCTCCCGCTAAACCTCGAATTTGGGCAGCAAGTTAATCAATTGTGGTTTCAACTCAATGGTTCCATTCAAATTGAATACATAAAGGTTGTTGATCTAGGTTTGGAGAAGTGAGCTCCTTGAGTGTTCTTGGAGCAAGTGGTCGACCTCCCATTGTGTTGTCTTCCTCTTCGTCCGAGTCCGAGAATTCACTTGGTGTAGAACTTTGAGGAAGTGGAGTGTTGACTTGCTCGAATGAAATCCTTAAGTAAAGTGCCCGAACGAAGACGTATACCAATTGGACTGGGTCCGCCCTCTCCACGCATTCACCAAAGAAATAGTACCCGAAAATCGATTCTAAGAGATTGAATAAGTAAACTGAAATCGTAACCAAAAGCAAAAATAACAACTAAGAATAAAAATAACAACTAAACTTGCCACTGCCTCCCCGTAATGGCGCCAATTTTGACAAGGTGTCAAACTTGCAAAAATAAATTTCTATACTTCTCTTTAACTAGCAAGCAGTATAATGTAAGTAGGATCGTCCCAAGGGAGGTATGAAGTTCAAGTTGTTATGCAAATACTCTTAGCAAAGATGATTTTGTTGTAGAAATGCTGAAAATTGTAAAATGTATTCAAATATGAGATGTAATTGATTAAAGGTTCATTCTAGACCACGGAATACAAACCAAATTGATAGATAGCTATGTTCTTCACATTATCATGTTACTAACAACCCTAGAATAATTAGTACGCTCAACTATTCCGTTATTATCTTCTAGCTCACCGGATACGGAAGCGCTCGACTACCGGTTCCTACTTGCCAAGTTTCCTAGAGGTACGCTTACTAGGTTTGACTTAAACAAGTGCTCTAAGTTCTGTGAGATAAGGTTGCTCCTAGTGATGAACTCAAAAGCATGAATCACCTACTAGTGTTGATTTCTACATATGGGTACTTAACAAAGTCCCATCATCAATACCCACATATTACTACTTGTGTTTATCTTCTCTAGACAATTACAGGTCGAAGAAAATCTAAACTAGCAAATAGATTAAGAATTAATGATTCAATTTCGAACTTAAACCCTTAACAAATAATCCATAGACAATATTAGCATGGTAGAAATCAATCAATAACATTAATGAATGCAAGAGAACAAGTTATTTCATATCAAATATAGATTCATATTTCGGGCTTCGAAATCGCCCTTAATCAAAGAGAGTTTTAGTTACTCATAAATATGGAGTTCATTATCAAATCAATAAATGAAATAAATTAAAGAAGATGAAAATATTAAATGAAAGCAAACCCTAGCTCCGGCTCTGCAAAACTCCAAGAAGAATACGTGATACGTGATAAACAAAGAAGTAGAAATCCTCCCTTTTATGTTTCTTCTTAGGTCAAGTATTCAAAGGTCCAATAGATAGAAGTCCTCCAAGCCCAAGTGTGAGAAAACCCATGTAGAAAATATGCTCAAAAAGTAATCGCCGGAGGTCCCTAAAATAGTCGGAACTTGGCCGGGAAATCACCCGGAAAATTGCCTCAGGTGACTGGGAATGTCAACAATCACCGGTCACAGTTAAGTCAACCGAGTCAACTCGGAAAGTCAGACCGAGTCAAGGTCTAGTCGGGTGAGTCAGATCTGAGTTAGCTATTTAACTCGGCTGATTGGACTGACTGAGTGGTCTTGACACAGGCCTTTGCACATGCCAGAACTATTGTTGCCCATCATTGCCCTTTACAGCTTCAGTTCCCTGTTCCAGCTGCACTGCTCATGCCCGCAACTCCAAAGTGAGCAGAACACTCAAGCCAACCACTTGCATTCATACACAACTCATTCACTCATTCTCTGCAAGACCTTTGTACAACCAAAACATCAACATAAATCCATTTCAGCCTTGCAAACTTCCATGGCTTCACCGCAACAAAATGCCACCAGTCTCAAACCATTCTCGCAACAAAGAACTCCATCGCATGCTCAGCTTTAATCCATTCATTAACAGCACTATAACCTGCAATTCCAGTTCCATCCATCACCGCACAACAAAGACATTCCACCATCTATACTGCAGCTGCAATCGCATTTCTTCACAAATGCCCACACTTCCGCACATCTTAGCACCACCTCCACAAGTCCACTGCGATTAGCACCAGACCACCTCATCTGTCACATCCATTAACATAGCATCACCATCTCTTATTGCCTCACCAGTAGTCGCCAAACCCTATGGCTTCACAACTTAAAACAATAGCACCGACAGCCAAACCATTAACTGCACCTCAACTGCCAGTCAATTGTAGCCACGAAAACTGAAACATCTCTAACATCTTCTCAGCAACAGCTACGTCAACTCAAGCTTTAAGCACCAACCACCGCCTGCAATATGTCAACTCAAAACCACAGATTCTCCTTCTTCTCATTCATTCTTCATGAACAACAGCAGAAACCCATCTCAACTGCAACAACATCAGATTCAATTCCTCACTTCACTGTCGATTCTAAACCCACAACATCCTTGAATCCTTTACACTCATCCTTAGACTCATAGCTCGCCATCAATTGAGATAATGTAGCAGAGCAGCTGCAACAGCAGCTTCCTTGTCGCCTCTATGAATTCTAATCTCAGCCAAACCATTAACATCATATCAATGACACAGACCCATACTTCCTAATCAAACTTCATTGCCTAACCCATCTGACCTTCTTGTCCTTGCTCAAATGACAGCAACCCCCAGAAATCCCTAAATCTGAACCAACCCATCATCTTCAATTGACAACATCACTCAACATCAATTCGAATCATCAGTACAAAATTCATACAGAGCCACCGATATCCCTTGTCTCAAACAGCAACAGATCACAATTTTATTTTGAACCCATCTTCTAAATCATCACAAGCTCATAAGAACTTCAATCTTTCCTCCTCTTTGTCACTGATTTGTCTACAGAAAGACCATGTTCAATTCGTGGCAAAAGATCTCTTCTACAGCCATAAGTAAAAGCAATCCTGTCCGGAACTCCTCTTCAGCTCGAGCCATTCTACTTGCTGTAGCTTCTCCATCAACAAATCCAGTTTATAATCAAATATTTTGAAGCAACATCAGCTCCAAACTGAACCCATTTCAACCACCAAACCATAAAATTTGCTGATGAACAAACCCCATCTCGATTTCTTCTCTCAATTTTATACAACAACCTCATCTTCCTTCTTCTAGTGATTAAACCCTAACTCAAAATTCAGCTATTACTTCTTCATCTCAATTCAGCCTCAATTCCTCTGTGAATCACTTCATCTCTGTCGATCTCTCGATCTTTGAATTCCATGGCCGCCTTTCTTTAGTGTTTCTCTCAGTTTCAGGTAGAAAAATAAAACCAATGATTTGTTATCTCTGAAATGTAGGTTTTGTGTAGGAGAAAGAATGGATGCATCCACCCCAACTCTGAGAACCCCAGAGTGTAGGCACCCAGCAATCAGATTCAAGCCACCAACGGTGATAGCCAATAAACACAACTCAGCAGGTTGCCGCCTATTACTTATTTCTCACATTTACTTCTTTTCTTCAATTTCTTTTCATCACTAAAGCTGTCGTGCTTTTCAGACAGATACTTCGCATCACTAAAGCCGACATGCTTTTCAGAAAGAGATGAAGAAATAAAAGCAAATAATGAGAAATAGTTCGCCTCCAACAGCATTTGCTCCTTTATGCCTTTTAAGTGACGTTTCTTCTTCTTTTGTTCCAAACGACTCCAAAGTACCTAAATACTCAAAAGCAAACATAAGATACATAATCTACAAGAAAACTTAACAAAGAAAGCATAAACAATAGATAAATATCAAGGTGTTTTAGACACCTATCAGGTCATTACATGAAAGTGTAACGACGTCCTGCGATTTTGTCGCAAGACGGCAATGTCATGGGACTTTATGTTCGCAAGAATATTTAGGCCTGTCATATTGTCGCAATAATGAGGGGTGGCAAAATAAGACCTTTAACTAGGAAGGCAAAATAAGACCACACAAGATAAATGATAAGGCAAGGTCAATGGGTCATTACATGAAAATGTAAAGACGTCCTGCGATCTTGTCGCAATGACAAATTCAACAGAAACATTTGCGAGATTATGCTTAATTTTCCATTTGCATACAAATAACAGAGGAGTAAGAACTTGCGAGGAACAATAAATACGTGAAGAAGAATGCATATATTAAAGACAAAGCCAGAGAAATGAAGAATGGAAGCAATTTAAAGCTACATAAATTCTAGAGCGGCAAAATGAGCTAAGTAACA
Organism: Papaver armeniacum; assembly: GCA_023531295.1. Classification (NCBI taxonomy): domain Eukaryota; kingdom Viridiplantae; phylum Streptophyta; class Magnoliopsida; order Ranunculales; family Papaveraceae; genus Papaver; species Papaver armeniacum. The sequence continues at coordinate 534,737 of JAJJWW010012357.1, read as the reverse complement.
CAAACATTAGCTATACATTGCAATAGATAAGCATTCTCATCATACAAGCATCATACTTGCATCATGAAAGCATTGCATAAGCATTTCATGGCATAAACATCGCATACACATTTCATAACATAATCATTACATAAGCATTATATTTGCACAAGTATTTTACAAAATTTCGCAAGATTATTCGGAATTTCGCAAGATGTGATTATTTCACAAGATGCGATTATTTCGCTCATTTATTTCACACAATTATAAGCAGCTTGAAGAGATTATATTATCGCATGAACACAAAACATGAGACAGAGGCAAAATAAGAATGCAAAAACAATTCGCTCAGTCAACACTTTCTCAAGGATTCTACCCTCATAGATAAAGAACAGAGGCAACTATGGATAACCAAGAAAACATTTTATGTTCTTCATCTTCTCGGCAAGAATCATTTCCAAAATGGACGTTCACTAATGAACAACAAGAATCCTCATTAAAAATGGAGTAATAATTTCGCATGAATAGAGGCAATACTTATTACTCGCAATCAAGGACGGATACTTCTTATACTTCTCAAGGATACTTCATACTTCTTATATTTCAAGGGTTGATACTTCTTATTTATTTCTCAAAGCTTCGGAACTTCGCAAAAGAATAGAGGCAAGTACGTACTTTTCAAGTCCAGTATTCTTTCGCTCGTTCCTTCATCAATAAAGATCAAAGACTACTACAACAACGGATTTTTTCTTAAAGATCGCTCTTCAAGCAATATTCAAGAAAAAAGAGGCAAGATGTAGGAGCAGAATATCGCAGCAACCTTCACTTGCGAATTATTAACGACGCAACATAATAATGTCGCAGAAGAAATATTAGAAACGACGCAAACGCTTAAATATGAGAAAGGTGTGACGCAACAAATGACATTAGCTTAAATATGAGAAAGGTGTGACGATTACTTTATCATCGAAGAGTCAAGAAGACTTGCGAAGACTAACATTTGTAGACCTGCGAAATGTCGTAAGGTAAATCCGAAATTAAGGGAAATATTAGTTGTAATGGTGAAGCATGAGCAAAGAGTGCTTTAATTTCTAAGTGTCATCCACTATGTAATATCCTATATAAAGAGGAGAGCAGGAGAGAGAAAAGGAGGGAGACATTTTGTTAAGAGAGAGATATTATTTTAGAGAGAAATATTTTTAGAGAGGGATTGAGATTTATTTTCTTTATCATCTTCTTCCCCAAATAATTAGATCTAGAGCTCTACAAAATATCCATTAATGGAGATTGTAAATGTAATACTAATGTAACCTAGTGAAGAACCATGGATGTAGATCACATTGATCGAACCATGTAAAAAATCCTTGTGTCCATTTTATAATTTTAGCACTTTAATCTTTATTTTGATTATGAAATAGATTTAGATTTAAGGCAATTGACAATAAGATTGAGGACCATTAGAAACGAACAAATGACATTAGCTTAAATATGAGAAAGGTGTGACGATTTTTTTCGCCGCTAATGGTATTTTGATGAAGGAGTTCATCTCGCTCAACTTGCAAGAGTCAAGAAGACTTGCGAAGACTAACATTTGTAGACCTATGAAAGGAGATAGAGAAGTGTATATATATATTTAAAATTTGAAATTGGCATTTAAATGTCGCAAGGTAAATATATTAGTTGTACATGAGCTTTCATCCACTATGTAATATCCTATATAAAGAGGAGAGCAGAGAGAGAGAAAGGAGGGAGACATTTTGTTAAGAGAGAGATATTATTTTAGAGAGAAATATTTTTAGAGAGGGATTTATTTTCTTTATCATCTTCTTCCCCCAAATAATTAGATCTAGAGCTCTACAAAATATCCATTAATGGAGATTGTAAATGTAATACTAATGTAACCTCAACAATCATAGTGAAGAACCATGGATGTAGATCACATTGATCGAACCATGTAAAAAATCCTTGTGTCCATTTTATAATTTTAGCACTTTAATCTTTATTTTGATTATGAAATAGATTTAGATTTAGAAAATATTATAAGGGGTGTGTTGTGCAACTACAGTAGTTATCAAAGCAGTATCTAGCGGATATTACAAAATCTTAGTTGTTGATGGTGGAGTCGAAGGAAACATCATCAATGGCAAATGGCTCAATGCGTATTATGCTTGAACGATCATCAAAATATCAAATTTCTAAATGTAATTTCTGTTTTCTCCAAAAGAATATGCAGTATGCTCATTCATTCAAAATTCAAAGTATTCTACGAATCTCACAAGAATCTTTCAATCATCTACTTTATTCAAAACAAAATCTCAAACCTACATAAAAAATCTTTCTCTCAAACACTCATTCAGAACAAACCATCCAACAGAGGATAAATATAGAAAACCCTGTCAAGCTTCTTCTGGAAATTCTTGGTTTTCATTTTCAAGTCCTGGACCGCCTTCTCAACTCTTGCCGACTCCAAGGCAAGTATCTTCTCCTCCTCCAATATGGCAGTGGTCGCAGAAATCGCGTCAGCAGCAGCCGCTGCCTTGTGAACTTTGATTATCTCGAGCCGATGATGAAGCCATCCTATGTTGAACTACAGAGTTTCGCAATTGGAAATCATCTCATCCCATTTGTGCAGCTCATGATTCTTGACATCTCGCAGATGTATCTGGTCTATCTCTTCAATGATCGGTAACAACCCTGCAACTGTAGTCATGAGGGTTGGTTGAAAACCTTTCCATACTTCGGTCGTAGCAATATGCCCGTGCCTTCTCCAAATTTTGGTGTACAGAGGCGCGTGATACTTGGGAATGACGAATCTACCAACCACTTCATTATTCGGGCAATTGTTGATCATGTGAGCTTCAAATGGGAGTCCAGCTGTTGGATACTCAGGGGTATGAACTCTAACCCCAGTCTTTACGAAATCGGTAGAGTTCTCGTCAACATGGTTGCTGCTATCATCAACTACAATCACGGACTTCCCGTTCTTCCTCTTTCTGGCATCGACAACAACACGAACATCAACCTGCGGTAGAACGAAGGAGTATTTAATTTTACTGACCTTTGAGCATGGTAGGACTTCAGTCGAGAAGTTATGGAATTACTTACGGATGTTCCAGCATCAGCATGATCCGACCTGTACCGGGCAGGAGATTTGACAGTTCGTTTGGGTCTCAAGCTACATGATGAATGCTGATCCTTCTGATTATCCTGTAACAAATTTTTTATTCTGATCAATCACCCTGATCGAGCAAGGATAAGAAAGATATGTAACTCACCGAGACGGATGCTGCCACAACATGTTCTACGCGATATTCACTTCTGGAAGAGACACTGCTTCTGGATATGGCGACGAGGAGGTGGGATTATGATCAAAATTTATTCTGATACACAAAGGCAGCAGATGGTCGACTGTTTAAATAAAACCCTAAAAGCACTTCCATAACGGATAAACAAGTCTGTCGCGATTTCTACTGAAACCCTAAATCTCGAATCGGATGCGTGACAATGGGAGAAGCGTAACAATACTGGGGACTGACAGTTCGGGATAAGTCAACATTATGACTACGGATTGATCGTCTGGCAGGTCATGTGTTTCCTAGATAGTTCATGTGATTGTATTCCGCGGGTGGTTATTGTCTACGTGGACATTGGCCTATCGACTGGAGATATGAGGAAGATTCAGAAAAGAGATACTGCAAGAAATTACAGTTCCAGAAAATAATAATCTCTAAAGAAACATCTTTACATCCAAGCTATTCAAATAACCAGAAAGTATCTACTTCAACAGAAAAGAAATAATTTCAGAAAGATTCATGAGCAAGATCAGTCAGACTCGTCGGAGTCATCAGGTTTGTCAGATTATCAGATTCATCATCGTCGTCTTTCGCGGAATCCTCTTCGAGTTCTTCATCAGAATCATTATCAGGTCTATTGACGAAGTCTGGATGAATATCAAGTTCATAATCATCCCAGTAATTTTCCTCTTCGCGCTCAGCCTCAAGGTCGGCGTGAACCAGATTTTCAATTTCTCTAGTACGTCGGTTTGGCTTGATTTTGCGCTCTGGTGGCACCCACACGGGTTCGCCCTCCAAAGCATCCGAGTCTGAAGCTACACCCTCAGCACGGGATTGAAGTCTCTCCTCAGCTGCTGATATCCGACGCTGGATTCGATCTCTTCGTCGTTGACTATCAGCTAACATGTCATCCTCAGCTTTACTTTTCAAGAGTTCCTCCCGAGTTACTCTACGGTTGTTAGAAGGAATGTCGCATTTCATTTCTGCAGAATAGTTCCTATTGGCGCAAGATTCTGCTGCAGGAATCTTCATCTCTGGAACCTTGGAATCCTCGTCCGAAGAGCTGGAGGAATACTCATAATCATAATCACAGCTGCTACTGGAAGTCACCATTGTCTGGAACCAGAAGCACGGGATTACACATATGCTAATACTGAATTCATGGCAAAAATGGTAATCCTCAACTCTTACCTATTTTACGATTTCACGAACTTAGTGATAACAACGTAAAACCCCAAAACTTGCTTGTTCTTTCAAACCTTCAAAGTCGAGCATAAAACATATTATTCAAGAGTCAACACTGACTTCTCAAGAAACAATGAATAATTCACATAACCCTCTATGTGAACATTCGTTGATTTTTACGTGTACATACACTATAAATCACTAAACTCATGCATACACTACGAATTCATCAACTCATAAATTGTTTGATTTCAACAATTTTTGATTTATATTTAATAAAGCGTGAATAAGTCACGCACCTTTTTTTTAAAAAAAAATTCGTGAGTTAATAACTCACGTAAATATACAAAAAAAAAAAAACTTTTTTGCTCAATCGAGCATTCGTTTATGAAACGAGGGTCTTTTCTATTTTTGTAAAAGTCTACATATTTCAAACAAAATTCTGGAAGTTCGTAAACAAATTTTCATTATGAACTCCAGGTCTTTTCAAAATTCCTTTGACTCTAAGGATTATTATTTGTTACTTTTATGAACAAACCTACGTTTCCAAAAGTATTTGCAAAGTTCATGCTTCAAAAAACAAACTTGGGTTTTCATGAAACCTAATAAAAAAAACTTTTGCTACTTCAACTAGACCATGTCTATTCAAAAATTTATGTATCTCTTCCATATTAGGGATTTTTGCTCGTTCCTTCAACTAACGAACAAACAGGCATATATATATATATATATATATATACGTTTTCTAAAAATCCCTCATAAATCCTACGCATGCATGCAACCATGGGATTTTGGGTTTTGTGAACAACTCATCAATCATGAAACTAACAGCAAAAAAAAATAATAATAATTTGGACTAACTTGTCGCCGGCCGGAAGCTGACCGGACGTTGATTGGCGGCGGTTATCGGCGCTGGTTCTCCGGCAAAAAAATTTCCTCCCTGCTGAACTCGTGAGATGATGAAGAGAGCTTGATCGGTCAAAAATAAAATTATTATTAGGGTTATTCCCTTTTATATCAAATTTATTTCCAAAACCTAATAAAACATGGGTTTCCTTTTTTGGGCTCGGGCCCGTAAATCCTAGACCGACCATAACTAAGCTTCCGAACGCCCAAATCAGTAGTGCCTCATCTCTTCACGCTCATGAGATGATACTCTATCTTACTATCAGGGTCCTCATCTGTGCATTTGCTCTTACATGATATCATTGGGGTAAATCGAGGATTCTGAAACTACCTTTGTAGACTGAGTTCAACCACTGATCTCATCGACTGAAAATCACCATTTAATGCTTATCATGAACATGACTGTCCCTCACTAAGCAGGGGACTTAATGTTGATGGTGGATTTTCAACATAGGGCAAAACCGTAAAATCATGAGGCATGTTTTTGACACGGCTTTCAGGCATGCAACGATTCATATTTTACGAAGCCATGATGAATATGTTTTCGAAAAGCCTCCACTAGCCGAGCGTTCGATCCCTGGCATTTCATCGTGACCTCTATGCAGAATAACGTATTTGGGAGGTTCTCCGTAGATTGAGAGCTTAACGCCTTCAGGACGTCGGTGATACTCATTGTTCCCTGACTGCAGGAGAGAGACCCACCTCCACATAGAAGAATAGTTGGGCGGCGGACGCCTTCAGGACGTCGGTGACACTCACCGTTCCCTGATTATGTGGAGAGACCGTGCATAGATTCAGGCGGTTCTCCGTAGATTGAGAACACTAACGCCTTCAGGTCGTAAACAACACCGTGACTTCCTGAATATGCACCATTCAGAATGGATGTGACGCTTTAACTGGCTAATATCTTTTTTGCAATAGATTAATTCTGCCGTGACATTCACCACTAAATTCCCAGAATAATCTATTATTGCTCCTATTCCATGGTCGAATCCACGGCCTGATCCCATGGAATGGCCATAACAATTGCTCATATTCCATGGTCGAATCCACGACCTGATCCCATGGAATGGCAATAAACAATTGCTCCTATTCCATGGTCGAATCCACGAACTGATCCCATGGAATGGCAATAAACAAATTGCTCCGATTCCATGATCGAATCCACGACTTGATCTCATTGAATGGCAATAAACTACTACATTATCTCGTTATTCTGATTTCATGATCGAATCCACAGCTGATCTCATGAAATGGTGATAGATAATTTTAATTACTCCGATTCTATGGTCGAATCCACGATCCCATAGGATGGTAATGCTTGTTTTATTATTCTAAATTCGTAGTCGAATCCACAGTTGATCCTATGAATTAATAATAAACAACTATTCATTTTTATTACTCAGTTTCATGAATTATTCTCCGCCGAATTTCATAAATTAGTAATAAGTACTCAACAACCGGGCGTCTGGACTACCACTGAGTAAGCCCCACAAAAATGGTGCAAGTGTATTCGACAATGATGCACGACTGAGCACCCAGATGCACGAACGAGCATCCAAAAAATATGAAACAATGAGGAATCCTACACAAAACAGAGAGAAAGCAATAAATATTAATTAAATAATGAGAGGCGCCCAGGGCTGGGCCCACCGGCCGGATGGCCATGCCCTAGCCATGGTCGGTCCCACGCCTCTCCCATTATTTTCCTTATTTTTTTTGTTATTTCATGAACTCATGAAAACTCCTTGATTTTAGCAACTTTCCTTGTTTTTGAAAAACTCATGAATCCTCCATAACTTCATGGATTCATGAAATAATATTATAAAATAAGGAAAGGTGTGCGGGACTGGGCAACCTAGCCGGCCGGCCATGCCCAGGCCGTGGTCGGTCCCACACCTCACAATCCTTAGCTTTTTATAATTATTATTCCCTAATCTCACGAAACTCCTTTGTTTCAACAAAAACTCATGGATTCTCCATAACTCCAAGGATTGTCCATAACTTCAAGGATTCATGAAAAATAATATTATAAAATAGGGAAAGGTGTGCGGGATCGGGCAACATAGCCGGTCGGCCATGCCCTAGCCGTGGCCGGTCCCACACCTTACAATCCCTAGTCTTTTATAATTATTTCCCTCAATTCATGAATCTCATTGGTTTGAGCAAAATTCATGATTTCTTCATATTTTCTCAAATATTGCTCAAATCACGAAAAACCAAAAGCCAACAGGTCACACGACCGGCTAGCCTCTCACGGCAATTTTAAATGTTAAAATACACTTATTTTAATATTTACAAAATATTGATCAATTGAGCATACATGCTCATTCCAACAAAAATCAAGAATTTCAGTCAAGATGAAACTCTTCTAAAAGATTCACAACATTGCTCGAACGCACATCAGAAAATACTAAAACTCTCAGTACGGAGACATGGGCACCACGGAAACACGTGCATGCGTTCATGGCCGACCAGAGTCATCCTTAGGTCTTGCACAAATCTGGTCCCACACGTTTTCATAATTCTAACCTAGCTCAATTGCTCGTATTGGGCCCAAACTATCTCCAACCAACCTGGGGATTGCTCAAACGGCCAACAACTGGTCACGTGACCACCAAGAGCCGGTCCCATGCTCTCTTGGTCGGTCCCCATCTTTCATACCTAGGTTTTATCACCTAATGCCGAACCCAAAGAATATTTCAGTAAATGATAAAACCAACATTTAATCATCATTCTTTCACCAATCCTCAAACTGAGAACCCTGGTGCATGCTCACTCGAGCACCGGGCACCACATGGACGCCCATCATCCCATGTGATCGGTCCCTCTATCACTCATGACCTATTTTCAGCGATTCATCAACTATGATATGAAATTAGGGTTTTGAATAAATGCTCCACGAATCATCACTCTGAGCACGATTCAAACACTAATGAATTTATGATGGATTCAGCAACCAACATCTGAATTAATCATATAATATTTGGTAGCTTACTAATATTTTAATGTTTTATTGGGTTACGTCACCAATAATGTTTCTTCGAATCGAGCAATACTTGCTCAGTTGCTCAAATATTGATCCAGCTTTCAATATTTGGTAATTTATCAGTAATTTGTCGAATTGATCAATACTTGCTCAATTGCACGACAAATTATCAACATTCAGTAATTCGCTGAATTGAGCGATACTTGCTCAATTGCACGTCAAATTATCAACATTCATTATTTTGTCGAATTGAGCAATACTTGATCAATTGCTCATCAAATTCTCGATATTCAGTAATTCGTTGAATTGAGCAATACTTGCTCAGTAGCTCGAATATTGATCCAACTATCAATATTCAGTAATTTATCAGTATTTCGTCGAATCGAGCAATACTTGCTCAGTTGTTCGAATAATTCATATATATTCAGTAACTCATCAATATTCAACAACTCGTCGAATTTACAATATTTGCTGAGCAACATTAACATTCATGAATCGCTGAGCATTTGTCAAACATGCTCGATTCAACAAAACCTAGACTCATTGTCTAATCAGTCAACAACTGACAAACTAAATACACGTCTGTCATGCAGACTCCACGATTTGTGAGACATCAATCACGTCAAATTGGGGGATAACCACTAGGGTTTTGGTCTGGCGGCCTACAGCACGTGGATTTCATCTACGACGAGAAATGTGCGTAAGTTGTGTAAATGGTTGAAGGAGTTAGCAAAGTAGTGGGTGCACGATCCGTCAAGTCTCCACACGACATGAAACTGACTTTACCACGATCTCCCACTTGCCCACTCTTCCACTCATGAAACCGTCACACTTATAGGGATCAAGGTGTTCACAACTCTGACAATATAAATAAGTCTCTGAATCCATGATTGAGGACAACGAATGATTACTAGCTATCAGCAATCGTCCATGCAGAATTTCTCGAGTAACTACTCTCAAGAATTCATCAATTCATCAGAACTTATTCGAACTCCACAGTTCACCAATTATTGCAGAAACCTTCAACACATCTACAATCCTTGATCATCACTGATCCCACACATTTCTCAGCTTCCCTCCTACAGATCAACCCATATCCCTCTTTGCGACCGAATTGACTCTGGAACGGCCATTGTCTTGGTTTAGGCCGGAGTCCTAAAGATTGATCTCTCGAATCTAAGCACCCGCTTTGTAGCGGTGCATCTGTGTGAGGTTGAGCAGTTTGCTCGGTTCGAGGAGTCTCGACAACACGCTCGTCTTTTCATTCCCCTAAAAAACCAGCAAACCGTTTTTCCCCATACACACTTCCGTAGAGAAAAACAATATTTTCGTAGCTCGTAGATGTTTTTTTTTTTTTTTTTTTGTGCAACCGAAGCCATGTCTCACCGAGTATCATTCCTTCGTTTATGTTGCTTTCATATCTTTGATTGAATGAATAAAACCTTCTGGAAGAGACCTAGCAAAACCCCTTTTGCGAAGAACCATTTCTTTTTATTGGATTTTCCCTTGCAAATTATCCAGGGCTTCCGTGGCATGCCGCCTGAGTGCGTAGAAGTGCGAGCTGCCACAAACTGTATAACACGTCATGAGAGAAATAGAGAAATCCGTCAAGTGAAAGTCGTGGCTAGAGATTCTTGAGGGAAAGTTTCTGCGCCGCTGCTTGATGATCTTCTTTCTTGCATTATTCTTTTCTTCAGTATTTTATGAATAAGACATTTTGTGGGGGTTTGATTTCTTTGGTTTTCAATCGACGGGTAATGACTCTGTGAGGGTTTGGGTTTACTTGGTATTTTTCCTTTAAGATGGTCCAGGAAAACTTTTTAAGGGAAGATGTTCTTTAATTGAAATTAAAAACTCTACTCATGAATGCAAGCAGTGCAATCACTTTAGAGAAGTTACAAACATCGCATGAAAGGGGAAATTGCTGAAGGAAATATTGAAAGGAGAACGGTGGAGGGGAAAGTAGCACAACGTTTTAGGTATTGAAGGGCTTAAGCCATCGCGAATGAATCATCACACCTTCCAACTTGTCGGCATTGATGAGTTTGCAGTAACCACCTAAGATAACATCTGCCACCAGATACGACTCGTCTTCCTTTTCTTTAGGCGAATCAGGTTGAGCGGCTATCCTCACTGTTACATCTCCAACTTGAAATGAGGCCGCCTTGACTACCATATCTCCAATTTGAAATGGTTTTGGGCATTGTGCAACCACTTGATTTTTGAGCTCGTCATTTTTGACTGCGGCAGCTTCCAAAATTTTGACAAAGCACTTGAAAGGCCCAGCGTTCCATTCACATATCTTAATGACGCCAGGGTTGGTGATTGGACTGAGTCCCCATGCTTGGCCGAGAGGATAAGTGTCTGGGTGCAGAAAGGGTTGTTTAACCAGACTTACTTGTGTTTGGAATCTGCGGATGAACGCCAATGGGCTTTATCTAGATAATTGAGTTACATCGGTAAGTTGTTGATACGACCACATGGAATCTTCAAAGTTGGACGGTTTGTTGGAAATTCTTTCGGGTATCGACACCGGCAGAGGGGATACTCCTAATTTTGCTTTGTTGCCGTGTACCCATGGGCGCCCCAGAATTATGTCGTAATTTGAGAGTTCTTTGACAATGTGGAATTTGCCATGTGTTAGGGCGCCTCCTACCTTAATTTCAAGGTTGATGTAGCCATATGCTTCTATTGCTTCTCCTTCCAAAATTTCTACCATGATTGGGGAACATGTAGCCTCCTGCTTCGAAATTCCCGCAGCTCTCAGAGTTTTGATGGTAACGATGTTGAAGTCAGAGGCCGCGTCAATCAATGTGTTGTCGAGATCGGAATCCTTCAGATGAACCGTGGTCAGCAGTCCCCAGTTGTATTTTCCAGCACCGTCTCTCGAGAGAGTTTGGGGTTCTGGCGTTGTTTCTTCAGTAGGAAAAAGTCGCTTGCCCGACACAACTTGATTGAGGGATGTAAATATATCTTGACGTTGTGCCTTGGAGAAATAGAGAATCTCGCATACATGCTCCATGATGGATTGCACGGTTTTGTGAATAGAGTTCCCAGAGAGCATGCAACTCCTTGGAAGAGGATCTCTGTGAACTCCCTCATTGCCCAGCTGAAGTTCCCCTGCCCCCACCTTTTCTTTGAAAATACGCTTTAATTTATTGCAGTCACTGGTCGGGTGATGGACAAATCTGTGGTAGCGGCAATACTTAGGATTTGCCATTTCCTCTTCAGTTGGTGGGCGCCTAGTAGGTGGCAATCTGATGGCGTCATCTTGGATCCATGCCTCCAAGAGTTCAATTACTTCCTCGATTGGGAACGGGAAATCTAAGGCCCTTTCTCCGGCTCCTTGATATTGCACAGGAGCCTTAGCTGCGTTCTTCCGATGTGGATCCGCCTGATGTGCTGGTGTTGCACGCTTGGATTGTTGTTCTGTCGCTAGAGCCTTCCCTTTTCCTCTTTCACTTACCACGCTCACATAGGGGCCAGTGTTATATTGCTTGTTGATGAGGCGTCTGTTTCCTCGAGTTTCGCTTGCGTCTTCAACCTTGGCTGGCCTGGTTCTTTCCAACAATGCTGGTGCTGTTGTGGCCGACCGTTTAGCAGCCTCATGAAGTTCAGAGAATGTCTGGAATCGCAGATTCACTAGTAAGGCACGGTAGATGGGAACCATACCATTGATGCAAGAATCCACTAATTGTTGTTCGGTCACATTTGGGTTGTGACAGTCCAACGCTTGAATCCTGAATCTTTTGACATAATCATTTGGATGTTCATTGTTTCGTTGAATTATCCTCCCTAAATCTGAGAAGGTAATTTGCTCAGACACAAACAAGTACTTCTTGTAGAAATCCGTAACCATGTCACCCCAGTTGGTTATGCTGTTTGGTGCAATGATGTTGTACCAGGTGTATGCTCTTCCAGTAAGTGACTTTGAAAACTCCCTCAAACGGAGAACATGGTTGTATTCGTGCTCGCCCAAGGATTCCAAAAGAGAACCACATATCAACTAATGAAATTTTCATAGAGATACTTCATGACCAAAAGAGAACCACATATCAACTTTGTTTAGATGCAATCATATAGCCGAATCCAAACACATTCATTCCCGAAAGAACAACAAGAGCGACCTTACTTTCACAAGAAAAGAAGGATTTCTTTGGACATTAACAAATCACATGAAACATGAATTTGTATCCAAAATACTCAATTAAATTAACCACAAGTGAACCCATGATTAATTTAATCGGAAATGCTCAACATATATAAGAAAACTTACGGAGCCGCACAGTATTTACACAAAGCTGTAGATCAGGGAAGACCGATACTACAGAATGAACAAAGATTCATTCTATCTTTATCAATATTTGCATAGAGACATATAATAGAATTAATCTTTGTAAGCAAAAGTTCATCCTATCTTCCATCACTATTTGCATAATGACATAATAGATTTAACTTTTGTTTGTCAAAAGTTCATTCAATCTTTTATCAATATTTGCATAATGACATATGAAAGACTTAACTTTTGATCACATATGGGACAATGATAGTTCAAGGAAGCAAACACACATATCCCATAATAAGTTGCAATATATGAAACCATAAAGATTAATACTGCAAAATCATCTTCCAAATAAACTTTAGAATTTAAATAAATAAATCTAAAAACATTGCAAGATGAAAAACGTTGGAAATAGCTATGTGTACTCACAATAATGGCTATTCCAAACCCTAGTTATCCTTCTTAAAACACAAGAATAAATTCTCATAAGAAGTTTCCTAGATATTAAGATCTTTGAAAAATTCTTTATCTTCCCCGAACTCCTTGTCGTCAACATCCATTGGAACATAAGGTTCATAAAGATAGGAGTCAATTTCAACGAACCTTCTTGACTGATTCCGAACCAGGGCCTTCTGAATTTCAAGAGTCCTAAACACAAAAGCCTTTATTTGATGCATCTCATTTCTTATTTCCTTCAAATATTCAAGAACACCAGAAAACTTCTGAAGATTTGAAGGAACATCCCTTGGTTTTCTCACATTCCTCCTTTTTCTTTTCAAATTTGAGGGTAAGGGAGATACCAATTTATCCTTTTCCTTCATGATTGACGGCTTAACAATCATATTAACATATTTTCCATCAGAAGTCAAGATGCTTGGAGTCTCCATAAAAATGGGTTTGTGAGAGAAAATCACTGAACAAGCTCTACAAGCAAACTTGTGATGAAAAGAGTTTTTTAGAGAAGGAAAAAGGAATGTGTAGGGTTACGGAACCTTTATACAAATTAAGGATTCACGTACGCTCAATTCTCATCCCTAAAGAGGGTAGAATTGTCGATTTTAACCCTTCTTTTAATGAAAAAGGAAAGACCATTTCAATACCAAATTGTGATATGAAAGGATCAACCAATTTTTTATTGAACCCAAACAAACAAACAAAAAAGGCAACCAAAGAAAAAGGATTTTTTTTTCTTTTCTTTTTAAGACCTGAAAGTGCTTCACTCTTGTCTCTTTGAAATCAGGCCCTTGAGACAAGATGCACGGCCAACACAATTAAGTTGTGTTGGGGTGAAAAATGATTTGTCCACCATGAACCTTTTGGAAAGAGTTCCTAACTACTTCTTCCAAAGAATGCTTAGACCTTGTTCTTTTTCGGGGAGGTTTAATTGGTTCTTTAGAAATCAACCTTTTCGGAGAGGAAATTTGTTTACATACCTCAGTCGACTGTTGAACAAGTTTAAGCTTGTTTTCTAATCCATTTGCTCTCCTTTGAAGTTTGTTGACATATCTTACTTTATGCTTGTACTTGAAACAATTAGAGAGTCTGTGACCCTTAAGAGTACAGTGTAGTTGCAGGAAATCCTACACTACACCCCTCACAAGAATCTATACAATCAAATCATTTTAGGATGAACAATTGTAATTTTTATTGATTAAACTCTTAAAATGTTTACAAGATGAAATGGAAATCAGTTAAAGAATTACAATCACTCTAAACTTTCTCTTTCTTAATGACTTGCCCAACACTCCAAAAAATATCTCTCTTCTAATAGGCCTGCTCGGCTCTTTATATAGGGTATTACATAATGGATGACAGCTAAGCTGTCCTTTATTTTCGGGAATAACTTGCGAAATATCGCAAGTGTACAAATATATAATCTCGCAACTCTCCTAGATCTCGCTAGGTCTTCACATCTTTCTTGTGTTTTGGCTGTCATCATTCATTGCGTCATTTATATTACTCATCTGCGACACCTTCGCAATGCTATCGTTTATTGATCTCGCAAGGTATTGATGTCGCGATATTCTGATCCTACATCTTGCCTCTTCTCATGTCTTCTCTGCGAAGAAGAGAATGTCATGAGAACCAGTATTCTGAAATGCCGCAACCATTTGTTTTTCATCAATTTTTGCCGACAAGATTCCGTGAATTAGGGATGACTGCTTACACGTGTCTAAAATTTCCCCTTTTTACCGGCACATTTAATGCTATCCTATTACCCTTTTCTTGTCTATTTAAGGAGGAGTTCCTTATGAAAGTGTTTCTTTTCTTTTACTTCGTCTTCTTCATCGTCTGCAACTTTTTATTGCTGTTTTTCTTTCTTCTGCTACTGTTCTCATCTCTTTTCTGCTACTGTTTTCTATGGAGCCATCAAGGTTTGTTAGTTTTGCTGAATTTGATCTTTTTGTGATTGATCTCTCCTATTAAAGTTGTTTTGTTTTGACATTGTTCTTCTTTTAATGATTCCTATGCTGTTTTTGTTTCAGTAAGAACAAATCTAACACCAAGTTCACCGTCCTGAACCCTGCTATTCCCCTGGCTTCGCAATCGAAAGTTACCGTTACTAAAAGAAAGCCTGGGAATGACAAGGTATTTGAGAAACATCTATTCTTCTAATAACAATATTGTTGCCTCTGTTTCTTATTTAACTTGTGATTTCGCAGGATGACAAAAATGCTGATCTGCTCCCCAAGAAACCTCGTCGTTCCAAAAATGTTGAGTCTTCTATTTCCTTTCCTGGATTCAAGCTTACAACTCCTCCTGCGGTATCTTCGCAGGATAAATCATCTTCTCTTGCGATATCTTCGCAGGATAAATCAATTCCTCCTTCGCGGGATAAACCATCTTCCCTTGCGATATATTCGCAGAATAAATCAATTCCTCCTTCTATTCTCGCCATCTCTGAAAATGCCACTGTCGATATTCCTGAATTTTCCATCAATGAAGTTCCTCAGGATGAATCCCTTTCTACTTTTACCATCAATGCCTCTGTCTCGCCCCCACTTATTAATCAAATTTTTTCTCCTGGCATTTCTATGACCAAGGATGATTCAATTCTTCCTTCTCCTCCCATCACTACCTCTTCATCTGGGTCTATCCCTCTTACCAAAGAAAATCTGGAGGGAATAGATGTAGCCTTCAAAGTTTTATCAGACATCATGAATGATGTCAAGAAGACCTCCATTGATCCCATCAGGTCTAGCGTTTGTGAGTCTTTGAGTAAATATTTCGGTTCTGACAAAATGTCGCAAATGTCTTTAGAACAAGAAGTTAGGGTATTGAAGAATAATCTTCAAAACATTTCGCTGGATCGTGATAGTCTTCGCAAGAAGAACGAAGAATTAAAAGGTATTATCTCCCTCACCTTTTTTTTTTTTTTTTTTTTGAAGACCTTGTTCGCCTTTCAAGCTTTAAACCAGAAACAAAAAAATGGAGATATATCAGTTGGATTCTGTCATTGAAGAAACTCGAATGGACAGAGATGTTTGGATGGAGCAATATAACCAGTTAGATAATCTTCATACATACTCTGTTGATCAAATAGATAATCTTACCCAAGAGAATGTTCACTTAATTCAGAAGCAAGACTCGCTGAATAATGAATTATCTCATCTCTCTTATTCTTTGAGTAAATCTAATTTGGAGTTGGAAACCTTATCAGATGAGAATGAAACTCTATCTCAAGAGAAGCGAGCTTTATTAAACAAGATGGCGATTGCTTCGCAACAACTTGATATCTCGTCGGAAAAATATGTAATGAACAGAACAATCTCTCCGTTTCATGAAAAGTAAGCTTCAAGAAGTCATCATGTTGAGAGGGATAAACTTATTCGGGGTAGAATAACTTTAAGTGTGAAAACCACCAACCTGAAAGACCAATATTCCAAGTGAAAAGAATCATACTCTTCCCTTGCTAAGGAAAATAACTTGCTTGTTTCTAACGAAAAGAGTTTGCACTCTCGATTAAAAGGTTTGGTTGGAGATAATTTTGACAATGCCATGGATCACTTGGAGAATAGTTGCTTGGCTTTGACCCAACATCTTATTTCGCAAAAGGAAGGTAGTCATAGAATTTGACTGCCTCATCTATTCTCCCTTTATCAAGTCTTCAAATCTTTTATCTATATAACTCCTTTTGTTCCTTGTTTTTGCAGAGTCTGAGAAAGATCTTCGCTACTCCCTTTCTATTCTGGAGTCTAACTATGCCAAGATTCGCAAGGAGAAAGCGTTAATTGCTTCTACTCTTGCTAAGTCTCGCGATCGGGCCGAAAGAAGATTGGATTATCTTGGTCATTCCAAAGACATCCAGAGTAGAAATCATCAGAGGGCACTCCTTCGCCAATTTCACCTCAAAGCAGAAGTTGTCGTGAATAATATACTATTGTCCAAATCTCTCGACCCAGTATCTATCGAACCTCTGGAAGTTGAGGAGGATGAAATCCCTAATTTTCCTGATAGTGACTATGAGTATGAAAGTGGCGAGGATGTCGCAAATGAAAAGGCGATTCCTTCTAATAATGAGGCTATCAATAATGAACCAAGTGAAGGGGGTTCTGGCGAGAATCAACCAACTAACGAAAATGTGGAGGTTGTTAAAGCTGATAAAATTGTTGAAGAGTGTTTAACATCTCCTGCTAGCGAAAAGAATAATGTAGAGAGTTAAATTTCTTTTGTAATTTTGTATCCTCTAATCTCTTTATCTGCATAACTTCTTGCATAAGACGCTTTTCAATTCCTTCTGAGGTGCACTTTTTGATAAGAAAGATTGAGTCTACTGTTGATCAATTCTCATATATCTTCTTACTATCTCATGAATGACTTTTTCTTGTGTGGTTTTGTTTGTATTCGTATGAAGGATTAAACAAGTCATTCTTAAAGTGATAGCCTGCTTCATTGTTGTGACTATTGCTGCTGAATTAATATTTGAAAGTTCATTCTCGCAAGCTAGTTCGCTTACTCTTTTTGTGTGGTCTTATTTTGCCTTCCTAGTTAAAGGTCTTATTACGCCACCCCTCGTTATTGCGACAAAATCGCACGACGTCTGTATATTTTCATGTAAAGACCCATTGATCTTGCCTTATCGTTTTCTTAGTATTATTGCCTCTGCAGGATGTTTTCGTTGCAACAATATGACAGGCCTAGAAGTTCTTGCGAATTTAAATCCCCATGACATTGCCGTCTTGCGACGAAATCGCAGGACGTCTTTACAGTTTCATGTAAAGACCCATTGATCTCGTCTTATCCTCGCGTTAGTATTATTGCCTCTTCAGGATCATCGCACAAATATGACAAGCCTAAATTTTCTTGCGAAAATAGAGCCCCATGACATTTGTGTCTTAAGACACTTATCAGCTCCCTAATGGAGGGTGCCGCCCTTATCATCTCCCTGGTTTCCCCTTCAAGGAGGCGTACATCGGCCATACAAGACTAGCTCCTCTCATCCGGTCTTAACAACAACCGATTTGCTTTCAGATCTCTTATCCCTTATACCTATAGGGCTTATGGTTACGAGACTGCACCCTAAGTGGAGTTTTCTTTGGGCCGAGTGCAGCATGTGCCAAGACTTGCCAAGAATGGCCGAGACACTTCAAATGCCCCAGGCACTCTTGGCTCAACCGTGTACCTCGGCACCTTGGTCATACACTGACTCCTTGGAAGAGACCCTCGGTCGTCCAACCAGGGTATAACCTTATATATATAGTTGGAAATCCAAGGTATCTCTCCCGGATGGGCTTTATTGAACCCAAATCTCCATGACTCAGGTTCCAGGGGCGGTGTAACCTTTTCCCTGAGCCATGTCAAGAGATACCCCCTTATATGACGCACTTTAGGTCTTACATTTGCCTCTTGCGAAATATCATTCGCGAACTAGGGTGTACGCCATAAAAGTTCGTCACATTCGTATAAATCATTCATTTTTTATTATCTCTTGTTATTTTATTTGCGAGATATTCGCACATTATTTCTTTATTTTATGCAATTTCGCAATCATTCTTTTGCAAAAAACTTATATATAAATTCATTTCGCTTCATCCATTCAGTACTTCGCAGTCTAATCTTTTCCCACAATCTTTTATGGGTAATATCTCTTCAAATATAATCTATTCCATGGTATATCCAATCTGTGGCCCACATCTTTGCCCTCGGGATCCATCAATATATATGCCCCTATTCCAACTATCTCCTTAATGATATAAGGTCCGTCCCATTTTTTCGCCAGTTTGCCACCGCTTTCTCGCTGATATGCTGGTGTTTCTCTCAATACTAGATCGCCCGGTTGAAATTCTCGTGTCTTGACACGTTTGTTATATTCTCTGGCTAATCTTCGCTGATAATTCTCCATACGTTGTAGTGCTCTTTCTCTTTTTTCTTCTAATTCATCTAGCTTGATTAAAATGTTACCCGCACTAAGATTTTTCTCCCAAGCTTCTTTCTTTGTGGTTGGAATCATAACTTCTGTTGGGAGTACAGCTTCGACTCCATATGTTAAACAAAAAGGTGACATTCCTGTAGCTTCACGCCTGGTTGTATTGTAAGCCCATACTGCATTATGCACTTGTTCACACCATGCTCTATTATGTCCTTCTAACTTCTTCTTCAATATGTCTGCGATTGTTTTGTTTGTTGCTTCTGCCTGTCCATTGGCCTGCGGGTATAAAGGAGTTGATTTCCCACATTTTATCTGAAATGCATTAAGCAACAGTTCTATATTTTGTCCCTCAAACTGTTTCCCATTGTCAGATACTAACTGTGCGGGGATTCCAAATCTGCATATAATATTCTCAAATATGAAGGTAAAGATATCTTTATCGCGAATGTGTTGTACCGCTTTACTTCTGCCCATTTTGTGAAATAATCTGTAGCGAAAATTAGATATCTCCTCTGTCCTGTTCCTGGTAAAAATGGTCCCACAATGTCTAAACCCCACTTTCCAAAAGGCCATACACTTGTTGAAGAATTTAATGGTGCCCCTGGTGCATGTATTTTCTTTCCGTGCCTTTGGCAATCTTCGCAACGCCTTGATATTTGTTTCGCATCCTCGTGCATATACGACCAATAATAGCCTTGCATTTTTGCGTTATGTGCTAAAGATCTTCCGCCACTGTGATTGCCAGCATCCCCACTGTGCAACATCTTTAATATTATTTCTCCTTCTCTTCGTGTTAAACATCTAAGTGAGGGTCCGTTAAAGGATCTTCGGTACAATACCCCATCTCTTAGTTCATAATTTGTTGCACGGATTTTTAATTTGTGTGCCTCTAATCTATTTCTTGGTGTTTCCCCTTTCATCAGATATGCATGAAGTTCTGCTCTCCAGTCTTTATCGCAGGGTATTTGTGTTCCACCTTCTATTAGCATCACATTTGTCTCCTGTTCTTCCTCTTTATTGACTGATTGTGATAGAAGTGTCTGTATTTTTATGCATCTCGCAGTTGGATCTGTCATCATACTGGATATAAAGGCAAAAGCATCTGCGAGTCTATTATCTCTCCTTGATATATGTCTCCATTTTATTTTTGGTATTTGCATCGACAACTCTTCAACAAGTTTCTTGTACTTTTTCAAAGATGGTTCATTTGTAGTATATTCTTCTTTTATTTGGCGAATAGCTAATTGTGAATCACTGGTGATTCTCACATTTTCCAACTTCATTTCTATTGCGAATCGCAGAGCATGTATTATAGCTTCGTATTCTGTTTTATTGTTGGTAGATGCAAACTCCAATCTGAAAGAAAAAGCTATTTTATTGCCTTATGGAGAAATTAAAACGATCCCAACTCCGTTGCCTTCCCCATTTGACGACCCATCTACCAATATTTCCCATCTGTTTGGCTCAGTTAATAAATCTTTTGGATCTCCGTGTTCTTCTTCTATATCCATCATTTCTTCCACTGCTTCATCCTCTTCCAAAGGGAACTCTGCTAAAAAGTCTGCAACAACTTGTGATTTTGGTGAAGATAGTATTTCATATTTGATTTTGCAATGACTTACTTGAGCATTCCACCTCTCAACTCTACCTGACCTCTTTGAATTTTTCATTACCGACTCAATTGGTATTCTTGTCATTACCTTAATTGTATGTGCCTGAAAGTATATGCGAAGCTTGAATGTTGCATAGACTAATGCCAAAATTAGTTTTTCAATTTTTGAATAATTCTTCTCCGCGGCATTGAAGGTTTTGCTGATGTAATAGATTGGTTTTTCCACTCCTGCGTCTATTCGCAATAATACTGCACTTAGTGCATACGAGGTTGTCGCAAGGTAGATTAATAATTCCTCCCCTGGTTCTGCTTTTTGTAAAATTGATATGTCCATTAGATGTTCTTTTATTCCTTGTAAAGATTTCTCACATTCATCGGTCCATCTAAATTTCGCTCCCTTTTTGAGTACGTTGAAAAATGCTTACATTTGTCGGATGATCGCGAGATGAATCTTCCTAGCGAAGCTAATAGTCCATTTAATTTCTGTACATCTTTTACCGTCGCTGGTGTTGGCATATCGCGAATTGCTTGTACTTTCTCTGGGTCAACTTGTATTCCTTCTTTTGATACAATGTAACCTAAAAATTTTCCTGATGCAACTCCAAAGGTACATTTTTCTGGATTTACTTTGATGTTGAAATGCCTCATTTGTTCAAAAATTTCCCTCAAATCCTGTACATGGTCTTTTTCTTCTTTACTTTTTATTAACATGTCATCCACATATACCTCTAGTGTTTTGTGTATCCATTTCGCGAACACCTTTTCTACCATCCTTTGGTATGTTGCTCCAGCATTTCTACGACCATATTTGCTATCCATTCGGGATATTTTGCTTGTCTAATGATTCCTGCGTCTAGCATCTTCTGCAATTTTTCTTCTATTTGAGGATGATATGCTGTTGCGATTTTTCTAATTCTTTGTTTGAATGGTCTTGCATTTTTGTCAATCTCCAATTTATGGCACGCCACAGATGGATCTATACCAGGCATTTCATCCATGTCCCATGCGAAAATGTCTTTGTAATCTCGCAATAAATCAACAGTTCTTCTTTCTCCATCTGCATCCATCTTAGTCCCAATTTTTAACATCTTGGGTTCTTCTTCAGTTCTGACGTTCACTTCCTTTGTCTGCTCTTCCGCGGTATGGCTAGCCTTCGGTTCTCCCATAGGCGTTGGTCCTTTTATTTCCTTCGCAAGCTCATTCTCTTCTTCCGAGATTTCGCCAGGTATCCCTTTTCCTTCTTCTGCTCTTATCATGTAAGTTCTAAATTCTTCTTCCTTTTTCACTGCTCTTGCCATATTTTTGCGATCTTTTCGCCTCTTCACCTGTTCTTCATAATGTTTTACCTCAATTTGATGATATATCTTTCCTTTATCGGTATCTCCTCTGATTTCGCCAATCCCACTCGGCATAGGAAATTTGACACATTGATGAAATGTCGAGGCTACAACTTTTATTGCATGTACCCATGGTCTTCCCAACAACATGTTGTATGGCGATTCCATATCCACTACACATAACGTCACTTGTGTTTCAATTTCTCCCAACAAAATTCGTATTTTTATTTCCCCTTTAGGTTTTGTTATAGATTTTCCGAAACCAAAGATATGATATGTTGAGGAAGTCATTTCTTCATTTTTGTACCCCAATTCTTTATAAGCATGATAAAACATTATATTCACTAAACTCCCTGTGTCCACCAAAGTTCTATTTATTGCCCATTCTTCCACTGTTTTTGTTAGTTCTCCTTCTTCCTTGCTTGCGCTTATCGTAATCACTAGTGGAGATGTGTGATTTAAATTCTCTCTTGATATCTCCGTTGCTGTGAACATAATCTTCTGTTTTTCCCATTCTTTCAAGGGTGACACCTTCTCTGTTGTTATAATTTTCTTTCCTTCAAGATCTCGTTTGTGTATTCTCCCTCTGATACTTTCATGAAATTTATTAACCATCGTCTTTGTAATCATCCATAAAGATAATAGATGAACTACATTCAATTCTCCATTACTCTCCCAAAAGACCTCTGATTGATTATGCTAAGTTGTCCTTTATTTTCCATTTTAACCAACTTTTAACTCCATCATACATTCATATTTAACCGATAAATTTAATCTCCTTTATCGTCTCGCGAATTTCTTCTTCAGGATGAACCATGGCATCCAGGTTTGTTAATCTTTTTCGATTGATTCTAATGATTGATTGATTTTGTGAACTTCTCTTGTTGAAATCTTATGTTTTTGTTTTACAAGATGAAACCCCCCTTCTTTCTTTGGATTAGCTAAACCAACTTCTCAACAAGAATCCACCACCAAGAACCAAAGTCCTCTTCCATAAGCTAAACATAAAAAGAATTGATAAGGTATTTTAAGAAGCATTTACTTTTAATAACAATATCTTTGACAAAACTATTGACAAAACTCCCAAAAAGTCTAAAACCCGGTTAATTTACACCTTATCCTCTGCTGCCCATCGCACTTGCCGCAAAATGACAATAATCTTATGTCTCAAAAAAGATCCTACTTGAACTTATTCCTTCTCCTACCATCAATGTCCCCGCTGTCATTCCCTCCCATCACTACCTTTCCCCAAATCTCCCTCTTCTCATGCATGAAATTTATTAACCATCGTCTTTGTAATCATACTACATTCCAATTCTCCATTACTCTCCTTGATTATGGCTTTCTCCATTTTAACCAATTTATCCATCATACTCCTGATTTGAACAATTTTAATGACAATATCCAATCTCTAATCTTCAAGATGCTCCTGTTTCTAGCGCCAATATGTAGTTGCAGGAAATCCTACACTACACCCCTCACAAGAATCTATACAATCAAATCATTTTAGGATGAACAATTGTAATTTTTACTGATTAAACTCTTAAAATGTTTACAAGATGAAATGGAAATCAGTTAAAGAATTACAATCACTCTAAACTTTCTCTCTCTTAATAACTTGCCCAACACTCCAAAAAAGATCTCTCTTCCAATAGGCCTGCTCGGCTCTTTATATAGGGTATTACATAATGGATGACAGCTAAGCTGTCCTTTATTTTCGGGAATAACTTGCGAAATATCGCAAGTGTACAAATATATAATCTCGCAACTCTCCTAGATCTCGCTAGGTCTTCACATCTTTCTCGTGTTTTGGCTGTCGTCATTCATTGCGTCATTTATATTACTCATATGCGACACCTTCGCAATGCTGTCGTTTATTGATCTCGCAAGGTATTGATGTTGCGATATTCTGATCCTACATACAGTAAGAACATGTCAAGGTGGAGGATGGTTCAAACACCATAGCGGAGCAAGCTAATAGACAAATTGTGGTACCTGAAACATTAGAAGTAGAATCTCTAGTAGATAGAGAAAAATCCATTTTATCCTCCAAAATAGTTGAAGAAGTTTCTCCAGGAAAAATATCAAGATTGATGTGAGTATTACTACAATTATCAAAATTAATATTTTCAGCAAGGAGCGCAACACTTGATTTTTCATCTTCATTTGAATCATAATGATTAGACATTTCATCAAGAGTTGCAGCATGACCTTTGTTCCCAGTGTATTTTCTACGATTTGGACACTCATTGGAAAAATGACCAAAACCTTTACCCTTGAAGCACTGTGGCATGTCCTCATCATCAGTATCGTCAGCATCCCTATTTTTAGGAGGAACACGATTGTGAGGTTTAACTGATGACTTAGGTTTATCTTTAATGAACCGTTTACTTCTCTTCAAAAGAAGATCTCTAAACTGTCTTGTGATCAAAGAGACTGACTTGTCAAGATCTTCGTCTGATGAATCAGTCTCAGAAGGATCATCTTCAACACTTTGACTTTTATCAAGTAGTTCAATGTTCTTTAGTGCTTTGAAAGCAATATCCTTTCCAGATTTGGATATATGCTCATGATCAAAGATCTTTAACTTCCCAACAAGAGTATTTCTGGAAAGCGCATCAAGGTTATTTCCTTCAACAATGGCATGTTTCTTAGAATCGTATCTGGCTGGCAACGATCTGAGAATTTTCATCACAATGTCCTTTTCAGGAATAGTCTTACCCAATGCAAAAGATGCATTAACAATTTCAGACACTTTGTGATTAAACTCATCAAATGAAGGTTTACCCAATCAGAATTTAGGTTTTGAAGCCTAGCTTCATTTTCAGAGGTATTCCCTTCTAATACAGTTTCTAAGATATCCCAGGCATCTTTAGACTTAGTGCATATAGTTACATAGTGTTGAAGATCTGGGGTAATTGATGAGTGTTTAGTTCTTACATATTTACTGCCCAAAACACATATTGTTGGTTCTTAATTCTATATTTATTTTGATATTTATTGTGTTTTTGCAGATACACGAATAAAATCGGCTATGGCAAAGAAAACGACTAAAATTGGATATGTGGGCAGCAAATATGGGTTAATGGTTAAATGGGTTGGTGGTGGCTTGAGAGCTTTGGAAACGGATGGGCTGCAATAATTGTCGTTAACCGGACTTAATGGCTTGGTTGGGCGG
This sequence comes from Papaver armeniacum, assembly GCA_023531295.1. NCBI lineage: Eukaryota > Viridiplantae > Streptophyta > Magnoliopsida > Ranunculales > Papaveraceae > Papaver > Papaver armeniacum. Next base: position 509,606 of record JAJJWW010012357.1, on the reverse strand, counting down.
AGCTTTTCCTAGCTAATAAAAGAAGGTGGCCGGTGACGTATGGAAGGAAACTAAATGACGTTAATGTAATGTTCATTGTCAACATATCATTAGTTTTCATATTACTGCATGTACACCAAGGAAAGAAAAGTATGTTACTAGTAAAGATGAGATTTTGGACATGGGACAAAACAATGACGACATGAAAGATTACCATGTCAGAATATGTTCCAATTATGGAAAATGTAAAAGATATGGAATGTTAATTCCCATAAAAGGACAAAAGGTGCAGCTGAATTAATAGGTATTAGCATGTATGTAAGAAAGTTAGTGGAGCCAATAAAATGAATGTGATTTGACACATGTCACACTGTCATTGGTCTAATGACGTGGAAGGAAGATTTGGAAAAACGAAAAGTTATGTTTTGAAACCTATATATGTCGGTCGAGAACAAGATAAGAGGGGGCCGACACCACTGTTTTTTTACATTGTTTTGGTTTCGTTTTTGTAATGGAAAGCTAGCTCTCTCTATTGGGGCTAAGGAGGAAGCCAATAAATCGTGTAAGAAATTCTAGTACTCTTTGAATAAATATTCTTTCGGAGCTTAAATGTTTTAATTAATTTCTCTTCATATTTAGCTTCATTTGGGTAGTCTTCGGCTATCGATCTTTTATAAGCAAAGGAGATTATACTGTTTTGGTACAACATGAAGTTGTAATATTTGTTTTAATTACTATATATTCCGGGACATGAGATTAGGTTCAATATTGTCTCGAGTTATATCACGAATATTGTTTAGAGCGGAATGATTTTTTTTTACACAATTGATTTGGTGGAATCCTAAACCCTAGGTTTCTTCTCACATTTGATCATCTTTGCAATTTTTCTATAGTATTTTCTTTTATTAATCTTAAACCAAATCTCTAAAAAAGTCCGAGCAACGAATCCCTTTCTTACCACTTCAAAACTACATCAGTTTTTGGCGCCGCTGCCGGGGACTGTATATAGATTAGGTTTTAGATAATTTTAGGTTTTTTCTCACATTTGATTAGGTTTCTTCTCACATTAGGTTTCTTCTCACATTTGGCGCCGCTGCCGGGGACTGTATATAGATTAGGTTTCTTCTCACATTTGATCATCAGTTTTTGGCGCCGCCGACGTAGACCGTATATAGATTAGGTTTTAGATAATTTTTTTAGTTTTTACTAGTATTTTTTTTTTCTTTTTGTCTATTTACGTCTTTGGGTATCTTTCTTGTATTTTTGGTGTGCAGATTTTTCTTGAAATTAATAGTGGAAAGTGGAATAAGCAGCCAAACAGGTAAGTATCCAAGATTTTATTTTTGTTCCCTTTTGTAAATATTTATTTTTGAAAATATTCTGATTTTTTTTAGATATTTTGTTTATTTGTACATATTATTTTTTGGATTATTTTTATTTTATAAAAAAAAACGCGACGAAGGCTTTTATTAAAAATCGAAAGAAGGTACAACATCAGTGGAGGGTAGCCTAGCAACAAGCTGAGCCCCCACACCTCTTTGAATGGAAATACCTAGTCTATAAAAAAGAGAATTTCCCATCTTATAATTCAGATCATAATTTGCAATGCAATTCCGCAGCCTCTTCAAAAGAACCACCAAGTCTTCACACAGTTCACCCAAGGTAGAAAAAGCAAGGACCCCGAAACCGTAACCATGTTCAGAGCATTTCGCCAAATATTTGGTGCCCTTGCGAGTGATGGCACTAGATATAGCAATGCCTGGAACAAAGGCCCGGCCGCTGTTACCAGAGAATGGAGAAACCCCTATAACATCGAAGCATACGTCTTTACCATTCTCCCAATTACAGACAAGAATGTCAGCAGGCTTCAAAGCCGTATCCTTGTCAGATAAAAGGCCAAGGTTAACTTCCTTCCTAGCCACAACCCCAGCCTTATAGAAAATGTCCGCAATAACATCTCTGACAAAGTCATGCCCAAATTTGAGCCCTACCTCACTAGCACAATGAAGTGCATGATCGCCAAAATCACACATGTTCCTCTTACAGCAAGTACAAACCTCAACATTGTTGAAAATGGGTATACCGAGCCTATAACAAACAACAGCTCTGAACTGCCGAGGTCCAAGGGTTTGGTTAAGACCATCAATCAGTACAGCTTTAAGATAGTCTTGCGCATGGGCGATCCTGTTGCTCTGCCAAAGGATAGCATCACGTTCCGACATCGGGTATTTGTTGGGTATATCTTTCTTAACAACGTCAAAATACAGTACTGTCAGTGATTTCATGGGACAAGTGGCAATAGAATTGATGTTTAAAGAGGACAACCCACAAACCTCCGTGAAACGAGACAAGGCATGCAAATAGCTACGACTGGGAGGTGACTCAGATGAAAGTTTAATGATGGTGTCCTGCAAATTCAGCGTCTGAAAGCAAGAAGCAAGGTAACAAAAGTTAACTGTGTCAGCCATCGTATGAACACCGAGCCCACCATCCTTCAATGACAAAGTAGCAATGCGTTGTTGAAGGGGGCCAAACCCTGCCCCATCACCTGTCACTATATGCTGCAGGAACTTTAATAAAGGCAGACCATAGCAAGGAGAAATCTGATGAAGAGCAGCAGGGTTAGTAGTCCGAAAGTTGAAATAAAGCTTCGAGACACCTGCACAACTACGCAACAGCAAAAGCTCACATTGCGGATCCTGTAACTGCTTGACAGATTCCATAAGCTGCACTGTTTTGTCGATTTTCCCCTTCACTAACTCACTGCAAAATTGCATATCAAGGCTTACAGGCCCCCCCAACAATTTGACACCACAGGAGGGCCTACTAATGTTAGCTGGGAAGACACCATCCAGGAGACTCCTCGAATCAATACACGGCTAGCACAGCTCAGTCTTACTAATGTTTAGATGCAGCCCACGACTTTTTCCTTCCGTTTGTATTAATGAGAGAGCTTTAGCTACTTCCATGGTGTCACCGGTGATGGTGCCATCATCAAGATACCATGCATGGAAGTCAAGGTTGCACTGGCTCGAAATCATGTTCACAAGAGGGTGTAGAACCAGGGAGAACAATAAAGGACCCAAAGGGTCTCCTTGTTGTACACCAAGAACCGAGGAGAGAACAAATTCATTGTAATATAATCTCGCAAGCGTAGCATAGCAAAATTCTACCCATCGGGAAATGCTAGGACACCGAAGTCTAACTTCATGAATCAACGTGGTACGATCAACCATATTGAAAGCATTAGATAAGTCAATCATAAGCATAGACATCGTGTTTACTGTACCTTTGAGTTCCAAAAGCCTATTCGCAACATGAGGAATTCCCTCTGCTCCACACAGCACGCCTACACCAAACAGGTGATCACCAAGATAAGTTGCCATATCCTTGCCAACTTATTTAGCAGCTAATTTTGAACACAATCTCCGCCATATTGTACCAACAGCAATAGGCATCAGCCCACCACCAGGCTTAAGCAGAGGTGTCAAAGGAGCACTCGCAATGAATTTTCCCAACGCAGATGGACAACGCCCGGCTAACCATAAGTTAACGACTCCTGTAATGGATGCCAGCAAATCATCACTCATAGCTGCAGCCGCGCCACTTAATGCATCTAAGAGATGCTGGGCTCTCAAACCATCCCTCCCACATGAGGTACCTCTAGGAAAGCTCCTAAGGGCTTCAAGGACATCCTTAGAATCAACCATTAAGGTAGCAGCTTGAATAGGTTCAGGAGGGATAGAAGGAGGTGGTACACTGGGGTGTTTCTGCTCAAGTTCATGCAAAGTTTCAGCCGTATCTGGAGCTATACCACCAGAAGATAAAACCCTTATAGCTGCAGTGTAGTGGCCCTGACTCATTTTCTTCTTACAAGCCTGCACATTGGTTTTATGTTTCTTCTTCTTTTCGCGTTTGCTGACCTGCTTGCTTTCCTTGGAACAAGCAAGAAGCTACTCAATGATGTAATAAAAACCATTATACTCCTTCCATTTCAGCAAAGCATGATTGATGTTGTCCAACTGAAGCTTCTTACGAGTACCATCCCTCTCCTCCCTTGCACACTTAGGCATGTATAGATTAAGAGTGCAAATAGGCAACAACAGAAGTTGCAACCAAAGTGATAAATCCGTCGGATTATTCATTACAATGTCTAATGCAATCTTCAACGTCCGAGAGAAGTTTAGCCTACATGGTGGGGGATACTATAAATGGTGGTAAAACGCTTCTGAAAGACCCTGTTGAGCATGTCTAAATTGAGCTCAGCAACAACATCCTGTGAGTCAGTTGGAGCTGCATCCGAGGCATCAACAGAAGCATCGACAGGCCTGTCAATCCCATGAATAAGGAACTCAACAGAACTGCCATCGAGTGGTCCAACAGTGACATCTCCAATGTGAGCGCTGCAAGATTTCTTCCACGCCTGTATGTGCATACATGACACATATAACCACTTTTGCTGTTGAGTAAGGGCTCTCTCCCAAGCGTCGTAAACAGCTCTGCTAGTGCGGATTCTCTCCCTGCAAATATTCTTACAGTCAGGGTTAGGAAGATGTCTATCATGTAGATGTTTGTAAAAGCCTGACTTGCTGTAACCATTACCACCGACGCCATTAAGACATCCATCGAAGTTTTGGTAGGGGCAGTTGATGCGACTTGCATTTGAAGAACCAGCATTAGCAGAGGATGAAGCCTAGTAGCATGGATGGTCCTGAGATGAAGAGAGGTTCCTAGAAGAAAACCTAGTATTAGGCATCGAACTTAGAAAAACCGCGGAAACGGTGAAAAACTTCAAAAACCCTTCAAAACCCCTAAAAAAAACGAACCGAAAAAAAATCAATGTATGTGAAGAAAAAAAGAGAAAAGGATGTCAAAATGCAAAGGAAACGAGATGCAAAATGGTAGAAGGTAACCTAGGGATATCTAATGGAGATGCATGTGGAAAAAGTGTCGGGTTGAATTCTAGGCTTCCAATCGCCTGGAAATCGCCGGAGAAGAGACCTAGTTATTTTTTTATTTTTTTTATTTTTTTTGTAATTTTTTTTATTCTTTTTATATATAAAAAAAACACGTTGCACACACCAATTGCATCGTCAGACAACCGATTTTAGGAAAACCCATGGAAAAGTACGCTGGACCCGTGCCTTGGGCCTTATGAGAGTTACCAGCCGAAATTCCACAAACCTTAGCCCAGTACCGTTGACCAGTCTTTGACTGTAGGTATATTCAGCTTAAGGTAACCTGAGCCTACCAATTTTAGTCGACCCTGCATTTGCACGTGCACAAAACAAAAAAATGTCGAGCTGGTATTATAAAGACCAATATAATGATTATTCAACTGAGTATCTAAATGGACAGTATCTGTACTATGCCCATAGTGTGGATAGTAATTGGGACCACTACCGACCTTCTGAGGGTTACGGTTCATACCATGGTGATCCCAATTAATATTCGCACGTCCACCAATCATATGAACGGGCGAATGAGCAATATTATAATGAAAAAAATGAGAGTTCTCCATCTTTAGAGGATTTAATCAAACAATTGCCACTAGTTCCTGATGAATATAAAACTCATTCCATAGAAGATGCACTCAAACAGTTTCAATTAACAAGTCTTTCTTTACAGGAATCACTTAACAAGTTCAATAAATCTATATGTGAATCTGAAATAATCATGGATAAACTGTGTGAGACTCTTAATAAGCAGGAGGACCAAAATGCACCTAAGACTATTGCTCATAATGAACTTGAATTCGAAAATAGTGTTTCCAATCTTACCCTTGATAATACATATAATTATTTACCTAATTTAGAGGATGAGGTTAGATCTGAATACACTACATGTTTTGATAAGGTTCAACCATCTTCATATTATTATGATGATGAGGATAGTGTCGATGAAGAATTTGAAATGCGTAGTCATAATGACGAGGAATTTGTTACACCAATTGAGCCTTATGATGATAATGTTGTTTCTAGTTCAAATCCTACTAATGTTAATGATTATTCACCTATTCAAAAGGAAGTGGATTTTACTAGAGATACCGTAGTTTTAGACGGTGTAGTATATCATTGTGATTACGAAGCTGATGATGGTTTAGAGGAAAGAGTTTATCCTGAGACTAAGGTTTTAGAGTCTATCGATTCGGAAACAATAGTCTCTTCTGAGGATTATACAAATGTAGAACCATCTAATTTCAACCTAGAAGAAATAAAATGCCATTTTCCTAAATCTGATAATCTAGAAATTAAGGAAATTGTGACTAGTTTATCCAAGGATATTGACAACTCTAGGTTTTGGGGTGAATATCATTCTCGCCGTGGTTTACCTTCGACTCTTACAAAGGTCCCAAATTTGGGACTTAACATATGTGCCTCTACCATCTTAAGAGACTATCTTCATGCACGTTTTCCTGAACCTAGTTATGTCCAAAAAGAAACTCAGTTGATAGAAACCCATCCTCTGGTTGATGTGGTTAATCCGGTTCATGATACCATAATTGACTTTGTTGTCCCACCAAGATTTTATTTACCAAATGTGGGAGTATCTCAATCTGAAATGTGTCATTATATAGTTTTTAGAACTAAACCTAATTATTTTAGGAAATTAGAATCATCGACACATTTACGTAAAAATGATCACCATTATGGTCAACTGTGTGAGTCAAATCTAATTGACTTATAGGATCCTCAATTATTCAGGTTATTATTATGTGCTTCTAAGTTCTTATTTGAGTTTTTCCATACTTTGCAACCTGATCCTCCGGATCCTACCAATGAGGAAACCTGGCCCATGAAAATATTTTATCCAGACCCTTTCATAGAACCTGAGCCCGAACCACAGCTAGATGTAGTTGTCTTAAAAAGGAAACTAGATAAGGGTGTGCTTTATTTGTTCATTTTCTTAGTAGGTTGCAGATTCCTTTTACTTGTGATAGCTTTATTTGGTTTTGATGACACACAGATATTTCGGCTATTACTTTATGATTCTATGAGGTGACTAATGCTTTCTTAATCTGGCTGAAGACGTTAAACTTAGCACTTCTTGGGAGGTAACCCAATATTCATGCGACACGGTAATATATTTCCTTAACTCTTTTGCTTCAAATGGTAACAATTTCTCCTTGTTCATGTTTTTAGTTTTATCTTTAGAACATTGAGGACAATGTTAGATTTAAGTTTGGGGGTATGGGAGAAACTTTTTAGTTGCATTGTTAAACTCTAGAGCCTAGAAATTTATGCTTATTAAGGATGGAACTAACCAATCTAAGTGGATGGAAGCATCTTGGTTGTAGGAGTTGAGGAACCAATCTGATTAGATGGAAACATCTAAAGAGTCTATTCATAAAAGCACAGAGCTCAAGTGTTAGAAATAAGATGGTAGTTTCACCATATCTCGTTGAGTCCTTTTCACTTCTATTTTTATTTTGTTTTCTTTTTAAAATAAGTTTCTCTAAGTGATTAGGTGGGGCTCACGATTCAAGTTGTTACCACTGCTAGGGTGAAATAGAGTGATTGAGTTACTAAAAAAAAAAAAAAAAAAGACCAGACCAATTAGACCAAACGGAATAATTCTCAAAAATAAAAATAAATAAAAATTAACACTTGGATAGCAATATGTGTGTGTTCTCCCTGTCTCCGTCGCCTAAACAAGCGTGCAACGCAGGATCCACGGGAATTACCATGTAATCTGCTGACAAGAAGCATGCGCTTGGATCCGCAAGATCTAATCATGTTGTTATAAAAAAAAAAATGTTGATGTTCAATAAATCGACCACTGGTTCTCTTGTATATGCCAGCTGAGTTGATCTAGAATTAGGATTATCGACCACTGGTTCCCTTGTATATGCCAGTTGTGTTGATATTAGTCGAGACCGATATCTCGATCCATTAGGATAGGTTCATTTTGGCAAAGGCCTTGAGACAGATATGAGAAACACCGTTCACCTTAGTCAACATCAAAACCATCTACGTTTTCTCTCTACATCCATCTTCTTAATCTATCCATGTGATTGGTTGACTCAGGTTATGATGTCCGAAACTATCCGAGTAGAGCTCGTGACTTATATATGAATTTTAGTATGCTTGAGTGCAAACTCGTGTACATCAATTGGAATTTCGCATCAGGGTACTTCCTCCTGTAGTCAATAAGTATGCCAACCAAGGAGATTCTTTAGTACCTTCCAAGGTTCTGCGTAGATAGCTAGGGTCTGGAGTAAAGGTTTTGTGGGTATATCTCTAGTAAGCCTTACCGAGACTATAACTCGGCCACTAGGGCCACCTAGGGGTTTAAAGGCTTATTGCATACGCTAAATGCAATCGATGATGCCTGCGACAGTGAGTTAGGATTTTCATTTTAGTTTTGCTCGAGACTAGCAAAATGTAGGTTTGGGGGTGTGATGAGTGTTTAGTTCTTACATATTTACTGCCCAAAATACATATTGTTGGTTCTTAATTCTATATTTATTTTCATATTTATTGTGTTTTTGCAGATACACGAATAAAATCGGCTATGGCAAAGAAAACAACTAAAATTGGATATGTGGGTAGCAAATATGGGTTAATGGTTAAATGGGTTGGTGGTGGCTTGAGAGCTTTGGAAACGGATGGGCTGCAATAGTTGTCGGTAACCGGACTTAATGGCTTGGTTGGGCGGAGCTTTTCCTAGCTAATAAAAGAAGGTGGCTGGTGACGTATGGAAGGAAACTAAATGACGTTAATGTAATGTTCATTGTCAACATATCACTAGTTTTCATATTACTGCGTGTACACCAAGGAAGGAAAGTATGTTACTAGTAAAGATGAGATTTTGGACATGGGACAAAACAATGACGACATGAAATATTACCATGTCAGAATATGTTCCACTTATGGAAAATGTAAAAGATATGGAATGTTTATTCCCATAAAAGGACAAAAGGTGCAGCTGAATTAATAGGTATTAGCATGTATGTAAGAAAGTTAGTGGAGCCAATAAAATGAAGGTGATTTGACACATGTCACACTGGCATTGGTCTAATGACGTGGAAGGAAGATTTGGAAAAACGAAAAGTTATGTTTTGAAACCTATATATGTCGGTCGAGAACAAGATAAGAGGGGGTCGACACCACTGTTTTTTTTACATTGTTTTGGTTTCGTTTTTGTAATGGAAATCTAGCTCTCTCTATTGGGGCTAAGGAGGAAGCCAATAAATCGTGTAAGAAATTCTAGTACTCTTTGAATAAATATTCTTTCGGAACTTAAATATTTTAATTAATTTCTCTTCATATTTAGCTTCATTTGGGTAGTCTTCGGCTATCGATCTTTTATAAGCGAAGGAGATTATACTGTTTTGGTACAACATAAAGTTGTAATATTTGTTTTAATTGTTATATATTCCGGGACATGAGATTGGGTTCAATATTGTCTCGAGTTATATCACAAATATTGTTTAGAGCGAAATGATTTTTTTTTACACAATTGATTTTGTGGAATCCTAAACCCTAGGTTTCTTCTCACATTTGATCATCTTAGCAATTTTTCTATAGTATTTTTCTTTTATTAATCTTAAACCAAATCTCTAAAAAAGTCCGAGCAACGAATCCCTTTCTTACCACTTCAAAACTACATCAGTAATGGCATGTATGATATCATTTAACCTGTTAGAATTTTGCTTTGCAGCAAGAATTTCGTCTGGTTCATATCTACCCATATCCTTTGGAACAGTTGCATCACCTTCTGCAATAACAGGAGGATCATATCCATTAACAACACGTACCCATGTTTGAAAATCACGAGCTTGAAGAAAACCATGCATAACAATTTTCCACCATGAGTAATTCGAGACATCGAAGATTGGTGGTACGTTTATAGAGATAGCACTTCTGTCCATAGAGTGAGATCGCTACAAACACAGACTTATGAGGTCTTAAGCGTGTTTTCCTGCTATGATACCAATTGAAAAAGCAGGGGTCTAACAACCACACCCAATATATCGGTTAGCAATCTGTATGGACAACTTCAATATAATTCCAAGAGAATCAACTAGACAGTCAGACTCAATCAATGGAAATATATCCAAGAGTTGTATCTTTGTTTCACAATGTAATCAGCAAATCAAACAGATAGAAATCCGTGAGCCTGATTATTATGTGAAACAACTTGAACGGTACCAAAGACCAATGTTCAAGTGTCAATCAATTTATATCAACAACCAAAGGTTGGATTATCTAATTGATTGAACTACGCACAACCTGTGATATTTCAATTATATAAACAAATATAATGCGGAAAAGAAATAACACAGACACCAGAAATTTTGTTAACGAGGAAACCGCAAATGCAGAAAAACCCCGGGACCTAGTCCAGATTTGAACACCACACTGTATTAAGCCGCTACAGACACTAGCCTACTCCAAGTTAACTTCGAACTGGAATGTAGTTGATCCCTAACCAATCTCACACTAATCAAGGTACAGTTGCGTTCCTTATGCCTCTTGAACAACGTCGGATTCTGCGCACTTGATTCCCTTAGCTGATCTCACCCACAACTAAGAGTTTCTACGACCCAAAGTTGAAGACTTGATAAACAAATCTGTCTCACACAGAAAAGTCTATTGAATAGATAAATCTGTCTCCCACATATATGCCTACGAGTTTTGTTCCGTCTTTTGATAAATCAAGGTGAACATGAACCAATTGATAAATTGTACTTATATTCCCGAAGAAAAACCTTGTATTATCAATCACCTCACAATAATCTTAATAGATTAACGAAACAAGATATTGTGGAATCACAAACGATGAGACGAAGATGTTTGTGACTACTTTTCAATCTTGCCTATCGGAGAATAAATCTCGAGCAAATCTTAAAGAAGATAGTACTCAATCACAATAGAAAACAGCAAGATCAGAACACACAACTACAGAGAAATAGTTGGGTCTGGCTTCACAATCCCAATAAAGTCTTTAAGTCGTTAACCTACTGGGTTTTATAAAAACCTAAGGTTAAAGGAGAATCGACTCTAGTCGCAACTAGTATCACACAGGAGGTGTGGGGATTAGGTTCCCCAGTTGCTAGAGTTCTCCTTTATATAGTCTCCAAATCAGGGTTTGCAATCAATGTTACCTTGGTAACAAAGCATTCAATATTCACCGTTAGATGAAAACCTGATTAGATTCAAGCTAATATCTTTCAACCGTTAGATCGAACTTAGCTTGTTATACACAAATGAAATGTACCATCATTTAGATAAAGGTAACCGTACCTAAATGTGTACACTTAGTTGGTTCAACAATAGTTAACCAATGGTTAGCCATATGAGCACTTTCATATCAACCTTATTCATCTTTATCATAACTAGTTCAAATGACTCAAATGAAACTAGTTAGAGAGTTGTTCAATTGTTTATATTCTCATAGAAGTATACAAGACACAATTAAAGCAAAATCGATTTTGATTCACTCGAATCATTTCATGAACATTATATCCACGGTTTGCAAAAGATTGCATTCCTTATTATATAAATGTATTAGTTCATGAACAAACCGATTTTAGAACATAACCTACTTAAGTATGCAAACGGGTAGCATACCTAAGTAGCCGGACTGAGTTTGGTTACGCCAGTACGCGTACGGGTACGCATAACATTCACACTTCCAAACTCCAGCAGAAATTCACGGAACTTGGACTTCCGCCAGTACACGTACGGGTACGCATACTTAGTTCTCGGACTTCCAACAACCAACCAGTACGCGTACGTGTACGCATACCATGGTTCCCGGTTTTGGACTTTACACAAATGTGAATACACACTATGTTTATATCTAATCCTGGTTACATGTTCTAAACCCTCATTTCAATCATTGAAACATTCTTGGAAGACGACAATAGCTGTCTCACACAAACTATTAGCTTCAAAGCAATTTTCAAGTGATCGAATGACCAATACGAAACATTCCGAGTCTACATCAAATGACTGTCTCACACAAATCATGTAAGATGTTACAAGGCGATTTTCACATGATCATCTTTTGACTTTCGTCAAGAATAAAAGATGAACTTGGTTAAAGCGAAAGCTTACTAACACATATTTCGAGAAATAAATAAGCGTGATAAACTCGGCTCGAAATACCAAATGTGTATAATTGAAGTCTATATAGCTTTTTGTCTCAAATAGGAGATAGAGTAGATAAACTTTTGAGTGATAGATGAGTTCAAGTCTCCACATACCTTTTGTTGATGAAGTTCCACAAGTTCCCTTGAGTAGTTCTTCGTCTTACTATCCTAATCCGAGACTTAGCTATAAGTAGACTAGAAACCAAGACTTATAGTTTTGGCTACTAAACTTGACAAACAAGCTTGAGATAGCAACGCTTGCGAGTTCGACCGAGCAATGCTCTAACAAAGTCATTCATAAAGGTATCATGGAACATAAAAATAAAGGTGTCTAAAACGCATCATAACGTATTTCAAGTTCACATATAATTTATTCGGTATCAAGTAGGGACCAAATCCCAAGGAAGCTTGAACTTGGAATAAAACAATCATTCAAATTAAACTAATATTTTCATTTTTTCCTCGCAAATATCGTTATTTTTTCAAATTTCTTACGTTGTTAGCTCATTAAACTTCAAAATGGCACGGAGTTTTCGCTTTGGCAATCTTCTCAATCTTGTAGGATTATCGTTGAACGCGATGGGGAAATCAAAGGATACTGTGCCGTAGACTTCCAAACACAACAGTCGCCCTAGTTCTTCGGAGCAGGCAAATAAGCTAAACAAGCCACCAGACAATCAGAATGAAGCCGTGGAAAAGCTAGCTAGAGACAAATAGGATAAGAAAGCTAGCTAAATCATCAACATCCAAAGCGGCGGTGGCCAAATCCTTAGCAACCAAATTTATAGCGTATAAAGCGGCTGAGGCACTCAAAATCGCAAAAGATTCCTATGTGAATGCAACCTTTGAACAGACTGGAGAGACATTACCACCTACAACAACAAAACCACTAAATAATGCATGGCGTGATCTGGTACTGGGAGGATTCACTGGACGATTGCCGCAGACTGGAGTCATGCAAGAAATATTCATGAATAAAAGAAATCAATAGTAGGACCCGCCTCCACCTGAGATAGAGCCTTCATTGACAGTGGCATACCAGAAAATCCCATCCAGACGGTCATCGCGGCAGCAAAATCCACAACAATTGCATTAGCGAAAGCCACAACTCTGGATGAAAGGGAGATCGATGACCATTATGTACAGGATAAAGTCAAACTAAACAAGTCAGACGAGACGATCCATATGGCAGCCATGCTCAAAGAAGCCTTACAGAGGAAAAAAAAGTGTGAAGATGTCATGCATTACCTACCACATGAAACCATACTTTGAATAAACTGCTTAATAACGGCACCAGCAATGATCTCAAACACGCCTTCCTGATCAAGAAGGGGCATTAAAGGTCAATGGTCATCAGAATGAGGGCAATCGAACCAGACAACTCATCATCATCCCAAAGCCGTTCATCGTTAGTCATCACCGAAGGGATGAAAGGAACAAACCCCATGATTCAATGTATGCACCCACCAGTTCAAGATACATAAGCACCAACAAAGATGGAAGAAATGTTTGAGAAAATAGAAATGATGAGGGAATTATTGAACTGTTTGAAGTCTCGACAAAGAGGAGGAGCGTGGTTAGATGAAGTCAAACTAGATCGAAGTATCGACGAGATCTTTAGAACTGTTTGTAGATCTAAAGACATGTTGTGATATCCATTGTTAACAGACTCCACTCTGTGTGTGATTGATCACAAGAGATTCAAGTGGTATTGTGCAGGTTTCTATTGAAGATTAAAGAAGACGAAGAAGATTTCTTATTGGTTCTCATATCTTTGTGTGCACAAACCTTGATCAGCTGAGATCCAACTAGAATCAGATTTATTCGATTCATTAGTTGTGTGAGATCGGCATTCTCAATATATCTCTTTGAGATTTATTTGGATTGAGTACGAATCTAAACTTGACTATTTCGGTAGTTATTTGATAGATTGATCTAACCAGGCAAAGATTAAACGGAAGAGCCTTTGCATATGACTTGAGATATCTTTTATCTTGAAAGAATCGAAAGAGTAGTTACCAAACAAATTTTTTGTTCCTTTACTGTTTGGAATACGATCCAAAGGAATTGTTCCAGTGCGTGCACTCATCGAAGTCGGAAGCGCAGGGATACTGAGGAAACTAAGTGAACTAGGGGTAGTTGCTTGGTCTCAACTATACGAAGTTGGTGTAAATTTTGTATAACAAATTAATTCTGAGAGTATTCAATTCTGGACTAGGTCCCGGGGTTTTTCTGCATTTGCAGTTTTCCTCATTAACAAAATCTTGCCGTGTCATTTACTTTTATTTTCTGCAATTATATTTGTTTATATAATGTAAAGGAAATTGCACTTTACGTTAACTCCGCATTACTTGATAGTGATCCTATAGAGTTTGGTTAAGTCCGAACCTATTATCAAGTAATCACACTTTGGTAGTCGTATTGTCCCGATCTCGTATCCATAGACAATCACACAAAGTGTGAATACCGATTTTTTGTATTGCCTCGACTCTGTCCATAGACGATCACTTTCGGTAAGAGGACTTATAGGTTGAAAACAAAAGATTGTGGTGTATTTGGGTACCCTCGTCTTCTCAGTTATTTTTGTTTTATTTTATGTTTTTGGGTATTTCTCTTTTGGTACGGGTTTTGGAACGAAAACGAAAAGAAATTGGACCAAAAATTTTGGTGATAAAGACTTGGAATAAAATTTAAAGAAAAAAGAACATAAAATAAGGCAAAGTATTTAACTTTCATTTAATTTTATTTTTATGGTTTTACTTGTTTCTCTTTTTAGAAAATTGTATTAGGAAATCTTTTATTACTTATGTAATTTTTATTTTTTTTGGACTTTGTTTTGGACTATTAGACTTTGGGACTGTAGTAGCAGGAAATCTCACACTACACCCCTCACAAGAATTCACACAATCAAATCATTTTAAGATGAACAATTATATTCTTTTTTGATTAAAACTCACAAATGTTACAAGATGGAAAGGAAATAAGCTAAAGAATTTACAACCGCTCTAAACTTTCTCTCTCTTGATAACTTGCTCCTCACTCGAAAAATATCTCCCTTCTCTTAAGCCTATTCGGCTCTTTATATAGGACATTACATAGTGGATGACAGCTAAGCTGTCCTTTATTTTCGGATCTGACTTGCGACATTCTCGCGAGTGTACAAATATTAAATCTCGCAACACTCCTAAATCTCGCTAGGTCGCCGCATCTTTCTCGTGTTCAAGCTGTTGTCATCCATTGCGTCATTTATATTATCCATCTGCGATATTTTCGCAATGTGTCATTTATGGATTTCGCAAGGGTCTTGGTGTTGCGATATTCTGATCCTACATCTTGCCTCTTCTCATGTCTTCTCTACGAAGGGGAGAATGTCATGAGAATTAATACTTTCAAAATGCCGCAGTTGTTCATTTCTTTCTGCCGACAAGATTCCGTGAATTAAGCATAACTGTTTACACGTGTTAAATTTTCCCCTATTCACCGGTACTTTAAATGCTAACCGGTCATCATTTTTTGTCTATTTAAGAAGAGATCCATCACAAAAATGTCTTCTTTCTTTTACTTCGTCTTCTTCATCTGTAAATCCTCTTTTTGTCGTCTGCAAAAACTGATCTTCTTAAAATCAATTTTTGTCCTCTTTTTGCTGAAACTGATCTTCTTAAAATTGATTTTCTCTACTGAAATTATTTTATTTGATATTGTTCATCTTTAGATAATTCCCATACTGTTTCTGTTTCAGCAAAAACGCTTCCAGCACCAAGTTTACGATCCAAAACCCTAATGTTCCCAAGAGTTCGCAGCAAAAACTTGTTGTGAACAAAAGAAAGCCTGCGAATAGCAAGGTATTAAGAAACACTTATTCTTTTAATAACAATATTGTTGCCTCTGTTTCTTATATGATTTGTGATTCGCATGGTGATGCAAATGTCGAGAGGCCCCCCAAAGACCTCGCCATCCTAAAAATGTTGAAACAGCTGTTCCATTTCCTTTGTTTAAGCTTTCAACACCTCCTGCGACATCTTCGCAGGCGAAATCTCCTCTTCTCATTTGCGAAAATGTCGCTGCAGATTCATCCCCCGTAACTAATCTTTCTATAAATGAAATTCCTCACAATAACCCTGTTGCGAATGAACCCTTCTCTTCTTCTACTGTCAATGCCTCTTCTCTTAACATTGCCTCAACCCCAGTCATTAACCTTCATCAAATCTCGTCTTCCGATGACATATCTATGGCGAAAGATGATTCAACTCTCCCACCTTCTGCCATCATCCGAATCTCTCCCTTTTACTAAAGAAAATTTGGAAGGGATGGATATTGCTTTCAAGGTTTTATCCGACCTTCTAGATTATGTCAAGAAAGCTTCCACTGATCCTATCATATTTGGTGTTTGCGAGGTTTTAAGTAAATATTTTGGCTCTGACAGAATGGTTTCGCAAACATCTTTAGAGAAGGAAGTTGAAGCTTTGAAAGTAACCTCCAAGCTATGACCTTGAAATGTGACACTCTTCATCTTGAGAATCAAAAACTTCAAAATGTTTCGCTGGATCGTGATAATCTTCGCAGGAAGAATGAAGAAATAAAAGGTAAAAACCTTTTTTTTTTTTAAATCTCTATTCCCCCTTTAAGCTCTAAACCAGAAACGAAAAATGGAGATATATCAATTTGAATCCTTCGCCGAAGAAGCCCGAATGGATAGAGATGCTTGGATGGATCAATATAACCAATTAGATAATCTTCATACGTACTTTGTTGATCAAATAGATAACCTTACCAAGGAGAATGCTCAATTAGTCCAAAAGCAAAATTTATTAAGTAATGAATTATCTCGCCTCTCTTACTTTTTGACTAAAGCTAATCTGGAGTTGGAAACATTATCACATGAGAATCAAACCCTATCCCAGGAGAAACGAGTTCTTTTGAATAAGGTGGCGATCTCTTCGCAAGAACTTAACATTTGCCAAAAAGTATGTAATGATCAAGAACGATCTCTCTTCTCATTGAGAAATAAACTCAAAGAAGTAACATAATCATCTTCTTCGGAGAGAGATAAACTTATTCAAGGTAGAATAGCTTTAAGCATAAAAGCAAGTCAACTCAAAGATCAATATTCCAAGTTAGAAGAATCCTACACCTCTCTCGCGAAGCAAAACACCTTACTTATTTCTAATGAAAAAGTTTACGATCTCGGCTGAAAGGCTTGGTTGGTGATAAGTTTGACAATGCCATGGATCACTTGGAGAATAGTTGTTTGGCTTTAACTTAATATCTTATCTCGCAAAAGGAAGGTAGTCATAAAATTTGACTGCCTCAACCATTTTTTCTTTGTTAAGTATTTTTATTATGTCTTCCTTGCGAATCTTTCGCCTATATGATTTTCTTTATTCTTTGTTTTTGCAGAATCTGAGAAAAATCTTCGCTCTTCCCTTTCTACTTTGGAATCTAACTATGCCAAGATTCGCAAAGAAAATGCATTACTTGCTACTTCTCTTGCTCGTTCTCGCGATCGGGCAGAAAGAAGATTTGATTATCTCTCTTACTCCAAAGATATCCAAAGTAGGAATCACCAGAAAGCACTTCTTCGCCAAGTTCATCTTAGGGCTGAAGTTATTGTGAATGAAATTTTATTATCCAAATCTCTCTCCCCTGTATCCATCGAGCCTTTGGAAGTAGATGATGATGAAGTCCCTGGTACTCCGGACATCGATTATCATTATGAAAGTGGCGAAGATTTCGCAAATGAAGAAGAGGTTCCTCCAAATGATGAAGGTGTTGATAATAATCTAGATGGAGGAGAAATTGAAATAAACCAAAATGAAGGAAGAACTGGCGAGGCTGAAAAAACCAGCGAAATCGAGAAAGCTAGCGAGAGTGATAAAATTAATGAAGGATGTCCATTATCTCCTTCTTGCGAAAAAGTTGATGTTGAGAGTTGAACTTCTTTTGTAATTTTATTTCTTTGAACCTTTTCACCTATATAACTTCTTGCATATGATGCATTTCAGTCCTCTTTGAGGTGCACTTATTTCTTTATTATTGTGCTTATTTGCGAGAAAGATAATGTCCATTGTTGAATAATTCCCATACTGCCTCTCATTATCTTTCTTGCGATGGATGACCTGCATAAATAATAATTAGTTTTTATAAATCTTTTATTGAATCATGTGGTCTTATTTTGCCTTCCTAGTTAAAGGTCTTATTGTGCCACCTCTTGTCATTGCGACAAAATCGCAGGACGTCTTTGCATTTGCATGCAAAAACCCATTGATCTTGCCTTAACCTTTTCTTTGAAATTTTTGTTGCGACAATATGACAGGCCTAAAAATTCTTGCGAAAATAAAGCCCCATGACATTGCCGTCTTGCGACGAAATCGCAGGACGTCCTTACATTTTCATGTACTGACCCATTGATCTCGTCTTATCTTTATCTTTTGTATTGTTTCCTCTTCAGGATTGTCGCACAAATATGACAAGCCTAAATTTCCTTGCGAAAACAAAGCCTCATGACATTTGCGTCTTAAGACACTTATCAGCTCCCTAATGGAGGGTGCCGCCCTTATCATCCCCCTGGTTGCCTCTTCAATGAGGCGTACTTCTGCCATACAAGGATAGCTCCCCCCATCCGGTCTTAACAACAACCAGTTGTTTTCGCAGCCTCTTATCCCTTTTGCCTATAGGTCTTATGGTTACGAGACTGCACCCTAAGTGGAGTTTTCTTCGGGCCGAGTGCAGCATATGCTGAGACTTGCCAAGAATGGCCGAGACACTTCAAATGCCCCAAGCACTCTTGGCTCAACCGTGTACCTCGGCGCCTTGGTCAAATGCTGACTCCTTAGAAGAGACCCTCTGTCGTCCAATCTAAGTCATAAGCTTAGATTGAAAATCCAAGGTACCTCTCCTGGATGGGCTTTATTGACCCCAATTCTCCATGACTCAGGTTCCGGGGCGGTGTAACCTTTTCCCTGAGCCATGTTAACAGGTACCCCCTTTTATGACGTACTTTAGGTCTTACATTTGCCTCTTGCGAAATTTTGATTTCGCGAACTAGGGTGTACGCCATAGCAGGTTCGCCCCTATCGGATATGTCATTGATTTTTGATTATCTCTTTGTCATTATCTGTGCGAGATTTTCGCAATCTTGATTATATTGTACAATCTCGCAGTAATTCTTTCACAAGATTTTCATATAAATTCATTTTGCTTTAATCATACATTATTTCGCAGTCTAATCTTTTCCCATAATCTTTTACGGGTAATATCTCTTCAAGTATAACCTATTCCTTGGTCTATCCAATCTGTGGCCCACGTCTTTACCCTCAGGATCCATCAATCTATTTTCCCTTGTTCCAACTATATCCTTAATGATATAAGGTCCATCCCATTTTTTCGCAAGCTTGCCACCACTTTCTCGCTGATATATTGGTGTTTCTCTCAGTACCAAATCACCTGGTTGAAATTCGCGTGTCTTAACACGTTTATTATATTCTCTGGCTAATCTTCGTTGGTAATTCTCCATATGTTGTAGATCTCTTTCTCTTTTTTTCTTCTAATTCATCTAGTTTGGTTAAAATATTACCCGCACTAAGATTTTTCTCCCAAGCTTCTCTCTTTGTTGTTGGAATAATAACTTATGTTGGTAGTACATCCTCAACTCCATATGTTAAACAGAAAGGTGACATTCCCGTAGCTTCTCGCCTGGTTGTATTGTAAGCCCATACTGCATTATGCACTTGTTCACGGAAAGATGCGATATTCTGATCCTACAGGGACAATTGGACTTTATTATTTTTAAAACCCTATGGAAGGGTATTAAATATAAACTGCAATAAGGAATGACAAAAAATTACGATATTCTCTCGGCCCCTCGGGTTCGTACACTGATATAGGAGTCGGTGGCCCGAGTCGATTTCAACGGTTCATCCCTCGTCTGGAATGGGAAGTAAGATTCTAACCACCCAAAAATCTCTTGTCAGTGGGTTTTTTGGACGCCTTCGTAGTGCATATATGTTAAGGTATTGAATACGGATTTAATTTCTTGTAAAGGGAAAGGACTGGACATACAAGATAAAGACTCGGATTTCATCATCGATTGCTTCTTGCCCGCCTTAGGAACACGTTACCAAACGGGAACCTAACCCTAAAATTTTGACTAGAAAGAGACCGACAGGGTGACAAGCTTGTAGGAAAGTCGTTAAAAGGTATTTTAAGCGTTGGTTACTTTGTTAGATTAACTCAAGTAACGTGAAGATTACTATAAGTCGATTAGAGCCGCCTTATAACCCGACGAACAATCAAAGTGAAGTCATCATGCTTTTTGTTTGCTACATTCAAATAGGTTTGATTAGGTTGAGTCAACCTTGCTTGTGCTTGCTTAGATTCCCTTATAATTAGAAATTTTATTTTCAGTTTTTCTAGTGTATGCCTGAGGTCATTAGAGAGCGGGATTGAAAAAGAGACACTCTAGGTCGCTTAATTAGTGAAAATCCTAGTAGTTCTGCTTGTGGAAACGGGGAGGTCGGAGACTCTTCTTTTGAGAGCCCTATTTTTGGAAACTTCAGTTTTGAGAATTTGACTCTTAGTGAGGAAAATACACATAGTAATTTGACTGTGCCAGTGATGACAACGTTGAAAGATTACATATACCTAACTAGGTTCAGCCGACCATCGTGCATAAGTTTGCCTACCACCACGGCTAATTATGAGTTGAAACCTGGTATTATTCATATGGTCCATGTATTTTTAGGGAAACATGATGAAAACCACCACTTTCATGTGAGGGAATTTAAGGAAATTTGTGGAACATTAGGATTAAAGACCTTAGCGATGAAATCTTGAAACTTGGGATATTTTGTTAAAGCATTGCTCAGTCGAACTCACAAGTGTTGTTATCTCAAGATTGTTGTCAAAACTATATCTTGATTTCTAGTCTACAATTAGTTAAGTCTTGTACTAGGATAGAAATTTAGTTGAGAAACAGTGGATCATGGCAGTCATCATTGCGTTCTACCGTTTGAAGGACAATATCAACCGAAGCTTTTGGAGACATTCATAAACAAAAGGTAAGTGAAGACTGAACTACCTATATCTCAAGTTATATTCACTTTTATATATTTGAGACGTTGTCGCGTAACTAATTAGACTATCATGCATATACAAGAATTTCGAGTTAAGTTTATCTTGGTAATTAGTTCTCGAAATATAATGACTAAGCTTAATGAACATTTGTTCATACTTGATGAATTTTGGTTAAGGATAATTAATTGTTCGCAATCAAAATCATGATTCAATTTTTATCATTCAAAAATAGCCTTGAATAGTGATATATGTCATTGATGTTATTCGGGAATGTTTTAAATCGTTTTAGAGAGAAATATAGAACTACTATAGATTCGAATAAAAGACAGTGTTATCAGTCTTACAAACTGGGAAAACTGTTATAAGTCTGAAGCCATAATACATGTACTCGTACACGTAGCGGAGTATCCATATGTCGACTTACAGATTTGTGGTACGCATATCCTTATGCTCATCATGTAAAAATATGTTTAACTCGTGAACCGGATTGGCACACATACCCGTATGCAAACCGAAAAGGAACTGTGGTCACAGAACCGGTTTGGTATCCATACCGGTACACGTACTAGAAAAGATTTGTGTTCCAGAATTCGGTTTGTGTGTCCATACTAATACGCGTACTAAAATTGTTCTGTGGACTCCGGAACCGGTTATAGTCTTAATGTACACATACCTAAATAGTTTTGTGTATTCCGGAACTTGGTTAGATTAAATATTTTACAAACCGGTACACGTATTGTGACTGACCTAACTCACGAACGACTATGGTATTTGTACCTTGTACATCGACTAACCATGTCGATTATATTCAAGTGGGATGAAATTATTTCTATGAGATAATTAGCATTTGATCAATTCTCTAAAAATACTAGACTTATTTGATCACATGATTGTGACTCAGGGTTAATGTCTTAAGTGTTTATGAAAATGAATGTTAAGATTTGTAGTTGCAGGAAATCCCACACTACACCCCTCACAAGATTCCATACAATTAAATCATTTTTAAGATGAACAATTATAAGTTTTTATTGATCAAACTCTAGAAATGTTACAAGATGAACAGGAGATAAACCAAAGAATTACAATCACTCTAAACTTTCTCTCTCTTAATGACTTGCTCAACACTCGAAAAAGATCTCCCCTTCTTTAAGCCTATTCGGCTCTTTATATAGGACATTACATAGCGGATGACAGCTAAGCTGTCCTTTATTTTCGGGTATGCCTTGCGAAGTATCGCAAATGTACAAATGTCAAATCTCGCTACACTGTCACATCTTTCTCGTGTTTTAGCTATCGTCATCCATTACGTCGTTTTTACTTCCAACCCGCGATATCTTCGCGGTGTGTCGTTTATGGATTTCGCGATTACCTTGGTGTTGCGATATTCTGATCCTACATCTTGCCTCTTCTCATGTCTTCTCTGCGAAGAAGAGAACGTCATGAGAACTAGTCTTTTCAAAATGCCGCAGCTGTTCATTTCTTCATATTTTTCTGTATTTGTATGATTTCGTACTATTACGCAGAATTTATTACACGTGTCTCTTCTTCCACCCATTTCTTGACACGTCTCTTTCAACCGTTATTTCTCAACCGTTCACGTCCCTTCTCGCATTAAATGCGTTTATCTTCTCGAGAATTCCTCTTATATATAGTTTTCTCACTCTCCTCTTCTTCTTTTTTACTTTCTCTCTGCAATTTTTCTTCAATTCACCTCCGTAATTTTCGTTTCTGCTACTGTAAAGCTTCTTCTTCTTCTTTCTTTTGATCATTAGTTCTTCATTCATTCCCATACTGAAAATGGCTCCCACTGGCCGCAAATACGAAGCTTCTTTTGAAGAAATTCAAAAAGATCTTCAAGGAAAAGGTTTTACTTTAACCACCATTCCCGGTCAGGAATCTAAATCCATTCTTTCTGCCAAGTTGTTTACTGATCATCATTGTGATTATCATGAAATCATAATTTCGCTTGGTTAGATTCTCGCCGGTCTTCCCATTCCTCTTTATAACCCTAACTTTCCATTATTCTATGGAATTCTTGCTCATGCGAACTTCTCGCGAGCTGTCTATCAATTAAGCGGGGATTGCATCCGTTTAATACTTGAATTCGCCAATCGTGGCGCTGGTAAGGGGTCTCTTTACCCAACAGAAGTTAGGGACCCACAATTTACGGAATTGGCGATACTCGCTGAAAGATACACAGTTGAGAGTTTCTACGAGAATTATGAATTCATTCCTATGAGGAGGGATAACACTCGCTGGGGTGTTCGTCTGAAAAGAAAGGATGACGTTGCTAACGATAAGATCCTTATGCAAGATATTGACTGGCATTCTGGTAAAAACAACGTCCCGCGTCACTCTAAAAACGATAGATGGTGTGTTTTTCCATTGGTGTTAAAGGGGCCTTATATCGCAGGCTCGAATGTACTTCCTGCGAACTTCGCTACTTATCGACCCTGGGTATTCAATTGGCCTGAAAAGAATAAAGATGTATGTCTTCCAATTTCGCGTACTTTGTAATCTTTCATTGGTTGCTTATTCTCTTATCCTTTGATTCTCGTGAAAATTTTTAGATTGAAAAGTTAAGATTGAGCTACAATCGGACCGGGAAGGTTAGCACTTTAGCTGCTCTTCGCTCCGTCATGGATGAAGTAAGAAACACTTTATATTTTTTTTTTTAACAATATTGTTGCCTCTGTTTCTTATCTTCATTTGTGTGCGAAGGTTGGTGTTGAAGTTGTTGGAGAAGAAGAAAACCCTGAGGCTGCGAAAGCCAAAGGTAGAGGTAAAAATCCTCTTCGCAAGGAGAAATCTGTTGCTCCGCCTCTGAAGAAGCGAAAACTTCACCTCCCCTCTCCTTCGAATCCTCAGTCAAGTGAGAATTCTGGTGATGAGGAATATGATGACGTGGATATCTCTTCTTCAAATTCTCCAGCTGGATCTTCTATGGCACAACTGTCTAGCATCTTTTCTGATTCTATGCAAGGGATGGGTGACGATCGCCTTTCTAATACATGCAAGGCTCTCGCAAGTATTTGCGATTCTCCTTTGCTTAAGAGTGATAGTTCTCTTCATGGGGTCTCCAGATCAGTGACTCCAAGCTTTTTGAATTCACTTAGTGTCTTGGTATGTTTTCATTCTCTTATTTTTATTTTTATTTTTATTTTTATTTTTATTTTTTCATAATTTTGATTTTAAATTATACCTTTTTAATTTCTTTGTTTTCTTTGGTAGTCCGGGAGAGCTTCCTTTGTTGTTGCCTCGGATCTTGAAAAGAGGCGCAGTATTCTTGAAAAGAAGAATCTTCAATTTCGCAAGAAAAACGAAGAATTGGGAGTTGAAGCTACTGCTCTTCGCAAGAGAAATGAAGAATTGAAATGAAGTTGCCATTCTTCGCGAGAAGAACAAGCAATTAGAAGCTGACTCTGTCACTCAGAAGAATAAGATTTCTAGCCTTCAAAGCTCCAACCAACAACTTTATGGTATAAAACTTTTTCTCTTTCCCTTTGTTTTATTTTCTTGTTATCTTCCTTCATCTAACTTATCATTTTCGCAGACGTTTATAATCTTTCTGAGGAAGCCATTCTTCTTCATTCATTCCCTGAACGTATGGATGATGATGCTCTTCTTGCTCATCTCAACAATTCTTTGGATAGTTTTTCAAATAATAAGATTAAATCTCTTCCTCTAAATGAACTTCAATCCAGATTTAGCCTCTTAGAACTTGATCATAGATCTAGCTTAAGTTTAGCCAACCAACTGAAACGTCTGTATCTTAGTTCTAAGAAGAAAATTAGTACTTTAAGGAAGAAAATTAGTGATCTCATAGATGATAAATATCGCATTGCTAGTCAAGGTGCTCAAGCATTAGAGAAATTCCAAAAGACTCTTCTTGAAGTTCAAATTGAACTGGATGAATCCATCCGTCAAAATAGTATTCTTAGCGAAAGAGAGAATCAAATCCGTTCCCTTCTTCTTATAAACAATGATGATGAATTTGCTTGGGATGCGAAGGTTCTAGATGATGCCAGAAATAACTTAGGTGTTAATATTAGCCTTCATGCTGATCATACGGCCTTGGTTAAAGATATGATTTCTGACAGAGAAGGTTGTTTATTATTCTTCTTTATTTAATTATTTGCATAGACTTGTCATCCAGTTGTTGATCCAATGTTATATGTTCGCAGAAGCTGAAGCAAGGTTCCTAAAGAGAATTGAAGAACTTGAATCTGAAAAAGAGCAACTTGCCAAAAATCTTTCTTCTCGGGATGATAAATATTCTAAGCTGAAGAACCAACTTAAAATCACTATCACGAATTTTAAGAATGATGCTATTCTTTTTCGCAATCAGACTATTGAGACGGTCTGCGAAGACAATAACATCCCTCAGTCTAAGTACCCTTGCCTTCTTGATGAAATTCCCCAAAATATGCCTTCTCTGGATATTTCTGACAGTGATGCTAGTGAAGAAGAAGGGGAATCTAATGAAGATGAAGAAGTTGAAGGATCTGGTGAAGATAATGAAGAAGAAAGATCAAATGTGAAATAATTTTATTTTCCTTTTTCTTCCTTTGTAATATTTGTACAATCATTTTTTCAATCTCCCGTCTTTGGGTTTATTCTTTTGCTGCGAATTTCTTGAGTCTTTGAATGCAATTTCTTTCTTTCTTGTTTCTTGCTGCACATAAAGAGCAATTCTTTTTTGCAATATGGGTAATCAATATATGCATAAATCTGTCATATGAAGACAAATAACATGCGAATTTCTTGTTCATTCCCATACTTGCCTCTGTTATTTGTATTCGAATGGGAGATTAAGCATAACTTCGCAGATATTTCCTGGCAAAATTTATCTTTGCGACAAGATCGCAGGACGTTCTTACATTTTCATGTAATGACCCATTGATCTTGCCTTATCATTTCTCTTGTGTGGTCTTATTTTTCCTTCCTAATTAAAGGTCTTATTTTGCCACCTCTCATTTTTTGCGACAAAATCGCAGGACGTCTTTACACTTTCATGTAATGACCCATTGATCTTGTCTTATCATTTATTTAGTATTATTGCCTCTGCAGGATATTTTTCTTGCGACAATATGACAGGCCTAAATATCCTTGCGAACATAAAGCCTCATGATATTGTCGTCTTTGCGACGAAATCGCAGGACGTCTTTACACTTGCATGCAATGAACCATTAATCTCGTCTTATCTACTCTTTTGTATTTTTGCCTCTTCAGGATTGTTGCACAAATATGACAAGCCTAAATATTCTTGCGAACATAAAGTCTCATGACATTTACGTCTTTTTTTGACACTATCAGCTCCCTAATGGAGGGTGCCGCCCTTATCTTCCCCCTGGTTGCCCCTTCAAGGAGGCATACTTCTGCCATACAAGGCTAGCTCCTCCCATCCGGTCTTAACAACAACCAGTTGTTTTCGCAGCCTCATCCCTTTTGCCTATAGGGCTTATGGTTACGAGACTGCACCCTAAGTGGAGTTTTCTTCGGGCCGAGTGCAGATAAGCCGAGACTTGCCAAGAATGGCCGAGACACTTCAAATGCCCTGGGCACCCTTGGCTCAACCGTGTACCTCGGCGCCTTGGTCAAATGCGACTCCTTAGAAGAGACCCCGGTCGTCCAATCTAAGTCACTAGCTTAGATTGAAAATCCAGTACCTCTCCCGATGGGTGTTATTACCCCCAATCTCCATGACTCGGTTCCGGGGCGGTGTAACCTTTTCCCGAGCCACGTTTACAGATACCCACTTACATGACGCACTTTAGGTACATTGCCTCTTACGAAATTTTATTCGCGAACTAGGGTGTACGCCATGAAGGTTCGTCCCATTCTGATTATTTTGTTAATTCTTTTTTATATGTAATAGGTACCCCCTACTATGACGCACTTTAGGTACATTGCCTCTTGCGAAATTGTGTTCGCGAACTAGAGTGTACGCCATAGTAAGTTCGCCACTTTCTGATCATTTTGTTAATTCTTTATTATATGTAATAGGTACCCCCTACTATGACGCACTTTAGGTACACTGCCTCTTGCGAAATTGTGTTCGCGAACTAGAGTGTACGCCATAGTAAGTTCGCCAATTTCTGATCATTTTGATGATTCTTCTGCATATATAAGCTCTTTTGTACTTTCGCAATATATTTGCCATTTGTAAAATATATTTTCTTCTTCTTCATATCAACTCCTACACAACTCCATTTTCACCATTCACGATTTTTTTTTTTTTTTTTTTTTTTGACAATCAACCATTACAGTTATTCTTTAGGTCTCTTACTTCTGCCACTTTCTGCCTCTGCATCTTTGAATTTTCCTGTCATTTTCTTGTCCATTGCGAGACCTTCGCCACTTCCTATCTTTATCATTTTTTGATTTTGCAATATTTCTTCCTCTCTTTGCTCTATTATATCTACCATTAATTTTTTCAGCTCTCTGTTTTTCTTTGATGTTGTTTTTCCAACTCCTCTGCTTCGCAGCTCTTTCTTCACGGGATGCTATATCAACTTCATAACACTTTTTCCCTTCTATCCAATCTCCTTTTATAATCCCAATACTAGTTGGATGGGGGAACTTGATACATTGATGAAAAGTCGATGCTACACCTAGAATCTCATGTAGCCAAAGTCGCCCAATTAATGCATTATATGGTGATTCCACATCAACAACACAGAATAAAATTTTAGAAGACAATCTTTTCAGTGGAATTCTCATGTGCACTTCTCCTTTAGGCTTATTTGCGGTACCATTAAAACCATAGATTTTGTACGTTGAAGGTATTAGATCTTCATCTTTTCCTCCCATAGTTTTATAAGTATGATAAAAGAGAATGTTCACGGAACTCCCGTATCAATCAAAATTCTCGTTAATTGCCCAAGAATTCTCAGCCTCATCATCTTCATCCTCGCCGGGTTTTGGGTTGATCTCCAATCTTACCACCAATGGGTTGTCATGCATTTCTCCAGCCTCAGGCACTTCTTCCGCGGTGAAAGAAATGATCTGCTTCTGCCATTCTTCTAGTTGCGACGTCTTCGCGGTGTTCATTATTTCTTTGTCATTGGCATCCCTTGCGAAAACCCTGCTGAGAGTAATATCGTGGAAATCTTCAATTGTCTTGTACGAATGTACAATAGAGTTACAAAACAGATTTTTTGCTTTTCCCCCCACTTCTATCACAAATGTTTCACGTTCCTTTGTTGTATTCGCCCTGGGAATTTCTGGAGGAGGTGGAAATGCTTGAGTTTGAGTTTTCCTTACTAGAAAATGATTTAATTTTCCCTGATCTATCATCCTGAGAATGATTCTCTTTATATTTCTGCAGTCATTTGTTGTATGTCCATGGAAATGGTGATAAGAACAGAATTCATGGCTCCTCTCACTTGGAGGTGGCTCCTTTCCCATGTTCCATGGTGTTGGTATATTTTCCATCAAGATTATAGCTTCCCATATTTTCTCCACGCTAGCATTCAGAGGTGGCATCTCAATTTCTTCCCATACTATCCTGCGGCTTCCTTGTCCCCTATGATAATTTTGCCTTTGACCTCCATAATTTTCTTGCGGCTGATCAAGTCTTTGAATTTTGTTATTTCCACCGCGGTTATAGAAATTTCTTTCTCTCTCATATTCTTCTTGGTCACGACTCCCCATAGCTACTAGTTTCTGCTGATTATCACTCATTATCAACTCTGGTTGTCCTTGCGAAGTGCTCGCCAGTGTATTTATCAGCTTAGGTAACAAGCTTGCATTCGCTGCATTTGCACTCGTGTTCGCAACTGGGTATGATTCCATCTCATTTTGTTTTTCCTCGAGAGCAATATATTCCTCCTATAATTCTCGCAGCTCAGTCATTGTGATTGTGTTCTTAACTCTGAAGATTTGAATGTATAACAGATTGGTTGCGAACATAGCATTAATGAATGATAAAATGAGATATCTCTCATCGACACGACCCGCCATGTCGCTAAACATCGTCTTCCACCTCACAGTCAAATGTTTCAGACTTTCACCAATCCTTTGCTTTAATCCAAATACATCTTCAATGCCAGGTCGCGAGAAATTATTACTTATGTACGCCCCTAAAAATATAGCCTGTAAATGATTGAAGGATCCTATAGTATTTTTTGGAAGGCCTTCAAACCATTTCAAAGCTTCTCCTGTTAAACTTGATGCAAAATATTTGCACAATATAGCGTCATGATTTTCCCACTGTAACATACATCTCAAATAAGCTTTGATGTGTTGTATTGCACAAGTTGATCCATCAAAAATGCTGGTTAATGTAGGCAAATTGCACTTTGGGGGTATTCCTTCTAATTGTATTTCCCGTGTGAATGGAGTTTTCACAGCTTCTTCTATAGCTTCATCTAATTGTCTCCTACCTCCTTCTTTCTTATTGTTTAACATTCCTCTCATTTCCACTAGCTCTTTCAAAATTTGTTCGTTTATACTAGAATTATCTTCCATTGGCCTTTTTAACTCCGCCTCTCTTCTTCCGCGTTCATATCCGTTTTGATTCTCTTGATCATCATTCTCTTCTCGTCTTTCTCTGCGATTTTCTCTTTCATCCCTTTCATGGATTCGCACACCATTATATCTCTCATTTTCTCCTCTTTGCCGCCTTTCAGCTCTTCTTAGTACTCTATAGTATTCTTTATTAATATTAGCATTATTGCGATTACGCTCACGCCTCCTTTCTCGATTATCATGATTGTTTTGGCGAATTGCCTCTTGTAAATCCTGTTCTTCCATTTCTGCTCTTAATCTTTCTCTCTCGCGAGCTAGATGTGCTTTTTCAGTATAGTGCCTTTCAATTTCATCCTGAATTGCTTGGTGATTTCTTTGTACTTCTCTCCCATGTAATATTCTCCTTCCTTCTTCCTGATTTTCTCCATCCTGTTGATTATTTCGCCTCTGTCGGTGTCTATCTCTCTGATTTCCATCGTTTTGCCCATCTTGGAGAGCCTCACCGTGTTGGACATAATGATTTTCCCTTATTTCTCTTCTTTCGCGACGCTCCTCATCTGCATTTTGTATTTCTTCTTGAATTTCTTCATTAGCATTTTCCACAGGCACATTTCGTCTTACTTCTTCCCTTACTGATCTTGATCTTGTAGTGCTTCTTAACCTCCTGTTCTGTAACCTCATGTTTTCCATCCTTAACTCATGATTTTGTCTTGTCAGATTTGCACGTTCTCCTGTTTCTAATCGCCTTTCATCGCGTATTGTTTGTCGCAATGCCTCTAACGCTGTAATCTCTTCATTTCCATGAATTATTCCTCCAATCATTTCTTGATCTCTCTCCTCTTGTCCATTACCTCCTAATTGCTGCTCTTCCCCTATTTCATCTGCAGAATTTGATCGCCAAGTGTGTACGCTCACTCTGTCATAATCCTCAGTTCTATTTTGTATTGGTGTATGCTGAATTGGCGATTGAACTCGGTTTTCTCCATTGTTTCTTGCGTTTGCTCTTGAAGATTCTCCCATTTCATTTCTTTCTTCTCCAGCAAGTCTTCTACTCCTTCTAACAGTCGTTTGTAGTTCTCATGTATGTCTTCTTCTTGCCATTCTTGAATCTTAATGAATTGTTGAAAATTATATGAAATTCTTTATCTATCAATTCAAATCCTTCCAAATCACAATATCAATCTTCACTCATCCCTGTTTCTAGCGCCATTATGTAGTTGCAGGAAATCCCACACTACACCCCTCACAAGATTCCATACAGTTAAATCATTTTTAAGATGAACAATTATAAGTTTTTATTGATCAAACTCTAGAAATGTTACAAGATGAACATGAGATAAACCAAAGAATTACAATCACTCTAAACTTTCTCTCTCTTAATGACTTGCTCAACACTCAAAAAAGATCTCCCCTTCCTTAAGCCTATTCGGCTCTTTATATAGGACATTACATAGCGGATAACAGCTAAGCTATCCTTTATTTTCGGGTATGCCTTGCGAAGTATCGCAAATGTACAAATGTCAAATCTCGCGACACTCCTCAATCTCGCTACACTGTCACATCTTTCTCGTGTTTTAGCTGTCGTCATACATTACGTCGTTTTTACTTCCAACCAAAGATATCTTCGCGGTGTGTCGTTTATGGATTTCGCGAGAACCTTGGTGTTGCGATATTCTGATCCTACAAGATTATAAGTTCAAATCGTCTAGTTTCGGCTAACCACCTTGAACATAATCTTTATACACGGTTCGGTTACGGTTTCACCTAACCAGAGTGTATATCTTTTTTATGTAAATCAGATTCAAAGATTCATCCAACGATGGATATTGATTGCTTGGTTCCAAAGCTATCTTAGCTTAAACCTAAAGCAACATATGCTTTGAATGTCTATAAAAGGGGAACTTCAAGCAACTGGGATCTTTGAATCCCGATACTACTTTTTGGTGTGTCCTAGTTGTAACTAGAGTCATCCTCTTCCTAACCCTTTTAGAGTTTAGAAACTACAAAGACTTCATAGGGATTCGTAAAGCAAGGTACAATTATCTTTTCTTGATAACTCGGGTATCCTGATCTTGATCGATTGTTGAGCTTCTCACTTAATCAAGATAGATAGAAATCATCAAAGTTCTCTTCGTCTCAAACTTTGTTGATTCCACAAGTTTTATACTTGTGACGTGAATAATAATCTAGGTTGCACTTCGGGTTGCATAAGTCCGAATTTTGAGGTTAGCTAGACTTTGTTTATTGCTATTGATTTTCATCACCTTGAT
Organism: Papaver armeniacum; assembly: GCA_023531295.1. Lineage (NCBI taxonomy): Eukaryota > Viridiplantae > Streptophyta > Magnoliopsida > Ranunculales > Papaveraceae > Papaver > Papaver armeniacum. The sequence goes on along the minus strand of JAJJWW010012357.1, from coordinate 477,713 downwards.
CAAACTTTTTGATCGTAAAGGAAATCACTTATATATGCTTAATTTGTGGGAGGCAAATTGGTTTAAAGTCTTCGATAGAGTTGAAGCAACTCTTAGTTGGTGTGACATCATCCAAGGGAATCAATTGTGCGGGGTCCTGTTGGGATTCAAGAGGTAATGTAAGGACCCTCAAACTCGTCAATGCTATTAGACCAGTCAAGAGACGACTCAGCCGCTAATGACTCGATTAATTAGAGACTAACGTTAATTGATAAGAATTAATCTAACAACGATCTAGGCACGAAATTAGTATCACTAGATAGATCTAGAAAAGTTATGCGGAATAGACTACTCGAACGTGTCATTCAGACACCGGACCAAGAAGATATCACTTGATTAGTATGAAGGGCAAATAATCATTTTACATCTAGACTGACCTGGCTGCCCGTATCAATTTGTCGGGTGCCTTAATAATTTTCCTTGGTCTTATCATCAAAACCCATCAAGATAAACTCAATTCCAGCTCATTCTAATTCATTCTTTCTCCTTCCTCCTTCTTTTCCTTCTCTTCTTCTCTTTGCTTTTCTCTGGTGATTCTCCAAGTTTTGAGAGATGAAATTAAGTTACAAGATCGTGAGGGTTAGGTAGAGACCAAGGATTGATCGATAGTGATGATGTTGATTCGAGTCTCGAATTCAGAGTTCTCAGAAAAGGTAAAATGGTGTTTGGATTCAGAGTTTCTGTTTTGGTTGATTCTTATTATGAAATCGTTATGATTTGTTAAATTATAGATTAGGTTTGTTGTGAATTGAAGTGTAGATGAATTTATAGAGTTTAAAGTGATTTCATATAGAATTAGGTTTCATATAAGTTAGGTAGTTCTAGTCGGAATATGCAGATGAAGAAGATGAATTAAATTGAGGTTCTGATAGATGAATAAGAAGAGGGTTGTTGTTTAATTGTCATTGTTAAGTTGTTATGATGATTGAACCAAAGAACTGGGAGTTCGTAAGAAGTTCAATGAAGAATCATAAGATGAATGAATTTCAGTTCCAAGAATTGGGAGCTCAAGGGAGGTCTGAGATGGAATGGAGTTACTGTTATGATCCAAGTTGTTGGTAAAGAATTAAAGAAGCGGTTGGTATTTAATTTGTAGGTCAGCTAGTGAGGTATGAAGTATGACTGAGATTGTAGTCGGGTTTGTCTTGGACTTCGGGTCATGAATGAATGGATTGAAGGTGTTAGATGAATGTTTAGGGTACTGCTTTGGGGAAAGATTATGACAGTTTGATGAAGTGGTTTTGTTGATGGTTGTGGTCTTGACTTGAGGTTGTGAAGGGAATATGTTTTGAATCTAAACGAACTTGTGGTCTTGATAAGAGTTGTAAGTTGAATTGGTGGCGGGGTTGCAATGTTGTTTATGCATAATTGCTTGAGTGAAGTATAGATGGGGTGGTGTTAGAATTCGAGTTGTACCTCGAGATAGTGTTGTTGTGTGATGATGCGGATTGGTTGGTGTTGATCTCGGTGGTTACGTGATGCCGAGAAGTCGCAAATAGTAACCGATGAAGATCTGAAATTACAAGGGACAAGTGGATGTTGTAAAGAGGTTAAGTTGTGTATGTTTAATTGCGGTGGTGGACCGAGATAGGATGAAAGTGATGTTGTTGGTTGTTGAAGCTGATGGCTGCAATTGAATTCGAGTCAGGTTGTGTGGGTGTATATTTGAGTTTCCGAACAACTGATAATGAAGATAAGTTGAGATAGTAGTGAGCAACTGTAGTTGCAGGTGGGGCTGAAAACTGTAATGGAGATGGTTTAAGTTGAGGCTTAATAGTGATGCGTGTCGTAACCACAACAAATTAATCAATATTTTTCCACCTAATTAACAAGTAATATAGTGTAGTCAAGTTCGTTCCCACGAGGAGCAAGAGATTTTTAGTTGTAAAAATTGTCACAAAGGGGGGGTGTAAAGCAAAAGAAAGTAAATAAAGCAATTCAAAGATAAAGTTGAAATCAATAAGAGAGACAAGATCAAGGAATCCTTCTTCGATGCAAAACAATGATTCAAATTATGTTTTTTATCCACATGTTATTAGTCACAGATTATCACCAACCGTAGGATAGCAGGTTCGCTTAGCTAGCCCCAAAATCCCTTATTTCACTGAGTAACAAGTCCGCTTAGTTATCAGATTCTATTCAAAAGAACCACCTTGAGGTTCGCTTACAAGATGTAATTCCCCGAATGCATTAAGATTTATGAATTTAGGTTTAGTACTAGTAGTTAAACTCGGTTCGCTTGGTCCACTTTCTAGCGTTGTTTTTACACACAATTTCTCCACGGAATCCCTCCGCAAGGTATTGTGGTTTCTACTTGTGTAAAGTGTCGAGAACGATTATGTATTCCCTAACTTATACTAGATTTAGGTTGAGTTAACAAATCAATTTAGTGTGCACTCTAAATAATCTATCAAACAACCATGAATGTATAAACATTCCTATTAGTAAAAACAAACGATAATCATGTGAAAAACTTCAAGGTAGAATTGAAAACAAAACTCAAATCATATGTTAAGAACTAGGAATTCATCCTCAATCAATAGGAAAATTAGCTACTCATGTTTTTGTAATTCACACAAATAATTAAAAGGAAAAAAATTTTCAAGTTCACACAAATAATTAAAAGAAGAATTTGAAAAGCAAGCAAAAACACAAGTGTTGTGTGTGTAGAGAGGTGTGTAAAAAGTGTAGAGAACTTCTCTATTTATAGGCTTCAATGCTCTCCAAATCTTCCAAGGAATGGAATCATCATTCCATAATAACACCACTTTCCCAATTTGAGCCTAATTCCAATTTCAATCTCAAATCTCCAAATCTTCCAAGTTTCCACCCAACTTCCAAATCTAAGTATTCACACCCATGAGAAGAATCCATACAAAATTCTGTAACTTTGGTCGCCTGAAAATTCCTTGGAGTTCACCGGAATCCGGCCAGAAAAGCCACCGGAATCTTCTTCTCCGTCGACGGAATATTCCGTTACGATATCGTCAGAGATAACGGTCAAAAGGGTCAAACAGTTAGTCCACTGGGTCAAAGGAAGGGAAGTCAGCTACTGAGTCAGCTTCTAACTCGGCTGATTGGTCTAACTAGATTGGGTTGAATCGGCTCATCGTCCGGTACTGAGTTAAACTATTACACATCTAGAGAGTGTTGATTAGACAACAAAAAGAAAAGGTTTAATTATATCATGTACAACTTTGAAAAACAACAAAATAGAAATACTGACCATGGACTCTTCATCCTTGATTAAGTGGAATCTGAAACGGCCCTTCGTGTCATAAAGAAGACAAACATTTTCATTTGTCTTGGGAATTGACACGACATCTGAAAAACAAATCCAAAAACATCACAAAGGTAAGCACCAGAATAAATGGTAGACATCTTCCACAGGATTCACGTTTTGTTAAACTGAGAATACAAAATTGGCCACGCGGTGTCTTGGGAAATCTAAGCATTGGCATACAACGAAACATGAACTAGTTACTGATTCCATCAATAATGATCGTGGGTTCTTAATCATTTCTGAGAATACAGATAAAGAATAAAAATCTAGCATCTAGTCGGTAATGATTTTAGGCCACCCAATTCACTTTGGATATAAATAGAATGGAAAAGAAACATTATGCACCAAAATAGCTACACGTTCAATGTCCAAATTCATAACTAGAATCCATGAACTTCCCATAAATATAAAAACACAAGGTGAATAAACCCCATCTTCCATTATACCTGTCGAAGAGATGACCTAGAATCCATGAACTTCCTTACTTTCAAAGGGTTCCCTTTAACACCATGCCCTTGGGAACTATCGAGACCAAATTTATGGTTTTTATTCTGCAAACCATATGACTCCGCATAAGGATAACACAAAAAACAAGCCTAAAATCCAAATTTCTAGTCTCTTATAAACCCTATACGAATTATAAATCAAGAAATCACTTACAGGAATTAGGTGATTTTTAATTCGTCCTCTTTGTATTGGTGGTGATAATGTCATATCCATCTTCTTCTCTGTAAAAGCAATTGCGTTGTAACTGGTTTTAAAGTCTCCATCTACAAAAAGCAAACAAAATCATCGAAAATCAGAAAAATTCAACATCAACGAAAAAACCCTAGAAAAGAACGACAACGAAGAAATCAAGAAACTGATGATGATGACACCGAAATTGAAACCCTAAACTGATGATGATTAACATGATTGAAGAACCAAAATCTTGATTGAGAGTGAAGATGAGAAAAACCAGACGATTGAAAAATCTAGAAACCCTAAAAATCGAAAAACTTATTGAAGTGATCGATGAACATAGATCGATGATTAAAAAGATTTATGTGAGATTTTTGTGATGATTTCATCGACTTATCGGTTGAAAGAAAGAGAAGAGGCAGGAGCAGAAAAAAAAAAAGAGAAATGAAAAATGAAAACTCGATCTCGATTTCCCTAGGGTATATCCTCAAAATCACACATGGGAGGAAATATCCCTAGTGTTACTCATCTGGGGTGGAAACACATTTGTACGCATGTGAGTAACACACGCACCAACTTCAGTGTTACGACCCGAGTGTGACGAAGCGTGTGGCTGGCACGCCTAAAAAAAATTAAATGTAACGGCTGGTCTTTGTTACGAATTATTAAAAAATTTGTAACGGCTAGAGCCTCATATAATCTGTTTTAAATAACGGCCATTTGTAACGGGAATTTGTAACGGCCAGTAAGCCGTTACGAATTTCTGTTACTATTCCCAAAATTTGGTGTAGTGTTTCTTTTGTTTTCTGGGCATTTCTCAGGCCAAATTCAGGCCTCTTTTTGGTCTTCTCCTATTAAGAAACCTAGCATACATCTATTGTAACTAAATTTGCAGTAACAGCCTTCATCAACAGCAGCCTCAGACCACCATCATTCTCCTGCAATCATCCACCATGTCCTCCTCTTTCCCTGTATGTCATAACAGCTCAAGAATGAGCTCAATTCTTCCCTCTGTGTTTGAATCTTTGTTCTTCCGTATCATCAATTTAAGCAATACCCAACTCAGGTACAGCGGCATACAACCGCAAACACCCATTGAAGCTCATTAATTTCTCTTCTATCATCTCTGTCAAATTCTTTGAACACAAACAAACCTCTCTTCAATTCACAGCAATTAGCCACCAGAACCCATCTTCCTTGTTTAATCGCCTAAACCCTAACCTCAATTCATCTTCGTCTCTGCACCAGATCCCCTTTTCTTATTTCTTCATAACTGCTTCTCAATTTCAACCAGCGGCCACCAACAGCACCAGAAAGTCGAACCCGTCGTACCCATGACAATCACCATGGAAGCAGCAGATTCAAACCATCTTCCAAGAACCCATCTTTCTACCAACTCTCAAATACACAGCCACAAACCCCTGAATTCAATTCCCCTTTTCGATTTCCAGCAAACCCTAGGTTCCTCCTCAAAACAAAAACAGAACCACCTTCATCTCCATTGAATTTCTCAGGAATACCAACACCCTCACTTCTCTCGATTTCAGTTTCTAATCAGCAGTTGTGCTGCTTTTCTTTTCAATTTCAGCGTAAAGGGGAAAATGATTGAGAGAAAACAATTCTTCTCAATTTAGGGTTGTAATGATTTGGGTGGGATTTAGACACCCCACTGTAGAACCACCCAGCTGGCATCCCCTTAGCCTCAAGTGATCTGTGTTTAACATTCCTCCAAAAGAGTCGTCCCTTAACCTTGTCTGGGCTCCAGATAGTGTTCGCCCATAAATGACTATTATGCCCTTTTGCACAAATTGGATAATTTCTTCTTCTTTTCCTCCGTGCGACTCCATAGTAGCTATAAAACTTAAAACAAGCGTAAAATACATAATTTACAAGAAAAATAGCAAAGAAAGCATAAACAATAGATAGTAAATAGGATGTATTCTACACCCTATCAGATGAGTTAGTAATGCTTACAGGGTTGAGGTGAAATTCAACATGGCAGGATGATTGTGTTATTGAGAAAGAGAACTGGTGGTTTATGAATTTGTTGAGAAGAACTGAAGTTAATGTTGTTACTGTTGAAGAATAGTTAGAAATGGAAATGGAAGATAGTTGTAATTTATAGAATTGTATATATAGGGTGTTGCATCATGTTTGTGCATTAGTTTGTGGCATGAGCTAATGGCTCAGGCCTTGTGTTTTAGCCCGGCTAGTTGGTAGACTAGTCTCGACTCGTCTGGGCAAAAGTTATCTCGCCCAATCGATTTCGACTAAGTTAACCTTATAACCGGACTTGACCCGATTTGACTCAAATTACTTAACTCGTTGACCTGACCTTGGACCAGTTGACCATTGACTTGACCTTTGACTAGACTTGGACCTAGACTATAGACGTTGACTGTTTGTTGACTCTTTGACTGTTGTTGACCGTCAGTTGACCCATATGGACCAGGCCTTAAATTAAAGGAATACTTTGTTGGACTTGGGCTTAGAGCCAGAAACCTTATTTTGTATTCTTGGACCACTTATGGTCCGAATTGACTCTTGGTTCCTTCTACAAAGTGGTAGACCTTCGTAAGACTTATCTAATAGACTATAGAACCAATCTAATTGAATTAGTAAACCTTAGATATGATAAAGATAGATAATGAAAAGGTATAGAACCATAAATGGGCTTACAACCATTAGATAATTCACTTAGCCTATAATTAGAGAATTGTAGGAGATTGTGTTTGAACCTTGTGTGAGCCTTTTGGCTAATCTTTAGAGTTCTTGTGTGGTTAACAGTTAATCTTTATTAACAACGAATGATCTAAAGGACGAACCAGTGTATTATGGATTTCGAGGTAGGCGAGGCCTGTCATCAATTCAGGTGGGAACCTTATAACCTTCTTGTAATCATTGAGTTTTCCTTTGCGAGTATGATGTGCTTTTACTATCCATACGAATGTATATTGTGATTGCATTGAACGATGGTTATTTTGAATGTAATTGTATGTGTGTGATATGCGTTATGAGATTTCCCTGCGAGGAGTGTCTGTGTTTTCCCCACGGCTCTTAGCTAAGTCAAGTAGGGCGGTATGCCATCCATCGGGAATAGTAATAGTAGGGCGGTACGCCATCCGTCGGCAATAGTATTACATTTCTGCTTATTATGATAGTAGGGCGGTATGTCATCCGTCGGCAATAGTATTACATTTTCTGCTTATTATGATAGTAGGGCGGTACGCCATCCGTCGGCAATAGTATTAGTAGAGCGGTATGCCATCCGTTGGTAATATTATATATACTATTTTATTTGAGGGAAATCACTCGTATGCATATAATACTTGTTTGACTAACTTTCTGATCTTGATGAAAATAAAGCCGAATGTTTAGATTCATCTTGTTTCTTTCAATTTATATTCTTTTATATCTGTGAAGTATATTAATGATTACTTGCGAGTTATATGTTTTCATTGAGCACCCTTTTGGGATGATGTGCTCACTCGTTCTCACTTCAGTTTTCAGTTGTCCGAGAAAATGGTGCACGTGAAGATTTTCGCCTCCTTAGTTTAAAGCGTTACCGAATTGTGTTACATTTATGTATCTTTTGTATATGTGAATTCTTTATTTTAATATAAAACAACATATTAATAGGTTAATAACATTTGAGAGTTCTTCAATTATAAATATCAGAGTGTTGGGTTCAAGTATATAGCATTTTCTATAATCATGATTCTTTGAATCGGTAATCTAGTTTTGATGTTTCAATTAGGTTGTAATCCCTATCTGATAAGCAGTTTTAGTATTTGGGGCGTCACATGTTGGTATCAGAGCTCACTATTAGATCTTACATGGGCAACAATAGATAATAGCTAGTACCAGTTAGTGAACTAGATTAGCATAGAACATGGATGGGTTGTGAGATAAATCTTAAACCCTAAAAGCTATCAAGAACTAAAAGATTATTGGTTGATTGTTTTGTTTTCTTGTTGTATGTACATTTTATGAAGTTAAAAAAAAAAAAACTTGTAGGTTAAACCAATTAACTAATAAATTAGTAAATAATAGACTATAAACATTAGCGTGGAGAACTTAGACATACTTATCTGTTAGAATCAGATTCACCATAGTGAGCATAGAGACAATCTTATTATGAAATAAAAAATTAGTCTTTTGAACTTAGAGCTACAAATTATAAATTATAGTTGTAGAAAATCATATAGGTTTGTGTTTCATTTCTTGTTGTTTCGAACTCATTTGAAATGAGTTGCTTTTCCCACGTGTTTGTAAGTATGAGCAATACTTGCATTTAGTCGAGAGTAAGTATTTCTCTGTAAGGTGGGGAGTTTTGAAGACCAGATGGAGGGTTCTATTTTCGAGGACGAAAATGTATAAGGTGGGGAGAATGTAAGGACCCTCAAACTCGTCAATGCTATTAGACTAGTCAAGAGACGACTCAGCCGCTAATGACTCGATTAATTAGAGACTAACTTTAATTGATGAGAATTAATCTAACAACGATCTAGGCACGAAACTAGTATCACTAGATAGATCTAGAAAAGTTATGCGGAATAGACTACTCGAACGTGTCATTCAGACACCGGACGAAGAAGATATCACTTGATTAATATGAAGGGCAAATAATCATTTTACATCTAGACCGACCTGGCTGCCCGTATCAATTTGTCGGGTGCCTTAATAATTTTCCTTGGTCTTATCATCAAAACCCATCGAGATAAACTCAATTCCAGCTCATTCTAATTCATTCTTTCTTCTTCCTCCTTCTTTTCCTTCTCTTCTTCTCTTTGCTTTTCTCTGGTGATTATGCAAGTTTTGAGAGATGAAATTAAGTTACAAGATCGTGAGGGTTAGGTAGAGACCAAGGATTGATCGAGAGTGATGATGTTGATTCGAGTCTCGAATTCAGAGTTCTCAGAAAAGGTAAAATGGTGTTTGGATTCAGAGTTTCTGTTTTGGTTGATTCTTATTATGAAATCGTTATGATTTGTTAAATTATAGAGTGGGTTTGTTGTGAATTGAAGTGTAGATGAATTTATAGAATTTAAAGTGATTTCATATAGAATTAGGTTTCATGTAAGTTAGGTAGTTCTAGTCGGAATATGCAGATGAAGAAGATGAATTAAATTGAGGTTCTGATAGATGAATAAGAAGAGGGTTGTTGTTTAATTGCCGTTGTTGAGTTGTTATGATGATTGAACCAAAGAACTGGGAGTTCGTAAGAATTTCAATGAAGAATCATAAGATGAATGAATTTCAGTTCAAAGAATTGGGAGCTCAAGGGAGGTCTGAGATGGAATGGAGTTACTGTTATGATCCAAGTTGTTGGTAAAGAATTAAAGAAGCGGTTGGTATTTAATTTGTAGGTCAGCTAGTGAGGTATGAAGTATGACTGAGATTGTAGTTGGGTTTGTCTTGGACTTCAGGGTCATGAATGAATAGATTGAAGGTGTTAGATGAATGTTTAGGGTACTGCTGGGGGAAAGATTATGACAGGTTTGATGAAGTGGTTTTGTTGATGGTTGTGGTCTTGACTTGAGGTTGTGAAGGGAATATGTTTTGAATCTAAACGAACTGTGGTGCTGATAAGAGTTGTAAGTTGAATTGGTGGCAGGGTTGCAATGTTGTTTATGCATAATTGCTTGAGCTGAAGTATAGATGGGGTGGTGTTAGAATTCTGAGTCGTACCTCAGATAGTGTTGTTGTGTTACGGTCTGGATTGGTTGGTGTTGATCTCAGTGGTTCTGTGATGCCGAGAAGCTGCAAATGGTAACCGATGAAGATCTGAGATTACAAGGGACAAGTGGATGTTGTAAAGAGGTTAAGTTGTGTATGTTTAATTGCAGTGGTGGACCAGATAGGATGAAAGTGATGTTGTTGGTTGTTGAAGCTGAAGGCTGCAATTGAATTCGAGTCAGGTTGTGTGGGTGTATATTTGAGTTTCCGAACAACTGATAATGAAGATAAGTTGAGATAGTAGTGAGCAGCTATAGTTGCAGATGGGGCTGAAAACTGTAATGGAGATGGTTTGAGTTGAGGCTTAATAGTGTGGTTGCAGATGGATGAGTTGGTAATGCTTACAGGGTTGAGGTGAAATTCAACATGGCAGGATGATTATGTTATTGAGAAAGAGAACTGGTGGTTTATGAATTTGTTGAGAAGAACTGAAGTTAATGTTGTTACTGTTGAAGAATAGTTAGAAATGGAAATGGAAGATGGTTGTAATTTATAGAATTGTATATATAGGGTGTTGCATCATGTTTGTGCATCAGTTTGTGGCATGAGCTAATGGCTCAGGCCTTGTGTTTTAGCCTGGCTAGTTGGTAGACTAGTCTGACTCGTCTGGGGCAGGTTATATGCCTGAATCAGTTTTCTGACTGAGTTAACCTTATAACCAGACTTGACCCGATTTGACTCAGCGACTTAACTCGTTGACCTGACCTTGGACCAGTTGACCGTTGACTTGACCTTTGTCTAGACTTGGACCTAGACTATATACGTTGACTGTTTGTTGACTCTTTGACTGTTGTTGACCGTCAGTTGACCCATATGGACCAGGCCTTAAATTAAAAGAATACTTTGTTGGACTTGGGATTAGAGCCAGAAACCTCATTTTGTATTTTTGGACCACTTATGGTCCGAATTGACTCTTGGTTCCTTCTACAAAGTGGTAGACCTTCGTAAGACTTATCTAATAGACTATAAAACCAATCTAATTGAATTAGTAAACCTTAGATATGATAAAGATAGATAATGAAAAGGTATAGAACCATAAATGGGCTTACAACCATTAGATAATTCACTTAGCCTATAATTAGAGAATTGTAGGAGATTGTGTTTGAAACTTGTGTGAGCCTTTTGGCTAATCTTTAGAGTGCTTGTGTGGTTAACAGTTAATCTTTATTAACAACGAACGATCTAAAGGACGAACCAGTGTATTATGGATTTCGAGGTAGGCGAGGCCTGTCATCAATTCAAGTGGGAGCCTTATAACCTTCTTGTAATCATTGAGTTTTCCTTTGCGAGTATGATGTGCTTTTACTATCCATATGAATGTATATTGTGATTGCATTGAACGATGGTTGTTTTGAATGTAATTGTATGTGTGTGATATGCGTTATGAGATTTCCCTGCGAGGAGTGTCTGTGTTTTCCCCACGGCTCTTAGCTAAGTCAAGTAGGGCGTTATGCCATCCGTCGGCAATAGTATTAGTAGGGCGGTACGCCATCCGTCGGCAATAGTATTACATTTATGCTTATTATGATAGTAGGGCGGTATGCCATCCGTCGGCAATAGTATTACATTTTCTCGCTATTATGATAGTAGGGCGATGCATGTCCGTCGGCAATAGTATTAGTAGAGCGGTATGACATCCGTTGGTAATATTATATATACTATTTTATTCGAGAGAAATCACTCGTATGCATATCATACTTGTTTGACTAACTTTCTGATCTTGATGGAAATAAAGCCGAATGTTTAGATTCATCTTGTTTCTTTCAATTTATATTCTTTTATATCTGTGAAGTATATTAATGATTACTTGCGAGTTATATGTTTTCATTGAGCACCCTTTTGGGATGATGTGCTCACTCGTTCTCACTTCAGTTTTCAGTTGTCCGAGGAAATGGTGCACGTGAAGATTTTCGCCTCCTTAGTTTAAAGCGTTACCAAATTGTGTTACATTTATGTATCTTTTGTATATGTGAATTCTTTATTTTAATGTAAAACAACATATTAATAGGTTAATAACATTTGAGAGTTCTTCAATTATAAATATCAAAGTGTTGGGTTCAAGTATATAGCATTTTCTATAATCATGATTCGTTGAATCGGTAATCTAGTTTTGATATTTCAATTAGGTTGTAATCGCTATCTGATAAGCAGGTTTAGTATTTGGGGCGTCACACGTAAGGAGCGCGACTGTACCTTAATCAGTGGGAGACTCGATTAGGGATCAACTACATTTCAGTCCGAAGTTAGTTGGTAGTAGGCTAGTGTCTGTAGCAGCTTAATACAGTTTGGTGTTCAAACTGGACTAGCTCCCGGGGTTTTTCTGCATTAGCGGTTTCCTCGGTAACAAAACTTCTGGTGACTGTTTTATTTCTTTTTCCGCATTACGTTTACCTTTATAATTGAAATATCACAGGTTGTGCGTTAATCAATCATAGTAAATACATACAACCTTGTTTAGTTGGATACGACTTGATTGATTCTTGGACATTGGTCTTTGGTACCGCCCAAGTAATCTCTTTGTAATTAGGTTCATAGACTTGGTTCTGTAAATGTTCTAATTGTGAGAGTGAGAGAGATATAACTCTAGACACTATTCCTTGATTGAGTTGAACTCTCGGAATTGTGTTGAGTTTGTCCATACATATTACCTAAGAAAAAAGTGATGGTGTATTTTGGTACCCCCGCGTTTTCATGTTTCCTTTTCCTTGAGAGATAAAGCTAACTCATGGTTGTATAATTTACCGCCTGAGTCTATAGGAACACGGGATGAACTTACTATTGTTTTCTTTCAAAAGTTTTACCCTAAGCATAAAACCACATCTATTAGGTGAAAAGTTAGTGCCAGTATGTAACAGGAAGGACAATCTCTTTATAGGTTTCTAGAAATATTCAATAATCTCTTCTCACAATGTCCCCACCATGGGTTTTAGAAAATGAAATTAGTCCAGATTATTTATGATGGTTTAGATTACTTAACCAAGGCTTTCGTCGAGTCATTGTGCGCTGGTGGGTTCCTAAATAAAACTGTTGAATCCCCTAAAAGACTCTTGGTCAATAGAAGTAGCACAAACATGGTATATACAAACATTGAGTCAGATGCTAAGTATACTGCTTTTTTCTAGAAGGTCAGAAGCTGTAGAAGTGGTTCAATCTAGTTGTGGACTATATCCCAAGTGGGAAGGACTGAGTGTTGAAGAACAAGCTCATGCTCTTTACAATAATACTAGATCTGATAACCGTCAGAAGTTTGACACGTATTTAGAAACCTATAACCCTGGTTGGAGATTCCATCATAATTTATCCTGATCTAAGGGCCAGAGTCAAGGTCAGTCAATTAATTCTTTGGTTCCCCTAGGTTTTGGCTATAATAAGAATCCTTCTAGACCAACACATATCACTTCAGATAAGAAGATCATGAGTTTAGAAGAGTCTTTCACCATGTTATCTCATAACACTGCAAAATTTCAACAATCAGTTGGACAATCTTTACAAGATAATAGGAAGATGGTTCAGTCTAACTCTCATGCCATTTCTGATTTAGCAATCCAAGTTAGTCAGATAAATGAGTCTTTGAGAAAAGGCAAGTTTCCTAGTCAGACACAACCCATTCCTAGAGGAGTTCATGAATTATATTTTGGAGAGACACCGTTCAATCATGTGAACTATGTAACCATGCCTGGACATGTGGTACACAATAATGTAACCATGCTTGATAGCGAAAATGTTGTAGTTCACCCTTCTGAGCCAGTGATGGACATATTATTGTGTCTGATTTGTCTCAACTCTATATATTGTTAACATTTTTTGAGAAATTGGCTCGAAAAAGCGATAAAGGCACCCGAAAAATTACTAAAAGGCCCCGAGGACAAAACGTGGTAGACTTTCGTGGAGATTTTCCGAGGAATGATACCATGTTACATCAAAATAGGGTAGGTAATCGAGTCTGAATATGAAAGAAAGAATATTTTTACGAATTTTCCAATAAAACAGGCCAGTGAGATATTTTCGGGGTTTTTAAGTTATATTTGGAAGATTTGCGTGTGGCTGCAGTGTGTTTAACTTCATAAGAGACATATAATCAACATGTATGGAGTGTGTAAGCTGGAAGTTGATGCATGAGGAGACAAGAAAAGAAGAATTATACCCGTGACTTGCATGAGAGAAAATAAAAGATTTTTGAAGATTTCGGGAGTGATTGAGGAGTCTATTGTGTATATAAAGGGTGTTGGGGTATCATGGAAGGGAGATAGAGAAGTCGGGGAGAGTGCATAGGTCTAGAATCGAAGAAATCAAGTGTTATAGAGAAAGTTTTTTTCTGCTACAGAAAACTAAAGAACACGAAAAACATACCGCTCTAAACTGTCGTTTTTCAACAATGATTGTAACAGTTTTATTTACAACGTTTGTCTTTAGTTTGCGACATTTATGTTGTAACGGTGAGTCTATAACGCCTACAAAACGTTGCAAACTCGTTGTTTTCATTATTTTCTCTCTATATCATCTGTGTAAACAATTTTGAGCCAATAAATATTTTGAGAGGTTGTTTACCATGGTGAGCTAATTCTCATATAATAACCATGGAAATAGAGGAAGCTATTTACGCATGATTGATATGTAATATTTTTAATTATTTTATTTTCTCTAGTTTTATTATTTACTCACTTAATCACTGCTTCTGCAGAATTTTAAATCGATCGCATGATTTTTCCTAATTATTTATCATTCAATTTGATAGGTTATACATTGTTGAATCAATTGATAATCTATGCTTAATGGGTACAAAAATATTTGAGAATCTGTTTGGTTATTAGTGAAGTAAGATATTAAAGGACTTCAAAGGAAGCTAGCGTTTATCATTCAATCATGAGTAGTATTGGAATCCATAGTCTTGGTTGTTTTTAAAAATCTTGATATCACTTTCAATTGAGTTCTCTTTATTTTAGTACTAGAAATTAAATCTAAAATCAATTTTAATAAGTCTGAGTAACGAATATTTTTACCACTTCTACAGTCACATCAATTTTTAGCGCCGTCGACGTGGACTTGTTTTTAGGTTAGGGTTTAAATTTGTTTTTGTTTTTAGGATTAGTTTTTGGTTAGTTTATAAAAAATACGAGGGTATCCAAATACACCACAATCTTTAATTTATCCACCTATAAGTCATCTTACCGAAAGTGATTGTCTATGGACAAAGTCGAGACAATACGATAAATCGGTATTCACACTTTGTGTGATTGTCTATGGATACAAGATCGAGGCAATACGACTACCAAAGTGTGATTACTTGATAATAGGTTCGGACTTAACCAAACTCTATAGGATTACTATCAAGTAAAGCGGAGTTAACGTTTGTGTAATTTACTTTAAATTATAATAACAATAATTATAATTGCGGAAAGGAAAAGTAAATGACACAACAAGATTTTGTTAACGAGGAAAACTACAAGTACAGAAAAACCCTGGGACCAAGTCCAGAATTGAATACTCTCAGAATTAAGCCGTTATACAAAATCTAAACCAACTTCGTATAGTTGAGACCAAGCAACTAACCCTAGTTCACTTAGTTTCCTCAGTATCCCTGCGCTTCCGACTTCGATGAGTGCACGCACTGGAACAATTCCTTTAGATCATATTCCAAACAGTAAAGGAACAACAAATCTGTTTGGTAATTACTCTTTTGATTCTTTCAAGATACAAGAAATCTCAAGTCATACGCAAAGGCTCTTCCGTTTAATCTAATAAACTCGTTTTCCTAGTTAGATCAATCTATCCAACAACTACCGAAGTAGCAGAGTTTAGATTCGCACTCAATCCAAATAAATCTCAAAGAGATATATTATGAATGCCGATCTTACACAACTAATCAATCGAATAAATCCGATTCTAGTTGGATCCCATCCGATCAAGGTTTGTGCAACACAAAGATATGAGAAACCAATATGAAATCTTCTTCGTCTTCAAATATTCTTTAATCTTCAATTAAAACCTGCACAACACCACTTGAATCTCTTGTGATAAATCACGCACAGAACGGAGTCTGTTAACAATGGATTATCACAAGATGTCTTTAGATCTACAAACAGTTCTAAAGATCCCGTCGGTACTTCGATCTAGTTTGAGTGAATCTTATATCAAAAGAGAAGATTCTCAAGAATAAACAAACTAGGTGCAATCAAAGTTTCAACAACCGTTAGTCAATCAAATCAATTAAAAACTAATAACACTGTAATTATCTAGTTTCCCACCAACGGTACTCATAGAGCTTCTTGATCCCACAGAAGTCTTTAAACGAGCGGTCGTAAGAGATTAATCCTAATTAGGGTACTTTCCTCTCCGGATAGACAGCTCCACCAAAAACAACAAAAAGATGAAGTTTGCCTGGCTCTTAGGATAGTTTGCTAGAAATGCAAACTTAGGTATTTATAGACCAAGGATGTTTGGACAACAAGGAATTTCCAAAATCGAAAATATTCTCAAGATATGCAATGAATGGCAAGATTTGGTTTTCATCATTCCAGTAAATGTTTGTCCAATATTTCCGAAATCTCTCAATTAAAAATCTCCAATTAGTAAATGCACATTACTAATTTTTATTCTCTAGAGATATGCATTTAGTTGTTGGTTATTAAAAGAATATATAACCAAAAACCTTTATTAAAAGATTCTCAAATAATTTCCCAGGATCTCCTTGAGTACTAAGGAATATCTTTGAAAAATAAATGATAAGAGTTATTGTCCGTGTTCAAAGTATGTTGACATATTTTTTATGTAAATCCTCTTTCATATTTACATTCTTGGAATCGATTATACCACACTTCCAAACAAGTTTAGAATTGGTTCATTTGTATTCCAAGACAACTATGTGATTGATCAAATATCAAATCACATACATGGGTTCAATCGGTTCTACCAATCACTAGGATCGGTTATACCCTCATATGGAAACACTTGTGATCGGTCACACAAGTTACCTAGAACGGTTACATCAGTTACCAGGATCGGTTACATCAATTACCAGGACCGGTTACCTTATACTCATGGTTCGGTCACACCAGTCACTAGGATCGGTTACACCAATTACCAGGATCGGTTACACCAATTATTAGGACCGGTTACACCAATTACAAGGATCGATTACACAACTCTCTGTGATCGGTCACACTGAAAAAGTGGTGGTACAACAACCTCACCCAGTAATTCACATAGCAATCTGTATGGACTAACTCCAATATACTTTTAAGAGAATCAACTAGACAGTCAGACTCAATCTTAATAAAAAGTATATCAAAGAGTTATATCTCAATTTCTCAATTCAATACTTACTCAAGCAAATAGAAATCTGCGAGTTTAATTGAATACAAGAGAAATTAACTTGAACGGTACCAAAGACCAATGTTCAAGTATCAATCAATTTCAATCAACAACCAAAGGTTGGATTTACCAATTGATCGATTCAACGCACAACCTGTGATATTTCAATTATATAACAAAATATAATGCGGAAAACAAATAACACAGACACCAGAATTTTGTTAACGAGGAAAACCGAAAATACAGAAAAACCCCGGGACCTAGTTCAGATTGAACACACACTGTATTAAGCCGCTACAGACTCTAGCCTACTACAAACTAACTTCGGTCTGGACTGTAGTTGAACCCCAATCAATGTCACACTGATCCAAGATACAGTTGCGCTCCTTATGTCTCTGATCCCAGCAGGATACTACGCACTTGATGATAGGTGTCTAAAACACCTAATTTTATATCTATTGTTTATGCTTTCTTTGCTATTTCTCTTGTAAAATATGTATCTTATGTTTACTTTTGAGTTATTAGGTACTCTGGAGTCGCACGGAGGAAAAGAAGAAGAAATCACTCAATTTGAGCAAGAAGGGCAAAAGTGTCATTCCGTATGGATGTGCTATCGAGAGCACACTGGAGGATGAGGGGCTCTCATGTTGTGGTGGCTCTTTTATTCACTCTTGTGGGGTTCCTTGAGTAATTCCTAGTACTACACAAGAGCTAAGTTTAAGAGAAAATCATTTCTCATCATTGTTTTGTTATCTCTTCATCGCTGTCTGTAAAGAGCTGCGGCTCCATTAACTTTCATGGAAGAAATTCAGAGGTTGGGAATGATTTTACCGACAGAGAAGAAGATGATGATGCTGGATTGAAGTAGAAACATGATATGTTGCTGTTGAAATAAAGATGAGCAATTCGAAATCGAGATCTAGATGGGGTGAGGAGTGAATCTGAGTTGAGAAGTGAAGAATATGAAATTACAGATTTAGATGAATGATTAGGACAGGGGTTATCTCAGATTTGAACTCAAATCGAAGTTATGGTGCGGATGCTTGAGAAAGTGAAGCATGTAGGGGTTTGTGAGGATGTTAGGGTTTGGTGGATTGGAGCTGATGTTGATGAGATACGATGGTGGAATCAGAGATGGAACTGAACTAATGTTGAACTTGTGTTGGATTACAGAGAGAGAAAAGAAGAAGGAAGTGGTGCGCGGTGATTTTATTACTAAAATAAGCAACTTTTTCCTTTAAAGCCCAGTTTAGGTCAAGAACTCAGATGGTGGAGATGCAGTTGAGTACAAGGGTTGGTGGTATTGTTATTGAGAAGATGGATTAGGGTTTAAGTGAATGGGTTACTGAAAAATCTGAACTTGAGAAGATCTGATGTTGTAAAGGAGATGGTGATTATCATGGGTTTCCATCACCAAATCAAAATTTGATTGTTCTAGGTGTTTGTCTTTTTGAAAAACTTCCTTCCTTTTGCGATTCTTCTTTTCATTTTCTCCACGTGTGAATTTTTCAAAAATCACAAAGTGGTAGTGATATTGTGTCTAGAAATCTTGAGATGGGTATGCTAATGTGTTTAAGCGAATGTTTTGGTTGAGAAGATCTTGAGATAATGGCATTGTTCTAGGTGTTTGTGGTTGTTTATGCACGGTCTAGTTGAGAATGCTAATGTGTTGCAGAGATTGGAGGTGGAATTGATAGTGAGGTGGAGGTTCTGGAGAGAAGATTTGGTCATGGTGGGTGAATTGGTGTTGATTCTGCAAGTTTGAGCTGAGTTTAGGAGCTACAGCTGATGTTAATGGGAATAGCAGGTGGGTGTTTGCCATGGGTTTTGAGAGACACTTGAGAATGGAAGAAAGCAGCAGAGTTGTGGAGCTAAGTAGATGGTAGCTTATATTGTTGCTGCCAAGATTGAGTCGATGAACAGAGATGATGTTAGAAGAAAATTAAATGGAGCTGTGAGTTGTTGTTGCCATGGGTTTTCTGTGAATCGATGGCAGAACTGAGGTTGGTGATTTCAACAGCTAAATGAAGCTGGTAATTGATATAGCTGCAGTGTGGTGGTGTCTTTGAAGCTGCAGGTGGATCACTGTGAAGGTGCAACTGGAGATGGTTTTGCTGGTGGTTGTTGTTGTTTGAGCAAGGACAAGAATAGAAATGGGTTTTGAGTTTGATGCAGTGAGGCTTTGATGGTGTTGATGCTGTTCAAATGTGGAGATTCAGGTGCAGGTGCATTAGTTGGAGTGCTGCTGTGTGTGAATAATCCGATACTGGTGGAGTTTATCTACAAGAACAAGACAGTAGTGGTGATATTCATGGGTTTGTATTGGTGGAGGTATTGGATCCAGTGGATTTGATGGCTGTTGTTGATCTTGGGGTTGAATTGCAGGGATTTGTGGTTCTGGTGAAAGCGCAGGGTTTGCAGAGATGATTGCTATGTCATATAAGTTACATGGAGAGTTAGGTGCTGATAATGAAGCAACAAATTGGAGTGAAGCTTAGATGGTGGTTGTAAGCTACAGAAGTTGCAGTGGTGGCAATGAATGACAGGTTTGAGCAAGCTGATGCTAAGATAGTGCGGGTTATGAAATTACAGTGGGGCTATAGATTGATGAAGCTACATGCAAGTGTAGATGGTGCTACTGCAGTTATAGAGGGTTGAATGGACAGAACTAAAGCTGCAGCTGTGAAGAAGGTACGGCCATCACGGTTGGGATTGAAATTGGTAATGCACACTGGATTGTGCAATGGCTCAGGCCTTGGCCAATAAAACCAGTCAGTCTAGTTAGCACTCTAACTCAGACCCTGACTCATCGAGTTAGAATTTGACTCGATCTGACTATCCGAGTTGACTTGTCTGACTGGTGACTGTTAACCTTTGACCGGTCATCGGAGGTATTTTCCGCGCCGGATTCCGACCAATTTCCGGCCATAATACCAGTTTTCCGGCGAGAGTTTTTGGGGCATATTTTCTACATGGGTTTTTCTCACATATGGGCTTGGTGGATTTCTATCTATTGGACTTTGAAGACTAGACCTAATTTTGGAACAAGAGGAGCTATAAAAGAGAAGTTTTTCTACAACTTTATCACGTATTATTCTTGGAAGCTAAGGAGAGAGCCACTTTTGTTTACGCTACTAGGGTTTGCTTTTGTTCATCTTCTTCTTTATTCAATTGATATTTTTGTGATGAACTCCATAGCTATGAGTAGCTAAATTCTATATTATTGGTTAAGGATGTAGTCTTATTTCTAAAACTTGTGCTTGATTTATGTATTAGTTTTCTCTCTTGATTATTGTTTAAATATCTACTGTTTTTAATAATCACATGATTGATGTATTGTGATATGACTAAGATGTTTGGTTAGTTAAGTGGCCAATTAATTGAACTTGCATCCTTGTCCATAGCTATTTTAGGGTTTTTCATCGAGCGATAACCCTGAATACAAGTAGCATGATATGTTTACGGTTTGTAGTGATACACTCTCGTGATCATATGTAGAGTTTGACCATTGTCCGAATTGTTATGCGCAATGTATGACAATTGCATTGATTAGCCTATTTATGAAACTTAATGCTCCTAGGAATTGAACTTAATTAGCGCAAGGCGTTAGGTTTTTCTTTAGGTAGAATTCACATATGCAGCTCTAATGTGTGTGTTGATGAACTTAGGAAATTAATAGATTATCTTGCTCTCTTGATTCTCTAGGATTTTGATGATAAAAGAGATTAAATTGTATTTCTAATCATATATGCAAGCACATGTCTAAGATTGAAGATGAATTCCTTGACCAATATCTTTCTCTCATTGATAACTTTCTACAATTTATTTTGCTTTTAATTTACTTTTATTGTTTACTTAAAAAATCAGAAAACCCCCAATTGGTTACTTTAAGAAATTGAATACATAATAACTACAACTGCCTCTCTGTGGAAACGAACTCTTTCTTATCATATACTTTAGGAAAGTGAAATTATTTTTGACGCATACGACATCGATCAATTTTTGGCGCCGTTGCCGGGGAGGCATACGGCTAGTTATTAAGTTTTTAGTTTCTTTTTATAATTTCTGCTTTTATCTTTGCTTTTTGTTTTCTTGTCTTGTTTCTCACTTGTTTGCAAGAATTGTTTTCAGGTACCTAATCCCTGGCTTCTAAAGATTGGAATTATCCAAGGTGCGGGATAGCTACTCGAAGAGGCACAATACTCCAACCAAGTAAAGATACAACGGAAGAACAAGAGTTGGAAGTAGAAGAAGAGACTTTCCAGCAAGAAGAAGCAATTTTAGAACAAGAGGTTCTGGGTGAACAAGAACCACCTTTTGAAGAAAAAGAAGAAGCAATGGGTGATGCAAATCGTTAACTCAAGGAGTTAGCTTCTCATAGGCTTAATACACAACAGGGGCGTATTCAAACGAACTCTACTTTTGAGATAAAGCCGGGGTTGCTTAGAGAATTACCAAAGTTCCATGGCATGGTGAATGAAGACCCAAACAAGCATCTTATGGACTTCCACACCATTGTCACGGCCATGCTTCCAGCGGATGTTGAGGCGGATGGTGCAATGTTAAAAGTTTTCCGTTTCTCTTTGATGGATAGTGCTAAGGATTGGTTGTACTATTTGCCTCCCGTAAGTGTCACGACATGGAATGGGCTGAAGAAACTCTTTTTAGAGAGATATTTTCCTGCATCAAAGGCTACTCAAATTCGAAAGGAGATTTGTGGGATGGAGAAAAATGTGGGAGAATCCTTATATGAATGTTGGGAACGATACAAGAGATTGGTGGCAAGCTGCCCTCACCACCAATTCAGTGACGCTATGATCATCCAATACTTCTATGAAGGAATCCAATCAAGTGATAGGAATCTTCTTGATGCTGCGGGTGGTGGTGCACTAGTGAACAAGACGGTGGCACAAGCTAGAGAGTTGATTGAAAACATGGCAGCAAACTCCCAAAAATTCTTGAGTCGTGGTTCGGATGTGCTTCTTAGGAAAGTTAATGAAGTGAGCGAGGTTGAGGAACTTCGTCAACAATTGGGTAACATGACAGCAATGATGCAACAAGTTGCAGCCGCGGTGATACCAGGTTCTTCTCAAGCTTATGAGGACGAGCAAGCTAATGCGGTCTTTCCAAATCAACAAAGACGGTATGATCCCTACTCAAACACTTACAATCCGGGATGGAGAGATCACCCCAATTTTAGCTATGCCAATAAGCAAGGAGCGGTTCAACAACCTACCTTCAACTTTCCGAGTGGATTTCAACCTCAACAACAACAATTCCAGCCGAGACAACAATTTCAACAACAAC
Organism: Papaver armeniacum; assembly: GCA_023531295.1. Taxonomy (NCBI): domain Eukaryota; kingdom Viridiplantae; phylum Streptophyta; class Magnoliopsida; order Ranunculales; family Papaveraceae; genus Papaver; species Papaver armeniacum. The sequence continues at coordinate 455,353 of JAJJWW010012357.1, read as the reverse complement.
AACAACCTCAAAATATGGGGTCCAATATGGAAGAGTTGCTGAAATCTTTTATGCAAAGAACATAGAGTACGGTTAAGGATTTGCAAACTCAAGTTGGTTCTATGGCTATTGAGTTGAATCAATTGAAGGCACAAAATGGTGGGAAACTCCCTTCTCAACCTATCAACCCAAAAGAGGGTGTCAATGCAATTGCATTGAGAAGTGGTACACAACTTGTGCAACCCGAAGTTATTGATTCGGGCACGGTGGAAACACCAAAGGAACCTGTTTTGGAGGAGAAAAATGAGGATTCTCCCCAACCTTCTGAGGTACCTATTTCTAACTCTAAAACTCCGGTTCTACTTATGTTCCTCCTTTACCTTTCCCTCGCAGATTTGCAAATTCCAAGAAGGCGGAACTATAAAAGGAGATTTTAGACATTCTCAAGAAGATCCATGTGAACATACCACTCATAGATGCAATCAAGCAAGTTCCAAAGTATGCAAAGGTGTTGAAGGACTTGTGTACCAATAAACAAAGGCTCAAAGGTAATGAAGTGCTTAGTGTGGGGGAGAATGCTTCGACAATCTTACAACACAAACTCCCACTTAAGTGCAAGGATCCCGGTAGCTTTGACATTCCCGTCACAATTGGTAACACCACATTTAATAAAGCTATGTTGGACTTAGGTGCATCCGTTAATGTTATGCCTGCGTCTATGTATAATTCACTTGATCTTGGTCCTCTTAAAAAGTCTGGAATTGTGTTGCAATTAGCCGATCGTTCTAATTTCTACCCAATGGGTATTGTTGAGGATGTTCTTGTGAAGGTTAATCAACTTGTATTTATAGCTGACTTTTGCGTGTTAGAGATGGATGAAGGTTCACCGGACTCGTCTCTTCCATTGCTACTTGGGCGTCCCTTCATGAAAACGGCGAAAACCATAATTGATGTGGACAAGGGAACGCTAACTATGGATTTTGATGGAGAAATAATACGTTTCAACATTTTCGAGACGATGAGATATCCTAGTGATGTCCACTCTTGTTTCTCCATTGATGTGATGGACACATTGGCGCAACAAATATTTGAGTTGAATGGTGTTGATACTTTGGAAACCGTGCTCACTACACCCATTGATAATGGTTTGGAGTATAGTGATGAGATTAAAGAAACCATTGGTTCTCTTGACTCATTACCGGGAAAATCAGCAATTAAGAATATTTCATATGCTTCTTTACCTTGCAATAATGAAAAACTTGTGCCAACTATTGTTAAATCTCCAAGTTTAGAATTAAAACCTCTTCCAAGTCACTTAAAGTACTTGTACTTGAGTGACAATGAAGACTTACCCGTGATTGTTTCTAACGAGCTTAATGAATTACAGGAGCAAAAACTTCTAAGGGTTCTAAGGACATACAAGCTGGCCATATGATGGACAATCGCCGATATCAAGGGTATAAGCACTGCCGTTTGTATGCACAAGATCCGTGTGGAGGACGATGCAAAGCCTACAAGGGAAGCGCAACGTCGTTTGAACCCTCCTATGATGGAAGTTGTGAAAAAGGAGATACTCAAGCTTTTGGACTTGGGTGTTATCTACCCCATATCCGATAGCAAGTGGGTAAGCCCGGTACAAGTAGTACCAAAGAAATCAGGTGTGACGGTGGTGGAGAATGATAAGAACGAACTTGTCCCAACTCGAGTGCAAACCGGTTGGAGGGTTTGTATTGATTATAGAAAATTGAATGCCACCACTAGAAAAGATTACTTTCCTTTACCATTTATTGATCAAATGCTTGAACGTTTAGCTGGACACTCTTACTATTGCTTACTTGATGGCTATTCAGGTTATAATCAGATTGTGATATCACCGGAGGACCAAGAGAAAACCACTTTCACTTGTCCTTTCGGTACTTTCGCTTATAGAAGGATGCCTTTTGGCTTATGCAATGCTCCAGCTACCTTTCAAAGGTGTATGGTAAGTATCTTTTCGGAATATGTTGAAAACATAATTGAAGTGTTCATGGACGATTTTAGTGTCTTTGGTGATTCATTTGACCTTTGCTTGAACAACTTGTCTCTAATCCTTGAACGATGTGTTGAAAAAAATCTTGTGCTGAATTGGGAGAAGTGCCATTTCATGGTAACTCATGGCATAGTTTTAGGCCATATAATATCTTCTAAAGGCTTGGGAGTTGATAAATCTAAGATAGACCTTATTCGTGCCCTAACCCCTCCCACTACGGTGAGGGAGATACGTTCTTTTCTTGGTCATGCAGGTTTTTATCGTAGATTTATCAAGGACTTTTCCAAGATAGCATCACCACTTTGTAATTTATTGCAAAAAGATGTGGTTTTTAACTTTGATGACAAGTGTGTGGCGGCATTCAATCGTTTGAAAGAACTTTTGATTTCAGCCCCTATCATTAAACCACCGGATTGGAGCAAGCCTTTTGAACTCATGTGTGATGCAAGTGACTATGCGGTTGGTGCGGTGCTTGGGCAGCGTGTGGGGAAGATACCTCATGCCATTTATTATGCTTCTAGAACATTAAATGAGGCCCAACAAAACTACACAACCACTGAAAAGGAGTTGTTAGCCATTGTTTTTGCTTTAGAGAAGTTTTGCTCTTATCTAATTGGTACAAAAGTTGTTGTTTTTTCTGATCATGCAGCACTTAAGTACTTGCTTAAAAAGAAAGAGGCGAAACCGAGGCTCATACGATGGATTTTACTCTTGCAAGAGTTTGATATTGAGATCAAAGACAAGAAAGGAATTGAGAATACCGTTGCGGATCATTTGAGCCGACTTGTTGTGGACAAGGAGACTATCCTATTGCGTGAAAGTTTCCCGGATGAGCAACTATTCTCAATTGCTTTTGGAGAACCATGGTACGCTGATATTGTTAATTACTTAGTTTCTAAACAAATCCCAAAAAACTTGTCTCGTGTTGAGAGGGAAAAACTTAAGAAGTTAGGAAACCAATACATATGGGATGATCCATACTTATGGAAACATTGTAGTGACCAAGTAATACGTAGGTGTGTTCCCGAATCATAATTTAATTCTATCTTATCTTTTTGCCACTCATATGCTTGTGGAGGACACTTTGGGAGCAAGAGAACCGCTCTCAAGGTACTAGAATGTGGTTTCTTTTGGCCAACTTTGTTTAAGGATGCACATGCATTTTGTACCACATGTGATAGGTGCCAAAGAACAGGCAATCTAGGTGCTCGAAATCAAATGCCACAAACTATTATTCAATTTGTTGAGGTTTTTGATGTATGGGGAATTGATTTTATGGGACCTTTTGTCAATTCTAGTGGGAATTATTATATCTTGCTTGCTGTGGATTATGTCTCGAAATGGGTGGAAGCTAAGGCCACCCCAACTAATGATTCTAAAGTTGGTTCAGATTTCGTGCAAGCTAATATATTTGCAAGGTTTGGCATTCCAAAGGCTATAATTAGCGATGGAGGTTCACACTTCAAAAACAGGTTCTTGCAAACTTTGTTAAGGAAGTACAATGTATCGCATAGGATTGCAACACCTTACCATCCACAAACAAATGGACAAGCCGAGGTTTCCAACCGAGAGGTGAAATCCATTCTAGAGAAGATGGTGAACCCAACAAGGAAGGATTGGAGCATGCGACTTAATGATGCTTTGTGGGCATATAGAACCGCATATAAAACACCTATTGGGATTCTCCTTTTAGGCTTGTTTACGGTAAACCTTGTCACTTACCCGTTGAAATTGAGTATAAGGCGTTTGGGCTATTAAGCAATGCAATATGGAGTTGGATGGTGCTGGAAGGCAAAGAAAGTTACAACTTCAAGAGTTAGAGGAGATTCGCAATGATGCATTTGAAAGCTCACGAATTTACAAAGAAAAGACGAAAGCTTTTCATGATAATATGATTACAAAGAAATAATTTTGCATTGGTCAGAAAGTGCTTTTGTTTAGTTCTCGCTTGCAATTATTTCCGGGTAAATTAAGGTCACGTTGGATTGGACCTTTTATTGTGACTAATGTGTTTTCTCATGGTGCGGTGGAAATTCGTAGTTTAGCTACAGGAAATGAACTTAAAGTAAATGGGCACCGGTTGAAACCATATTATGAGAACTTCTCTTCGGATGTCGTGGAAGGAGTTAATCTTGTGGAAGTACTCCCTCTGGAGGAGTCGTAGAAAGCAAGGAGATAGTCGGGCTGACGACTTTAAACCAAGCGCTAAATGGGAGGCAACCCATAGGTTTTGTATCTCTTATCTTTTATTTTCTTTTCTTGTCATGCTTTTACTTTTTCTGATTTCTTGTTACATTATAAGTATTTCCCACCTTGATTTTCTTTGGACGATTCAATTACATTGGGGACAATGTAAATTTTAAGTGTGGGGGAGTGGTTTGCATTGTAAATTTTTCAATTTTTTCAACTTTTGTGTAAAATAGTGAATAAAAAACTCCAACTTGTAGTTAGTTTAGAGTCACATAGTATACATGTCGCTAAGATTACATCGAGAATCTCACAAGAGTGACTGAACTTAGAGATGACAGAGAACATGATCGGGTTTCTTAATTGTATGAGAGTTAAAGTTGGATTTAACCATGCCAAAGGCAAATAAGGTGCATATCGAATTCGGTATTAGAGTAGTGATCCCCTATAGTGGAGACTACCCATGTTACATAATGTGAGGCACCGACCTTCAATTCTTTGTACCTGTCTAAATATGTGCTTTTAGAGTGTGTGTCACCGTACGTAAATTCCTGGCAGAATGGTGAGCTGCCCGACCTCCCACCATAGAAGCACTATTTTGATATCTTGAGTGCTATTTTTATCAATCATGATGGTGACATCTAATTGCTAACTTACATACCACTTGTAATCTTGTTCGCAGTTAGCACCATCCACTTTATCTCTCTACACCAACAGGTCCATAGAAACACCATCATCATCAACAAGAGGAGCATCACAAATTCGAAGGAAGTTGAAGACGTTCAAGGTTTACAAGCAACATCATAGAATTGCGCAGATTTCAGATTCAAGTAAAGCAACAAGACAAGGAGCAGAATTTGTACGAGTTGAAGACTATTGTACAAGAGCGAAGATTATCAAGATGAGAGTTCGAGAAGTTTATGATATCAAGACATACAAGTTGTGAAGAATCAAGCGGTAAAGTACTTACACCATGGTCTTTGTACTTGTATTTTTATTTTATATTATTTGTATTTTATTTTCTCTTGTTATAAAAAAAAAAATGAAAAAACGAAAAAAAAAAATATATATATATTGAAAAGAAAAAAAAGAGACAAGAAAAATTTATTGTATCATATTTTGGGGTTGTATGTAGTTTGTTTTTAGTTTTGTATTCTTTCAATAAAGCCAATGGAAGAAGGAATATCTATAATGAAGTTTCAAGCAATAAGGATTGAGAGGAAAAGAGTTACATTGTCAAGATTCTACGAAGTTCAAAATTTTACCATCAAGAGTTGAAGACCGAAGACGAACATGAAGACACCGATTGAAGACCGAAGACGTTTCTATGGATGCCGTGAGAGTGGTGCTAGATGCACGTCGAACGGATAACAAGGTAAGTAAGCATATTCCCACCTTCGTTAAGTGGTTGATTTCCTTTCGTAGAGATCGTCAGAAAAATGGGTTTTCAAAAATGATAAAAGATGTGTTTTTTTTTTAAATACTTCGGAGGGTTTCTACCTTCCTACCATTCAACGTGTCGCAGGATTCTCTCTTCATTCCTACCTGGACACATGTGTGACCCATAAAAAAGCTATTTATTATTGAGAGCAACTTCATAAAACCCTTTCTTGTGAGGCAGAGTCGAGACTTTTGATCACTCCGAACCCGAATTTCTTTCGAGAAGGGATGGTTATTTCTCTCTCAACTTTTAAGGATGAGATTGTGTTCATTTATGTGTCTAACTTCTTATGACTAGTGTGCAGAATCTCTATGTCTTCTTAGCGCGTTGGATGCTATCATTACGGAGAACTAGTAAGTTGGAAAAATAGGTTTTGTGGGTATATCTTTAGTAAACCCTCACGAGACTATAACTCGTCCACTAGGGACACCTAGGGGTTTAAAGGCTTGTTATTTATGCTAAAAATGAACGTAGCCTCGACGACACGGAGTTGTATGTATGTTTTAGAATAAGTTTTGTTTGATTTGCTCGAGGACTAGCAAAGTCTAAGTGTGGGGGAATCTGATAGGTGTCTAAAACACCTAATTTTATATCTATTGTTTATGCTTTCTTTGTTATTTCTCTTGTAAAATATGTATCTTATGTTTACTTTTGAGTTATTAGGTACTCTGGAGTCGCACGGAGGAAAAGAAGAAGAAATCACTCAATTTGAGCAAGAAGGGCAAAAGCGTCATTCCGTATGGATGTGCTATCGAGAGCACAATGGAGGATGAGGGGCTCTCATGCTGTGGTGGCTCTTTTATTCACTCTTGTGGGGTGCCTTGAGTAATTCCTATTACTACACAAGAGCTAAGTTTAAGAGAAAATCATTTCTCATCATTGTTTTGTTATCTCTTCATCACTGTCTGTAAAGAGCTGCGGCTCCATTAACTTTCATGGAAGAAATTCATAGGTTGGGAATGATTTTACCGACAGAGAAGAAGAAGATGATGCTGGATTGAAGTAGAAACATGATATGTTGCTGTTGAAATAAAGAGGAGCAATTCGAAATCGAGATCTAGATGGGGTGAGGAGTGAATCTGAGTTGAGCAGTGAAGAACATGAAATTACAGATTTAGATGAATGATTAGGACAGGGGTTATCTCAGATTTGAACTCAAATCGAAGTTATGGTGCGGATGCTTGAGAAAGTGAAGCATGTAGGGGTTTGTGAGGATGTTAGGGTTTGGTGGATTGGAGCTGATGTTGATGAGATACGATGGTGGAATCAGAGATGGAACTGAACTAATGTTGAACTTGTGTTGGATTACAGAGACAGAAAAGAAGAAGGAAGTGGTGCAGGTGATACTGAACTTTTGCTGTTAGTTTAGGTCAAGAACTCAGATGGTGGAGATGTAGTTGAGTACAAGGGTTGGTGGTATTGTTATTGAGAAGATGGATTAGGGTTTAAGTGAATGGGTTACTGAAAAATCTGAACTTGAGAAGATCTGATGTTGTAAAGGAGATGGTGATTATCATGGGTTTCGGCCATTGTTCTAGGTGTTTGTGCTGAAAATTGCAGGTGTGAATTGCAGTGGTAGTGATATTGTGTCTAGAAATCTGAGATGGGTATGCTAGTGTGTTGCAGTTTTGGTGCTGAGATAATGGCACTGTGGTTGTTTATGCACAGGTTGAGAACTGCAGTTGGAGGTGGAATTGATAGTGAGGCTGGAGGTTACAGAGAAGATTTGGTCATGGTGGGTGAATTGGTGTTGATTCTGCAAATTTGAGTTGATTTTAGGAGCTACAGCTGATGTTAATGGGAATAGCAGGTGGGTGTTTGCCATGGGTTTTGAGAGACACTTGAGCATGGAAGAAAGCAGCAGAGTTGTGGAGCTAGGTAGATGGTAGCTTATATTGTTGCTGCCAAGATTGAGTCGATGAACAGAGATGATGTTAGAAGAAAATTAAATGGAGTTGTGAGTTGCTGTTGCCATGGGTTTTCTGTGAATCGATGGCAGAACTGAGGTTGGTGATTGCAACAGCTAAATGAAGCTGGTATTGATATAGCTGCAGTGTGGTGGTGTCTTTGAAGCTGCAGGTGGATCACTGTGAAGGTGCAACTGGAGATGGTTTTGCTGGTGGTGTTGATGGTGGGTTTTTATTTGAGGTTAAAATTGTAAAAACCGGAAAAAATTATGTGCTGACATCTTGTAAAAGATAATGCCATTTATAAGTGTTGGATACTCCCTCACTTAATTCATCAAGAATGGAGCATGTGGCAATAATCCCATTCTGTGAATACATGAAATTCCTCCAGGTTGGAGCATGTGGCAACAATCCCATCCTGTGAATTTCATATCGCCCTTGTATTTCCAAAGTACTCATTATCGGTGTGGCATGACGACTTAGTGTTACTCTTACGAGTAACACGAACCTCCAAGCACTATAATGAAACCATGTACGAAATACCCGTACAGCCGACTCTCGGTGTGTTATACTAGCCCGATTGAGCCCCTCTCGGTGTGTTATACTAGCCCGATTGAGCATCCGGATTGTCCGTATCAGTCCGGATATGATCGCAGTCATCCAACTCCATAAGCATGATTGGATGACCTAGATCAATTCCATCACCCCCAAGCAGGTATGGAATATCCACTGCCGAACCAATGCGGAACCCGCACGATCGGCCATTGGCCTAGCTTGCCAAAAACGTTCATACCAAGCATTATGGACGGAAAACCCTAAATTAGGGTTTGCGGCATATTACATGTGTCGCAAAACAGTCTCAACCATCCATCTTCGCAGGTATAGATGGAGGGTGTAGATGTAGATTCAAAGGGCCTAGAGCATGTCAACACGATCACCGTGGGCCCGCCTACACACTTGACCATCGGTCAAGACCAACCATGTTTGGTCGTGACAAAATCGTCGCCCAAACAAGAGAAGACGCGCGGCTTTGAAACCAAAAATTAGGGTTTTGAGCATCACGAGCGTCCATCTTCTCCTAAGCATAAACGGAGGGTCCAAGATTAGATTAGCGGTCCTGGTCATACCAAAGATGACCACCGTGGACCCATCTATTCCCTAACCCAATCGGCCAAGGCATATCATGCCTGGCTAATCCAAAACGCACGCTCAAACTAGCGTGGTCACACCTCCCAAACCGCAAACTGATCTCAACCACTCAACTTCGCCGGACGATTTGGATGGCTCAGATCACGTTTTCATGGGATATTCGGAGTATAAGCGTGAACATCAGCCTACCACCTTCACACCAGGCCAATTGACCAAGACCGACCAAGATTGGTCGTCTTGGAACGTGCACCTGAAGAGGGCGTGACGTGCAGCCCTTGCGGCACTAGTTTTTGGTCGCAAATCGATCTCGACCACTCGATTTCACCGGATGAATTGAGTGACCCGAGATCATACTTTCGTGAGGTAATGGGGTGGGGCCTACACCATCATGCCGTCTACACGCATGTATGGTCGGCCCGGCCAAGGTTGTATCCCATGCTTGGTTTCGACCAAGGCAAGAGTGATGCTCGCGCACCTCTTCAAAACCCTAATTTCATTAACGGTCGCAGATGAGTGTCTCAAAGATCATCTCATCCGTCCAACTTCACCAGCTTGGTTATACAACCCTGGTCGGAGTTAGTTGGTCAAGAAGGCGTCATTACCCATCACTTTACCACACCATGATGCGACTACACATAAAATACACACGATACTTCACAAGTATCAACTTCCCGAATAACGCAATTATTCAAATCAAAGCATTACATGCTACCTATCGTGGATCCACGATCCACACATTCCGGACATCAATCATGTCACAAACTGGGGGATACATACGGGGTATTGGTCTCAGCGGTTTACGGCGTGCAGCGTGCAACGCGCCATCACAAGAACGTGTTAGGAAGTCATGGACGGTTAGAGATGAACAGGAGAAGTGGGCAAGACTGGTCGTGTGGCACCGACGCACAACTCCACTACTCCATCACTCCACTTCCTCCACTTCCCACGAGAGACGTGAATAAGACTCAGTGACTTGTATAAATAGGCTCTCCGCCCTATTTCCAAACAACGGAGAAAAACAGAGAAAAACAACAAGAAAACACCCCAGCCACGCTTACACCAATCGTAAGCTTGTTCACTTTCCTGTTACAAGTCATAAGCAAGTCTACACCTTCACAATCTCAACACCTTCTTCGCTTCCCTCCCTAAGATCAACCCCATCTCCTTCACTTTGTGACCGAAACAAGTCTGGAACGGCCATTTCTTGGTTTAGGCCGGACTTGCACAGATTGATCTCTCGAATCTACAAGCACTCACCGCGTAGTGCATTTGTTTGAGGTTTAAATTCATTCCTCATCCACACCCCAAATTACCAAATTCTGCAGGAGTAGTTTTCACCCATAAACAATTGGCAACCACAGTGGGAGGTTAATCTCTCGGTTGTAAAGTCAATTTCTTCCAAATCCGATTCAATTTTATCAATTTCAAAAAGGGTAGATCTTAGAATCAATTCAATCAACAATTCATTTCAAGATGGTGGAATTAAGGTCCGGATCGGAATCAATTCTCGATGGGGCTAGTGTGGATAACAATCCTGGTGTCGAAGTACCTGTCAGAGGAGCTACCGTAGCCAACACATCTCGAGGGGCCGTTACCTCTATCACCAACACTAGCGGAGCAGGAGACATCCTCGTAGGTGTAATGTCTCCCATCACCAGAGCCAGAGCAGCCGCAAATCCCGGCATCTCCTCAAGTGTAACGCCTCCGGTGGTCACCGTGAGCAACAACTTTCACTCCCTCATCGGGGCAAGGAGCCGGGAGGCACAAGAGGAGGACCACCGTCTATTACCATTGCAGACTTGATGGAGAAACAGGAAGTTCTTGCTAAGACTCCAACAGATATGGCCGCAAATCAGAAGGAGGTACTCACTTTCCTCAAGACCTTGATCGAACGATTGCCGCAAGATTCACGTCAATCTTTGGAGCAAACAAGAAATGCCTTCAATTCACCCGGAGCAAAGCGTTTCCACTCGGACCCACATGAGTGAAGAAGCTCGTGTTGCTCCCGAATGTTCAAGAGAAAGGGACCAGACACCCAACTTCATCACACGTGAGGATCTAGAACGACTCCTTCAAAGCCGAGGCAAAGGAAATCGACGGATGCACACCAACACCAACCTCCATACCCTCAAGATATGCAACGAATCCCTCTTCCAAGAGGTTACACCTCTCCCGCTTTTCCTCTACGACGGTATCGGTAATGCTCGTGAACATGTCTCTCGATTCTTGGAATCCTTGGGGAACATGAATACAATCATGTTCTCGCCCGAAAGAATTCTCGAAAGCACTTACGGGAGGGCGTACACTGGTACAACAACATCGCGCCTAACAAAGATATCCAATCGGGAGCGATATGGTCGGTGCTTTCTACGAAAGTATTTCTTCGTGTCTCGAACAAATCACCTTTTCGGATCTAGGAAGAATTCTTCAAATAAACAACGAGCATCCTAACGACTTCGTCAAAAGGTTCGAACTCAAGCGCTGGATTGTCATGACCCGAACGTCACCGAACGACAATTGGTGGAGTTGTGCATCAACGGGATGATACCCGTATATCGCGCTCTGTTAGAGAATCTGGGCTTTCAAACGTTCTCTCGAACTCCATGAAGCTGCCAAGCGTTCAAAGAATAACTACACCAAAGATTACTAGAAAGAACCAGAGTCGTTCAAGTGAAGATTCACGTGAAAGTCGAGGGAGCAGCGCCTCACGAACAAGCAATACAACACCGGTCCTTCAGTGAGTGTAGTGGGCGGAGGAGAGAAAAGGAAAGCTCCAGGTGACGGAACAACAAACCAAGCGGACATCCCCGGCACACAAGACTTCGTCTCGAAAAGGAAATGGACAAAACTCCCCGCACAAAACACTAAAGACACGGGTTTTACTTTTCCCATGAATGGAGTGATAGATCTCTTGGAAGCGTGGATCCAAGACGACGCCGTAAAGCCGCCCCTATCGACGTCCTCCAACCGAGGAAGAAATGGCAGATCCCGGATATTGTTGCTACCACAGTTCGTCCATCATCCAACCAAAGATTGCAACGAGGTTGAAACAAATATTCGGGGAAAAGGTAGAGACAGGGAACTCCGACTTGGAAACGAAGGTGTTCATAGAGACCCTCCACCTATCGTGAACCGCATGATTTCGGGGGATTCTGTTCGCAAGACCGTACAATCTATGATGGAGCACATGTGTGAAATCTTGTACTTCTCCAAAGGACAGCGTCAAGACATATTTACGGCCCTCAACCACGTTGTGTCAGGTAGGCGTTTGTATCCGGTGAGCAGTCCAGAACCCCGGTCTTTCCCGAAGGACGTGAGCAATGGAAACTGGGACTCCTAACCGTCACTCGTTTGAGAGACGTTGAGTTCGATAACGCGTTGATTGATACGGCTTCCGAATTTAACATCATTACCGTCAAGACCTTGAGAGCGGCAAAGATTTCGAAGCGAGAAGCTACTCGTCACCCGACCGTGGTTAAAGATTCAGCAGAGAGCCCAAAGATGCATATGGATACATCGATCTTGAAGTCAAATTGGGTGATGCCTCGACGCAAGCAAAGTTCTACATAGTCAAAGATCATCCCAACTACGACATGATCCTAGGACGTTCTTGGATGCATGACAACAAAGCAATACTAGGAGTCTGTCCTCTGCCGGGTTTCGATACTGAAAGAATCTCCAACACGCCTTGGACCTCCCGATGGCTGTCTATTGCCGCACCAAAGAACTTACCAATGTGACACAACTTCCCGGAGAGAGCCTGTCAGCATACATTGAAAAGTTCCGATCTCAAGTAAGTCTCGCCACGCAACCTTCTTTACAACCTACCGCCCTCGTTCTGACAAGTCCTAGGGACTGACTCCAACCAACGAACCAACCCCGACTAAGAGATGTGAATGGGAAGCCGGCACTTTCAAACGTTTTATCAAGAGTGTAGAGGCTGTCTTGGTCAAAGACGATAAGACGAAGGTCCAAGTATTTGCACGTTCAAACCCGTTTGGGATTGGAGATCTGGTGACGAAGACGGCTACATTCAAGGTCGGGAGCATGACGGTGAAAATGACCACTCCACCTGACTCACCCACCAAAAGAGAAGATGAACCGTACCTGGTGGCATATGTTATCCTAGGCGGCTACTGCAAGCTCATCAACGCTGATAAACTAGAAGGCATAACAATTCACTCAAAATGGCTCAAACCCTACCGAACTTAAGACGTTGTGCTACCACTTTCCAGCATCCTCCACCCTTTGAAAACGTTGTGCTATTTTTTCCAGCGTGTTTCCTTTTACAATTTCATGTCATATTTGTAATTCCCCCAGAAAATGATTGCAATACTTGCATTCATAGTTAGGGTTTCAATTTTCAATTTCCAATTTAGTTGAAACACTATTTCCATCTGAGAACCTCTTTACTCACACAAAGTCCTGAGTCAGCCTAAATCAATCCACTGGAGCAAGAAAGGAAACCCTAAGCAAACATCTCACGGGAAGAAGGAAATAGAACATGTGCACAAAAGGAAAATGATTTGAGACATCTCGCCTCAAAGAAGGCCAGGAAGATCTTGCATCGGAACACAGTGCAGTAAGTATCCCATTATGGCATTACTTCTTTTATCACAAAGAATTACGTGTGAAGGCACACCCTTGCGCCCGAGAAGATTCAGTTGTAGTCTTGGCAAAGGGTTATAAAAAAAAAAAAATTATTCAAACAATCAAATGGAAGAAAAACCTTGAACCCGGCCGCCACCGAGTACAAGGAAGATGTTCGAGTGTACAAAATATACTTGGAAAGAAGAAAAAAGAAAAGAGGTTTTAGTTGCCAAGAGGGTCGACCTCGCCTGCACCGCCGTTGGGTTCTTCTCCATCACCTGTTGACGCTCCCCTCTCCGGATCTCCCTCAGCTTCTGCATCAGGCATCTCCGCAGCATCGCGCTCCATCCCAACATCATCAGCGGGAGTATCAAAAGGCACATCAATATTAGGGGCCACGCAGATTGCTTTCAAATGTTCAGGTTCGTCTGTATCGGAATCAAGAATTATCACGCCGTCCTGGACCGGGTAATCACACTTGCCTTCATTCGGAGGTCGTTTATGCTCAACTCTCCGCCTCTTCAACCGTGATGAGTGCCAAATAGTGCATATTTATACACCTTTTTATTGGCATTTTACTCATCTTTTGTGCTTAGAAATCAGATATTATCCCAAATTCTGTGTTTTCTTTGTTTTCAAGAATAAATATTTGTATTAATTAATTTTGTGTTTTTAGGTAAGAAATAAAGTTCGGAGGATCTGAGGAGCCAAAAGAGCAGAAAGCCAAAGCCCGCGCGCATCAGTTGCAACCCAACTTACAAGACATGGGCTTGAGCTAGCCATGACCCGGATCCGAGCCCGTTCACCCCGAGCCGTTCAGATCGCGTCTAGCTACATCCTACGGTCGCTACAGCCTCTTCATCAACTCTTGATGCCTACGCTTCACAACAAAACTCCCTAACCCTATACCCTATTCGACCAAACTCATTTCTTCTTCCTTCTTCTCTTTCTTCACCCAACAACTCTGCAGAACCCATCTTTCTCTTCTCCCTACCAAGCCACCGCAAAACCTCCACCTCCTTCTTCCCCATACCCATGGCGAGCTACCCCTTCACCACCACTCCATCTCTCGCACCCGCACCCAAGATCTCTCTCTCTCTCAATTATCTCTTTCATAGCTTCTCATCAACCTAGAAGCTAGGTTAGAGATAACTAGAGATAGGGTTTCTCATCAATCAATCAAGGGAGTTGTTGTAGCCGAATCGACAGAGGAGAGCACACGATTTCAAGCAGTATGGGCGAAAGGGTATGACTGTTTTTGAGAAAATTAGGGTTTTGGGGAATTCTGTGCATGTATAAATAGAAGAGGTAGAGGATGTTTTTGGGGATGGCTGGGCTAGCCAGAGCACCAATTTAGGTTTAATTATAGGTTAATTGTTGTTTTTGATATTTTAATTTAGTTTGCTAGGGTTTCAATGAAACCCTAAGTCACTGTTATGATTTCAACTTTGCTTGAGTGTTCTTGAGTGCTTAATTTTATCAGATAACTTCAATTCTAACACCTCAATGCTTTTCTCTCACAATGTATGCCAAGTATACATTGTAGTTAGGTTATATCTGTGTTGAGTGTGTTTCAGCTCTTGCTTCAATCATTATTGCTAATTCTCTTGACTAGTTGTGCTTAATTAGACAACTAGTGCTCTAGATTAGTACCTTAGCTGTTAATTGAAGAATCACTAGGAGAAACTCCTTAGATAGGTGGTAGAATTGACAAACTACCCTTGTCTGCCACAGAAACAAGAATACTCCAACTAGTTGACACACAACATGATTTAGAGGTGGATTTGATAATCCCAAAGACCCATTTATTCTCACCGTTGTATTTCATTTATTTCATTGTCATAACTTCATCTCGGTCGCATCGACAACAACCAATATTGTGTTACAATTCTCTCGAACTCGCCTAGCAAGCCTTTGATCACACACAGCACCACAAGTCTCTGTGGTTCGACTCGTACTTGCCATGTCTTACAGACTAGACACCGTGCACTTGCGGTTATTACAAGTAGGCATAAAATCTAAACATATTTCTCAGCCTACCAAGTTTTTGGCGCCGTTGCCGGGGACTTGGCGTGTGCTATCCTGATCCATTGCTTGCCTTTACTGAGTTCATTTCACCCTGTACATAATTACTTTGTATTATTGCTTGTAATCCTGTTTTAGTGTAAATTAGCTGTAGTCTTCCTTCTTTGCATCTTTTATTGCATATTGCTAATTGTATCATTGCATTTTAGCCCATCTGAGCTGCATATCTGCATTCCCATTGCAGATTAGCTGTTAATCTAGCAGCTTGTGTACACTGCACAATAGTCCTGCATTTTGGTATCTCTCTCTTTGTGCTCTCGAAGCTTGACTCAGTTGTGCTCTGAAGCTTGTTTAGTCCATTGGTCCTTGCAACCTGTACTTGGCTTATCACCATTGTTTCGTCTTAGCTGCACTGCATATCTTATCATATTCATTTGACAGCAACTGAGACTGTTGAGTAGCTTAGGGTAACTGGTACAATCTCCAGCTTGTAGTTCTCATATGAGGCTGTAGCTATACTCTCTTTCACTCTCATAAAACAGAGCATCTGTGTATTGAGCATAGGCAATATTGGTTACATTTTTCATCCTCCTGTGACACATGTGCACAAGCACCTTAGCAATTCTTGTCTAACTTAGACCTGATCCATTGTAACTGTGCATCTATGCACCTTTTCATGTGTTAACCTGCACTTTTCTGGGTACTAAACTTCTGTGTTGAGCAACAGGTACATGCTGTGTTGCTGTGTAACCAAGGAAAAGGAAAACACAAAGGAGCAGAACAATTAGTGGAGTGCCTAAACCCAGTTAACACTGGTGGTATTGTCTTCTATCATTGCCTTGTCTGTATGATATTTGTATGATAACCTTGAATGCATGATAGTCCTGCCCCCTTGCTAGCCCCCTGAAGCTGCAAGTTTGAGCTTAAGCTGTGAATGATCCTTGTATGACCTGAACATAACCTGTGCCATTACCTTGCTTGCCTGCTAAACAATCAACCCTGGTACCTTTGCATGATAAGCCAGTCACTTTGCTAAGCATTGCTCAACCTTGCACTATCTGAAATGTGTGCAATCTAAAGCCTGTGTTTGTGAGCATAGCTTGTATCACCCTTGCATGAACCTCTTGGCATGAATGTATGAAAACAAGCTACCTTGTGCTCAAGACCTAGAACCATCTTGTGCTTGATAACCACACAAATATAATTACACTTTCTTACTACTCAAAATATAAATATAGCAAGGGCAAGAAAGGATCGATCCATAGCTTGTTACAAGCCCAAACAAGGATGTGAAATATTGGATAAAGATTTCATCTTCAATTGAGATAGTAGAATTCGTATTTAATCTTCATCAAAAGCCATACAGCCCCTAGAACCATCTACATTGCGCAAACAATTCCCTATGTGAGCCCCCTAGAAATCGTGATATCTTGTTGAGCTTGAATTGCAGCTTGGATAACCAGCTTAGCTACAAGCCATTTGCCCTGAAGTCAACCGAGATAGTTTCCCGTACCCTTATGCATGCTATACTCGGTCAACTAGAACCATCTACACCCCTATGTGAGCCCCCGTGATATCAATTTGAACCTTGTGTGGCATGAGCATAAACCAAAGGTGCGCATTTCTGTCATTTGATCACTTGCCAAGCTAGTCACCTTGAGTGCATCTGGGCTAAGATCCTGTAAATCTCTGTGTAGATGCTAAAGTATATTCATTTGTGCAAACTTGCAACTTGTTCTTTCGCCATCAATCGAGCTAGGTCATTTGCCCTTCGATTTGTTGAGAAAATTCACAATTGCTAGGCCATCTCGCCCACGCTAATATTTGCATACTTGTGAGTTTAATCTTTGAAAAGTAATATCAACCAAGCCAGTTGACGCACCCTGTGCTTAAATTGTTGACAGACCCCTTGCATGCTCTATTCTGTTGGCAAGTGTGTTAAAATCTGATATTATGCTTGTATAGCCATTGGAGTTGCATACCCTGAGCATTACCCTGTCAACCCTGTTGCATTTGTGAATTGGTATTAGCTGTGCCATCTACCCTACAAATCATTGAGCATTAACCTGTGAAGAGTGACATCAACTAAACCAGTTGACACTCTACTAAATCTGTTAGAATTTGTAGCATATGTGCTTCTATGAACCAATACCTGCAATTTGTCTTTGTGAGTCGCTCTTAATCATCCCCAGGCTGTGCACACATTGCTCTGTTTCGTGTTGTTACCAAGCTGTGCTGTGTCTTTTGTTTTGAGAGGCTGTGCATCAGCTGTGCTGTTCACATAAATCTAGCTGTGGTTGTCCTGTGCTGTGAGCTGCACTTGATCCCAAACTGTGTTGTGTACAAGTTTTGATTGAGCTGCCAATCTGTGTTGAAATTGATTGAGCTGCCAACTAATGCATCTTGCTTTCCTTGTTAAAGTTGTGTTCTCCTTGCTATGCAAATCTGCAACTTCCCAAGTTGAGTTTCCTTGTGTTTTCCTTGCTCTGTGCAACTCAACTTGTGCTTAAAACCTACACAGAGACAATTTGTGCTCAAACCCAGACCACATAACCTAGGCTTTGTGAGTAAACCAGCCCACTTAAACCAAACTTGTTCTCTGCATCAAACTGAAGCCCAAATACTAGGTTGTGCACCTGGCTGTTAACCTGTCACCCAACCATTGGGCTCAACCTAAGCTGCCAATTGCTGGGCTGGAACCCAGTTCCACAAGGCTAATCGAACCCAAACTCGGGCTCAGAACATAATTGAGCCCACAGTTCCACTGGGGTGTACATTCCCACAATAAACCAAACTGAAGCCCAATAAACCAAAACCCTCTTAAACCAAACAAAGCCACTGTCCACTAGGCATCCCGCAAACTGGGCTTTGCATCACTTGGGCTTAGCTTCCCTACTTTGAGACATCATTAGATAACATGTTTGATGTGTGCTAGGCCAATAGTGCTTCTTTTGAGCCCAAATTTAGTTACTAGATCATGTCAGGATTTTGGTCTGCAACTGGGGATGAAAACAAATCCATTAGAGAGCTTGCTTACGGGCATGCTTCACCATATGAAACCCCCACAGACCATGATGATTTTAGGGAGTATTATGAGCCTTCTCAGGGCCCTGACCTTGAATACTCATACCCTAACCATCATGAGCACATGTATCAGTGGGGAGTTGAACAATTTTATACTCCCCCGACTCCTTGTTTACAATCACTAATGGAAACGCTCATGGAACAAAATGCTAGGCTTGAACTGAATGCAATGCATGATCATCCATATAGCAACATGTTTGAATCTCCCTTCTCTAGTGAACCTCATGCACAACCATGCAGTGAATATCCATATGAGGCATGCATACCCACTATTGAAGACTCTCCTTCCATTGAACAATGCTACATGTTCTTAAAGATGAACCTAATTCATTTAGAAAAAGAAGAATGGAGGGAAGTTCATGATAAGATGATTGTTGTCCCTAATGAAGAAAATCTTGAAAATAGTGTTTCTCTTCCTACTCATGCAACTGATATTGAATATAAACCTAATCTAGAGGAAAATGAGTACACTAGAAATGCTACAATTTTGAATAGGGAAATACATTTTTGTTATGATGATGATGATGAGGAGGAATATGATATGTTAGAAGAGCATGTGCATGCAGAAAATATGATGGAATCTTTTGGTTCGAGACGTTAGGCGTCTCTTCTCGTGAACCCTATGAATGATGCTTCTTCTAATATTCATACATGTGATGCTGATTTGGGGCCTGTGCAATTGTCCTGTGAAAGTGAGCATGCTATATCACCTGTTTCTTCTGATTATGTCATACATGAGAATGAACTTTTGAGTAATGATGATTATGACATGGAGATTGATGAACCTGTTTTATGCGAGTGAACATGATTTACCTTCTTCGACCTTAGGAAAGTGTGTGATGGTGCAAATACTCTTATACATGAAAACAACTTAGATGTACCTAATCTCTCTCCTAAGTCACAAATTGAAACTCCTCCACCAAACCTAGGTGTAGTTTGTAACAAAATTGCAAAACCAACTTTTCTGAAAATGCCTAACTTAGGCCTAGAGCTTTGTGCTTCCCAAGTCCTCTTGGACTATTTTGCATCAAAGTATAACATCTTTAGGGAACCACAGTTGGAATGTGTATGTCTGCCTGTTCTTAGCAAAACTCATTTTGAGTTAGACCTTGTGCATGATGTACCTTTAATTTTGCAAGATTTTGTGCTCAAAAACACATCTGTTGACAAGTTTAGGTTTGGGGGAAAATCATTCCCATATGCAGCCTTATTTCCACTCTCATTTTATATTTGTGTAAGGCTGTTGATGTTTGTACATATTTTCTATTGGGTTGATCCTCAACTCTTTAGATTGTTAGTATATGGTAAATTTTCATTGTATATAATCCAGTAGGACTTGTTAAATTTTTCTTTCTTGAATCGGTTGAGTCTTCTTGTACATATTTTGTGCTAATCCGATATGATTTCCGCTGAGAATATTGGATTCTAGCCTTGACTAATGAAGCTCTAACCTTGCTCCCGCCGACATCCGGTAATCTCTTCCCTTTTCTCTTATCAGCTTAGTTCTCATGGTATGTGACTGTTTAAATTTCTCTATCTGTTGACACATTGAGGACAATGTTTGATTTAGGTTTGGGGTGCATTTGCATTTGCATATAGAGTTTTTAGTCTTTTTTTTTCAAAAAAAAAAAATAATAAAAAAAAAAAATTAAAACTCTTTTTGTAAAAACCTCCAACTTTTAGAGATTTTAGAGTCACTAGCATGCTTCTAGCTATGTTTACATAGAGAGTCTGACCAAATAACAAGATTTCTTGGAAGTACCGGAGAACACAATCGGGTTTCTTAGTTGATTAGAGCGTTAAAGTTGGATTTAACCATACCGGAGGGCTAATTAGGTGTTGTTTAGATATTCGGTAGTAGAATTGTGATCACCCATAGTGAAGACTACCCAATTTACATCAAGTGAGGCACCAACCTTCAATTTTTTGCAACTTTCTAGAAAAGTCATTAGAGTGTGTGTCACCGTACGTCAATTCCGTGTAAGAATGGTGAGCTACCCAACTTCGCACCATTTTCAAAGACTACTTTTGATCTCTTGAGTGCTATTTTTGTCAATCATGAGGGTGACGTTTAAAGATGAAAACTCCTTCTAAATACCGATTTGTAGTTAGCATCACTCTCTCCTCTCAAAGAACATCAACAGATTCATAGAAACACATCATCGTCGGCAAGCGGAGCAACATCGAATATTTGAAGAAAAGTTGATATAGTCCAAGGTTACATACAACAAAAGAAAATAGGATGAGAATTAATGAAGTTTGTGAAATCAAGACAAGTGTAAAAAAAATTGAGTCTTATTGTTTTATTGTTATTTTCATTCCAAGTTTAAAAAAAAAAAAAAAAAAAAAAATGTGTTTGTCAAGTTTTTGTAAAGTTCAGAAGTTCGTCATCAACATTTGAAGACCGAAGACCGAAGATTGAAGACGTTTCTATGAATGCTGAGAGAGTAATGTTAATTTACGATCGGGTGAGAAGGTAAGTGAGTACTCCCATCCTTGCTAATGGTTGATTTCCTTTCTTAGAGATCATCAGAAAAAGATTCTTTTTGTCCACACTTCGTGGAGTCTCCAAATTATTTCGGAAGGTTATCCTTCTCACCTACAACGTGTGCGGGATTTCTCTCTTTATTCCCGCCTGCACACATGAGAGACTAAAAAGCGATCTTTTTGAGTGCAATTATCATAAAACCCTAATGGTGAGGCAGAAGTCGAGGCTTATGATCACAATCGAATCCGAATTCTTTCATATGGTATGGTTACTTCTCGCTCAGCACTTAAGGATGAGAATAACTTCATGTTACTAGCATGCAGAAACTCTATGTCCTCATAGCTTCTTGGAGGCTTGAGACTCTTTTACACTCAAGTTGGAGAAGGTTTTGTGGGTACACCTCAAACCCTCACGAGACTACAACTCGTCCACTAGGGACACCTAGGGATTTAAAGGCTTAGTGCATACGCTAAATGCATTCGAGAGACCCGCGACAGTGGTATAGTTAGGATTTCTTAATTTCTGTTTCACTTGAGGAAAAGTAAAATTCAGGTTTGGGGGTATTTGATGAGTGCCAAATAGTGCATATTTATACACCTTTTTATTGGCATTTACTCATCTTTTGTGCTTAGAAATCAGATATTATCCCAAATTATGTGTTTTCTTTGTTTTCAAGAATAAATATTTGTATTAATTAATTTTGTGTTTTTAGGTAAGAAATAAAGTTCGGAGGATCTGAGGAGCCAAAAGAGCAGAAAGCCAAAGCCCGCGCGCATCAGTTGCAACCCAACTTACAAGACATGGGCTTGAGATAGCCATGACCCGGATCCGAGCCCGTTCACCCCGAGCCGTTCAGATCGCGTCTAGCTACATCCTACGGTCGCTACAGCCTCTTCATCAACTCTTGATGCCTCCGCTTCACAACAAAACTCCCTAACCCTATACCCTATTCGACCAAACTCATTTCTTCTTCCTTCTTCTCTTTCTTCACCCAACAACTCTGCAGAACCCATCCTTCTCTCCTCCCTACCAGTCGCCGCCTGCAAAACCTCCACCTCCTTCTTCCCCATACCCATGGCATAGCTACCCCTTCACCACCACTCCATCTCTGCACCCGCACCAAAGATTCTCTCTCTCAATTATCTCTTTCATAGCTTCTCATCAACCTAGAAGCTAGGTTAGAGATAACTAGAGATAGGGTTTCTCATCAATCAATCAAGGGAGTTGTTGTAGCCGAATCGACAGAGGAGAGCACACGTTCAAGCAGTATGGGCGAAAGGGTATGACTGTTTTTGAGAAAATTAGGGTTTTGGGGAATTCTGTGCATGTATAAATAGAAGAGGTAGAGGATGTTTTTGGGGATGGCTGGGCTAGCCAGAGCACCAATTTAGGTTTAATTGTAGGTTAATTGTTGTTTTTGATGTTTTAATTTAGTTTGCTAGGGTTTCAATGAAACCCTAAGTCACTGTTATGATTTCAACTTTGCTTGAGTGTTCTTGAGTGCTTAATTTTATTAGATAACTTTAATTCTAACACCTCAATGCTTTTCTCTTACAATGCATGCCAAGTATACATTGTAGTTAGGTTATATCTGTGTTGAGTGTGTTTCAGCTCTTGCTTCAATCATTATTGCTAATTCTCTTGACTAGTTGTGCTTAATTAGACAACTAGTGCTCTAGGTTAGTACCTTAGTCATTAATTGAAGAATCACTAGGAGAAACTCCTTAGATAGGTGGTAGAATTGACAAACTACCCTTTGTCTTCCACAGAACAAGAATACTCCAACTAGTTGACACACAACATGATTTAGAGGTGGATTTGATAATCCCAAGCACCCATTTATTCTCACCGTTGTATTTCATTTATTTCATTGTCATAACTTCATCTCGGTCGCATCGACAACAACCAATATTGTGTTACAATTCTCTCGAACTCGCCTAGCAAGCCTTTGATCACACACAGCACCACAAGTCTCTGTGGTTCGACTCGTACTTGCCATGTCTTACATACTAGACACCGTGCACTTGCGGTTATTACAAGTAGGCATAAAATCTAAACACATTTCTCAGCCTACCAAACCGCGCTGCAAATCTCTCTGCCCTTGCGCTTACTAGTGCCTGCAGCGTTTCCTCGCGCCTCCACCGCTCCTCCATGTCAATCGCAGCTGAAAGTGTACAGATACGTCCTCTGGCAATACGAAGGTGTGAAATAGACATCCCCTGTATAGCACGGCCGACTTCGCAAAGCGGAAGATCGATCTTAGCCATTACATCTTCGTGTGCACGGTTTTCGGGCTTGTCAACTTCGAAACTTCTTTTCCGGGAAGCAACAGAATGATCGTCCGCCGCTTCCATGATAAACTGCAAAGGAGAGGAGGTTATGAGCGCACACAAAAAAAAAAAAAAAAAAAAAAAATCAATCGATCAGTCAATCAGAAGATCAGAGCAATACCTGATATGTGGAATAAACGACCGCGAGAGATGATTCTTTATAATCTCGCAAGTCGACAGAATCCCATGAGGAAAAGAAGTTTTTACTTGCCACCTATGAAGGCTGCTAATTCGGGATAACAATCAACGAGGCTTATCAGATATACCTGAGGGAAGACGTGTATGATAAAAGAAGTACACATGAAGAAGGGACCGAGCTCAGATATATGCAAGAGGAACCAAAGCGACTCACCAGACCAAGTCATGTTTCCTTCGCATCCTTAATCAGAACCAACCAGTTCTAGGGCAACGCCTGACGATGTGAAATTATCCGGTAAATATGTATTCACTTTAGCTTGTTCATTTCAGTATATAAATATGCCACCATCTCATGCCTACCCCACAATAGTGTAACCATTATGTGCTAGGCAGGGGACTTAATGTTGATGGTGGGTTTTCATTTGAGGTTAAAATTGTAAAACCGGAAAAATTATGCTACCGACATCTTGTAAAAGATAAAGCCATTTATAAGTGTTGGATACTCCCTCACTTAATTCACCAAGAATGGAGCATGTGGCAACAATCCCATTCTGTGAATACATGAAATTCCTCCAGGTTGGAGCATGTGGCAACAATCCCATCCTGTGAATTTCATATCAGCCTTGTATTTCCAGTACTCATTATCAGTGTGGCATGACGACTGAGTGTTACTCTTACGAGTAACACGAACCTCCAAGCACTATAATGAAACCATGTATGAAATACCCGTACAGGCTGACTCTCGGTGTGTTATACTAGCCCGATTGAGCCCTCTCGGTGTGTTATACTAGCCCGATTGAGCATCCGGATTGACCGTATCAGTCCGGATATGATCGCAGTCATCCAACTCCATAAGCATGATTGGATGACCCGGATCAATTCCATCACCCCCAAGCGGTATGGAATATCCATCTGCCGAACCAATGCGGAACCCGCACGATCGGCCATTGGCCTAGCTTGCCAAAAACGTTCATACCAAGCATTATGGACTGGAAAACCCTAAATTAGGGTTTGCGGCATATTACATGTGTCGCAAAACAGTCTCAACCATCCATCTTCGCAGGTATAGATGGAGGGTGTAGATGTAGATTCAAAGGGCCCGAGCATGTCAACACGATCACCGTGGGCCTTTTACACACTTGACCAATCGGTCAAGACCAACCATGTTTGGTCGTGACAAAATCGTCGCCCAAACAAGAGAAGACGCGCGCTTTGAAACCCAAAATTAGGGTTTTGAGCATCACGAGCGTCCATCTTCTCCTAAGATAAACGGAGGGTCCAAGATTAGATTAAGTAGGTCCTGGTCATACCAAAGATGACCACCGTGGACCCATCTATTCCCTAACCCAATCGGCCAAGGCATATCATGCCTGGCTAATCCAAAACGCACGCTCAAACTAGCGTGGTCACACCTCCCAAACCGCAAACTGATCTCGACCACTCAACTTCGCCGGACGATTTGGATGGCTCAGATCACGTTTAATTTTCATGGGATATTCAGGTATAGGCGTGAAAATCAGCCTACCACCTTCACACCAGGCCAATCGGCCAAGACCGACCAAGATTGGTCGTCTTGGAACGTGCGCCTGAAGAGGGCGTGATGTGCAGCCCTTGCGGCACTAGTTTATGGTCGCAAATCGATCTCGACCACTCGATTTCACCGGATGAATTGAGTAACCCAGATCATACTTTCGTGAGGTAATGGGGTACAGGCGCCTACACCATCATGCCGTCTACACTCATATATGGTCGGCCTGGCCAAGGTTGTATCCCATGCTTGGTTTCGACCAAGCTGAAGAGTGATGCCTGCGCACCTCTTCAAAACCCTAATTTCATTAACGGTCGCAGATGAGTGTCTCAAAGATCATCTCATCCGTCCAACTTCACCAGACTTGGTTATACAACCCCGGTCGAGTTAGTTAGTCGATAGGCGTCATTACCCATCACTTTACCACACCATGATGCAGTACTGCATAAAATACACACGATACTTCACAAGTATCAACTTCCCCGAATAACACAATTATTCAAATCAAGCATTACATGCTACCTATCGTGGATCCACGATCCACACATTCCAGACATCAATCATGTCACAAACTGGGGGGATACATACTGGGATATTGGTCTGGCGGTTTACAGCGTGCAGCGTGCAACGCGCCATCACAAGAACGTGTTAGAAAGTCATGGACGGTTAGAGATGAACAGGAGAAGTGGGCAAGACTGGTCGTGTGGCACCGACGCACAACTCCACTACTCCATCACTCCACTTCCTCCACTTCCCACGAGAGACGTGAATAAGGCTCAGTGACTTGTATAAATAGCCTCTCCGCCCTATTTCCAAACAACGGAGAAAAACAACAAGAAAACACCCAGAGCCTGCTTACACCAATCGTAAGCTTGTTCACTTTCCTGTTACAAGTCATAAGCAAGTCTACACCTTCACAATCTCAACACCTTCTTCGCTTCCCTCCCTAAGATCAACCCCATCTCCTTCACTTTGTGACCGAAACAAGTCTGGAACGGCCATTTCTTGGTTTAGGCCGGACTTGCACAGATTGATCTCTCGAATCTACAAGCACTCACCGCGCAGTGCATTTGTTTAAGGTTTAAATTCATTCCTCATCCACACCCCAAATTACCAAATTCTGTAGGAGTAGTTTTCACCCATAAACAGGTGGTTACTGTTGTTTGAGCAAGGACAAGAATAGCAATGGGTTCTGAGTTTGATGCAGTGAGGCTGTGATGGTGTTGATGATGTTCAAATGTGGAGATTCAGGTGCAGGTGCATTAGTTGGAGTGCGGTTGTGTGTGAATAATCCGATACTGGTAGAGTTTATGCTACAAGAACAAGACAGTAGTGGTGATATTCATGGGTTTGTATTGGTGGAGGTACTGGATCCAGTGGATTAGATGGCTGTTGTTGATCTTGGGTTGAATTGCAGGGAGTTATGGTTCTGGTGAAAGCGCAGGGTTTGCAGAGATGATTGCTATGTCATATGAGTTACAGGGAGAGTTAGGTGCTGATAATGAAGCAACAAATTGGAGTGAAGCTTATATGGTGGTTGTAAGCTACAGAAGTTGCAGTGGTGGCAATGAATGACAGGTTTGAGCAAGCTGATGCTAAGATAGTGCAGGTTATGAAATTACAGTGGGGCTATAGATTGATGAAGCTACATGAAAGTGTAGATGGTGCTACTGCAGTTATAGAGGGTTGAATGGACAGAACTAAAGCTGCAGCTGTGAAGAAGGTACGCCATCACGGCTGGGATTGAAATTGGTAATGCACACTGGATTGTGCAATGGCTCAGGCCTTGGCCAATAAAACCAGTCAGTCTAGTTAGCACTCTAACTCAGACCCTGACTCATCGAGTTAGACTTTGACTCGGTCTGACTATCCGAGTTGACTTGTCTGACTGGTGACTGTTAACCTTTGACCGGTCATCGGAGGTATTTTCCGCGCCGGATTCCGACCAATTTCCGGCCATAATACCAGTTTTCCGGCGAGAGTTTTTGGGTCATATTTTCTACATGGGTTTTTCTCGCATATGGGCTTGGTGGATTTCTATCTATTGGACTTTGAAGACTAGACCTAATTTTGGAACAAGAGGAGCTATAAAAGAGAAGTTTTTCTACAACTTTATCACGTATTATTCTTGGAAGCTAAGGAGAGAGCCACTTTTGTTTACGCTACTAGGGTTTGCTTTTGTTCATCTTCTTCTTTATTCAATTGATATTTTTGTGATGAACTCCATAGCTATGAGTAGCTAAATTCTATATTATTGGTTAAGGATGTAGTTTTATTTCTAAAACTTGTGCTTGATTTATGTATTAGTTTTCTCTCTTGATTATTGTTTAAATCTCTACTGTTTTTAATAATCACATGATTGATGTATTGTGATAGGACTAAGATGTTTGGTTAGTTAAGTGGCCAATTAATTGAACTTGCATCCTTGTCCATAGCTATTTTAGGGTTTTTCATCGAGCGATAACCCTGAATACAAGTAGGATGATATGTTTACGGTTTGTAGTGATACACTCTCGTGATCATATATAGAGTTTGACCATTGTCCGAATTGTTATGCGCAATGTATGACAATTGCATTGATTAGCCTATTTCTGAAACTTAATGCTCCTAGGAATTGAACTTAATTAGCGCAAGGCGTTAGGTTATTCTTTAGGTAGAACTCACATACGCAGCTCTAATGTGTGTGTTGATGAACTTAGGAAATTAATAGATTATCTTGCTCTCTTGATTCTCTAGGCTTTTGATGATAAAAGAGATTAAATTGTAATTCTAATCATATTTGCAAGCACATGTCTAAGATTGAAGATGAATTCCTTGACCAATATCTTTCTCTCATTGATAACTTTCTTCAATTTATTTTGTTTTTAATTTACTTTTATTGTTTTCTTAAAAAATCAGAAAACCCCCAATTGGTTACTTTAAGAAATTGAATACATAATAACTACAACTGCCTCTCTGTGGAAACAAACTCTTTCTTATCATATACTTTAGGAAAGTGAAATTATTTTTGACGCATACGACAGCGATCACTTGATTCCCTTAGTTGATATCACCCACAACTAAGAGTTGCTACGACCCAAAGTCGAAGACTTTAATAAACAAATCTGTATCACACAGAAAAGTCTACATGAATAGATAAATCTGTCTCCCACAGAAATACCTACGAGTTTTGTTCCGTCTTTTGATAAATCAAGGTGAACACGAACCAATTAATATACCGGACTTAAATTCCCGAAGAACAACCTAGAAATATCAATCACCTCACAATAATCTTAATCAACTAGCGAAACAAGATATTGTGGAATCACAAACGATGAGACGAAGATGTTTGTGACTAATTTTCTATCTTGCCTATCAGAGAAATTAATCTCGAGCCAATTTTACAATTGTACTCAATACGATAGAAACAACAAGATCAGATCACGCAACTACAGAGAAAATAGTTGGGTCTGGCTTCACAATCCCAATGAAGTCTTCAAGTAGTTAACCTACATGGTCTCGGTAGAAACCTAATGTTAAAGGAGAATCGAATCTAGCTTATACAACTAGTATCACACAAGAGGTGTGGGGATTAGGTTTCCCAGTTGCTAGAATTCTACTTTATATAGTCTCCAAATCAGGGTTTGCAATCTAAGTTACCTTGGTAACAATGCATTCAATATTCACCGTTAGATGAAAACCTTATTAGATTCAAGCTAATATCTTTCAACCGTTAGATCGAACTTAGCTTGTTATACACAAATGAAATGCACGTTCATTTAGGTTTGTGTAACCGTACCTAAACGTGTACACCTAGTTGGTTCAACAATAGTTAACCAAATGGTTAGCCATATGAGCACTTTCATTTCAACCTTATTCATCTTCACCATAACTAGTTCAAATGACTTTAAAGAACTAGTTAGAGAGTTGTTCAATTGCTTATATCTCATAGAAGTATATAAGACACAATCGAAGCAAAAACGATTTGATTCACTCGAATCGATTCATGAACATTATAACCACGGTTTGCAAATATGCATTCCTTAGTTTATATATGTCTTAGTTCATGAATAACAGTTTTTAGAAAATAACCCACTTAAGTACGCATACCGGTACGCAGACTTAAGTACTCGGATTGAGTTTGTTTTCAGTTCACAAACTCCAGCAGAAATTCACGAGATGTGAACTTCCGGCAGTACGCGTACAGGTACGTGGACTTTAGTTCCGGTTATCCTGAGCAGCAAAGTACGCATACTTTGGTTCAAGGATTATGGACTTACACACGTATGAGTTATCACATAATGTTTATATCCAACCATGGTTATATATTCTAAACTCTCATTTCAATCATTGAAACATTCTTAGAGGATGTTAAATAGAGGTTATTCACACACTATTTTTCATCAAAGCAATTTTCAAGATATTTAAATAATCAACATGACTTTCGTCTCTTGTAAAGATTAACTTGGCCAAAGCGAAAGCTTACCAACACATATTTCGAGAAATAGATAAGCAAGATAAACTTGGCTCGAAATAGCAAATGTGTATAATCGAAGTCTATATAGCAATACGACTTTTGTCTCAAGATAGGAGATAGAGTAGATAGACTTTTGAGTGATAGATAAGTTCAAGTCTCCACATACCTTTTAGTCGATGAAGTTCCACCAGTTCCTTGAGTAGTTCTTCGTCTTGTATGATGAACGTCGTGGAGTCTAAAGCTCTACTACACTTTCTATCCTAGTCCGAGACTTAGCTATAAGTTGACTAGAAATTAAGACTTATAGTTTTGGCAACTAAACTTGACAAACAAACTTGAGATAGCAACGCTTGCGAGTTCGACCGAGCAGTGCTCTAACAATCTCCCTCTTTGTCAATTTTAGTGACAAAACTATCAATACATATGGAATACAAAATAAATAAACTTTGCAGCTTCTCTTCCACATGCATGATCTCCTTGGTTCTTCAACATTACTCGAAATCTTCGTCACTTCCAAGTACTCCAATGATTCCAAAGATATTCAATGCAGCATCATCATTGTTGAAGATCCGTAGCCATAACAATGAGAAAACAAAAGCTCTCAATCATTGTTATACATTGTCATAGTATTATTACACAGCATCAAAGTTCAATTGTATCACAACTTTGACAACAATACTATGGTTAAATGTATCACTCCCCCTTATTCAATACTCATCTCACATAAAAACCACTCCCCGTTACATAATGATCCGAAAAATATATGTATTTGTAGTGTGAACTACAT
The DNA here is from genome assembly GCA_023531295.1 of Papaver armeniacum. Classification (NCBI taxonomy): domain Eukaryota; kingdom Viridiplantae; phylum Streptophyta; class Magnoliopsida; order Ranunculales; family Papaveraceae; genus Papaver; species Papaver armeniacum. The sequence goes on along the minus strand of JAJJWW010012357.1, from coordinate 425,235 downwards.
TAATTCTCCCCATTTTTGTCAATAAAATTGGCAAAGGTACGAAAACTAGTGGGATCCTAATGAAATTTTCATAGAGACACTTCATGACCAAAAGAAAGCACATATCAACTTTTTAGATGCAATCATATAGCCGAAACTAAATGCATTCATCAAGGAGTTTATAAAGATACAAGATAACCCCTATAATATTCTACACGACAAAGATTTGGCAACTAAGCACAAGTTCAATTAAGAACTCTCCCCCATAAAATGTCATTCCCGAAGGAACAACAAGAGCGACCTTACTTTCACAAGAAAAAAAGGATTTTTTTGGACATAACAAATCACATACGAATATGAATTTGTATCCAAAGTACTCAATTAAATTAACCACAAGAGAACCCATGATTAATTTAATCGGAAATGCTCAACATAAGAAAACTTACGGAGCCGCATAGTATATACATAAAAAATATGGATCAGGGAAGATCAATACTGCGGAATAAACAAAGATTCATTCTATCTTTCATCACTATTTGCACAATGACATATAATAGACTTAATCTTTGTAAACAAAAGCTCATCCTTTCTTCCATCAATATTTGCATAATGACATAAAAGGCTTAACTTTTGTTTGTCAAAAGTTCATTCAATCTTTTATCAATACATGCATATCGACATATCAAAGACTTAACTTTTGACCACGTATAGGACAATCATAGTTCACGTACGCAAACACACATATCCCATAACAGTTTGCAATATATATAACCATAAAGGTTAATACTACAAAATCATCTTCCAAATAAACTTTAGAATTTAAACAAATAAATCTAAAAACATTGAAGATGAAAATCGTTGGACATAGCTATGTGTAATCACAATAATGGTTATTCCAAACTCTAGTTATTCTTCTTAAAAACACAAGAATAAAATTCTCATAAGAAGTTTTACTAGGCAAAATAAAACAGAACCTAAAGCCCAAATAAGATCGATAAACCATGAAACAACTAATCATCATCTTCATCATCGGAGACCATAAGAGTGGCTTGGATCTTATCCATGTCTTCCTTAATTTCTGGGAACTTAGTGGCGATCACAAGTAATTGTTCTTGCATGCACTTTACCTTTGCACTAATCTTATCAACACCTTTAAGAATTTAGTGAAGAAGATTCATGGAGGAAATATCACATGAGCCATCAAGGTTGTCACATCTTCGTCTCTTGCAAGCATTCTCCTTCATACGTTTGAAGGTACATGGAAGAACAACCTTGGGAGTTCCAATGGAGTTGCCAATCGGAGCAATGGAGAAGGTGCGACAAATTTTCTCAATCAAGCATGAATAGCCTAACTTCTTGTTGGGAGAAGTCATTGACAACATTTGATAAATGATAAACCCACAAATGTCGATACTTTGAGTTCCCTTCTCAAGGAAATAGACCAATTCAGCAAACTCACGACTCCAACGAGAATTCTCAATCGTGGAGGGACAAAGATTAGATATACCAAGTTTTCCTAAGGACATCAAAGGAAGACCAAGATTATTGGTAGGAAACTTTCCCATATTCCAATCCACACTCTTACCACAGAGACCAATAGAAATGGTTTCATGAGAAGGTGTTTCATCACTTGGTCTTGGCAGGCAAAAACTCCCTAAGGGAATTTTAGTGATCCTTTAAATCAACTCTTTATTCACAAGAATCCTTTGTCTATTTATCATGGTCTTGAATTCCATGTCATTACAATTAACATCATAGATGTTAGCATAGAAGATTCTAGTAAGAGTGTCAAATCCTTCACCAAGACCATCAAAGATGTTACCAAGATTGAATTTTTCAAAACAAATCAAATCCTCTTTATGTCCACTAGTAAAATCCAACTTCTTTTCTAGAATAAACCCTTTAGAAGAAATTATTTCAAAAACATTCTCAAAAGAATCATTGACAAATCTAATTCTAATGGAATTTTGGTCTATAGGTAAATTCATGCTAGAAGAAGATGAAGAACCCAAGTTTTTTGAACCCTCTTTTGAAACCTTGAAATTCTTCATGAGATCTTAAAAATCAAGAGATTAGTGGAAGAGATGACTTACTTGATACGTTTTTGAAAAACCCTTTTACTCCTTTTGTCCTCCAAGGATGATTAATGGAGAAATCATAAAAACCCTAAAAACGTTCACGAACGCGGACAAGTAGGGAGCAAGAACAAGGTACGCGTACCGCTTCTTTTATAAACCCAAGCATGGGCTTGGACCCGTTTCTGAACTGCGACCCACAAGAGGAACGTATGATTTCTTAGGTGTTATAGACACCGAGGTTAAGCATCTAGTTGTTGATGGTGGTTTTTAGTTCAGGGTTAAAATTGTGAAACCCTGTATTTGATGAGGAATCATTCTGCAAAGAAGATTGAGCCATTTAAAAGTGATGAGTGCCCAAGCTTCTTTACTTAAATATGTATTGAGCAATTCAGTATATTTATGTGAAATTTATCCAGAATGGTCCGTGTAGCAACAACCCCAAATATTCTGTAAATTTCTGAGTATTTTCCTATGCTATGTTCCCCAGCTGAACCCTTAGTATTGGTATGACATGACAATTAGTTTTCAATCGCAGCTGAGTAGCACGAATTTCCCGGAGTATCAAAGTTAAGGTCTGCATGAAAATGCTCAATCAGAAGACGCGCTAATTGCTCTCTGAGAATAAAATAATTTCGTGTCAACACACAGAATTTGTTAAATTTTTTCAAATTTTGTGATAACTCACAAGATTCAAGTTTTCGGCCTAATTAATTTGCGAACATTAGGTCTTTTGTGCCTTGTCCAAATATCTTGAACCCTATTAGTCGAGGCCAAACCTAGGTAAGCTAGGAAACCGATCCGCCATGGAGATAGTATGAGCAAAGTCCTACCAGAAAACAAGAAACAAAAGAGGAATTGTGGAAAATAAGAGCAATGACAAAAGAGGCGCGGCCATGCCACATAGCCGGCCAATCCGCTCCAATAGGCGCTCCATGTTTCTCTTGTCGGCCTCGTCTCCGATCGACCAATCATGTCGCTCTAAATGCGCCACACCCATTTAGAATGAGGCCGGACCCATGCTGCTTGCCGGCCCCCTTTTCATCGACCAATCAGGACGCTCTAAATGCGCCACACGCATTTAGAATGAGGCCGGACCCCTTTACATCGACCAATCAGGTCGCTCTAAATGCGCCACACGCATTTAAAATGAGGCCGACCCCATGCTGCTTGCCTGCCCCCTTTCCATCGACCAATCAGGTCGCTCTAAATGCTCCACACGCATTTAGAATGAGTCCGGCCCCATGCTGCTTGCCTGCCCCCTTTCCATCGACCAATCAGGTCGCCCTAAATGCGCCACACACATTTAGAATGAGGCCGGCCCCATGCTGCTTGTCGGCCCCCTTTCCTATCGACCAATCAGGTCACTCTAAACCCGCTACACGCATTAAAAAGACCAAACTGCGCCGAATAGTCGCCATGCAAATTAGATAATCAAATAGCAAAACCGCGCCAACATGCTAATTGGCAGGCCATTCCGCGGCAGCAACATGCCAACGTGCCATAACAGCGCAGCCGCGTGCTACCTACTTTTGTTTGTAGCCAACGCCATAACAAACCCTAACCAAGGTATTCTGAACTCTTGGTTTAGCGGCATTGGTCGAATCAAAAGGAAACCCTAATTCCTAATCGTGGCCTAAATTGTGCTGCTTCGACCCCACAACATGCCACAAGCCATGTGGGACCCAGAAGACCCTAAAAATGGTGTCACACTATGGCCACCCATGGCTATCCTCGCGCCTATGGTCGTTCCCACACTATGGCCTTGCCATAATTTCTTTGACGCGGCCATGGCACTATCCGCACAAAAAATGTCACCGTGCCGTGGCCACATGCCACACACGCTAATTAGGGTTGCGGCATGTCAAACCCTAATTTAGGAAGGGCCGCTACGCCAACCATGGCACAATGCTACTGGCAGGCGCCATTGCGCCACTATGACAACTGACAGGCGCCATTACGCCGTTATGCCACTACTGGCGCCAACAAGATGTAGCCATAATCAACGGTCACCCCTTTCCATAAATTACAATCTCATCCGTCTAACTTCGCCAGCCGAATTGGCCGGTCTAGATTAAATTTTAGGCGACCAATAAGATGTTATCATAGTCGCCACGATATTTTATGAGCATTGGCTTCACACATAACTTAGTTGTTTAACCTAATAGCTGCCACATGCTGTTCTTTGCGGCAAGCCTCATGACTTGGATCATCACACATGACCACCCGCCACTTAGCTTGCGCACGATTAGTCAGAATAACTAGGTCTTGCACACAAGACCCACTCAGCAATCTGCTGCACATTTTCCATGAAAATACTCGAGACATAAAACATGTCACAAACTGGGGGATGATCATCAGGGTATTGGTCTGGCGATTTACAACGTGCGGCGTGCAACACGCCAATTATAAGAAAGTGTCAAGAAAGCGGGCAGTTAGTGGCGGCAAGAAGTAGTGTGTGTAAAATAACCTGTTTCCTTCATAGTGGGGACGTGGTTTCTAGCATTTACACGTTACCCCGCTTCTCCATCACTCAACTACTCCCACTTCCTACGAGATTAGGGTGCGTTCAATTATGACTTGTATAAATAGGTTTCTACATATTTCGACCAAACACAGACTTTTTGGTTAACAACAACACAAGTTTCCAGAAAAACACAAAAGAACTGATAGCTTACATTCCGCGAGCCAGTTCCACATTCTGATACAAGTCATAAAATAGCAACACCTTCAGAATTAACCATTCTGGTCTCAACACCTTCTTTGCTTCCCTCCCTAAGACCAACCCTTCTCCTTCACTTTGTGACCGAAACAATACTGGAACGGCCATTTCTTGGTTTAGGCCAGGATTGTACAGATTGATCTCTCGAATCTAAAGTACTCCCGTGCAGCGCATTTGTTTAGGTCTAAATTCGTTCTCATCAACACACCCAAATTTACCAAAACCGGCAGAAACAGTTTTTACCCCAAAACACTAGCAAAAGCACATAAGTGTGAAAAAAAGATGCAGTGGAAAGCTATTTTACAATTACCCTGAAAATGATCACTAACCCAAGTACAAACAAATAAAACCGTTCTTGCCCCATTTCAAGATATATACAAATGGGGTAGTGCCAACAAGTTACCAAGTGGCGAGATATGCAGAGAGATCCTCATGCATCATTTCCGTTAATATTTGTGAACAGTACCAGTGGTATAATCATAGTAATGATGATAATCAGGGATAACAGGGTTTCCTAACTTTCTTTTCATATGATCAGAAAGAAGTTTCTTCCGATGTCTTGAACCTGTGTCAACAATACGGGAACCCGTTTTATTGGACTCACTTGTGTTGACAAAGGTTTTAGTTTGTACATCATGATCATGTACATAACTTTTTTCTGACCGATTCTTATTCTTAACAGAGTTAAGCTTCTATAAAAACCTAAAAACGTTTTCAAATGCTCTAAATAGATCTTTGTCAATTGATCCATCACGATAGTATTCTTCAAAAATATTAAGAGTTAATCTAGTGAGACTCCATATCTTTGAGCGTAAAGAACGTTTTTCAAACTTCCTTCCTTTTTAGTTTTTATTTTAGATTGTTTCTCATCATCTAACTTCTCCAAGGTCTTGGATGGAATGAGATTATTATGAGGAACCGGAGGTTCTATCCATAATATTCTCTGAACAATCTTTAAGGAATTCTGGGTTGCATTACAGATGCCAAGAGCAAGTTTTCCAAAGAAATTTCCCATAAGGGTAAACTTTTAAGGATCAGTCAAACACAAACTTATTAGATTTATAGTGTTTGCCTGCTCTGATACCAATTGAAAAAGTGGGGGTACAACAACCTCACCCAATAATTTGCTTAGCAATATGTATGGACTAACTCCAATATACTTTTAAGAGAATCAACTAGAAAGTCAGACTCAATCTTAATAAAAACTATATCAAAGAGTTATATCTCAATTTCTCAATTCAATACTTACTCAAGCAAATAGAAAACTGCGAGTTTAATTGAATACAAGAGAAATTAACTTGAACGGTACCAAAGACCAATGTTCAAGTATCAATCAATTTCAATCAACAACCAAAGGTTGGATTTACCAATTGATCGATTCAACGCACAACCTGTGATATTTCAATTATATAACAAAATATAATGTGGAAAAGAAATAACACAGACACCAGAATTTTGTTAACGAGGAAAACCGCAAATGCAGAAAAACCTCGGGACCTAGTCTAGATTGAACACACACTGTATTAAGCCGATACAGACACTAGCATACTACAAACTTACTTCGGTCTGGACTGTAGTTGAAACCCAATCAATCTCACATTGATCCAAGGTACAGTTGCGCTCCTTACGTCTTCGATCCCAGCAGGATACTACATACTTGATTCCCTTAGATGATCTCACCCATAACTAAGAGTTGCTACGACCCAAAGTCGAAGACTTTAATAAATAAATATGTATCACACAGAAAAGTCTACAAGAATAGATAAATATGTCTCCCACAGAAATACCTACGAGTTTTGTTCCGTCTTTTGATCAATCAAGGTGAACAGGAACCAATTGATATACCGGACTTATATTCCCGAAGAATAGCCTAGAAATATCAATCACCTCACAATAATCTTAATCGACTAGCGAAACAAGATATTTTGGAATCACAAACGATGAGAAGAAGATGTTTGTGACTACTTTTCTATCTTGCCTATCAGAGAAATTAATCTCGAGCCAATTTTACAATTGTACTCAATATGATAGAAACAGTAAGATCAGATCACGCAACTACAGAGAAAATAGTTGGGTCTGGCTTCACAATCCCAATGAAGTCTTCAAGTCGTTAACCTACAGGGTCTCGGTAGAAACCTAAGGTTAAAGGAGAATCGACTCTAGCTTATACAACTAGTATCACACAGGAGGTGTGGGGATTAGGTTTCCCAGTTGCTAGAGTTCTCCTTTATATAGTCTCAAAATCAGGGTTTGCAATATAAGTTACCTTGGTAACAAAGCATTCAATATTCACCGTTAGATGAAAACCTGATTAGATTCAAGCTAATATCTTTCAACTGTTAGATCGAACTTAGCTTGTTATACTCAAATGAAATGCACATTCATTTAGGTTTGTGTAACCGTACCTAAAGGTGTACACCTAGTTGGTTCAACCATAGTTAACCAAATGGTTAGCCATATGAACACTTTCATATCAACCTTATTCATCTTCACCATAACTAGTTCAAATGACTCAAAAGAACTAGTTAGAGAGTTGTTCAATTGCTTAGATCTCATAGAAGTATATAAGACACAATCGAAGCAAAAACGATTTGATTCACTCGGATCGATTCATGAACATTATAGCCACGGTTTGCAAATATGCATTCCTTAGTTTATATATGTCTTAGTTCACGAATAACCGTTTTTAGAAAATAACCCACTTAAGTACGCATACCGGCACGCGGACTTAAGTACCCGGATTGAGTTTGTTTTCAGTTCACAAACTCCAGCAGAAATTCAGGAGACGTGAACTTCCGTCAGGTTGCGTACAGGTACGCAGCCTTTAGTTCCGGTTATCCTGAGCAGCAAAGTATGCATACTTTGGTTCAAGGATTATGGACTTACACACATATGAGTTATCACACAATGTTTATATCCAACCATGGTTATATATTCTAAACTCTCATTTCAATCATTGAAACATTCTTAGAGGATGTTAAATAGAGGTTATTCACACACTATTTTTCATCAAAGCAATTTTCAAGATATTGAAATAATCAACATGACTTTCGTCACTTGTAAAGATGAACTTGTCCAAAGCGAAAGCTTACCAACACATATTTCGAGAAATAGATTAGCGAGATAAACTCGGCTCGAAATAGCAAATGTGTATAATCGAAGTCTATATAGCAATACGACTTTTGTCTCAAGATAAGAGATAGAGTAGATAGACTTTTGAGTGATAGATAAGTTCAAGTCTCCACATACCTTTTAGTCGATGAAGTTCCACCAGTTCCTTGAGTAGTTCTTCGTCTTGTATGATGAACGCCGTGGAGTCTAGAGCTCAACTACACTTTATATCCTAGTCCGAGACTTAGCTATAAGTAGACTAGAAATCAAGACTTATAGTTTTGGCAACTAAACTTGACAAACAAGCTTGAGATAGCAATGCTTGCAAGTTCGACTGAGAAGTGCTCTAACACACACAAATTACTAGGATCGGTCACACCAATTACAAATATCGATCATACCTCTCAGGTGATTACTTATGATCAGTTACACTAATTAATCATAACTAGTCATGCCAAATCATAAGTCAGGCATTGTGATTAGTTGTACCAAGATACATAACAAAGTTACTATCGGTTCTACCATCTCATACATATTGTTAATCCAAATATTTGCAATGAATAGCCGTACCAATAAGCCTAGCGATTTCCCTTTCGATTCATAAAACAAGTTCATGAATGTACTTCCTTTAAACAAATGTAAAACATTGTTTCCTAGGATGAAATCTTCACCTTTACACATTCACATAATCATAACAACATTCATAAGATTATGTCGATGTCATATCTACGAAGTTCAAAAGATAAGTGTTATACTTCGTAGTCTAATTCCCTTATACTATGATCATGTGATCATGTCTCACTACTAGAGTAATATATCCAATATACAGCTTCGCAGTTATGTTTTCAATATAGCACGACTTGAAAGATACGTTAGGAATGAAACAGTTCAAGTTAATATTACTAACCTCAAGAGGAAGGATGATATCGTCGTTGTAGTTCGTTACTTCTTCACGTTCTTCAGGTCTTCAAGTAATACTTGTATGTCTCAACAATCCTAGACTTTCGAGTCTAACCTAAACGAAGTTTTCTCTAGTACATAATCAAGCGACTCTTAGATGAGTTTTGACTCACTAAAATATGACAACCAAACTTGACATACCAACGCTTGGTGGGTTCAACCGATCTATGCTCTAACAATCTCCCCCTTTGTCAATTTTAGTGACAAAACTCTTAATACATATGGATAAACAAATTACAAGAATATTCATTATACATACGCTTGATTCCAAGTTTCAACAGCATAATAACCTGCATATATCCAATCAATAAATGTCGCTATTGACATTTGAATAACAAAGCTTATACTCCCCCTAAAGGTAATATAGGTAGATATTCTATCCGAACATCTTTGTTATTCCCATTTTGTAGTACAAAATTACTACACAACAATATGATATGTTTCTCCCCTTTAGTCAATGATTTACTCTTTCGTTAGATATAACATTTAAGCACAATTGTCCTTTCCTTAGTGATTTCAAATCACTTGTTTACTCCATATATATCTCCCCCTTTTTGTCACAAAATGACAAAGGTTCGAGCAAATAAAGGTCAAACCGAAAGGATCTTACAAATCTAAAAGACTTGTAAACAACCTATAAGAGTTAAGCACGAAGGTTTCACATACCACTTTAGATAACCAATATTAAAACCGAAACTACAAGTAATTTAGTTTTAATATGTTATCAAGGAAAACTATTGCCCGAAGCAATTTTCCCTAATACTTTAACAATTCGACTAAGAAACTTAATTCTCTTGTTAAACCGATTGTAAACATACAATCGCTTATTTCGATAAGACCAAAATAAATATTAGAATTAACTTTATTTCTCTCATGAGGCTCTAATTATTCATAAAATAACTTAGACCTTTCTCTTTAGACAAGACAAACACTAGGTTAGTTGACTAGTTTTTCTTGTCAAGGCATTCGATTAGACTTGAATAACTGAATCCTTCAATTTGATAAGTCTAACTAAGATCAGAATTAACTTAGTTTATCTTATCCGGAATCAAATTAGACTAAACAAATGATCCCGTATTTCGTTAAGTAATAAACAATACATACAAACCAAAAAAAATTGACTTGCACAATTATTCTTAACCGGAAGCAATTGAAACAAACATAGACATTATAACACCGCAATTGCACCGAAATTTCGTTAAGCAAATACCCAACAATAAAAAAGATACCAAACAATAAGCCAAATAAATTTACACAGTTTTTCTTGACCGAAAACAATTGAATCACTGATCGTGTGTCAATCCGTCAAAAATAATTTCACTTTCTTACGCACTAAATTTAAATGAAGCACAAGGTAAGGAAGAGTTCGTATCCACAGAGAGGCGTTTGTTGTTATGTAAATTTCAGTTTCTAAAGTAACCCAAGGTATGTTTGTTGTTTAAGAAATAAAAAGTAGTTGAAAGCAAAGTAAATAATTTGAGAAATCAATAAGGAGAAGATATTGGTCAAGGGATAGTATCATTCACAAACATGTATTTTCATCAATGATTAGAATTGGTATTTAATCTCGTATTTATTAAAAGTCCTAGGATACCTTGATCGCAAGTATAACCCGTTAATTCCCTGTTTTCATCACAACCACATTAAAAGATGCATATGTGAATTCTTCGTCGAAAGCAACCTAAAGTGTAAAAGCACAATTAAGTTTAACTCCCTAAGAGCATTAAGTTTTATGGAATAAGACTCATCAATGCAAACGAATGTGTAAAAGCACTAGACGTTTTAACAAAAGTTATGACTCACTTGTGACTAATTGGATGTATCACTACAAGCACTAACCACAATTATGCTACTTAGAATCAGGGATAAACAACTTTTTCGTATTGAAAACCCTAATATAGCTCTAGAGATGAACACAAATCGGATTGATTCCGGACTCAACCTAACAAGTTTTCAAATCTTATAACACTATTAATTGTGAATCACAAACAATAATTACTTTGAGACAAAACTAATTCATTGAATCAAAAGCATGTTGAGAAATCAACTTTTATCCCATAACCAATAAGATGTTTAGCTACTCATAGCTATGGAGTTCATCATCATCAATATTCAATAATAAAACAAGGAAGAAGAAGAACAAAAGCAAACCCTAGAAGCGTAAACAAAAGTGGCTCTCCAAAAGAATTCCAAGCAAAAAGATATCTTATAAGTTGTAGAAGACCTTCCCTTTTATAACTTTCTCCAACTTCTAAAATTAGGTCTAGTCTTCAAAGTCCATTAGGTGAGAATCCACCAAGCCCACAAGAGTGAGAAACCCGTGTAGAAAATAAGCCCCGAAAACGGTCGCCGGAAGTCTGGGATTGTGGCCGGAAATCGGCCGGAAAGTCGCCGGAAAATAGCCCCGGTGACCGGCAGAGTCCGCCCGGTCACCGGTCAACGGGTCGGATCGGCGGGTCAACGGGTTAACTCGGTCAGCACCGAGTCAGGGAGAGTCAACTCGGTCAGACAATGACTCAGATGTGAGTCAGCTGTGAGTCAGGCTGATTCTGGTTAGCTAACTGGTTGTCAGGCCAAAACCAGTTTGCCAGGCCATTGCACAGGCTTGCACTCCTTGTGCTTCACCAGCACATTTCCAGCCATGATGGCTATTCCAATGCCTCTTTCACTTCCATATCCTGCAGAACTGTAGCTCAATCAAATCACCAAAAGTATAACTCTATTTCAATTCCCTTGCAAGCAACTATCACTACATCACCAGTTCAGCTCCACCACTGCCAGAATTACTAGCCATTTGAACTGGGCCAGAGTCACACTAACTCATCTAAGTTGCAACCTCAGTGCTACCTCCCTGGCTCACTGACAGAACCCATGCCTGCCATTTCTCTGTCTTAGGCTCAGGCCAACCTAGCCCCAGCTCTAGCTCAGCTCAATCAAGGCAACCTGCACTTTAGTCCATTGCAACACAAACAAAGCCGCATTGCCATCACTCGGCTCCCGCCAATTACTTGAGCCTTAACCTGAACTCAACACCAAATAAGTGCAACAAAGACAATTTACCAGCACCATTCATCGCCACTTTCTAAAGACAAACATCAACCACAGCTTCATCTGGGTCTTGCACCGCACCTGCACCTCCACCGGTTCTTGGTGCAACACCAGCTTTGGACCATTGCCAAATCACTTCAGTTTGCAAACCAGTTCAACCTCTACAAACCACCAGAATTCAATTCAGCTGTGTTTCATTGCTTCAATCCACATCAACCTTAATACACTGGTACCTGCAATGTCACTACCAAATGCAGCTTCCTTCACCTCAGTTTCACGCTCCAACACCAGCATTCCTTTGCTCCAGTCCATCTTTGCCTTGTAATCCAGCTGCAGTTTCAGTTCAATCTGCTTGCACCACCTGCTGTTAGCCTCATGACCAGCCTCAGCAATTCCATCTCCTCCCTGGCAAACAACAACAACACTGCCATTGCTTCTCTATCTCAGTACCACCTCCACAAATCCACTAGCTCAATACCCATTAGCTCTACCAACATGACTAGCTCTCACTGCCACTCGGGACCACCACCGCTCAACAAGCACCATCCTTTGTTCAATTCCTGCACCTTATCTTGTCACAAATCTCATTCAGGCAAGCCCTGCATCTATTCATGACTTCCACTGAGTCATACCCATCATTGCAGATCAACACTTCAATCTGGTGCTTCAAATTGCCGCCTCCAACAACAACTCTCAATCGACTCGAACCCTAAAACACAAATCTGAGCTGAACCCATTCTCCATTATCATCTTCTCTGCCTCAGCTTCAAAACCCAGAACCAAAACATCCAAGAATACCCACGGCTTCCATCTCTGCCATCTCATAATCCTTCAACTCCAATTCGAACCCAAGTTCCCTTGTTCTCGCTGGCAACCCCAAACCACCATCAATTGCTTCTTCTCGATTCCTTTGGTCCGATTGAATCAAAAGTGAAACCCTATTTCCTCTATGTATCTCGATCTCTGCCATGGAAGTAGCAACAGCTTCTCTTTCTCCTTCATTTCAAATTCGAACTCCTTTCTCTCGGTTTAGTAGCAGCAGCCACTGTGATTTGGTTTCCGGCAACATCAACTTCTTCTCCCACTCTGTAATTCCTCGATCTGAATTTCCTCCAGCAGCAGCCACTGTGAATTCCATTCCTCCCTTGCCTTGAGACGCCTCTTCTTTCTCACCTTTCTCAATTTCAGATCCAAATGATTGAGATAGACCAAATAGTCCTAGGTAATGAGTGAAAACTATATAGGCACCCTGTATATGATAGTGGCCACCACAGAGACAGCCTTAACATTTTTTCTTTGAGCTTTAGCTGGTTGCCCCTTATCCTTGACTGGGATCCGGGTAATGTTCGCCCATGAGATGACCATTTTGCCCCTTTTGGCCCAAATAGAGTAATTCCCGTTTCTTTTCCTCCGTGTGACTCCATTGCACCTATAGAACTCAAAAGCACGCGTAAAGTACATAATTCACAAGAAAAATAGCAAAGAAAGCATAAACTCTAGATAGTAAGTACGGTGTATTTTACACCTATCGATTCCCCACACTTAGACTTTGCTTGTCCTCGAGCAAATCAAACAAAACAATAAAATACAACAACTCCGTGTCGTCGAGGCTACGGTCACTTTTAGCATAAATAACAAGCCTTTAAACCCCTAGGTGTCCCTAGTGGACGAGTTATAGTCTCGTGAGGGTTTACTAGAGATATACCCACAAAACCTATTTTCCAACTTACTAGTTCTCCGTAATGATAGTATCCAACGCGCTAAGAAGACATAGAGATTCTGCACACTAGTCATAAGAAGTTAGACACATAAATGAACACAATCTCATTCTTAAAAGTTGAGAGAGAAGTAACCATCCCTTCTCGACTAAAATTCGGGTTCGGAGTGATCAAAAGTCTCGACTCGCCTCACAAGAAAGGGTTTTATGATATTGCTCTCAATAATAAATGACTCTTTATGGGTCACACATGTGTCCAGGTTGGAATGAAGAGAGAATCCTGAGACACGTTGAATGGTGGGAAGGCTTAACCCTCCGAATGTTTTGAAAACCCACATCTTTTATATATTTTTGAAAACCCATTTTTCTGACGATCTCTTCGAAAGGAAATCAACCATTTAACGAAGGTGGGAATATGCTTACTTACCTCGTCATCCGTTCAACGTGCAGCTAGCACCACTCTCACAAAGATCCATAGAAACGTCTTCGGTCTTCTATCGGTGTCTTCATCTTCGTCTTCGGTCTTCAACTCTTGATGATAACTCTCGAACTTCTTAGAATCTTGACAATATGATTCTTTCCCTCAAATTCCTTGTCGCTTGAAACTTCATTACAAATATTCCTTCTTTCCATAGGCTTTATTGAAAGAATACAAAAATAAAAACAAACTTTACAAACCCAAAATAAATTTTTTTTTTTTTTTTTTTTTTTTTTTTTTTTTTTTTTTCTTTTTTTTGTTTTTTTTTTTTAATTTTCTTTTTTTTTTTTTTTTTTTTTTTTTTTTTTTTTTTTTTTTTTTTTTAAATTTTTTTAAATTTTTTTTTTTTTTTAAATAAAAATAAAACAAAATAAAAACATTTTTCTCTTGTCTCTTTTTTTTTTTTTTTTTTTTTTTTTTTTTTTTTTTTTTTTTTTTTGAGTAAAATAAAAATAAAATAAAAAATAAATAAAAATGTAAGTACAATGCCATGGTGTAAGTACTTTACCGCTTGAATCTTCACAACTTATATGTCTTGATATCATAACTTCTCGAACTCTCATCCTTAATAATTTCCGCTCTTGTATATTAGTCTCCAACTTATAAAAATTCTCGCTCCCCTGTTTTGTTGCTTTACTCAAATCAAATCTGCCCATTTTATACCATTGTTTGTAAACCTCGAACGTGCTCAACTTTCCTTCGAATTTGTGATGCTCCTCTTGTTGATGATGATGGTGTTTCTATGGACTGTTGGTGTAGAGAGATAAGGTGGATGGTGCTAATCGCGAACAAGATCACAAGTGGAATGTAAGTTAGCAATTCGATGTCACCAACATGGTTGATAAAAATAGCACTCAAGAGATCAAAATAGTGCTTCTATGGTGGGAAATTGGACAGCTCACCATTCCGCCTGAATTTACGTACGGTGACACACACTCAAAAGCACAATTTAGACAATACAAAGAATTGAAGGTTGGTGCCTCACATTATGTAACATGGGTAGTCTCCACTATAGGGGATCACTATTCTAATACCGAATTCAGCTCTGCACCTTATTTGCCACCGGCATGGTTAAATCCAACTTTAACTCTCATACAATTAAGAAACCCGATCATGTTCTCTGTCATCTCTAAGTTCAGTCACTATTGTGAGATTCTCGATGTAATCTTAGCGACATGTATACTATGTGATTCTAAAGAACTACAAGTTGGGGTTTTCTTATTCACTAGTTCACAAAAAAGTTGAAAAATTGCAAAAACTTACAACATAAACCACTCCCCACACTTAAACTTTACATTGTCCTCAATGTAAATTGAATCGCCAAAGTAAGTCAAGGTGGGAAATCCTAGCAAGAAATCAGCGAAAACAATGTAAAAACAAAACAAGAAAAACTAAAAACAAGAAAAGAAATAAATACAAGACAAGAAATACTCATCCTTTGGGTTGCCTCCCAATTAGCGCTTGGTTTAAAGTCGTCAGCCCGACTATCTCCTTGCTTTCTATGACTCCTCCAGAGGGAGCACATCCACAAAGTTAACTCCTTCCACCACCTCGGAAGTGAAGTTCTCATAATATGGTTTCAACCGGTGCCCATTCACTTTAAGTTCTTTCCCTGTAGCTATACTACGAATTTCCACTGCACCATGAGAAAACACATTAGTAACAATAAAAGGTCCGATCCATCGTGACCTTAGTTTACCCGGAAATAAATGCAAGCGAGAATTAAACAAAAGCACTTTCGCCCAATGCAAAATTGTTTCCTAGAAATCATGTTATCATGGAATGCTTTCGTCTTTTCTTTGTAAATCCGTGAACTTTCAAATGCATCATTGCGAAGCTCCTCTAGCTCTTGGAGTTGTAACTTCCTTTGCTTTCCAGCCCCATCCATCTCCATGTTGCATTGTTTAATAGCCCAAAACGCCTTATGCTCAATTTCCACGGGTAAGTGACAAGGTTTACCATACACAAGCCTAAAAGGAGACATTCCAATAGGTGTTTTATATGCGGTTCTATACGCCCACAAAGCATCGTTAAGTCGCATGCTCCAATCTTTCCTCGTTGGGTTCACCGTCTTTTCTAGAATTGATTTCACCTCCCGGTTAGACACCTCGGCTTGTCCATTGGTTTGGGGATGATAAGGTGTTGCAATCTTATGCGACACATTGTACTTCCTTAACAAGCTTTGCAAGAACCTGTTTTTGAAGTGAGAACCCCCATCGCTAATTATCGCCTTTGGAATTCCAAACCTTGCAAAAATATTAGCTTGCACGAAATCTGAAACAACTTTAGAATCATTAGTTGGGGTGGCTTTAGCTTCCACCCATTTCGAGACATAATCAACCGCGAGTAAGATATAAAAATTCCCATGGGAGTTGACAAAAGGCCCCATAAAATCAATACCCCATACATCAAAAACTTCAATAAATTGAATAAAAGTTTGTGGCATTTGATTTCGGACACCTAGATTGCCGGTTCTTTGGCACCTATCACAAGTTGTACAAAATATATGTGCATCCTTAAACAAAGTTGGCCAATAAAAACCACTTTCAAGTACCTTGTGCGCGGTTCTCTTACTCCCAAAGTGTCCTCCGCAAGCATAAGAGTGACAAAAAGATAAGATAGAGTTAAATTCAGATTCGGGCACGCACCTTCGTATCACTTGGTCACTACCATGTTTCCATAAGTATGGATCATCCCATATGTATTGGTTCCCTAACCTCTTAAGTTTGTCCCTCTCAAAGACGAGACAAGTTCTCAGGATTTGTTTAGAAACTAAGTAATTCACAATATCGGCATACCATGGTTCTCCAAAGGCAATCGAGAAAAGTTGCTCATCCGGAAACTTTCACGCAACGGGATAGTCTCCTTGTCCACAAGCAAGTCGGCTCAAGTGATCCGCAACGGTGTTCTCAATCCCTTTCTTGTCTTTGATTTCAATATCAAACTCTTGCAAGAGTAATATCCATCGTATGAGCCTCGGTTTCGCCTCTTTCTTTGTAAGCAAGTACTTAAGCGCTGCATGATCAGAAAAAACAACAACTTTTGTACCAATTAGATAAGAGCGAAACTTTTCCAAAGCAAAAACAATAGCTAATAACTCTTTTTCAGTGGTTGTGTAGTTTTGTTGAGCCTCATTTAACGTTCTAGAAGCATAATAGATAGCATGAGGAAGCCTCCCACACGTTGCCCAAGCACCGCACCAACCGCATAATCACTAGCATCACACATGAGTTCAAACGGCTTACTCCAATCCGGTGGTTTAATGATAGGGGCTGAGATCAAAAGTTCTTTCAAACGATTGAATGCCGCCATACATTTCTCATCAAAGTTAAAAACCACATCTTTTTGCAATAAGTTACAAAGTGGTGACGCTATCTTGGAAAAATCCTTGATGAACCTACGATAGAAACCTGCATGACCAAGAAAAGAGCGTATCTCCCTCACCGTAGTGGGAGGGGTTAGAGCACGAATAAGGTCTATCTTAGATTTATCGACTTCCAAACCTTTAGAAGATATTATATGGCCTAAAACTATGCCATGAGTTACCATGAAATGGCACTTCTCCCAATTTAGCACAAGATTTGTTTCAACACATCGTTCAAGGATTAGAGACAAATTGTTCAAGCAAAGGTCAAAAGAATCACCAAAGACACTAAAGTCATCCATGAACACCTCGATTATGTTTTCAACATATTCCGAAAATATACTCACCATACACCTTTGAAAAGTAGCCGGAGCATTGCATAGGCCAAAAGGCATCCTTCTATAAGCAAAAGTACCGAAAGGACAAGTGAAAGTGGTTTTCTCTTGGTCCTCCTGCTATCACAATCTGATTATAACCCGAATAGCCATCAAGAAAGCAATAGTATGAGTGTCCCGCTAAACGTTCAAGCATTTGATCAATAAAAGGTAAAGGAAAGTGATCTTTTCTAGTGGTGGCATTCAATTTTCTATAATCAATACAAACCCTCCAACCGGTTTGCACACGAGTTGGGACAAGTTCATTCTTATCATTCTCCACCACCGTCACACCAGATTTCTTTGGTACCACTTGTACCGGGCTTACCCACTTGCTATCGGATATGGGGTAGATAACACCCACTTCCAAAAGCTTGAGTATCTCCTTTTTCACAACTTCCATCATGGGAGGATTCAAACGATGTTGCGCTTCCCTAGTAGGCTTTGCATCATCCTCCAAACGAATTTTGTGCATACAAACGGCAGGGCTTATACCCTTGATATCGGCAATTGTCCATCCTATGGCCGTCTTGTACTTCCTTAGCACCCTTAGAAGTTTTTGCTCCTGTAAATCATTAAGCTCATTAGAAACAATCACAGGTAACTCTTCATTATCACCCAAGTACAAGTACTTAAGGTGGTCGGGAAGAGGTTTCAATTCTAACTTGGGAGATTTAACAATTGAGGGTACAAGCTTTTCATCACTGCATGGTAAAGAAATAAAAGAGATATTATGAGTTTTCGGGCATTCTTGTAATGAATTAAGATCACCAAGAGCTTCCTTGACTCCATTACCACACTCTACACCATTATCTATGGATGTAGTTAACACGGTTTCCAAAGCATCATCACTGTTTAATTCGAACATTTGTTGTGCCAATGAATCCATAACATCAATGGAGAAACAAGAGTGGACATCGCTAGGATATCTCATCGTCTCGAAAATGTTGAAACGTATTGTCTCTCCATCAAATTCCATGGTTAGCGTTCCTTTGTCCACATCAATTATGGTTTTCGCCGTTTTCATGAAGGGACGCCCAAGTAGCAATGGAAGAGACGAGTCCGGTGCACCTTCATCCATCTCTAACACACAAAAGTCCGCTGGAAATACAAGTTGATTAACCTGCACAAGAACATCCTCAACAATACCCATTGGGTAGACATTAGAGCGATCGGCTAATTGCAATACAATTTCAGCCTTTTTAAGAGGACCAAGATCAAGTGAATTGTACATTGACGCAGGCATAACATTAACGGAAGCACCTAAATCCAACATAGCTTTGTTAAATGTTTTGTTACCAATTGTGACGGGAATGTCAAAACTACCCGGATCCTTGCACTTAAGTGGGAGTTTGTGTTGTAAGATTGCCAAGCATTCTCCCCCACACTAAGCACTTCATTACCTTTGAGCCTTTGTTTGTTGGTACACAAGTCCTTCAACACCTTTGCATACTTTGGAACTTGCTTGATAGCATCAATGAGCGGTATGTTCACATGGATCTTTTTTAGAACGTCTAAAATCTCCTTTTCTAATTCCGCCTTCTTAGAACTTGCAAATCTGCGAGGAAAAGGTAGAGGAGGAACATAAGTAGAAACCGGAGTTTTAGAGTTAGAAATAGGTACCTCAGAAGTTTGGGGAGTATCCTCGACTTTCTCCTCCAAAACAGGTTCCTTTGGTGTCTCCACCTTGCCCGAATCAGTAATTTCGGGTTGCACAAGTTGTGTACCGCTTCTCAACGTAATAGCATTGACACCCTCTTTTGGGTTAATAGGTTGAGAAGGGAGTTTCCCACTATTTTGTGCCTTCAATTGGTTCAACTCAATAGCCATGGAGCCCATTTGTGTTTGCAACTCCTTAATAGCACTCTTAGTCTCTTGTTGACTCTCTTTTGAACATGGTAGAAATACCTTGCATAAAAGTTTGAAGCTTTGAGTCAATATCCGAACCTTGATTTTGCATGGATTGTTGTGCTTGAGGTTGCTGAAATTGTTGTCTCGGCTGGAATTGTTGTTGTTGAGGTTGAAATCCACTCGAAGAGTTGAAGGTAGGTTGTTGAATTGCACCTTGCTTGTTGGCATAGCTAAAATTGGGGTGATCTCTCCATCCGGATTGTAAGTGTTTGAGTAGGGATCATCACTAGTCTTTGTTGATTTGGAAAGATCGCATTAGCTTGCTCGTCTTCATAAGAGTGAGAGGAACTTGGTATCACCGCGGCTGCAACTTGTTGCATCATTGCCCGACATGTTACCCAATTGTTGACGAAGATCCTCCACCTCGCTCACTTCATTCACCCTTCTTAGAACCACATCCAGAACCACGACTCGAAATTGTTGTGAGTTCACGCCATGTTTTCAATCAACTCTCTAGCTTGAGCCACCGTCTTGCTAACTAGTGCACCACCACCCGCACGTCAATAAGATTCCTATCACTTGATTGGAGTCCTTCATAGAAGTATTGGATGATCATAGCGTCACTAAATTGGTGGTGAGGGCAGCTTGCAACCAATCTCTTGTACCGTTCCCAACATTCATATAAGGATTCTCCCACGTTTTGCTTCATCCCACAAATTTCTTTGCGAATTTGAGTAGCCTTGGATGCAGGAAAATATCTCTCCAAAAATAGTTTCTTCAACCCATTCCATGTTGTGACACTTCCGGGAGGTAAATAGTACAACCAATCCTTAGCACTATCCATTAAAGAGAACGGAAAACCTTCAACATTGCACCATCCGCCTCAACATTTCTTTTGGAAGCATAGCCGTGACAATGGTGTGGAAGTCCAAAAGATGTTTGTTAGGATCTTCATTCACCATGCCTTGGAATTTTGGTAATTCTCTAAGCAACCCCGGCTTTATCTCAAAAGTAGAGTTTGTTTGAATACACCCCTGTTGTGTATCAAGCCTATGAGAAGCTAAGTCCTTGAGTGAACGATTTGCATCACCCATTGTTTCGTCTTCTCGATGTTGGAAAATCTCTTCTCCTACTTCCTCCTCGTGCTCGTCCGTTGTGTTTCGCCTTGGTTGGAGTATTGTGCCGCGTCGAGTAGCTATCCCGCACCTTGGATAATTCCAATCCTTAGAAGCCAGATATTATGCACCTGAAAACAATTCTCCAAAACAAGTGAGAAACAAGACAAGAACCGAAAAGCAAAGATAAAAGCAGAAATTGTAAAAAGAAACTAAAAACTTAATAACAAGCCGTATGCCTCCCCGGCAACAGCGCCAAAATTTGATCGTGTGTCAATCCGTCAAAAATAATTTCACTTTCTTACGCACTAAATTTAAATGAAGCACAAGGTAAGGAAGAGTTCGTATCCACAGAGAGGCGTTTGTTGTTATGTAAATTTCAGTTTCTAAAGTAACCCAAGGTATGTTTGTTGTTTAAGAAATAAAAAGTAGTTGAAAGCAAAGTAAATAGTTTGAGAAATCAATAAGGAGAAGATATTGGTCAAGGGATAGTATCATTCACAAACATGTATTTTCATCAATGATTAGAATTGGTATTTAATCTCGTATTTATTAAAAGTCCTAGGATACCTTGATCGCAAGTATAACCCGTTAATTCCCTGTTTTCATCACAACCACATTAAAAGATGCATATGTGAATTCTTCGTCGAAAGCAACCTAAAGTGTAAAAGCACAATTAAGTTTAACTCCCTAAGAGCATTAAGTTTTATGGAATAAGACTCATCAATGCAAACGAATGTGTAAAAGCACTAGACGTTTTAACAAAAGTTATGACTCACTTGTGACTAATTGGATGTATCACTACAAGCACTAACCACAATTATGCTACTTAGAATCAGGGATAAACAACTTTTTCGTATTGAAAACCCTAATATAGCTCTAGAGATGAACACAAATCGGATTGATTCCGAACTCAACCTAACAAGTTTTCAAATCTTATAACACTATTAATTGTGAATCACAAACAATAATTACTGAGACAAAACTAATTCATTGAATCAAAAGCATGTTGAGAAATCAACTTTTATCCCATAACCAATAAGATGTTTAGCTACTCATAGCTATGGAGTTCATCATCATCAATATTCAATAATAAAACAAGGAAGAAGAAGAACAAAAGCAAACCCTAGAAGCGTAAACAAAAGTGGCTCTCCAAAAGAATTCCAAGCAAAAAGATATCTTATAAGTTGTAGAAGACCTTCCCTTTTATAACTTTCTCCAACTTCTAAAATTAGGTCTAGTCTTCAAAGTCCATTAGGTGAGAATCCACCAAGCCCACAAGAGTGAGAAACCCGTGTAGAAAATAAGCCCCGAAAACGGTCGCCGGAAGTCTGGGATTGTGGCCGGAAATCGGCCGGAAAGTCGCCGGAAAATAGCCCCGGTGACCGGCAGAGTCCGCCCGGTTACCGGTCAATGGGTCGGATCGGCGGGTCAACGGGTTAACTCGGTCAGCACCGAGTCAGGGAGAGTCAACTCGGTCAGACAATGACTCAGATGTGAGTCAGCTGTGAGTCAGGCTGATTCTGGTTAGCTAACTGGTTGTCAGGCCAAAACCAGTTTGCCAGGCCATTGCACAGGCTTGCACTCCTTGTGCTTCACCAGCACATTTCCAGCCATGATGGCTATTCCAATGCCTCTTTCACTTCCATATCCTGCAGAACTGTAGCTCAATCAAATCACCAAAAGTATAACTCTATTTCAATTCCCTTGCAAGCAACTATCACTACATCACCAGTTCAGCTCCACCACTGCCAGAATTACTAGCCATTTGAACTGGGCCAGAGTCACACTAACTCATCTAAGTTGCAACCTCAGTGCTACCTCCCTGGCTCACTGACAGAACCCATGCCTTCCATTTCTCTGTCTTAGGCTCAGGCCAACCTAGCCCCAGCTCTAGCTCAGCTCAATCAAGGCAACCTGCACTTTTAGTCCATTGCAACACAAACAAAGCTGCATTGCCATCACTCAGCTCTGCCAATTACTTGAGCCTTAACCTGAACTCAACACCAAATAAGTGCAACAGCACAATTTACCAGCACCATTCATCGCCACCTGCTACAGCACAAACATCAACCACAGTTCATCTGGGTCTTGCACTGCACCCAGACCTCCACCAGTTCTTGGTGCAACACCAGCTTTGGACCATTGCCAAATCACTTCAGTTTGCAAACCAGTTCAACCTCTACAAACCACCAGAATTCAATTCAGCTGTGTTTCATTGCTTCAATCCACATCAACCTTAATACACTGGTACCTGCAATGTCACTACCAAATGCAGCTTCCTTCACCTCAGTTTCACGCTCCAACACCAGCATTCCTTTGCTCCAGTCCATCTTTGCCTTGTAATCCAGCTGCAGTTTCAGTTCAATCTGCTTGCACCACCTGCTGTTAGCCTCATGACCAGCCTCAGCAATTCCATCTCCTCCCTGGCAAACAACAACAACACTGCCATTGCTTCTCTATCTCAGTACCACCTCCACAAATCCACTAGCTCAATACCCATTAGCTCTACCAACATGACTAGCTCTCAGCTGCCACTCAGGACCACCACCTGCTCAACAGCACCATCCTTTGTTCAATTCCTGCACCTTATCTTGTCACAAATCTCATTCAGGCAAGCCCTGCATCTATTCATGACTTCCACTGAGTCATACCCATCATTGCGTTGATCAACACTTCAATCTGTGCTTCAAATTGCCGCCTCCAACAACAACTCTCAATCGACTCGAACCCTAAAACACAAATCTGAGCTGAACCCATTCTCCATTATCATCTTCTCTGCCTCAGCTTCAAAACCCAGAACCAAAACATCCAAGAATACCCACGGCTTCCATCTCTGCCATCTCATAATCCTTCAACTCCAATTCGAACCCAAGTTCCCTTGTTCTGTTGGCAACCCCAAACCACCATCAATTGCTTCTTCTCGATTCCTTTGGTCCGATTGAATCAAAAGTGAAACCCTATTTCCTCTATGTATCTCGATCTCTGCCATGGAAGTAGCAACAGCTTCTCTTTCTCCTTCATTTCAAATTCGAACTCCTTTCTCTCGGTTTAGTAGCGAAGACCACCGTGATTTGGTTTCCTGAACATCAACTTCTTCTCCCACTGTAATTCCTCGATCTGAATTTCCTCCAAAGAAGCCCACTCAGAATTCCATTCCTCCCTTGCCTTGAGACGCCTCTTCTTTCTCACCTTTCTCAATTTCAGATCCAAATGATTGAGATAGACCAAATAGTCCTAGGTAATGAGTGAAAACTATATAGGCACCCTGTATATGATAGTGGCCACCACAGAGACAGCCTTAACATTTTTCTTTGAGCTTCAGCTGGTTGCCCCTTATCCTTGACTGGGATCCGGGTAATGTTCGCCCATGAGATGACCATTTTGCCCCTTTTGGCCCAAATAGAGTAATTCCCGTTTCTTTTCCTCCGTGTGACTCCATTGCACCTATAGAACTCAAAAGCACGCGTAAAGTACATAATTCACAAGAAAAATAGCAAAGAAAGCATAAACTCTAGATAGTAAGTACGGTGTATTTTACACCTATCAGATTCCCCCACACTTAGACTTTGCTTGTCCTCGAGCAAATCAAACAAAACAATAAAATACAACAACTCCGTGTCGTCGAGGCTACGGTCACTTTTAGCATAAATAACAAGCCTTTAAACCCCTAGGTGTCCCTAGTGGACGAGTTATAGTCTCGTGAGGGTTTACTAGAGATATACCCACAAAACCTATTTTCCAACTTACTAGTTCTCCGTAATGATAGTATCCAACGCGCTAAGAAGACATAGAGATTCTGCACACTAGTCATAAGAAGTTAGACACATAAATGAACACAATCTCATTCTTAAAAGTTGAGAGAGAAGTAACCATCCCTTCTCGACTAAAATTCGGGTTCGGAGTGATCAAAAGTCTCGACTACGCCTCACAAGAAAGGGTTTTATGATATTGCTCTCAATAATAAACACTCTTTATGGGTCACACATGTGTCCAAGGTTGGAATGAAGAGAGAATCCCGAGACACGTTGAATGGTGGGAAGGCTTAACCCTCCGAATGTTTTGAAAACCCACATCTTTTATATATTTTTGAAAACCCATTTTTCTCGATTTCTCTTCAAAGGAAATCAACCATTTAACGAAGGTGGGAATATGCTTACTTACCTCGTCATCCGTTCAACGTGCAGCTAGCACCACTCTCACAAGATCCATAGAAACGTCTTCGGTCTTCTATCTGTCTTCATCTTCGTCTTCGGTCTTCAACTCTTGATGATAACTCTCGAACTTCGTAGAATCTTGACAATATGATTCTTTCCCTCAAATTCCTTGTCGCTTGAAACTTCATTACAAATATTCCTTCTTTCCATAGGCTTTATTGAAAGAATACAAAAATAAAAACAAACTTTACAAACCCAAAATAAATTTTTTTTTTTTTTTTTTTTTTTTTTTTTTTTTTTTTTTTTTTGTTTATTTTTTTTTTTTCTTTTTTTTTTTTTTTTCTTTTTTTTTTTTTTTTTTTCTTTTTTTTTAAATTTTTTTTTTTTTTTTTTTTTAATAAAAATAAAACAAAATAAAAACATTTTTCTCTTTTTTTTTTTTTTTTTTTTTTTTTTTTAGACAAGAGAAAGTAAAATACAAATAAAATAAAAAATAAATAAAAATGTAAGTACAATGCCATGGTGTAAGTACTTTACCGCTTGAATCTTCACAACTTATATGTCTTGATATCATAACTTCTCGAACTCTCATCCTTAATAATTTCCGCTCTTGTATATTAGTCTCCAACTTATAAAAATTCTGCTCCCTGTTTTGTTGCTTTACTCAAATCTGAAATCTGCCCATTTTATACCATTGTTTGTAAACCTCGAACGTGCTCAACTTTCCTTCGAATTTGTGATGCTCCTCTTGTTGATGATGATGGTGTTTCTATGGACCTGTTGGTGTAGAGAGAGATAAGGTGGATGGTGCTAATCAGAACAAGATCACAAGTGGAATGTAAGTTAGCAATTCGATGTCACCAACATGGTTGATAAAAATAGCACTCAAGAGATCAAAATAGTGCTTCTATGGTGGGAAATTGGACAGCTCACCATTCTCGCCGAATTTACGTGCGGTGACACACACTCAAAAAGCACAATTTAGACAGTACAAAGAATTGAAGGTTGGTGCCTCACATTATGTAACATGGGTAGTCTCCACTATAGGGGATCACTATTCTAATACCGAATTCCAGCTCGCACCTTATTTGCCACCGGCATGGTTAAATCCAACTTTAACTCTCATACAATTAAGAAACCCGATCATGTTCTCTCGTCATCTCTAAGTTCAGTCACTATTGTGAGATTCTCGATGTAATCTTAGCGACATGTATACTATGTGATTCTAAAGAACTACAAGTTGGGGTTTTCTTATTCACTAGTTCACAAAAAGTTGAAAAATTGCAAAAACTTACAACATAAACCACTCCCCACACTTAAACTTTACATTGTCCTCAATGTAAATTGAATCGTCAAAGTAAGTCAAGGTGGGAAATCCTAGCAAGAAATCAGCGAAAACAATGTAAAAACAAAACAAGAAAAACTAAAAACAAGAAAAGAAATAAATACAAGACAAGAAATACTCATCCTTTGGGTTTCCTCCCAATTAGCGCTTGGTTTAAAGTCGTCAGCCCGACTATCTCCTTGCTTTCTATGACTCCTCCAGAGGGAGCACATCCACAAAGTTAACTCCTTCCACCACCTCGAAGTGAAGTTCTCATAATATGGTTTCAACCGGTGCCCATTCACTTTAAGTTCTTTCCCCGTAGCTATACTACGAATTTCCACCGCACCATTAGAAAACACATTAGTAACAATAAAAGGTCCGATCCATCGTGACCTTAGTTTACCCTAAATAAATGCAAGCGAGAATTAAACAAAAGCACTTTACGCCCAATGCAAAATTGTTTCCTAGAAATCATGTTATCATGGAATGCTTTCGTCTTTTCTTTGTAAATCCGTGAACTTTCAAATGCATCATTGCGAAGCTCCTCTAGCTCTTGGAGTTGTAACTTCCTTTGCTTTCCAGCCCCATCCATCTCCATGTTGCATTGTTTAATAGCCCAAAACGCCTTATGCTCAATTTCCACGGGTAAGTGACAAGGTTTACCATACACAAGCCTAAAAGGAGACATTCCAATAGGTGTTTTATATGCGGTTCTATACGCCCACAAAGCATCGTTAAGTCGCATGCTCCAATCTTTCCTCGTTGGATTCACCGTCTTTTCTAGAATTGATTTCACCTCCCGGTTAGACACCTCGGCTTGTCCATTGGTTTGGGGATGATAAGGTGTTGCAATCTTATGCGACACATTGTACTTCCTTAACAAGCTTTGCAAGAACCTGTTTTT
Organism: Papaver armeniacum; assembly: GCA_023531295.1. Lineage (NCBI taxonomy): Eukaryota > Viridiplantae > Streptophyta > Magnoliopsida > Ranunculales > Papaveraceae > Papaver > Papaver armeniacum. The sequence continues at coordinate 398,053 of JAJJWW010012357.1, read as the reverse complement.
GAAGTGAGAACCCCCATCGCTAATTATCGCCTTTGGAATTCCAAACCTTGCAAAAATATTAGCTTGCACGAAATCAAAACAACTTTAGAATCATTAGTTGGGGTGGCTTTAGCTTCCACCCATTTCGAGACATAATCAACCGCAGTAAGATATAAAAATTCCCATGGGAGTTGACAAAAGGCCCCATAAAATCAATACCCCATACATCAAAAACTTCAATAAATTGAATAAAAGTTTGTGGCATTTGATTTCGGACACCTAGATTGCCGGTTCTTTGGCACCTATCACAAGTTGTACAAAATATATGTGCATCCTTAAACAAAGTTGGCCAATAAAAACCACTTTCAAGTACCTTGTGCGCGGTTCTCTTACTCCCAAAGTGTCCTCCGCAAGCATAAGAGTGACAAAAAGATAAGATAGAGTTAAATTCGATTCGGCACGCACCTTCGTATCACTTGGTCACTACCATGTTTCCATAAGTATGGATCATCCCATATGTATTGGTTCCCTAACCTCTTAAGTTTGTCCCTCTCAGCACGAGACAAGTTCTGTGGGATTTGTTTAGAAACTAAGTAATTCACAATATCGGCATACCATGGTTCTCCAAAGGCAATCGAGAAAAGTTGCTCGTCCGGGAAACTTTCACGCAACGGGATAGTCTCCTTGTCCACAAAGAAGTCGGCTCAAGTGATCCATAGCAACGGTGTTCTCAATCCCTTTCTTGTCTTTGATTTCAATATCAAACTCTTGCAAGAGTAATATCCATCGTATGAGCCTCGGTTTCGCCTCTTTCTTTGTAAGCAAGTACTTAAGCGCTGCATGATCAAAAAAACAACAACTTTTGTACCAATTAGATAAGAGCGAAACTTTTCCAAAGCAAAAACAATAGCTAATAACTCTTTTCAGTGGTTGTGTAGTTTTGTTGAGCCTCATTTAACGTTCTAGAAGCATAATAGATAGCATGAGGAAGCCTCCCACACGTTGCCCAAGCACCGCACCAACCGCATAATCACTAGCATCACACATGAGTTCAAACGGCTTACTCCAATCCGGTGGTTTAATGATAGGGGCTGAGATCAAAAGTTCTTTCAAACGATTGAATGCCGCCATACATTTCTCATCAAAGTTAAAAACCACATCTTTTTGCAATAAGTTACAAAGTGGTGACGCTATCTTGGAAAAATCCTTGATGAACCTACGATAGAAACCTGCATGACCAAGAAAAGAGCGTATCTCCCTCACCGTAGTGGGAGGGGTTAGAGCACGAATAAGGTCTATATTAGATTTATCGACTTCCAAACCTTTAGAAGATATTATATGGCCTAAAACTATGCCATGAGTTACCATGAAATGGCACTTCTTCCAATTTAGCACAAGATTTGTTTCAACACATCGTTCAAGGATTAGAGACAAATTGTTCAAGCAAAGGTCAAAAGAATCACCAAAGACACTAAAGTCATCCATGAACACCTCGATTATGTTTTCAACATATTCCGAAAATATACTCACCATACACCTTTGAAAAGTAGCCGGAGCATTGCATAGGCCAAAAGGCATCCTTCTATAAGCAAAAAGTACCGAAAGGACAAGTGAAAGTGGTTTTCTCTTGGTCCTCCGGTGCTATCACAATCTGATTATAACCTGAATAGCCATCAAGAAAGCAATAGTATGAGTGTCCCGCTAAACGTTCAAGCATTTGATCAATAAAAGGTAAAGGAAAGTGATCTTTTCTAGTGGTGGCATTCAATTTTCTATAATCAATACAAACCCTCCAACCGGTTTGCACACGAGTTGGGACAAGTTCATTCTTATCATTCTCCACCACCGTCACACCAGATTTCTTTGGTACCACTTGTACCGGGCTTACCCACTTGCTATCGGATATGGGGTAGATAACACCCACTTCCAAAAGCTTGAGTATCTCCTTTTTCACAACTTCCATCATGGGAGGATTCAAACGACGTTGCGCTTCCCTAGTAGGCTTTGCATCATCCTCCAAACGAATTTTGTGCATACAAACGGCAGGGCTTATACCCTTGATATCGGCAATTGTCCATCCTATGGCCGTCTTGTACTTCCTTAGCACCCTTAGAAGTTTTTGCTCCACCAGTAAATCATTAAGCTCATTAGAAACAATCACAGTAACTCTTCATTATCACCCAAGTACAAGTACTTAAGGTGGTCGGAAGAGGTTTCAATTCTAACTTGGGAGATTTAACAATTGAGGGTACAAGCTTTTCATCACTGCATGGTAAAGAAATAAAAGAGATATTATGAGTTTTCGGGCATTCTTGTAATGAATTAAGATCACCAAGAGCTTCCTTGACTCCATTACCACACTCTACACCATTATCTATGGATGTAGTTAACACGGTTTCCAAAGCATCATCACCGTTTAATTCGAACATTTGTTGTGCCAATGAATCCATAACATCAATGGAGAAACAAGAGTGGACATCGCTAGGATATCTCATCGTCTCGAAAATGTTGAAACGTATTGTCTCTCCATCAAATTCCATGGTTAGCGTTCCTTTGTCCACATTAATTATGGTTTTCAGTTTTCATGAAGGGACGCCCAAGTAGCAATGGAAGAGACGAGTCCGGTGCACCTTCATCCATCTCTAACACACAAAAGTCCGCTGGAAATACAAGTTGATTAACCCTGCACAAGAACATCCTCAACAATACCCATTGGGTAGACATTAGAGCGATCGGCTAATTGCAATACAATTTCAGCCTTTTTAAGAGGACCAAGATCAAGTGAATTGTACATTGACGCAGGCATAACATTAACGGAAGCACCTAAATCCAACATAGCTTTGTTAAATGTTTTGTTACCAATTGTGACGGGAATGTCAAAACTACCGGATCCTTGCACTTAAGTGGGAGTTTGTGTTGTAAGATTGCCGAAGCATTCTCCCCACACTAAGCACTTCATTACCTTTGAGCCTTTGTTTGTTGGTACACAAGTCCTTCAACACCTTTGCATACTTTGGAACTTGCTTGATAGCATCAATGAGCGGTATGTTCACATGGATCTTTTTTAGAACGTCTAAAATCTCCTTTTCTAATTCCCTTCTTAGAACTTGCAAATCTGCTGAGGAAAAGGTAGAGGAGGAACATAAGTAGAAACCGGAGTTTTAGAGTTAGAAATAGGTACCTCGAAGTTTGGGAGTATCCTCGACTTTCTCCTCCAAAACAGGTTCCTTGGGTGTCTCCACCTTGCCCGAATCAGTAATTTCGGGTTGCACAAGTTGTGTACCGCTTCTCAACGTAATAGCATTGACACCCTCTTTTGGGTTAATAGGTTGAGAAGGGAGTTTCCCACTATTTTGTGCCTTCAATTGGTTCAACTCAATAGCCATGGAGCCCATTTGTGTTTGCAACTCCTTAATAGCACTCTTAGTCTCTTGTTGACTCTCTTTGAACATGGTAGAAATACCTTGCATAAAAGTTTGAAGCTTTGAGTCAATATCCGAACCTTGATTTTGCATGGATTGTTGTGCTTGAGGTTGCTGAAATTGTTGTCTCGGCTGGAATTGTTGTTGTTGAGGTTGAAATCCACTCGAAGAGTTGAAGGTAGGTTGTTGAATTGCACCTTGCTTGTTGGCATAGCTAAAATTGGGGTGATCTCTCCATCCCGGATTGTAAGTGTTTGAGTAGGGATCATACCGTCTTTGTTGATTTGGAAAGATCGCATTAGCTTGCTCGTCTTCATAAGAGTGAGAGGAACTTGGTATCACCGCGGCTGCAACTTGTTGCATCATTGCCGACATGTTACCCAATTGTTGACGAAGATCCTCCACCTCGCTCACTTCATTCACCCTTCTTAGAACCACATCCGAACCACGACTCAGAAATTGTTGTGAGTTCGCTGCCATGTTTTCAATCAACTCTCTAGCTTGAGCCACCGTCTTGCTAACTAGTGCACCACCACCCGCAGCGTCAATAAGATTCCTATCACTTGATTGGAGTCCTTCATAGAAGTATTGGATGATCATAGCGTCACTAAATTGGTGGTGAGGGCAGCTTGCAACCAATCTCTTGTACCGTTCCCAACATTCATATAAGGATTCTCCCACGTTTTGCTTCATCCCACAAATTTCTTTGCGAATTTGAGTAGCCTTGGATGCAGGAAAATATCTCTCCAAAAATAGTTTCTTCAACCCATTCCATGTTGTGACACTTCCTGGAGGTAAATAGTACAACCAATCCTTAGCACTATCCATTAAAGAGAAACGGAAAACCTTCAACATTGCACCATCCGCCTCAACATTTGTTTGGAAGCATAGCCGTGACAATGGTGTGGAAGTCCAAAAGATGTTTGTTAGGATCTTCATTCACCATGCCTTGGAATTTTGGTAATTCTCTAAGCAACCCGGCTTTATCTCAAAAGTAGAGTTTGTTTGAATACACCCCTGTTGTGTATCAAGCCTATGAGAAGCTAAGTCCTTGAGTGAACGATTTGCATCACCCATTGTTTCGTCTTCTCGATGTTGGAAAATCTCTTCTCCTACTTCCTCCTCGTGCTCGTCCGTTGTGTTTCGCCTTGGTTGGAGTATTGTCAGCCGCGTCGAGTAGCTATCCCGCACCTTGGATAATTCCAATCCTTAGAAGCGGATATTATGCACTGAAAACAATTCTCCAAAACAAGTGAGAAACAAGACAAGAACCGAAAAGCAAAGATAAAAGCGAGAAATTGTAAAAAGAAACTAAAAACTTAATAACAAGCCGTATGCCTCCCTCCACAGAATTCAGGCGCCAAAATTTGATCGTGTGTCAATCCGTCAAAAATAATTTCACTTTCTTACGCACTAAATTTAAATGAAGCACAAGGTAAGGAAGAGTTCGTATCCACAGAGAGGCGTTTGTTGTTATGTAAATTTCGGTTTCTTAAGTAACCCAAGGTATGTTTGTTGTTTAAGAAATAAAAAGTAGTTGAAAGCAAAGTAAATAATTTGAAAAATCAATAAGGAGAAGATATTGGTCAAGGGATAGTATCATTCACAAACATGTATTTTCATCAATGATTAGAATTGGTATTTAATCTCGTATTTATTAAAAGTCCTAGGATACCTTGATCGCAAGTATAACCCGTTAATTCCTCGTTTTCATCACAACCACATTAAAAGATGCATATGTGAATTCTTCGTAAAGCAACCTAAAGTGTAAAAGCACAATTAAGTTTAACTCCCTAAGAGCATTAAGTTTTATGGAATAAGACTCATCAATGCAAACGAATGTGTAAAAGCACTAGACGTTTTAACAAAAGTTATGACTCACTTGTGACTAATTGGATGTATCACTACAAGCACTAACCACAATTATGCTACTTAGAATCAGGGATAAACAACTTTTTCGTATTGAAAACCCTAATATAGCTCTAGAGATGAACACAAATCGGATTGATTCCGACTCAACCTAACAAGTTTTCAAATCTTATAACACTATTAATTGTGAATCACAAACAATAATTACTGAGACAAAACTAATTCATTGAATCAAAAGCATGTTGAGAAATCAACTTTTATCCCATAACCAATAAGATGTTTAGCTACTCATAGCTATGGAGTTCATCATCATCAATATTCAATAATAAAACAAGGAAGAAGAAGAACAAAAGCAAACCCTAGAAGCGTAAACAAAAGTGGCTCTCCAAAAGAATTCCAAGCAAAAAGATATCTTATAAGTTGTAGAAGACCTTCCCTTTTATAACTTTCTCCAACTTCTAAAATTAGGTCTAGTCTTCAAAGTCCATTAGGTGAGAATCCACCAAGCCCACATGAGTGAGAAACCCGTGTAGAAAATAAGCCCGAAAACGGTCGCGGAAGTTCGGGATTGTGGCTGGAAATCGGCCGGAAAGTCGCCGGAAAATAGCCCGGTGATCGGCAGAGTCCGCCGGCCACCGGTCAACGGGTCGGATCGGCGGGTCAACGTGGGGTTAACTCGGTCAGCACCGAAGTCGGGGAGAGTCAACTCGGTCGGACAATGACTCGATGTGAGTCATTGTAGTCAGTGATTCTCGTTAGCTAATCTGGTTGTCGAGGCCAAAACCGGTTGCCGAGCCATTGCACAAGCTTGCACTCCTTGTGCTTCACCAAAGACATTTCCGACCATGATGGCTATTCCAATGCCTCTTTCACTTCCATATCTGTAACCAGTAGCTCAATCAAATCACCAAAAGTATAACTCTATTTCAATTCCCTTGCAAGCAACTATCACTACATCACCAGTTCAGGCTCCACCACCGCCGAATTACTAGCCATTTGAATCGGGCCGAGTCACACTAACTCATCTAAGTTGCAACCTCAGTGCTACCTCCCTGGCTCACTGACAGAACCCATGCCTGCCATTTCTCTGTCTTAGGCTCAGGCCAACCTAGCCCCAGCTCTAGCTCAGCTCAATCAAGGCAACCTGCACTTTTAGTCCATTGCAACACAAACAAAGCTGCATTGCCATCACTCAGCTCTGCCAATTACTTGAGCCTTAACCTGAACTCAACACCAAATAAGTGCAACAGCACAATTTACCAGCACCATTCATCGCCACCTTTCTGAGACAAACATCAACCACAGTTCATCTGGGTCTTGCACTGCACCCAAACCTCCACCCGGTTCTTGGTGCAACACCCGCCTTTGGACCATTGCCAAATCACTTCGCTTTGCAAACCCGTTCAATCTCTACAAACCACTGAAATTCAATTCAATGTGTTTCATTGCTTCAATCCACATCAACCTTAATACACTCGGGTACCGCAATGTCACTACCAAATGCAGACTTCCTTCACCTCGCCACGCTCCAACACCAACATTCCTTTGCTCCAGTCCATCTTTGCCTTGTAATCCAGCTGCAGTTTCAGTCCAATCTGCTTGCACCACCTGCTGTTAGCCTCATGACTAGCCTCAGCAATTCCATCTCCTCCCTGGCAAACAACAACAACACTGCCATTGCTTCTCTATCTCAGTACCACCTCCACAAATCCACTAGCTCAATACCCATTAGCTCTACCAACATGACTAGCTCTCAGCTGCCACTCAGGACCACCACCTGCTCAACAACACCATCCTTTGTTCAATTCCTGCACCTTATCTTGTCACAAATCTCATTCAGGCAAGCCCTGCATCTATTCATGACTTCCACTGAGTCATACCCATCATTGCAGATCAACACTTCAATCTGGTGCTTCAAATTGCCGCCTCCAACAACAACTCTCAATCGACTCGAACCCTAAAACACAAATCTGAGCTGAACCCATTCTCCATTATCATCTTCTCTGCCTCAGCTTCAAAACCCAGAACCAAAACATCCAAGAATACCCACGGCTTCCATCTCTGCCATCTCATAATCCTTCAACTCCAATTCGAACCCAAGTTCCCTTGTTCATTGGCAACCCCAAACCACCATCAATTGCTTCTTCTCGATTCCTTTGGTCCGATTGAATCAAAAGTGAAACCCTATTTCCTCTATGTATCTCGATCTCTCGCCATGGAAGTAGCAACACTTCTCTTTCTCCTTCATTTCAAATTCGAACTCCTTTCTCTCGGTTTAGTAGCGACCAGCCACCGTGATTTGGTTTCCGGCAACATCAACTTCTTCTCCCACTCTGTAATTCCTCGTCCGAATTTCCTCCAAAGAAGAGCCACCGAATTCCATTCCTCCCTTGCCTTGAGACGCCTCTTCTTTCTCACCTTTCTCAATTTCGAGATCCAAATGATTGAGATAGACCAAATAGTCCTAGGTAATGAGTGAAAACTATATAGGCACCACATATATGATAGTGGCCACCACGAGACAAACCTTAACATTTTTTCTTTGAGCTTCAGCTGGTTGCCCCTTATCCTTGACTGGGATCCGGGTAATGTTCGCCCATGAGATGACCATTTTGCCCCTTTTGGCCCAAATAGAGTAATTCCCGTTTCTTTTCCTCCGTGTGACTCCATTGCACCTATAGAACTCAAAAGCACGCGTAAAGTACATAATTCACAAGAAAAATAGCAAAGAAAGCATAAACTCTAGATAGTAAGTACGGTGTATTTTACACCTATCAATCACACACACACACATCCATACACATCATAATGGAATATATCAATTGTACCGAAATTTCGTTAAGCAAAAGCAAAATATATGCAATATAAACAGGCTTTTCTTAAACAGGAAAACGATTAACTAACAAATTCGTTACCTCAGATTCCGCATCCTCTTCTCCCCAGAAAGATATATCATTAAGCACAAGTTCAAATAAGAACTCTCCCCCATTATGTTGTCATCCTTTCGCAAGAACAAAAGAACAACAACAAAGGCAACCTTTACCAGAGAAAGGTTGAATCGGTTTTTAACTAATGCGTGCCAATAACAAAAGTTGAAAACCCGAAACACATATTTTATGCTAAACACAACTCATGTAAACACAAATTGATTCAACATATTGTGACTTTTCACATATGAGTTTCAATCGGAACTCCTTATGATCCTTTGATAAAGCCTACCAACATGGGCTAGAACTTAATTTCGCTAAATCAAAATGCCACACAAACCATAAGGGTTCACATCATATGAGATCGAATACTAAGGTTAATGAAAACCGAAATCAGACATCTCATAAACCGAAAACACATAGCAAAAATATAGACATTCAAGCACAGGCTATGTAATCGAAAACTATCACAAGAAAAATTATAAGATAATAATTTTATTCATAAATAATGATAGTTTTATTCAAAAATAGACCTTATAATAATCAAAAGAAATCAATAATTGATGTCTATTTTTCCCAAATAAGAGTCTATTCTTATTTTATGAGTGACTTAATCCTTAATATCGGTACTAGAGGAAGGCAGATTATTACTTTCAGTCTTCAACTTATGAATTTCTTCAAGTAGATAACCTTGTTGCTTGACCAGAATTTCTTGCAGTTAAGATGTTTTCGTGAAGGATTCTGCAAGTACATGTAATTCTGTCTTTGATTGAACACAAAAGTGTGTCAATACCTCAATACACTGATCTTTCTTCAGCATATTCTCTCTTTCCTTCTTGTTAATCCAATCTCTCCTTTTGATTTTCCTCTTAGGTTTCTTAGCATCAAGAGAAGGTGCAAACTTATTCTTAAAGAGATCGTTCAGATCAAGCACCTTTTCAAGAGAAGACATTGGATCCTGACTCATAGTTCGGACAAGGAATGACCATAGAATAAGAAGGATCTTTTTATATTTTTTGTACTTCCAAAAATATAATATTCCTATAAATACGAATATCATAAATATATTTTCAATTACTAGATTTTATTCCCATAATCTACACATAAGTGCCTTGATTTTACTTCCTCACACACAAATTCGGCACACAAGGTGAGGATGCAATTCTAATACCGATTAGGCGGTATTAGTATGAGATTTTCTCTCATCATGGGATTTAGAACAACCAGTGTGTCCTTCATCTAGTATTGTATGAAAAAATATTTTCTTGTTACCTTGAATTAACAAAGTTTCTTGAGATTGGTTGGAGTTGCATATGCACCTTTTAGCAATCCTTGTTTTTGAGACAAATTTACACTTTGTCTTATTTTTCCCTTTACCACTAGATGATTTTTTAACATCGGAAGACATGTCCATTTTTAAAATGGTTAAATCACTGTAGTTGCAGGAAATCCTACACTACACCCCTCACTAGAATCTATACAATCAAATCATTTTTAGGATAAGTAATTGTAATTTTTATTGATTATACTCTTAAATGCTTACAAGATGAAATGGAAATCAGTTAAAGAATTACAATCACTCTAAACTTTCTCTCTCTTAATGACTTGCCCAACACTCGAAAAAGATCCCCCTTTCAAATGACTTGTTCAACTCTTTATATAGGGTAGTACATAGTAGATGACAAAAAGTCCCTTTATTTTTTGAATAACTTGCGAAATATCGCAAGTGTACAAATATATAATCTCGCGGTTCTCCTAGATCTTGCTAGGTCTTCACATCTTTCTCGTGTTTTGGCTGTCGTCATTCATTGCGTCATTTATATTACCCATCTGCGATACCTTCGCAACGCTGTCGTTTATTGATCTCGCGAGGTATTGATGTCGCGATATTCTGATCCTACATCTTGCCTCTTCTCATGTATTCTCTGCGAAGAAGAGAATGTCATGAGAACCAGTATTCTGAAATGCCGCAATCGTTTGTTTTTCATCAATTTTTGCCGACAAGATTCCGTGGATTAGGGATGACTGCTTACACGTGTCTAAAATTTTCCCCTTTTTACTGCACATTTAATGCTATCCTAGTTACCCTTTTCCTGCCTATTTAAGGAGGAGTTCCTTATGAAAGTGTTTCTTTTTCTTTTACTTCGTCTTCTTCATCGTCTGTAACTTTTTAGCGCCGTTTCTCTTTCTTCTGTTGCTGTTCTCATCTCTTTTCTGCTACTGTTTCTATGGAGCCATCAAGGTTTGTTAATTTTGCTGAATTTGATCTTTTTGTGATTGATCTCTCCTACTAAAGTTGTTTTGTTTTGACATTGTTCTTCTTTTAATGACTCATATGCTATTTTTGTTTCAGGAAGAACAAATCTAACACTAAATTCACCGTCCTGAACCCTACTATTCCCCCGCTTCGCAATCGATCGAAAGTTACTGCACTAAAAGAAAGCTCTGCGAATGACAAGGTATTTAAGAAACATCTACTCTTCTAATAACAATATTGTTGCCTCTGTTTCTTATTTAACTTGTAATTCGCATGATGACAAAAATGTTGATAACTCTCCTAAGAGACCTCGCCGTTCTAAGCCTGTTGCATCTTTTATTTCCTTTCCTTTATTCAAACTCACAACTCCTCCCCGCAGAGATCTTCGCAGATAAACCATCTTCTCTTGCGATATCTTCGCAAGATAAATCAATCCCTTCTTCGCAAGATAAACCATCTTCTCCTGCGATATCTTCGCAGGATAAATCAATTCCTCCTATTCTCACCACCTATGAAAATCCCACTGTCGATATTCCTGAATTTTCCATCAATGAAGTTCCTCAAGATGGACCCCTTTCTACTTTTACCATCAATGCCTCTGTCTCACCCCCACTCATTAATCTTCGTCAAATTTCTTCTTCTGGCATTTCTATGACCAAGGATGACTCAATTCTTCCTTCTTCTCCCACCATTACCTCTTCATCTGGGTCTGTCCCTCTTACCAAAGAAAACCTGGAGGGGATGGATGTAGCTTTCAAAGTTTTATCAGACATCATGAATGATGTCAAGAAGACCTCCGTTGATCCCATCAGGTTTAGCGTTTGCGAGTCTTTGAGTAAATATTTCGGTTCTGACAAAATGTCGCAAATGTCTTTAGAACAAGAGGTTAAGACATTGAAGAATAATCTTCAAAACATTTCGTTGGATCGTGATAATCTTCGCAAGAAGAACGAAGAATTAAAAGGTATTAAGTCTCCTCCCCACCCTTTTTTTTTTTACACAAATCTAAAATCAATTATTCATTTCTTACACTTCTTACTTATGTTGCTCTCTGCTTCTTCATTTAAATTTCCTGATATTTCCTTCCCTTTTGCGAAACCATCGCAATTTCCAAATGTCTTCAGGCATTGGTTTCGCAAGGTATCTTCATCTCTCACTTATATTGCGTCCACCATCAGTCTTTCCCTTCTTTGTGCTTCTTTGATGTTCTGCTTGCAGTTCTTCTTTTGAGCAGCCCTTTCCTCGCAAGATTCCACATCAACTTCATAGCACTTTTGTCCCTCAGCCCAATCTCCTTTTATAACTCCAACACCACTGGGATGAGGAAATTTGATGCACTGGTGGTAAGTCGATGCTACACCCAAGATCTCATGTAACCAAGGTCGCCCAATTAATGCATTATAGGGGGACTCCACATCAACTACGCAAAACAAGATTTCAATTGATAATCCTTTCAGTGGTATTCGCATATGAGCTTCTCCTTTAGGTTTATTGGCGGTACCATTAAAACCATAAATCTTATAAGTTGAAGGTATCAGATCTTCGTCTTTCCCTCCCATAGTCTTGTAAGTATGGTAAAAAAGGATGTTCTGATTTTTCAAGATATCAATTAAGATTCTATTGATTGCCCATGAATTTTCTCGCGCCTCATCATCTTCATCATCAACGGTTTTGGGTTAATCTCCAATCTTACCACTAATGGACTCATCATGCATCTCGCCACCCTCGGGTACCTCTTCTCGGTAAAAGAAATAATCTGTGTTTGACATTCTTTTAGTGGCGATGTCTTCGCGATGTTCATTACTTCTCTATTGTCGGATCTCTTGCGAAAACCCTACCGAGAACACTATCATGAAAATCTTCAATTGTCCCTTGCATTTAATGTACGATAGAGTTGCGAACAAGTTTTTGGCCTTCGCTCCAACTTCTACTACAAATGTTTCTTTCCCTTTTGTTGTGTTTACTCGTGGATTTCGGTGGTGGTGGTAATGGTTGAGTCTTTTCTTCACATTTTAAGAAATGATTTAGCTTCCCTTGGTCTATCATTCGAGGATGATTCTTTTTATGTTTCGCAATCATTTGTTAGGTGTCCATGAAAATGGTAATAGGAACAAATTCATGACTTCTATCACCCGGAGGCGGTTCATTCCCCATGTTCCATGGTGCGGTATATTTTCCATCGGGATTATAGCTTCCCATATCTTCTCCACACTAGCATTCAGTGGGGGCATCTTGATTTCCTCCCATACTACCCTATGACCTCGCTGCCCTCTATGATAATTCTGCCTCTGACCTCCATAAGTTTCTTGCGGCTGATCAAGTCTTTGAATTTTTCTATTTCCACCACGGTTATAGAAGTTTCTCTCTCTTTCAAATTCTTCCTGATCGCGACTTCCCACGGCTACTAATTTTTGTTGACCATCATTCGTTATCATTTCTTGTTGACCCTGCGAGGTGCTCGCCACTGTGTTAATCAATTTAGGTAACAAACTTGCATTCGCAACTCTTGAACTTGCATTCCATATGATTCCATCTCATTTTGCTTTTCCTCTAGAGCAATATACTCCTCCCGAAGTTCTCGCAACTCGGTCATTGTGATTGTATTCTTAATTCTAAAAACTGAATGTATAACACATTGGTTGCGAACATAGCATTAATGAATGATAAAATGAGATATCTCTCATCCACACGACCAGCCATATCGCTACACATTGTCTTCCACCTCACGGTCAGATGTTTCAAACTTTCGCCAACCCTTTGTTTTAACCCAAATACATCTTCAATACCCGGTCGCGAGGAATTATTACTTATGTACGCCCTAAAAATATAGCTTGTAAATGGTTGAATGATGTGATTGTGTTTCTTGGTAAACCTTCAAACCACTTCAACGCTTCTCTGTCAAACTTGATGCAAAATACTTGCACAATATAGCATCATGATTCTCCCATTGTAACATACATCTCACATAAGCTTTGATGTGTTGTATTGCACAAGTTGTTCCATCAAAAATGCTAGTTAACGCATGTAAATTACACTTTGGGGGTATTCCTCCTAGCTGTACTTCTTGTGTAAATGGAGTTTTCGCAGCTTCCTCGATGGCCTCATCCAATTGTCTCTTTCCTCCTCCCTTTTTACTGTTCAACATTCCTCTCATTTCTGCTAATTCTCTTAAGATTTGTTCATTTATATCGAATTTGAATCCACCGGGTCTTTTTAGTTCCGCCTCTCTTCTCCTCCACTGCGTTCATGTCTACTTTGACTTTCTTGTTCATCATTCTCTTCTCGTCTTTCTCAGTGATCTTCTCCTTCATTTCTTTCACGAATTCGCACACCGTTATATCTATCAATTTCTCTTCTTTGTTGCCTATCGGTTCTCCTTTGTACTCTTTCATATTCTTCATTGATATTACCATTGTTGCGATTTTGTTCTCGCCTTCTTTCTCGATTATCATGATTATTCTGGCGAATTGCTTCTTCCAATTCCTGTTCTTCCATTTCTGTTCTTAATCTTTCCCTCTCGCAAGCTAGGCGTGCTTGTTCAAAGATAGTGTCTTTCAATTTCATCTTCAATCTCTTTTTGCTTCCTCCGTGCTTCTCTCCCATGCAATATTCTTCTTCCTTCTTCCTGATTTTCTTCATCAACTGGATTATTCTGCCCCTGACGCTGCCTATTTCCTTGATTTCCATCATTTTGCCCATTTTGAAAAGTCTCGGGACGTGGGATATAACGATCTTCCATCACTTCTCTTCTCTCGCAATGTTCTATGCCTGGATTTTGCGCTTCTTCTTGATTTTCTTCATCAGCATTTTCTGTAGGTAAAATTCTCCTTCTTTCCTCTCTAACTGATCTTGAGCTTGACCTTGTAGTGCTTCTCGACCTTCTGTTTTGTAATCTCATGTTTTCCATCCTCAACTCATGATTTTGTCTTGTCAAATTTGCACGCTCCTCTGCCTCTAATCGTCTTTCTTCATGTATTGTTTGTCTCAACGCCTCTAATGCTGCGATCTCTTCATTTCCATGAATTATTTCTCCAATCCCTTCTCGGTCTCTCTCCTCTTATCCATTGTTTACCAATTGTTGTTCTTCTCCCCTTTCGTCCATAGAGTCTGATCTCCAAGTATGTACGCTTACTCTATCATAATCCACAGTTATATTCGCTACTGGTTGAATTGGTGATTGAATTTGATTTTCTTCATTATTTCTTGTGTTCATTCTTGAGGATTCCCCCATTTCATTTCTCCTTTCTCCAGCAAGTCTCCTACTCCTTCTAACAGTTGTTGGTTGTTCTGATGCATATCTTCTTCTAGCCATTTCTCAATTTTAGTAAGTTGTTGAAAATTATATGAAATTCCTTCCTTATTACTCCAAATTCTTTCAAATCACGGTGTCAATCTTCACTCACTCCCTGTTTCCAGCGCCAATATGTAGTTGCAGGAAATCCTACACTACACCCCTCACTAGAATCTATACAATCAAATCATTTTTAGGATAAGTAATTGTAATTTTTATTGATTATACTCTTAAATGCTTATAAGATGAAATGGAAATCAGTTAAAGAATTACAATCACTCTAAACTTTGTCTCTCTTAATGACTTGCCCAACACTCGAAAAAGATCCCCCTTTCAACAGACTTGTTCAACTCTTTATATAGGGTAGTACATAGTGGATGACAGCTAAGATGTCCTTTATTTTCGGGAATAACTTGCGAAATATCGCAAGTGTACAAATATATAATCTCGCAGTTCTCCTAGATCTCGCTAGGTCTTCACATCTTTCTCGTGTTTTGGCTGTCGTCATTCATTGCGTCATTTATATTACCCATCTGCGATACCTTCGCAACGCTGTCGTTTATTGATCTCGCGAGGTATTGATGTCACGATATTCTGATCCTACAATCACTAATGGAGGAATAGGGAATCAAATTAACAATTAGTGCAATATTAGATGTTTCCTCTTCTTCAGATTCATATGAATCAGAGGTCTCGTCCAGAGTTGCAGCTAATGTTTTGCTCCCAGTGTATTTCTTAAGATTATGACAGTCTTTAGCCATATGAGCAAAACCTTTACACTTAAAGCACAAAGGCTGATATTCATCATCTTCTTCTTGATCCTTTTTGTTCTTGACAGGAACTCGATCATGGGGTCGAGAAGATCGATGAACATATTTTATGAATCTCTTATTTCTTTTCTTTAAGAGATCTCGAAACTATCTAGTAATGATAATGACTGTTCAATTTCATCATCAGAATCTTCTGCAATCAATTCATCAAAATCATCCATCAATCTATTTTTCTCCACAGGAGCTTTTGGAAAATTTTCAGCTTTAAAAGCAATTCCTTTAGCTTGAATAGATTGTGATTCTGATAAGAACCTTGTCAGATTCTTATCAAGAGAGCAACCGAGAACTTTATCTTAAACAAGTTTATGGTAAAAACTAGCAAAATTCTTTTATGTTCTCTTCATTCAATTTTCCTGAAGTATTTATAACAGACTCGCATCTAAAAATAGACTCAAACTTTTAAAGGAAACTACCTAATAAAAACGCTTGAAAACTTTTAGCTCAAGAAATAACTACTTTCTTAACTTACTGACATCTACTAAATTCCACAATTGAAACAACCTCTTGATGGAATATTGTTTCATTTAAGTTCTGGATCGAGGTTCTATCATTCCCGCTCCCTTAAGCACATCCTTGTCCTCAAGGATTTTCATTAATAACAACGTCATTTGTTCTTCGCTAGCTTCAGTTGGCAGCGCTTTAGATACCTGAGTGTTTGTTGTTACAACCTTCTTTAAATTAAACACATGGAAGACTGGATGAATTTTCGATCCTTCTGGTAGTTCCAGACTTCCAGTCTGTAGGCAACCTTTCCAATGCGCTGTAAAATCTTATAAGGGCCAAAAAGCGAACAATTTGAAGTTTCGGCACGCATTTTGCTTCAAAACTCTTCCAGTTGAAGTCTCTTTGCTTCTCCAGGAATATAATTATTTAAAGGAGATAAGGTTGAAGTTTCAAATATACATATTCTCCTTCTTGAAACTCCATTTCCAGGCGCTTTTTATCTCGCATTTTGCTTCATCCTAAATAGAATACCTTGGGCCACTCCTGTCAAGTTCTCTTTCAAAAAGTTTAATTCAGCTAACACTTGATTTCTTTGGACACAAGCTTCATCTAAACTGGTGCTCTTTGCTTCTCCAGGAATATAATTATTTAAAGCAGGAGGAGGTATCCCATAAAGTGCTTCGAAAGGTGTGACTTTGGTTGAGGTATGATACATTGTGTTTTACCCTCTTCTTTCACGATTCTCTTCATGACTTTTTCATCACTTTTGCCCATGACAACCATAACGTCCAAGTCTTTGGTGATAAATCCCGTCAATGCGTTTCTGTTTTCTCTCCTAGTTAATAAAGCATCTCAAATAAGCTTCTAAACACCTATTAAGAACTTCTTGCCCATCTGTTTGAGAATGATAAGAAGAGCTCTTGCCGAGCTTGAGTTGAGTTCCTTGTAATCTAAATAGCTCTTATATTTCTCATGGCATGTACAAAACGGCATTGGTTGTGAAGCTAATCGAGTTCTTCGGCTCATCCCATTTTGCAATGCCATGGGCAAATCTCAATCACGATCTTCTTCCATTCGTTTCTTCAAACTCTGTTCCGAACTCCATTTACAATGGCGGCCAACCCTTCTTCTTAACACTTCATTTGTCATCATCTTTCTCTCCATCTCCTGTAACGTGATCATCGAAACCCGACTCACGAGCTCCCGAGTCCGTCTAAGGCTCAATCTTCAGATAATCACCATCGTCGTCAATGGCGACGTACATCTCCGAGAACTTCATCCCACCCGACGAGGAGCCAAGAATCAATCACAAGTATTAAACACGGCTCCAAGCTCGTCTCGCGACTTCATTAGATGGTCTCTTCCTTCGTTCATTCTTAAGAAAGCATCGAGAGATCACTCGACCTAGATGCAGTTCTCAACAAGCAGTTCTCAGTCATCTTTGATTGGTCTTACATTGTTCCATTAATGTTGTAATCAATATACAATTCCTTCTTCATAACGCCTAATTTTGTTCTTCCGCCAAGATCTCATTCTTTAGTTGGC
Source organism: Papaver armeniacum (assembly GCA_023531295.1). Lineage (NCBI taxonomy): Eukaryota > Viridiplantae > Streptophyta > Magnoliopsida > Ranunculales > Papaveraceae > Papaver > Papaver armeniacum. Next base: position 380,489 of record JAJJWW010012357.1, on the reverse strand, counting down.
TTCACATTTCGTCCTCTTCAAGATGATAGCAAGAACTCCTAAAGCTCTATTGGTTTTGCAAATGACTCATTGCTAAACTCAAAAGCACACAAGAAACATAATTTACCTACTTAAGAACATAAATACTAGATATTAAATACGATTATTCTACACCTATCAAATTCCCCACTTAGACTTCGTCCAGATGTCGTCGGGGCTACGGTTAATTTAGCATAAATAACAAGCCTTTAAACCTAGGTGTCCCTAGTGAATGAGGTTATAGTCTAGTGAAGGTTTACTAGAGATATACCTACAAAACCTATTTATTCAAACTCTAGTCTATTTGTGACAAATCAATGTCCAAAATGACTACGGGAGGTACCTTGCCAATTCAATTATTAGTAAAATAGAAGCTCTAAGATAGTTGAACAAGCAATCTTAACAACCCACAATCACAATAGAAAGATTAAGAAGATGGATATAGATGTAGATGTTGGCATTTTCCCATATGCTTCCTTGCTTTAAGATGAACTAATCTATAAAGGTCCAATTTCTCTTTTTTTTAGACAATTAATCTTTTTGGATCAGCCAACACTACCATGATTTCTTTGGATCATTCAAGGCGACGGAGACGGGGACTAATTCCCAAGTGTCTTTTTATTCCGTTTTGGTCTAATTGCTCCTTTGCTTTTTCATAAATTTTTTCATTTTTTTCTCTTTCAAATATTTTTTTTTTTTTTTTTTTTTAACTCAATCACTCTATTTCATCCTAGAACATCATGTTAATTTGTGATTTAAATTCTATATTCTTCCCTTTTAGTTAATTGGTTCCTCAACTCCTGCATTCAAAATGTTCCATCCACTAATGAATGTCCAAACATATAAATGCTCCCCCACACTTAACTTCAAAATGTGTCAAAATTTCACAGTGTTTCGATAAACTTTGGTTTTTGCCCATATAAATCCTTGCAAGATTCATTCCCCATACATAAGGAAAAAGTTGGGATCTAGCACCTCACTAAACAAATATTAGTAACATAAAAGCAAAGTAAAGCTATAAGATAAAAGCTTCCCCACACTTATTCTTGTCCACACTTGGGAAGTGTATAAGAATATAGAAGTCGGAGTATTTAGTTTACATCATAGTAGTGAGGAATCAAGTGTCTCTAACTAGAAATGATCAACAATATTCTCAAAGCACATACATTCAAACCAATAAGAGCAATAGGCAAAGAGGTTGAGCACAATCTCTTCATATCACGGAATCCTCTTCATCCTTGAAAAATTCAAGTGAATTATTTCACCTCTTTTATATCATTGGTCCTCTAATTGCAACCATTCTTCGTCCGTTTGCATAGCCAAAGTCTCGACATAAACATCATCATCACAATCATTTGCAAGCTCAATTGGGTCTTCCACAATATTGGTCATGGTCTCATTCTCAACATATTCCTCCTTTTGTTGTAAGGCACACACTCTTTTGCGGATCAAGCATCATCCTCAAGCTCCACCCTTTGAATAGGCTCTTGATCATTATTAAGATCAATCTAAAAGTGTCGACATATTCCTCTTCATCTTCATCTTGATCCCAAAAGACTCCTCTAAACAATATCAATTAAGTCAACATAGATTGTTCCTCGCTGAATTTAGTGTTGCTAATCTCTAACTCATCCTTTTGAATGGGTGAATGATCATTATTCACGATCAAGAGTTGAGGTAAGCACTACAATTATCCACGAAAGTGCCAGGATTGGCCTTTTTCAACCATATCTTCCTTGAGCTTGAGTATCCATTACCTTCATGAGTTCTTGGAGTTGCTTTTGTAAAATTCCTCTTTTAAAAAGTTGGAAACTTAGTCTATAAAATTAGAGACTTTTTGTTCAAGAGCATAAGAATCGATACTCACCATAAGGTTGAAGTTTCCATTGGAATATTGATCATAACCAATGAATTGGTTTTGATTATACCCATGGATTGGTAGTTATCATATTGTTGAGGTTGTTGAAAACTATCCATCGTTTCAATATGCTCCTTCCATAGAAATAAGCTAATTCCCAAACCAAGGTTAAAAACCCGGAAAATAAGAAAAATAAAAATAAAAACTAAATACAAAAATAAAAACCAAAAACAATTAACAACATTGCCTCCCGACGCTCATTTATCAAAAAATAAATTACACTTTCTTACTAAATATAAATATAGCAAGGGCAAGAAAGGATCAGTCCGCAGTCACTAGGTTGTCAAATTGTTATGGTTTTCTATCATTTCCAAAAACAATAAACAAAAAGTAAACAAATAAGATAGAAGATATTGGTTAAGGATTTCCATTTCATTCACTAACATACTTTTCACAATAACTAGAATTGATATTTAATCTCCTTTTATCAAAGACCACAGAAATGCCTTGATGTAGAATATCCAGCTTCTCCTCATGTCATCCCACAAACACATTAAAAGATGCAATATGATTCTACCTAAAAGAACAACCTAACGTGTAAAAGCACTAATCAAGTTTAATTCCCTAGATTTACAAAATCGCTTCATCAATTTAACAAAGTTCGATTCACATATGATCATAAGAATATATCACTACAAACTATAATCATATTATGCTCTTGTATTCAAAGAATATCACTTTTGCTATAATAAACCCTAAACTAGCAATAGATGTGATTATTCTACCAATTTGCAAAGAAACAATCAATCAATCATAAAACAATATTTTCGAGGTTAAATATGAGACAAAACTAATATATTGAATCAAAGAATCATATTAGTGCTATTCCATAACCAATAATAAACTTAGGTACTCATATTCAAGGTTCATCACAAGAAGAAAGAAGTTTCATGTTCTAAACCCTAGAAACAAGTTTGAAAGATTTATATGATTGTGCCTAGGCTTCTCCTATATATAGAGTTTTTGTAACCTCCCTTGAAGAAACTAGGAAACCTAATCTCTTAGGAATTGTGTCGTCACGTTAAAGCGTGTAGTAAGTCAAAGTCGCGCCCAAGCACGAAGTCGTGAAAATGTAGTCGCCGGGTCATCCAGAAAACATCACCATAACGCGGGTAAATTTTATTCCTCTTCTTTCGGCCAACTTCTCTTCGTGAAGTCCTTCTTCAATCCAAAGCATCTCAAATGATAAATCACCATCATCGCTTCTCTCGAAACATCAACACCCATTCTTCTATTCAATGACCATTTATTCTTCCTGCCAACAAACTCTCCAGCCATCTAATGATCACCTGCATTTGAGAATGATAAGAAACCCGAGCTAACTTAGCATTTCACCATCGAGTTCCTTGTAATCTAAATTTCCTCCAGCTCTGACCAAATCCATTCGAGTTCGTCTTCAAAACGAAACATCCCTCTTTGCCCGATCCACTTGACGTTTAACTCCGGCCACTCACCGCTGAGTTTCAAAAGCAAAGCCATCCCATCTCGACAATCACTCCACTAATCACTATCTTTCGATCTCTCTCATGGCATGTACACTTGGTTCCATGACATCCCGGCACATTGGTTGTGAGGCATACTAACTTTACGCCCCAAACTCAACCCCCAGACCTTCTCTTTTCGATCGGTTCTTCATGACAACAGCTCTTTGAAGCGATCCTCTAGCTCGAACTCCATTTACAATGGCAGCCAACCCTTCTTCTTGAGGTCGATCCCATCACCAAGTAAGCCCCTCCATACTTCTCGGCAACCTCCGTACATCTTTCTCTCCATCTCCTGACTTTGTGATCATCATAGGCTTCTCCATCATCACATTCTTTCTCTGTATGATCCCGTCCATCTGTGTTTTATAATCACCATCATCAATGGCAGCGAGCGTCATCTCGAACTTTATCCCTGCAGCCGTGGTGAAAGTTACTTCGTCCCACCCCTTGTCGACTACATTAAACACGGCTCCAAACTCGTCTTTATTAGATAGTCACTTATCGGCCTGCATCTCTTCCTTCGTTAATTCTTACATCTCAAATTTGCGGAGTTCTCGACAAGCAAGCTATCATCCAAGAACATCATCAAATCATGTTCCATTAATGTTGTAATCAAGCCAAGGCCAGGTTCGGCTCCCATTTGGCTGCCTTGAGTAATTAATCCACAATTGCCCTTAACAATTCCTTCTTTCATTCTTGGTAGAAAGCCCTAATTTGTTATTTGCTTTATATCTTCTTCATACGATGCTCATTTCTTTTCACGTTGAGCTTCACATTTCGTCCTCTTCAGTGATCAAGAACTCCTAAGTTGGAGCAGGCTCTAAAATGACTCCATTAAATAAACTCAAAAGCACACATAAGATACATAATTTACAAGAAAACTTTGCTCAAACCAAAACAATAAAATACATCCTATTTAATTTTAGCATAAATAACAAGCCTTTAAACCTAGGTGTCCTAAAGTCTCGTGAAGGTTTACTAGAGATATACCTACAAAACCTATATTTCAAACTCAAGTCTATTTGTGACAAATCAATGAGCAAATCCAAAATGACTACTGGAAACAAAGCCTGAAATAAGTAATCCTCATTGGATTGAGCTACTTAAATGTTTGAATCACTACATCAAATCAATTGGCATATACAAGGGGACCAAAGTGACTTTATTCAACACAATAATAATTTTTTTTTATATGATTGGATCAATGGATCCAATTTCTCTTTTTTTTTTTTAGACGGCATGATTAGATCTTTTTTTTTTTTTTTGGATCAGCGCATGCTTCTTGTCGGCAAGTACATGATGGTTGCCTTGGATCCTGCATTCCCTATAACTTGTTTAGGCGACGAGACGGGGACTACGTTTCCACTTGATAAGTGTCTTTTTATTCCGTTTTGTCTAATTGGTCGGTCCTTTTCTTTTCATAAATTTTTTCATTTTTTTCTCTTTCAAATATTTTTTTTTTTTTTTTTTTAGTAACTCAATCACTCTATTTCATCCTAAACGGTAATAACACGTCGAGTAGATAAATATGGAAAAATAAAAATAGAATGTGATATGGTGATATTAAGGATATAGTATAACTATCATGTTAATTTGTGATTTACCGAGCTATATTCTTCCCTTTTAGTTAATTGGTTCCTCAACTCCTGCATTCAAAATGGTTCCATCCACTAATGGTGTCAAAAACAAACATATAAATGCGACAATTTACTCAAGGCCCTGCAAACAGTTGAAGTCCGACGATAAGGTTGAAGTTTCAAATATACATATTCTCCTTCTTGAAACTCCATTTCCGACGCTTTTATCTCGCATTTTGCTTCATCCTATTTCTTTCCTTTAGCCACCTGCAAGTTCTCTTTCAAACAGCTAACACTTGATTTCTTTGGACACAAGCTTCATCTAAACTGGTGCTCTTTGCTTCTCCAGGAATATAATTATTTAAAGCAGGAGGAGGTATCCCATAAAGTGCTTCGAAAGGTGTGACTTTGGTTGAGGTATGATACATTGTGTTTTACCAGTACTCTGCCCATGACAACCATAACGTCCAAGTCTTTGGTCTGTCGTTAATAAAGCATCTCAAATAAGCTTCTAAACACCTATTAAGAACTTCAGTTTGCCCATCTGTTTGAGAATGATAAGAAGAGCTGAGCTTGAGTTGAGTTCCTTGTAATCTAAATAGCTCTTGCCAAAACGACTTATGAATACATCATCTCTATTGGATATGATCGTTTTAGTAAAACCATGAAGTTTAACTATGAAATCCATGAAGTGTTGAGCTACAGTAACAGATGTGTAGGGATGCTTCAATGCAATGAAGTGAGCATATTTAGTTAACTGGTTGTTGATGGTGGGTTTTCATTTGAGGTTAAAATTGTAAAAACCAGAAAAAATTATGCGCTGACATCTTGTAAAAGATAAAGCCATTAATAAGTGTTGGATACTCCCTCACTTAATTCACCAAGAATGGAGCATGTGGCAACAATCCCATTCCGTGAATACATGAAATTCCTCCAGGTTGGAGCATGTGGCAACAATCCCATCCTGTGAATTTCTAATCAGCCTTGTATTTCCAGATTACTCATTATCGGTGTGGCATGACGATCGAGTGTTACTCTTACAGAGTAACACGAACCTCCAAGCACTATAATGAAACCATGTACGAAATACCCGTACAGGCCGACTCTCGGTGTGTTATACTAGCCCGATTGAGCCCTCTCGGTGTGTTATACTAGCCGATTGAGCATCCTGGACTGACCGTATCGGTCCGGATATGATCTCGAACGCTGATCATCCAACTCCATAAGCATGATTGGATGACCCCGCATCAATTCCATCACCCCCAAGCATGTATGGAATACCCACGGCCGACCCCGCATGGTCGGTCATTGGCCTAGCTTGCCAAGAAACCGTTCATACCAAGCATTATGGACGGAAAACCCTAAATTAGGGTTTGCGGCATATTACATGTGTCGCAAAGCAGTCTCAACCATCCATCTTCGCAGGTATAGATGGAGGGTGTAGATGTAGATTCAAAGGGCCCAGAGCATGTCAACACGATCACCGTGGGCCCGCCTACATACTTGACCAATCGGTCAAAACCAACCATGTTTGGTCGTGACAAAATTGTCGCCCAAACAAGAGATGGCGCACGGCTTTGAAACCCAAAATTAGGGTTTTGAGCATCACGAGCGTCCATCTTCTCCGACACGAATGGAGGGTCCCAGTTAGATTAAACAGTCCAGGTCATACCAAAGATGACCACCGTGGGCCCATCTACCTCCTCATGTGTTCGGCCAAGGCATATCATGCCTGGTTAATCCAAAACGTGCGCCCAAACTAGCGTGGCCACGCCTCCCAAACCGCAAACTGATCTCGACCACTCAACTTCGCCGGACGATTTGGATGGCTCGGATCACGTTTTCATGGGATATGCAGGTATAGGCGTGAACATCAGCCTACCACCTTCACACCAGGCCAATCGGCCAAGACCGACCAAGATTGGTCGTCTTGGAACGTGCGCCTGAAGAGGGCGTGACGTGCGGCCCTTGCGGCACTAGTTTTTGGTCGCAAATCGATCTCGACCACTCGATTTCACCGGATGAATTGAGTGACCCAGATCATGCTTTCATGAGGTAATGGGGTACAGGCGCCTACACCATCATGCCGTCTACACGCATGTATGGTCGGCCTGGCCAAGGTTGTATCCCATGCTTGGTTTCGACCAAGCTGAAGAGTGATGCCTGCGCACCTCTTCAAAACCCTAATTTCATTAACGGTCGCAGATGAGTGTCTCAAAGATCATCTCATCCGTCCAACTTCACCAGCTTGGTTATACAACCCCAGGTCGGGAGTTAGTTGGTCGGTGAGGCGTCATTACCCATCACTTTACTACACCATGATGCGATACATCATAAAAATACACACGATACTTCACAAGTATCAACTTCCTGAATAACGCAATTATTCAAATCAGCATTACATGCTACCTATCGTGGATCCACGATCCACACATTCCAGACATCAATCATGTCTCAAACTGGGGGATACATACTGGGGTATTGGTCTGGCGGTTTACAGCGTGCAACGCGCCATCACAAGAACGTGTTAGGAAGTTATGGACGGTTAGCGGTGACAGGAGAAGTGGGCAAGACCGGTCGTGTATCACCAACACACAACTCCACTACTCCATCACTCCACTTCCTCCACTTCCCACGAGAGACGTGAATAAGGCTCAATGACTTGTATAAATAGGTTCTCCGCCCTATTTCCAAACAACGGAGAAAACAGAGAAAAACAACAAGAGAACACCCAGAGCCTGCTTACACCAACCGCAAGCTTGTTCACTTTCCTGTTGCAAGTCATAAGCAAGTCTACACCTTCACAATCTCAACACCTTCTTCGCTTCCCTCCCTAAGATCAACCCCATCTCCTTCACTTTGTGACCGAAACAAGTCTGGAACGGCCATTTCTTGGTTTAGGCCGGACTTGCACAGATTGATCTCTCGAATCTACAAGCACTCACCGCGCAGTGCATTTGTTTAAGGTTTAAATTCATTCCTCATCCACACCCCAAATTACCAAATTCTGCAGGAGTAGTTTTCACCCATAAACACCGGTCAACCACCACTAGTATAACAGTCTTACCGTTAGAATTTGGTAATCCAACGATGAAATCCATTGATATGTCAGACCAAATAGGAGTAGGTATTTGAAGAGGCTGCAACAATCCAGACGGCGACAATGAACTATATTTATTCCTTTGACATATATCGCACCCAGTAATAAGATTCTTCACATCTTGCCTCATTTCAGGCCAATAGAATATGCGATTCAATCTCTGAATTGTTTTTAAGTACCCAGAATGACCAGCTGCTGGTGTCGAATGAAATTCCTTCATAAGTATAGTCTTCCATTTAGACATTGGGCTGACAACCAACTGATTTTGTCGATACTTTAATAGCCCATCATTTTCAGAGAAATATTTCGTACTAAAATTAGTACGATCAGGTTTTTGTATTTTTTTCCTTTATCCAAGGGTCCATATTGAGATCTTGTTTGAGTTCATCTATCCAAGAACAATGTACATATGATATAGCTTGCAACGTTCCATTGTCGCCGTATATCCTTGACAGTGCATCAACTGATTGGTTTTTGATTCCTTGTTTATACACAATCTCATAATCATATCCAAGCAATTTAATAAGTCATTTTTGTTAAGACGGTGTAGTTTCCTTAGCCTCTAAAAAATATTTCAGACTTTGTTGGTCAGCTCGAACCAAAAACCTTCGTCCAATCAAATATGGCCTCCATTTGGTTACTGCATGAATAATGGCAAGGAGTTCCTTTTCATATGTTGATAGACCCAAGTGTTTAGGGCCAAGTGCTTTGCTAATATAAGAAATAGGTCTGCCCTTTTGCATTAAAACAGCTCCAATACCTTTTCCATTAGCATCACTTTCAATTACGAAAGTTTTAAAAAAATTGGGTAATGCTAAAATAGGGGACGAAACCATGGCTTCCTTAAGAGATGTAAACGCTTCATAGGCATCATCAGACCACTTAGCTATCTTTCTTTAACAGCTGTGTCAATGGTGAAGCAATTTTTCCATAATCCTTAATAAATTTCCTATAGTAACCTGTCAAGCCTAGAAAACCTCTTAATGCTTTAATGGTTTTGGGGATTAGCCATTCCTTCATGCATTGTATTTTTGACGGATCAGCCACTACTCCTTCACGGGTTATTACATGACCCAAGTACTCCACTTCCCTTTTTCCGAATGAGCATTTGGTAAGCTTCACCACCAATTTATGTTCTCTCAAAATTTTGAAAACAACCCGTAGATGTAACAAGTGTTCGTCCCATGTTTTACTGTAGATCAATATATCGTCAAAGAACACCAATACATTCTTGCGGAGCTGATTACGAAAGATATCATTCATTAGATGTTGGAATGTAAAGGGTGCATTAGTGAGACCAAAAGGCATCATTAGGAACTCATAATGACCATCATGAGTTCGGAAGGCAGTCTTAGGTATATCATCCTCATGCATTCTAATCTGGTGGTAACCTGCACGTAAATCCAACTTCGAGAAAAAACAAGCTCCATGAAGCTCATCAAGTAACTCATCGATCACCGGTATAGGAAATTTATCCTTAACAGTAACTAGATTTAATGCTTTATAATCAACACACATACACCATGAACCATCTTTCTTTTTCACCAATAGAACAGGTGAAGAAAACGGACTGGTACTTGGGCGCACTAATCTTGTATCCAATAACTCTTTCATAAGATTTTGAATTTCATTTTTATGGTAGTGTGCATACCTATATGGACGCACATTGACGCGAGAGTTGTTTGGTAATAGTGGTATCCTATGATCATGGTTTCTTGGAGGCGGTAATGTTGTTGGTGTCGCGAACACTTCCCCGAACTCTTCTATAAGTTTGCATATATCGGAAGAAATTTCAGCTTCTTTGGTTTCCTGTTGAACTTGTTGTATATGGCAGACATAACTAGGCGCTCCGCTTTTCACCAACCGTTGAATTGTATGACTTGTGGCTATCCTTGACTTGTGATTTAGTTCACCTACCAAGCGTATGATTCTCTTGTCCACAGTAAACACCATTGTAAGCTTCTTAAAATACCAACTTATTGGACCCAAAGTCTGTAACCACTGTGCACCCAATACAATATCACACCCCCTAAGAGCTAGTACACGAAAATCACACATGAAAGAACAGTTCTGAAGTTGAAACTCCAAGTTTGGCCATCTAACAAGACATGGTATTCGTGTCCCATTTGCAACCATTACCTTAAATTTATCACCACCTAATACATCAATACCTAACTTCTTTGGTATTGACGGATCAATAAAATTGTGGGTGCTGCCCGAATCTATCAAAATAGTCAAATTCACCTTTTTCATAGCTCCTGTTACTCGTATTGTTTGAGGCGCTCGAGATTCTGCTAAAGCATGGACAAATATCTCTCCCATTTCCTCTTGTTCTTCCTCTTCTATTGTTGTGTTAATAACATCATCACATTGTTCCTCATCTCCCTCGATCAAGAAAATAGTTTTAGTTTTGCACTTGTGTCCCTTAAACCACTTTTCATCACAGTAGAAACAAAGTTGTTGTTTTCGACGCTCATCATGCTCAGCTTGAGATAATCTTTTAACTGGGGAAAGATTCGGTGGTAACTTTGTTTGATTATTGTTACCAATATTAGTATGTAAAGATGAACGATTGGTGTTTCTTACAATCTGGCGTTCCAAAGAGAGCTTCTCATCCTATAAGTGACCAATGTCAATTGCTTTAGACAGTAACTCAGGTTTGAATGAGAGTGTTTCTAAGCCAACTTCCTCCTTAAGACCACTAATAAAACAACTTGTAAGAAAACTCTGAGGTAAGCCTTGTACCTGATTAGATAACCTTTCAAATTCCTCACTGTAATTTTCAAAACTTCCACAACTGCTTTGTTTATTTTGGATAGCTTTGCTGCATAATCTTCAAGACCAGTATTCCCGAATCTCTTCAGTAATGCTATTTTAAAAGGATTCCTTCCATGTAATCTTGTACCCACTTATACCATTGTGATGCTTTTCCATCAAGATGGAAGCTTGCCATATTTAACTTTTCTCCTTCAGGGATCTTATAATAGTCAAAATATGTCTCTGCCTTACTTAACCAAGATTTTGGCTCTTCTCCATTAAATTGTTGTAAAATAAGCTTCACGAACGGTCTGTTTCCCCTTTTTTTTGATTCCGCAGATTGAGCTTCAATTGCCCTCAAATTTTCTTGTACGTATTTGATTTGTTACTCCATCTTCTTCTTTTGTTGTCGAGTAAAGTGTAACATATGCCGGATGAACCAGCTCTGGTACCAATTGATAAGAACCTTGTCAGATTCTTATCAAGAGAGCAACCGAGAACTTTATCGTAAACAAGTTTATGGTAAAAACTAGAAAAATTCTTTTCTGTTCTCTTCATTCAATTTTCCTGAAGTATTTATAACAGACTTGCATCTAAAAATAGACTCAAACTTTTAAAGGAACCTACCTAATAAAAACGCTAGAAAACTTTTAGATAAAGGAAACTACTTTCTTAACTTACTGACATCTACTGACTTCCACAATTGAAACAACCTCTTGTTGTAATATTGTGTCATTTAAGTTTTGGATCGAGGTTCTATAAGATTCATGATCAAAAATGTTTAACTTTCCAACGAGTGTGCTTCGTGAAAGAGTTGAAAGATCATTTGCTTCTATGAGCTTCTTAGATTCGTATCTAGATGGCAACGATCTGAGAATTTTGCACACTATTTTTTTTTTAGAAATAGTATTTCCAAGAGAGAACGAAGCATTAACTATCTCAGATAGTTTAATATTGTTTATGGGTGAAAACTATTTCTGCCGGTTTTGGTAATTTGGGGTGTGTGGATGAGAAATGAGTCTAAACCTTAAGCAAATGCACTGCACGGGAGTGCTTGTAGATTCGAGAAATCAATCTGTGCAAATCCGGTCTAAACCAAGAAATGGCCGTTCCAGACTTGTTTCGGTCACAAAGTGAAGGAGATGGGGTTGATCTTAGGGAGGGAAGCGAAGAAGGTGTTGAGATTGTGAAGGTGTTGGCTATGTATGACTTGTATCAGGAAGCTGGACTGGCTTGCAGGATGTAAGCTATCAGTTCCGGTGTTTGAATACGATGGTATTAACACTTGCCTCTGTTGTCTGGACTTGTTCTGTTTTTGGAAATATGGAGGAGAACCTATTTATACAAGTCATTTGAGCCTTATTCACGTCTCTCGTGGGAAGTGGAGTGATGGAGTAGTGGAGTTTTGTGTTAGTGTTACACGACCAGTCTTGCCCACTTCTCCTGTCATCTCTAACCGTCCATGACTTCCTGACACGTTCTTGTGATGGCGCGTTGCACGCTGTAAACCGCCAGACCAATACCCAAGTATGTATCCCCAGTTTGTGACATGATTGATGTCTCGAGTGTGTGGATCGTGGGACCCACAGAAAGTAGCATGTAATGCTAGATTAAATAACTAAGTTATTTAGGAAGTCGATACTTGTGAAGTATCGTGTGTATTCTATGCAGGTACTACATCATGGTGTGGTAAAGTGACGGGTGGTGATCACCATGACGCCTCACTGACCAATTAACTCCTGACCAGGGTTGTATAACCAAGCCGGTGAAGTTGGACGGATGAGATGATCTTTGAGACACTCATATGCGACCGTTGGTGGAATTAGGGTTTTTGAAGAGGTACGCAAGCATCACTCTTCAGCTTGGTCGAATCCAAGCTTGGGATACAATTTTGACAGGGCCGATCGTGCATGTGTGTAGATCACATGACGGTGTAGGCGCCCATACCTCATTGTCTCGTGAAAGTGTGATCTGGGTCACTCAATTTGTCCGGTGAAGTTGAGTGGTCGAGATCAATTTGAAACAGAAATCTGATGCCGCAAAAGCCGCGCATCATGCCCACTTCGGGCGCGCGTTTCAAGACGAACAAGCCTGGTCGGTCTTGGCCGATCAGTCCGGCGTGCATACGGTGGGATGGTGTACACGCCTGTACTTCATTGTCCCATAAAAAACGTGATCTAAGCCACTCAATTTGTCCGGCAAATTTGAGCGGTCGAAATCAGTTTGTGGTTGGGAAGTGTGACCACGCCTAGCTTGGGCGTGCGAATCGAGGTGTAAAGCCAATTTTGGTCTTGGTCGATCGGGTGTGGAGATAGGTGGGCCCGCAGTGATCATGTTGATACTTACCGGACCTGCTTAGTCTATTCCAGGACCCTTCATCCGAGTAGGAGAAAAGGGACGCTCGTGATCGCGACACAAACCCTAATTAGGTTTTGCCGGCCGTGTGTCATACCCAATTTGGGGCGCACGAATCAAGACGACCAACCATAGTTGGTCCTGACCGATCAGTCAGGTATGTAGGCGGGCCCACGATGATTGTGTTGACATGCTCTGGGCCCTTTGAGTCTACATCTATGCCTGCGAAGATGGATGGTTGAGACCGTTTTGTGACACATGTAATGTGCCGCAAACCCTAATTTAGGGTTTCTCATCCATACTGTTTTGCCTGGACGGTTTGGCAAGCTATGCCACCCTTTTGGGGAGGCTGACCATGCGGGGCCCGCGTTGGGTCGGTAGTGAATATTCCAATACCGCTTGGGGTCATGGATTCAATCTAAGCCATCCAATCATCTTTGGTGAAGTTGGATGGTTGTGATTGTTTCTGAGACTGATATGGATAGTCCGGTTCAAACATGCTCAATCGGGATAGTATAACACACCGAGAGATGTATGCTCAATCGGGCTAGTATAACACACCGAGAGTTGTATGCTCAATCGGGCTAGTATAACACACCAGGAGTTGCAACCTGTATGGGTATTTTTTACATGCTTCATTATTAATGCTTGGAGGTTCGTGTTGCTCTGCTGAGAACAACACTCAGTCGTCATGCCGCACCGGTAATGAGTACAGGAAATACAAGGCTGGATATGCATTAATTAATAATGCTGTAAATTCACAGGGTATATGGGATTGTTGCCACATGCTCCAACCTGGATGAATTTCGTATATTTAATTCACAGAATACTGGGATTGTTGCCACATGCTCTATTCTAGGTGAATTAGTAAAGTGAAGAAGTATTCATCACTCATTAATGGCTTTGTCATTTGAAAGATGTTAGCGCATAATTTTGGCTTTTACAATTTTAGCCTTAAATGAAAATCCACCATCAACATTAAGTCCCCTGCCTAGCACGTAATGGTTACACCATTTTGGGGTAGGCATGAGATGGTGACAGTTAAAGACAAAGCTTATGAGACAAAGTTAGATGTTACCAGGAGAGATGGGTCATCCTGTCCTTGGAGCATGTCACGTTCAAGAGGCATCCAGGCGAGTGTTCCCCTAGCATGAGGTCGGTCTTGCCTGCTTCGATGGACTGTTACGCCTGTTTCGTTCGTGGGGCTACTGCACCTGCTTGATCGAACGTGGGCTTGATGTGCCTGTTTTGGTTAATCGTGGGTCCGCTGCGTCTGCTTTTTCGAACGTGGGACCCGATGTAAGCATGCTTGATTCGAACATGGGCAGATGTGCATGCTTCGATCAAACGCGGGACCACCGTGTACATGTTTCAAACGTCGGCCATGTCCTGTGCCTACTTTGACCGTACGGTTGATATACTTGCTCGACTGTCATCTTGCTACTTCGACCAAACACCGACCCAGCTAGCTTGACTAAACACCGGACTTGATGCTTTGACCAAACACTGGCCTTGCTGTTTCCTTTGCTCGAATGTGGGACCCGATGTGAGCAAACTTGTTTTTTTTTAAAATGAACCTTATGTGCTCAAACGTAAATGTGGGTCCTGTAGAAAGCGTTGAAGCAGCTTCTAGAGCAGGCCCGGGAGAGCGTTGAAGTGTTGGAGCTGAAACGCCTTCTTCTGGAGAGAGAGCTTTGATTGGGGACGGCTGTGTCTGCTTCGACCAATCTGGGGCTGGGATCAAGTGGGACCCGCCGCGTGCCTGGCTGAACGCTGACCCTGTGTTTCGACTGAAAACCGGTCCTACTGCGTATGCCTGTTTTATTCGAATACCATCCTTGTGACTTTGATCAATACCAGACTTGAAACTTGAGCAATACCGGACTTGTGACTTGATCAATACCGGATTTGTGACTTGATCAACACCAAACTTGAAACTTGAGCAATACCGGACTTGTGACTTGATCAACACCGGACTTGAGACTTGAGCAATACCGGACTTGTGACTTGATCAAAACCGGACTTGAAACTTGAGCAATACCGGACTTGTGACTTGATCAACACCGGACTTAAGACTTGAGCAATACCGGACTTGTGACTTGATCAACATCGGACTTGAGACTTGAGCAATACCGGACTTGTGACTTGATCAACACCGGACTTGAGACTTGAGCAATACCGGACTTGTTACTTGATCAACACCGGAATTGAGACTTGAGCAATACCGGACTTGTGACTTGATCAACACCGGTGTTTGGACCCAATACCAGCCCTGTGTACTCTAACGTGAATGTGTGTTCTATCGTGTGTGACTACACATCTCACGCGTTTTTATACAAGTACTGACTCATGTCTTTTATTGTAGAATGAAGAAAAGAACTCATGTTGAGATGTCTTCTGGGGATAATGTTGGTGCCAAGTCAGGAGGTGTTGACAGCTTCAAAGATATGCCGAACATTGATGATGAGTTGTTCACCGCGCCCTTTTACCTATATGAAAATATCCGTTCCACAAGATAACACTTCTCCTATCGACTTCAAGGTTTTTCATGCTCCGCTGGGCCCTCATGAAGGATGGATGAGACGTATGTTGAGCAATGAGTACATCAAAGATAACTTGACCAGAGCGCAGATTATTGATGCAGCTTGAGTGTTGAAACGGCTCGAGAGGATGTTAAAGTGGTTTCTGTGTGCGAACGTTGAGGTGGATCCTGGAGAGAGTATTGAAGAAGGATTCTCGAGCGAACGTGGGTCCGGGAGAGAGAGCGTTGAGGCGGCTCTTGAATAGACCATTGAAGCGGCTTACGCTAGAGGGAGCGTTGAAGTGTTTCCCTCTTCAGTTTGATTTACCCTTGCGAATTCCATGCTTCTTGACTGACCATCTCTCTCATTTTGAAGAATTCCTTGACTGGCGGTGAAGGAACTTCATGCTGAGCCTCAGTCCCCAAATGTGGTTTACATGGTTTGTTCGTAGTGGTTGTTGTCGAGCCAGATATGGAATATCTTGGATATTGTTTCATCATTGTGGGAGTCGTGCATGTGGTACTGGAGTTGGAGTTGACGTACGCGCAGGATGTTGTATCTCGGTGGTTTTCCTCTTGTTGCTTCAGGGAACCGCTTACAGAAGGATGAAGGTTGTATCTCCTGTTGGTGAGATATATGCCCCTACAAACATTATGAGGCTTTTCATTACCGGCAGGCCTGGTTCTTTCTATCATGGCATATGTTGTTGTAGATGAGCATTCAACAGCTCCATAGGATGACCAAAAGCGCGGATTCTCCAACATAGCATGATAGACATGTACCACTGTCTGATAAAGTGACTCGCCCGGATCTTGTTCGGCCACTGTCTGATAGAGTGACTCGCCCGGATCTTGCTCGATATGACGCGTGGACATCGTTATCTTCTTGAGGCTGCTCCCTTGAGGTATCGGCTCCAGTGGAAGATTGCCGTCATAGAGCGTTGATATGTTGCACCGGCCTTCTTTAAACCAAATGGCAGTATGGTATAATAAAAATTTCCGAGAGGAGTTCGAAAAGCTATCTTACTTGCATCATGCTCGTACATCCTTATCTGGTTGTAGCCGCTACATCCATCCATGGAGGAGAACATGCCGTGTCCGCTGGTTGCATCTACTAACATGTCGATGTTAGGTAGAGGAGGATCGTTTTTGGAGCAGCACCTGTTCAAGTCTCTGAAGTCTAAGTAGCACCTAATCTATCCATTTTCCTCGTGTTTGAACTACAACTGTTTAACCGACTTGGATCCAGGTATGACATGTAGATGATGGGTGACCAATTTTTATCTAAATCTGGCATTTCTTCATATCTCCAAGCAAATATGTCATGGTACTCTTTGACAAGTTCCATGAGCTTCGTGCGTTTATCCATACACAAGGTTGAGCTGATGGAGATAGGCCTAGGAGATTCCTCAACGATTTCAATCTCATCAGTTTTGGAGTTGGTGCCATCTTGCAGCTATTGTGGAGCATCTAGCACTTGTTCTAGTGGTTCGTTGCTGTTGTAGCATTCCATTGGGTGGAGAGACTGGGTAGCAGTCTCCCCTGCTAATTGATAATGGCAGTGTCGGTATACCGTTTTCCCTTTCTGGTCACGACTCGCCACAAAAGTTTGTTCCCTCTTCGTGTGAACGTGGGTCGTGGCTTCACAGGATGGAGAAGAATGCTTCGTCAGCAAAGATGCATCGTGGGTTTTAGCCCTCAATGATGCAAGCCGGTCTTCTTCCTGAATTGACGCCCACGTGGGGAGTGGGACGCAACGAACTTGTCTGATTCTTTCCGCGGAGCTTCTCCCGTATGTGCTGGTTTGGTTTCCCTCGAAGTACGTCATTGTGGTAGGCTTCCGTACGACCTTGCCTGTGAGAACCTTTGATGTCCTGAGAGTCTTGAGAGTAATCACATTCTAAGACGCTCCTGTGTAGATAAGGGCCGTCTTGAACTCTTAATTCTTGATGCGTGCGGTGACATGTAGGGCACGGTCGTGACCTTCCTCTGGTTGATTGTAGCAAAACGTCTCCGCGCGCTGATTCTTCGAGAGGTGTGAAAGTTCGCATAAACTTTCCACTAGAGAAACCGCTTCTCGATCCACCGGCCTCTGGTTCATAGTGAAACTATTGACTTGAGGAGGATTGTTGTGAGGATCAGTCCCCTGTGTAGGAGTCTCCATGACAGGACCGCTCATATATGATGTCGCTTCTTTGATCAGGTCCTTGGAGGTCCGCGCCGCTAAAGTACCTTCTCCGGTGCGTTGAATGTGTTCCTTTTTTTGCTGTAGGGGCTGTCGCAGCTCTTGTGGCAATCGATCAGTTAATGTCTTAAGAAAAGTGAGTACCTCTTTCTGAGTTGCGGCCATATCCGTTTGAGTCTTAGCAAGAACTTCCTGCTTCTCCATCAAGTCTGCAATGTTAATGGGGGATGGTCCTCCTCTCTTCCCTCCGGCTCCTCGTCCTGATGAAGGAGTGGAAGTTGTTGCTCTGGTGACTACCGGAGGTGTTACACTTGATGAGATGTCGGGATTTGCGGCTGCTCTGGCTCTGGTGATGGGAGGTGTTACACTTACTGGAACATCTCCTGCTACGCTGGCACTGGTGGTAGAAGTGACGGCTCCATAAGATGTATTGACCACGGTAGCTCCACTGACAGGTACTGATAAACACATTTTTGTGTCTGATTTAATCTCAATTGTATATTTTGTTAGTGCTCGATTTTGTATTTATTTTGGCTTTTTGTGTCTTTGTAGGTGTTTTTGGAGAAATAAGCTTTTGCGGGAAAATTGGCTCGAAAAGTGGTATTTGCGCTCGTGGGAGAATTATTCGGACTCTCAGTTTGGATAAGGGGCACTTCAATTACTAAGGGGCACCTCACTGTTATTTGTACCCTAGATGTGCTATTTACACTCCACTGCTATGGGAACCCCAATAGAGGATATGGGGATTTCCTTCTTCACCATTCAAACGAAATTTTTGGCGGGAAAAGTGAGTTTAAAAATTCAGTTTACATGCGAATTGCTAGATTGGATTTGGGTGAGACTTTCTCATGGATTCAGTTCTATTTGGGCCTGTTTGGATTAGACAGGGACTGTAGGAGGTTTGGTTTCGAAGAATAATACAAGTTTAACCGATTCACGATAATACAGGGTAAGATATATCGGGTTTGTTTTTGGAGTTATATTTGGAAGTTGCGGATATCCTTATAGATTCGTATCTATCAAGTTTGAGAAGGAATTACCAAACCAGAGAAGACCCGTGATAGGAAAGAGGAGAAATAACTAGAAATACTCCGAGACTTTGCACCGAAGAAAAGATTTGAAAAGGGAAGATTTCTCGGGATTTAAATATGTTGTTGGGTATATATAGGTTGGGTAGAGTCCCATAGAGGGAGTCGAGACTTTGGGGAGTCGATACGGAGGATTGGGAGCATTCACAGAGCCGAAGAAACGAAGTGCAGGAAAGCTTCCTGCTGCTGCTGAAGAAGAAGGAGAAGGGTTGCAGACGACATTACAGAAGTGTCGTTCTCAAGAACCCTAACCTGAAGAACATTGGACCAACGGAGAGCAGTCTTAAATTTTACAGCAGTTTTCATATATCGTTAATGTAACAGTATTGTAACAGCTGTTTGTAACGCTTATAAAACGTTGCAAACTGTCTGAGTCATTAGTTTTCTCTTGTTTTTCACCTATTTGAGCTATGAACAACTATTTTGAGCACGTGAATAATATGAGGAGCTAAACCCCAACACTGGGACAACGGAGGAAGCCATATTTCATGCATGTGGTAATTATATTTAATTCTTTTATGACTACTTGCACTATTATCAATCGTTTTATGATTTTTCTTAATTGATTGTGATGTCGTATGATGATGTATGCTTGGTCTAAGTGCTTTTGATGCGTCATGCTAGTGATTTACAGTCAATCTTTTAAGAATCTACCTTGGCAAAGAATTATAGTCGATATTATTTGAGCTATAATTGTTTGGAATAAATATAAGAATCGCATGAATGAGTTATGGTGGAATCCTGAGTCTCAGTAATCTCTCGATATTTGTGACAACCTTGTGAATATATTTTCTTTGTTCTTTAGTATTTTCTTAAATCAAACCTTTACAAGTCTGAGTTGAACGAACTTTTACTACCACTTTACAACAACTTCAGAATCACATCAATTTTTGGCGCCGCCGACGCGGACTTGTATTTAGGTTTTAGGTTTTAGAGTTATTTCTATTTTTATTTTTTATTATTTTTTTGTTCTCTTTTACGCCTTTGGTATTTTTTGATTCTTTTCAGATTTGGAGCGAAGCTACAAGGATAGAAAAAGTGCTATAAAAGGAAAGCATCGCCAAAGAAGGAAAGAAAAGAGGAGTCCAAGGAGTGAAGAAGATTTTGTATATTGTTGTTTTATTTATTTTTGGAAACTGTATTAGGGTTTGCTTTGTTGTATTTTTTCTTTTTATTCTTGGACATTTTTATTTTTGGACACTTTTTGGACTTGGACATTATTTTTAAAACCCTAAGGAAGGGTTAAAAAATTAAATAAAACTGTTTGCAGGGAAGGACGACAGTTACGATACTGTCTCGGCCCCTCGGGTTCGTACACTGACATAGGAGTCGGTGGCCCGAGTCGACTTCAACGGTTCATCGCCCGTCTGGTACGGGAGGTAAGACTCTATCCACCCACGAATCCCCTGTCAGTGGGTTTTATTTTGTGTGACAACTCACACCCCTGCAAATAGAATGTCGAATTGGTATTACAATAGCCAATACAACGAATATCCGACTGAGTTTCAAAATGGACGTTACTACTTTGACCATAGTATGAATAGTGGTTAGGAACATCAGCCTTTTCAAGGTTATGGCTCATACCATGATGAGCCCAATTACTATCCACACACGCACGGGTCATACGAGCAAAATTCTTATATTTCTCCTTTAGAAGAGTCTCTCAGGAAATTAGAGGAGTCGACACGTAAGTTAGCTAAGATGAATAACTTAGTTTATGACGAAAGAGAAATTTCTTTAGAAGAATCCCTCAAGATGATAGTGGAGACGAACGAAAGAATTGCTCGAAATAATCTAGATTTCCAATACAGTGTTTCCAAAAATACCCTTGAAAATGAGGATAGTTATTTGCATAATCAAGATGACGAGGTTAGAATTGGTAACACTACTTGTTTAGATGAGGTTCAACCATTTTCATGTTATTATAATGATGATTATGATGAGGATAGTGTTGATGAAGAATTTGAAATAGGTAGGCATAGTGATCAGGAATTTGTTACTCCAATTGAGCTTAATAATGATAATGTTTCTAGTTCAAATCCAAATAATTTTAATAATTATTCACCTATTCAAAAGGACGAGGATTTGACTAGAGATACCCCCGTTTTAGACGATGTAGTATTTCCTTTTGATTACGAAGCTAATAATGGTTTAGAGGAACGAGTTTCTTCTGAGAATATTGTTTTAGAGTCTAGCGATTTAGAAACATTAATCTTAGACAAAGAAAATGAACTCGTAGAGATGAGTGAGGATGAACCTGACTTAGAAGAATCATTTGACCATTTTCAGGAATCAGATGACCTTGAAATTAGGGAAGTTGTGACTAGTCTTTCTAGAGACACTGAAAACTCTAAGTTTGGGGGTGATTATCATTCTCCATGTGATTTAACTCTTAGAAAGGTCCCTCACTTGGGACTTGACATATGTGCCTCAACCATTATAAAAGATTATCTTCATACACGTTTTCCTGAACCTAGTGATGTCCATAGGGAAGTTCAGTTGTTAGAAACCCATCCTCTGGTTGATGTGGTTTATTCAGGCTATGATACCCAGATTGACCTTGTTTTCCCACCAAATATTTTTCAACCAGTGGGAACGTATAAGTTTCAGATGTGTCAATTATTTAGTTTTGAGACTAAACCTAAGTACTTTAGGAAACTAGTACCGACACATTTGTTTAAGATTGACCGCCAGTTTCATCGTGGTCAATTGTGTGAGTCAAAACTGATTGACTTTAAGGATCCGCAATTATTCAGGTTATTATTATGTGCTTCTAAGTTCTTATTTGAGTTTTTACATACTTTACAACCTGAACCGGATCTTAGCTTTGAGGAAATCCAACCCATGAAAATATTTTATTTGGACCCAGTTATAGAACCTAAACCTGAACCACAGCTAGATGTAGTTGTCTTAAACAGGAAACTAGACAAGGGTGTGCTTTGTTTGTTAATTTTCTTGGCATGTTGCAGATTCCTTTTAGTTATGATAGCTCTATTTGGTTTTGATGACCCACAGAAATTCCGGCTATTACTTTATGATTCTATGAGGTGACTAATCCTTTCTTAGTCTGGCTGAAGACTTTAAACTTAGCACTTTTGGGAGGTAACCCAATATTCATGCAACACGGTAATATCTTTCCTTAACTCTTTTACTTCAAATGGTAACAGTTTCTCCTTGTTCATGCTTTTAATTTTATCTTTAGAACATTGAGTACAATGTTAGATTTAAGTTTGGGGGTATGGGAGAAACATTTTAGTTGCATTGTTAAACTCCAGAGCCTAGAAATTTATGCGTATTAAGGATGGCACTAACCAATCTAAGTGGATGGAAGCATTTTGGTTGTAGGAGTTGAGGAACCAATCTGATTAGATGGAAACATCTAAAGAGTCTATTCATAAAAGCACAGAGCTCAGGTGTTAGAATTAAAGAAAAAACATGGTAGTTTCGCCATATCTCGTTGAATCCTTTTCACTTCTATTTTTATTTTATTTCTTTAAAATATGTTTGTCTAAGTGATTAGGTGGGGCTTACGATTCAAGTTGTTACCACTGCTAGGGTGAAATAGAGTGATTGAGATAGAAAAAAAAAAAAAAAAAATTGAGACCAGACCATCAGACCAATCGGAATAAATTTAAAAAAAGTCGACCACTGGAACCCTTGTATATGCCAGTTGTGTTGACCTAGAGTTAGGATTATCGACCACTGGTTCCCTTGTATATGCCAGTGTGTTGATATTAGTCTAGACCAATATCTCAGTCCATTAGGATAGGTTCGTTTTGGCAGTGGCCTTCAGACAGATATGAGAAACACCGTTCACCTTAGTTAACATCAAAACCATCTATGTTTTTCTATATCCATTTCTTAATCTATCCATGTGATTGGTTGACTCCGGTTATGATGTTCAGAAACTATCTGAGTAGAGCTCTGTCACTTTATATGAATTTTAGTATGCTTGAGTGCAAACTCGTGTACAACAATTGGAATTTCGCATCAGGGTACTTCCTCCTGTAGTCAATAAGTATGCCAACCAAGGAGATTCCTTACTGCCTTCCAAGGTTCTGCGTAGATAGCTAGGGTCTGGAGAGTAAAGGTTTTGTGGGTACACCTCTGGTAAACCCTCCCGAGACTATAACTCGGCCACTAGGGCCACCTAGGGGTTTAAAGTCTTATTGCATACGCTAAATGCAATCGACGATGCCTGCGACAGTGAGTTAGGATTTTATTTTTTATTTTAAATTTGCTCGAGGACTAGCAAATAATAAGTTTGGGGGTATTTGATAGACACATTTTTGTGTCTGATTTAATCTCAATTGTATATTTTGTTAGTGCTCGATTTTGTACTTATTATGGCTTTTTGTGTCTTTGTAGGTGTTTTTGGAGAAATAAGCTTTTGCGGGAAAATTGGCTCGAAAAGTGGTATTTGCGCTCGTGGGAGAAATTTATTATTCGGACTCTCAGTTTGGATAAGGGGCACTTCAATTACTAAGGGGCACCTCACTGTTATTTGTACCCTAGATGTGCTATTTACACCCCACTGATATGGGCACCCCAACAGAGGATATGGGGATTTCCTTCTTCACCATTCAAACGAAATTTTTGGCGGGAAAAGTGAGTTTAAAAATTCAGTTTACATGCGAATTGCTGGATTGGATTTGGGTGAGACTTTCTCATGGATTCAGTTCTATTTGGGCATGTTTGGATTAGACGGGGACTGTAGGAGGTTTGGTTTCGAAGAATAATACAAGTTTAACCGATTCACGATAATACAGGGTAAAATATATCGGGTTTGTTTTTGGAGTTATATTTGGAAGTTGCGGATATCCTTATAGATTCGTATCTATCAAGTTTGAGAAGGAATTTGTAGTTGCAGGATTTCCCACACTACACCCCTCACTCAAATCTGCTAAATCAACTCATTTGAAGATGAAGAATGATATGTTTATTAATTGTTTTCTTGAAAGATTTACAAAGAAATGTAGAACAAAGCTAAAGAAATTACAATCACTCTTCACTTTCTCTCTCCTAATGACTTGTTTCACAATTCAAAAAGACCTCTCTCACAACAGACTTACTCGACCCTTTATATAGGGTATTACATAGTGGATGATAGCTATTCTGTCCCTTATTTTCGGAATCGTCTCGCGAATGCTCGCGAATGTACAACTGTTTGCCTTCGCGACACTCTTAAATCTCGCCAAGCCTTCACACTTTCCTCATGTTCTAACTGTCGTCATCTATTATGTCATTTATTTACTTCCACGCGACTCCCTCGCGACACAGTCGTTTATCAACCTCGCGAAATATTGGTGTTGCGATATTCTGATCCTACATCTTGCCTCTTTTTCCTTGAATATCGCTTGGAGAGCGATTTTTAAGGAAAAATTATGATGATCTTTGACATTTGTTGATGAAGGAACGAGCGAAAGAATACTGGACTTGAAAAGTACGTACTTGCCTCTATTCTTTTGCGACGTTCCGAAGCTTCGCGAAGTAAACAAGAAGTAATATATCTTCAATTCCCCACAGAAATTTAATTCCTTGAATCTTGGGATGACCGTTTACACGTGTCTAAAATTACTCTTTTTACCGGTATATTTAATGTTATCCGGTCACCCTTTTTTCTTCTATTTAAAGGAAAATTGCTTATTAAAACCATTCCTTCTCTTCTTCTATACTTTCTTCATCGTCTGCAACCATTTCCTGCTCTTCATCGTCTGCAACTATTTCCTGCTATTCATCTTCATCCTCTTCTTTTTATTATCTTTTTGTTATTGTTTTCATGGCATCCAGGTTCGTTATTTTCATTGATTTTGATTATTCTCTTGATTGATCTTCCCTATTGAAATTACTTCATCTTGATTTTGTTCTTCTTTTGATATCGCCATTTTTGTTTCAGCAAGAACAAGCCCAGCTCTAAATATACTGTGGTGAACCCTAACATCCCCACTGGTTCGCAACCAAAATCTTCTTCGCAAGTGAAATCTCTGGCTTCTAAAAAACAACCTGCGAGTAGTAAGGTATTTTTAGGAATATTTACTCCTTTAATAGCGATTTTATTGCCTCTGTTTCTTAGTTGATTTATTATTCGCAGGATGATAAGAATGATAGATCTCCCAAAAAGTCTCGCCATAATACATTTGATGCCTCATTCTTTGCTCCAATTGTTCCTTTCTCGGGATTCAAGCATTCTTCTTTCCCCACGATGTCTTCGCAAGGCAAATCTCCTATTACAGCGACCTCTTCGCAAGATAATCCCATTCCTTCTTCTCAAGATACTGTACCATTCCCTACAGCGTCATTGCAGGATAAATTAATCCCTGAATTTTCTGCGAATGAAATTCTTCAGGTCATGCCTATTCCTACTTTTACTTTTACCTCGCCTCCACCTACTGATCAAATTCCTCCCATTGGCGGTCTTATAACTATGGGCGACTCAACTTTTCCTTCTTCCTCTACTATTTCTTCTCCCTCAAAATCTATTTCTCTTAGCAAAGAACATTTAGAAGGGATGGATATAGCTTTTAAAATTTTATCAGATACTATGAATGATGTTAAGAAAGCCTCCACTGATCCCACCAAATCTAGTGTTTTCGAGTCTTTGGGCAAACATTTTGGTTCCGATACTATATCGCGAGCATCCTTGGAACAAGAAATTAAGACCTTGAAAAATAGCCTTCATAATACTTCACTGGATCGCGATAACCTTCGCAAGAAGAATGAAGAATTAAAAGGTATCTCTCCTCCCCCCCCCCTTTTTTTTTTTTTTTTTTTTTTTTTTTTTTTTTTTAAACTTGGTTCGCCTCTCAAGATTTGCACCAGAAACGTAAGATGGAGATATATCAACTGGAATCTATTGTGGAAGAGACTCGAACTGAAAGAGACGCCTGGATGGAACAAGATAATCGTTTAGATAATCTTCATACGTTTTCTATGGATCAAATAAATAATCTTTCCCAAGAAAACATCTGCTTAGTTCAAAATCAAGAATCATTAAGTAATGAAGTGTCGCGTCTCTCATATTCTTTGAATAAATCTAATTTGGAGTTGGAAACCTTATCAGATGAAAATGGAACTTTATCTCTTGAGAGGCGAGCTTTATTGGATAAGGTGGAAATATCCTCGCAACAACTTGATGCTTGTAAAAAAGCATTGAATGAGCAAGAACAGTCTATCTGCCTACTGAAAAATAAACTTGAAGATACTACCACTGAAAGAGATAAACTTATTCAGAATAGAATAAATCTAAGTGTGAAAGCCAACCAACTCAAGGATGATTATACCAAGTTAAAAGAATCCCATTCTTCCCTTGTGAATCAAAATAAGTTATTGATTTCTAACGAAAAGAGTTTGCGGTCGCGGTTAAAAGGTCTTGTCGGTGATGGTTTTGATAATGCCATGGAAAACTTGGGGAATAATTGCTTGGCCCTTACTCAATATCTTGTCTCGCATAAGGAAGGTAGTCATAAGATTTGACTGCCTTTTCCATTATTTTTCTTTTCCATTATATACCGTCTTTCATCTTATAATTTTAATATCTTCCTTTACTCTTGCAGAATCTGAGAAAAATCTTCACTCTTCTCTATCTACTTTGGAAGCGGCGCATGCTAAAATTTGTAAGGAAAATGCAATGCTAGTTGCTTCTCTTGCCCAATCTCGTGATCGAGCCAGAAGGAGGTTTAATTACCTTAATCATCTTAAAGACATCCAGAGTAGAAATCAACAGAAAGCGCTTCTTCGCCAATTTCCTCCCAAAGCAGAAGTTCTTGTAAATAATATTTTACTTTCTAAATCCCTTGATCCTGTCTATGTTGAACCATTGGATGTTGAAGATGATGAAGTACCCAATCCTCCTGACAGTGATTATGATTATGAAAGCTGCGAAGACCTCGCTAATAATGAAGTTATCAATAAGGAATCTTGCGAAAGAACTTCTGGTGAAAACCCTCCAACTGGCGAGGATGAAGCTGATAAGATTGTCGAAGAACCTTTACCACATCCTTCAGTTGAGCAAGTTGATATAGAAAATTAAGTTTCTTCGTAACTTTATTGAATTTTTCTTTTTGATTGCAAAGTACTAAGTCTGGTGTTGGATGAATTAATTTCTCTTTCTGTTTGATTATAAGAACTCACGTCGCCATCTTATCAAGTACTCCCTTTATTTTCCATTGAATCTTTTGTTGTAATCTTTCTCGCTATGGAAAAATCTTGATTGTCTATATTCAAAATGTTTAAAGATCTTTCTTGAATGCCGTTATTGCGACAAGATCGCAGGATGTCTCTACATTTTCATGTAATGACCCCTTGGTCTTGCCTTATCATTATTTGTGTGGTCTTATTTTGCCTTCCTAAGTAAAGGTCTTATTATGCCACCCCTCATTGCGACAATATGACAGGCCTAAATATTCTTGCGAACATAAAGCCCCATGACATTCCGTCGTGCGACAAAATCGCGAGGACGTCGTTACACTTTCATGTAACGACCCATTGATCTTGTCTTATCATTTCTTTAGTATTTTTGCCTCTGCGAGGATATTTTTCTTACGACAATATGATAGGCCTAAATATTCTTGCGAACGTAAAACCCCATAATATTGTCGTCTTTGCGACGAAATCGCAGGACGTCTTTACACTTTCATGTAAAGACCCATTGATCTCGTCTTACCCTCGCGTTAGTATTATTGCCTCTTCAGGATCATTGCACAAATATGACAAGCCTAAATTCTCTTGCGAAAATAAAGACTCATGACATTTGCGTCTTTTGACACTTATCAGCTCCCTAATGGAGGGTGCCGCCCTTATCTTCTCCCTGGTTGCCCCTTCAAGGAGGCGTACATCGGCCATACAAGACTAGCTCCTCCCATCCGGTCTTAACAACAACCGAGTTGTTTTCGCAGCCTCTTATCCCTTATACCTATATGGTTTATGGTTACAAGGCTGCACCCTAAGTGGAGTTTTCTTCGGGCCGAGTGCAGCGTGTGCCAAGACTTGTCAAGAGTGGTAAGGAAGTTCCATGCTCCCCGCACTCTTGACTCAACCGTGTACCTCGGCGCCTTGGTCATACATCGACTCCTTGGAAAAGATCCTCGGTCGCCCAACCAGGGTATAACCTTATATATATAGTTGGGAATCCAAGGTATCTTTCCGGGATAGGCTTTCATGGGCCCCAAATCTCCATGACCCGAGGTTTCAGGAGCGGTGTAACCTTCCACCCGAGTCATGTTAAGAGATACCCCCTTATATGACGTACTTTAGGTCTTACATTTGCCTCTTGCGAAATATCATTCGCGAACTAGGGTGTACGCCATAAAGGTTTGTCCCATTCACTCACTCATTCATTTTATCAATTTATTCAATCATTTGTCTGCGAAGTTATCGCACAATCTTGTTTCATTTCCGTTGATCTCGCAATCTATCTGTCGCGAAGACATTACATCACCAACTCATTCTATTTATCCCATCTTCTACGGATAATACTTCTTAAGATATAACCTATTCCACGGCCTATCTAATTTTTGCCCTACATCTTTGCCTTCGAGGATCCATTAATTTATATGCCCCTGTGCCAACTATCTCCTTGATAATATAAGGTCCATCCCATTTTCTTGCCACTTGCCACCATTTTCTCGCCATATATAGGTGTTTCTCGCGGCACCAAGTCACCCGCTGAAATTCACGTATCTTGACACGCTTGTTATATTCTCTGGCCAATCTTAGCTGGTAATTCTCCATATCTTTGTAGTGCTTTCTCTCTTTTTTCTTCTAATTCATCTAACTTGATTAAGATGTTACCCGCACTAAGATTTTTCTCCCAAGCTTCTTTCTTTGTAGTTGGAATTCTCACTTGTTGGGAGTACG
This sequence comes from Papaver armeniacum, assembly GCA_023531295.1. Taxonomy (NCBI): domain Eukaryota; kingdom Viridiplantae; phylum Streptophyta; class Magnoliopsida; order Ranunculales; family Papaveraceae; genus Papaver; species Papaver armeniacum. The sequence goes on along the minus strand of JAJJWW010012357.1, from coordinate 351,631 downwards.
ACTTCGACTCCATATGTTAAACAAAAGGGGACATGCACAGTAGCTTCTCTTCTAGTTGTATTATAAGCCCATACCGCATTGGGTACTTGTTAGCACCATCCTTTATTGTATCCTTCCAATTTTTTCTTCAATATATCCGCGATTGTTTTATTTGTTGCTTCTGCCTGACCATTAGCCTGCGGGTATAGAGGAGTTGATTTCCCATATCGTATCTGAAATGCATTAAGTAGCAATTCTATATTTTGTCCTTCAAACTGTTTCCCATTGTCAGATACCAACTGCGCTGGAACCCCAAATCTACATATAATGTTCTCAAATATGAAAGTAAAAACATCCTTATCGCGAATATGTTGTCTGCCGCTTTCACCTCTTCCCATTTTGTGAAATAATCTGTAGCGACTATTAAATATCTTCTTTGTCCCGTTCTGGTAAAAATGGTCCTACAATGTCTAAACCCCATTTTCCAAAGGGCCGAGACACTTGTTGAAGAATTTAACGGAGCTCTGGTGCATGTATTTTCTTCCCATGCCTTTGGCAGATCCTCGCAACGCCTTGACACTTGTTTCGCGTCCTCATGCATGTACGGCCAATAATAACCACCGCATTTTTGCTTTATATGCTAAAGATCTTCCTCCGCTGTGATTACCAAAGCATCCCCACTATGCAACATCTTCAATATGATTTCTCCTTCTTTTCTTGTTAAACATCTAAGCGAAGGTCCATTAAAAGATCGTCGATATAGCACTCCATCTCTTAATTCATAATTTGTTGCTCGGCTTTTCAATTTGTGTGTCTCCAATCTATTTCTTGGTGTTTCTCCTGTCATTAAATATGCATGAAGCTCCGCTCTCCAATCTTCTTCGCAGAGTGTTTGTGTTCCATCTTCTACTATCATTACGTCGGTTTCTTGTTCTTGTTCTTCTTCTTTATCAATTGACGGTATCGATAGTGTTTGTATTTTAATATTCCTTGCGACCGGATCTGTCATCATACTTGATATAAAGGCAAAAGCGTCTGCGAGTCTATTATTTGTCCTTGATATATGTCTCCACTTTATTCTTGGTATATATCTGCGTTGACAACTCGTCAACAAGTTTCTTATATTTTTGCAAAGACAACTCGTTTCTAGCATATTCTTCTTTTATCGGCGAATTGCCAATTGTGAATCACTAGTAATCCTTACATTCTCGACTTCATTTCTATTGCAAATCGCAAAGCATGTATTATAGCTTCATATTCTGTCTCATTATTTGTTGATGCGAACTCCAATCTGAAAGAAAGAGCTATTTTATTACCCTCTCGGCGATATCACAACAATCCCTATTCCATTTCCTTCTCCATTCGATGACCCATCTACCAATATTTCCCATCTATTCGGCTCATTAACAAATCTTTCGGATCTCCATGTTCTTCCTCAATATCCATCATTTCTTCTACCGACTCATCTTCTTCTAAAGGGAATTCTGCTAAAAAGTCTGCGACGACACCGTGATTTTAGCGAAGATAGTATTTCATATTTGAGTTTGCAATGACTTATTTGAGCATTCCATCTCTCAACTCTTCCCGACCTCTTTGAATTCTTCATTATTGATTCTATTGGTACTTTTGTCACCACCTTGACAACATGCGCTTGAAAATATATACGAAGTTTAAATGTTGCATAAACTAATGCTAAAATTAATTTTTCAATTTTTGAGTAATTCCTTTCATGCAGCGTTGAAAGTTTTGCTTGATGTAATAAATTGGTTTTTCTACTCCTGTGTCCACTCATGATAACACCGCACTTAATGCATGCGAGGTTGTCGCAAGATAGATCAACAATTCTTCTCCTTCTTCCGCTTTTTGCAAAATTGATATGTCCATTAAATGTTCTTTTATTCCTTGCAAGGCTTTCTCACATTCATCTGTCCATTTAAACTTTGATCCCTTTCTAAGGATGTTGAAAAAGTGCTTGCATTTGTCAGACGATCGTGAGATGAATCTCCCTAGCGAAGCTAACAACCCATTTAATTTTTGAACATCTTTTATTGTCGCCGGTGTTGGCATATCGCGAACTGCTTGTACTTTTTCTGGGTCGACTTGAATTCCTTCTTTAGATACAATGTACCTAAAAATTTTCCGAGGCGACCCCAAAGGTGCATTTTTACGGGTTTACTTTGATATTAAATTGCCTCATTTGTTCAAAAATTTCTTTCAAATCCTGTACGTGGTCTTTTGCTTTTCTGCTTTTTATTAACATATCATCAACATATACCTCCAATGTTTTATGTATCCATCTCGCGAACACCTTCTCCACCATCCTTTGGTATGTCGCACCGGCATTTCGCAGACCAAATGGCATTTTTGTATAACGGTACAATCCTCTTGGAGCAAAGAAAGCAGTATGTTCTTGGTCTTCTTCAGCGAGAGGAATTTGATTGTAACCCTTGTATCCATCAAGAGAAGATATCCTTTCATTTCTGCATTTGCTTCAACCAATTGTGGAATATCAGTAACGGGAAACTATCTTTAGGACAAGCTTTATTTAGATCAGTAAAGTCTATACAAATTCTTATTCCTTTTTTCTTCTTTGGAACTATAACCATATTCGCTATCCATTCGGGGTATTTTGCCTGTCTAATAATTCCTGCGTCCAACATTTTCGCAATTCTTCTTCTATTTGAGGATGATATCTTTGTCGCGATCTTTCTAATTCTTTGTTTGAAGGGTTTTACATTCTTGTCAATTTCCAATTTATGGCAAGCCACGGATGGATCTATACCGGGCATTTCATCCATATCCCATGCGAAAATGTCTTTATAATCTCGCAACAACTCAACGATTCTTTTCTCTTCATCTTGCTTCCATTTTAGTCCCAATCTTTATGATTTTAGGCTCTTCCTTAGTTCCAATATTCACTTCTTTTGTTTGTTATGTTCTGCGACATAGCTAGACTTCGGTTCTCCCATAGGAGTTGGTCCTCTTATTTCCTTCGCGAACTCGCTCCCTTCTCCCATGATTTCGCCAGGTATTCCTTTTCCTTCTTTTGCTCTTATCATGTAAATTCTAAATTCCTCTTCTTTCTTAGCTGCTTTTATCATCTTCCTGCGATCTTTTCGCTTCTTCATTTGCCCTTCATAATGCTTTACTTCAATTTGATAATATATTCTTCCTTTATCAATATCTCCTTTGATCTCACCAATTCCACTCGGCACAGGAAATTTGATGCACTGATGAAGTGTTGATGCTACTGCCTTAATCGCATGTACCCAAGGTCTCCCTAGCAATATGTGGTATGGCGATTCCATATCCACTACACTTAATGTCACTTGTGTTTCAATTTCTCCCAGTAAAATTCGCAATTTCATCTCCCCTTTTGGTATTGTTAGAGATTTTCCAAAACCATGAATATTATATCTTGGAGAACTCATTTCTTCATCTTTATATCCTAATTTTTTGTAGGTATGGTAAAACATGATACTCACCAAACTCCCCGTATCCACCAAAGTTCTATTTATTTCCCATTCTTCCGCTACCTTTTCCGATTCTTCTCTTCTTTTGCTTGCATTTATCGTGATCACTAGTGGAGATGTATGATTCAAATTTTCTCTAGGAACTTCCGCGGCTGTAAATGTTATTTCCTGCTTTTCCCATTCCTTCAAAGACGATGTCTTCTCCTCATCTATAATCTTCTTTCCTTCAAAATCTCGTTTATGTATCCTTCCTCTAATTTTTTCATGGAATTCATTAACCATTGCTTTTGTAATTGAATTGTATTCCATTTCTTCACTATGTTCCTTACTTCTTAATTCTTTCTTGTTGCTCCTAATTCCTCCAATTCACAAGGTTAATCTTAATCAGTCCCTGTTTCTAGCGCATATGTAGTTGCAGGATTTCCCACACTACACCCCTCACTCAAATCTGCTAAATCAACTCATTTGAAGATGAAGAATGATATGTTTATTAATTGTTTTCTTGAAAGATTTACAAAGAAATGTAGAACAAAGCTAAAGAAATTACAATCACTCTTCACTTTCTCTCTCCTAATGACTTGTTTCACAATTCAAAAAAGACCTCTCTCACAACAGACTTACTCGACCCTTTTATATAGGGTATTACATAGTGGATGACACTATTCTTTGTCCCTTATTTTCGGAATCGTCTCGCGAATGCTCGCGAATGTACAACTGTTTGCCTTCGCGACACTCTTAAATCTCGCCAAGCCTTCACACTTTCCTCATGTTCTAACTGTCGTCATCTATTATGTCATTTATTTACTTCCACGCGACTCCCTCGGGACACAGTCGTTTATCAACCTCGCGAAATATTGGTGTTGCGATATTCTGATCCTACAGAATTACCAAACCAGAGAAGACCCGTGATAGGAAAGAGGAGAAATAACTGGAAATACTCCGAGACTTTGCACCGAAGAAAAGATTTGAAAAGGGAAGATTTCTCGGGATTTAAATGTGTTGTTGGGTATATATAGGTTGGGTAGAGTCCCATAAAGGGAGTCGACACTTTGGGGAGTCGATACGGAGGATCGGGAGCATTCACATAGCCGAAGAAATGAAGTGCAGGAAAGCTTCCTGCTGCTGCTGAAGAAGAAGGAGAAGGGTTGCAGACGACACTAAAGAAGTGTCGTTCTCAAGAACCCTAACCTAAAGAACATTGGACCAACGGAGAGCAGTCTTAAATTTTACAGCAGTTTTCATATATCGTTTGTGTAACAGTATTGTAACAGCTGTTTGTAACGCTTATAAAACGTTGCAAACTGTCTGAGTCATTAGTTTTCTCTTGTTTTTCACCTATTTGAGCTATGAACAACTATTTTGAGCACGTGAATAATATGAGGAGCTAAACCCCAACACTGGGACAACGGAGGAAGCCATATTTCATGCATGTGGTAATTATATTTAATTCTTTTATGACTACTTGCACTATTATCAATCGTTTTATGATTTTTCTTAATTAATTGTGATGTCGTATGATGATGTATGCTTGGTCTAAGTGCTTTTGATGCGTCATGTTAGTGATTTACAGTCAATCTTTTAAGAATCTACCTTGGCAAAGAATTAGAGTCGATATTATTTGAGCTATAATTGTTTGGAATAAATATAAGAATCGCATGAATGAGTTATGGTGGAATCCTGAGTCTCAGTAATCTCTCGATATTTGTGACAACCTTGTGAATATATTTTCTTTGTTATTTAGTATTTTCTTAAATCAAACCTTTACAAGTCTGAGTTGTACGAACTTTTACTACCACTTTACAACAACTTCAGAATCACATCAGGTACATTGACACCGGGAGTGTTATCCACACTAGCTCCATCAGAATTGATTGCTGATCCAGACCTGAGTTCTACCATCTTGAAATGGATTGATGATTGAATTGGTACTAAGATCTACCCTTTTTGAAATTGATGAATCGGATTTTGAAGAAATTGACTTTACAACCGAGAGATTAACCTCCCGCTGTGGTCGCCAATTGGTTATGGGTGAAAACTATTTCTGCCGGTTTTGGTAATTTGGGGTGTGTGGATGAGAAATGAGTCTAAACCTTAAACAAATGCACTGCACGGGAGTGCTTGTAGATTCGAGAAATAAATCTGTGCAAATCCGGCCTAAACCAAGAAATGGTCGTTCTAGACTTGTTTCGGTCACAAAGTGAAGGAGATGGGGTTGATCTTAGGGAGGGAAGCGAAGAAGGTGTTGAGATTGTGAAGGTGTTGGCTATGTATGACTTGTATCGGGGAAGCTGTACTGGCTTGCAGGATGTAAGCTATCAGTTCCGGTGTTTGAATACAATGGTATCAACACTTGCCTCTGTTGTCTGGACTTGTTCTGTTTTTGGAAATAGGGAGGAGAACCTATTTATAGAAGTCATTTGAGCCTTATTCACGTCTCTCGTGGGAAGTGGAGGAAGTGGAGTGATGGAGTAGTGGAGTTGTGTGTTAGTGTTACACGACCAGTCTTGCCCACTTCTCCTGTCATCTCTTACCGTCCATGACTTCCCCGACACGTTCTTGTGATGGCGCGTTGCACGCCGCACACCGTAAACCGCCGAGACCAATACCCCGGTATGTATCCCCAGTTTGTGACATGATTGATGTCTCGAGTGTGTGGATCGTGGGACCCACGAAAGTAGCATGTAATGCTAGATTAAATAACTAAGTTATTTTGGAAGTCGATACTTGTGAAGTATCGTGTGTATTCTATGCAGGTACTACATCATGGTGTGGTAAAGTGACGGGTGGTGATCACCATAACGCCTCACTAAACAATTAACTCATGACCAGGGTTGTATAACCAAGCCGGTGAAGTTGGACGGACAAGATGATCTTTGAGACACTCATCTGCGACCGTTGGTGGAATTAGGGTTTTTGAAGAGGTGCACAAGCATCACTCTTCAGCTTGGTTGAATCCAAGCTTGGGATACAATTTTGACAGGGCCGATCGTGCATGTGTGTAGACGACATGACGGTGTAGGCGCCCATACCTCATTGTCTCGTGAAAGTGTGATCTGGGTCACTCAATTTGTCCGGTGAAGTTGAGTGGTCGAGATCAATTTGCAACAGAAATTTGATGCCGCAAAAGCCGCGCATCATGCCCACTTCGGGCGCGCGTTTCAAGACGACCAAGCCTGGTCAGTCTTGGTCGATCAGTATGGCGTGCATACGGTGGGATGGTGTACACGCCTGTACTTCATTGTCCCATAGAAACGTGATCTAAGCCACTCAATTTGTCCGGCAAATTTGAGCGGTCGAGATCAGTTTGTGGTTGGGAAGTGTGACCACGCCTAGCTTGGGCGTGCGAATCGAGGTGTACAGCCAAGTTTGGTCTTGGCCGATCGGGTGTGGAGATAGGTGGGCCCGCAGTGATCGTGTTGATACTTACCGGACCTGCTTAGTCTATTCCTGGACCCTTAATCCGAGCAGGAGAAAAGGACGCTCGTGATCGCGACACAAACCCTAATTAGGTGTGTCATACCCAGTTTGGGGCGCACGAATCAAGACGACCAACCATAGTTGGTCCTGACCGATCAGTCAGGTATGTAGGCGGGCCCACGGTGATTGTGTTGACATGCTCTGGGCCCTTTGAGTCTACATATAAACCCTCCATCTATGCCTGTGAAGATGGATGGTTGAGACCGTTTTGCGACACATGTAATGTGCAGCAAACCCTAATTTAGGGTTTCTCATCCATACTGTTTTGGCTGGACGGTTTGGCAAGCTATGCCACCCTTTTGGGGAGGCTGACCATGCGGGGCCCGCGTTGGGTCGGTAGTGAATATTCCAATACCTGCTTGGGGTCATGGATTCAATCTAAGCCATCCAATCATGCTGGTGAAGTTGGATGGTTGTGATCGTTTCTGAGACTGATATGGACAGTCCAGGTTCAAACATGCTTAATCGGGATAGTATAACACTCCGAGAGATGTATGCTCAATTGGGCTAGTATAACACACCGAGAGTTGTATGCTCAATCGGGCTAGTATAACACACCGGGAGTTGCAACCTGTACGGGTATTTCGTACATGCTTCATTATTAATGCTTGGAGGTTCGTGTTGCTCTGCTGAGAAAAACACTCAGTCGTCATGCCGCACCGGTAATGAGTACAGGAAATACAAGGCTGGATATGCATTAATTAATAATGATGTAAATTCACAGGGTATATGGGATTGTTGCCACATGCTCCAACCTGGATGAATTTCGTGTATTTAATTCACAGAATACTGGGATTGTTGCCACATGCTCCATTCTAGGTGAATTAGTAAAGTGAAGAAGTATTCATCACTCATTAATGGATTTATCTTTTGCAAGATGTTAGCGCATAATTTTGGCTTTTACAATTTTAGCCTTAAATGAAAATCCACCATCAACAAATATGAAACTCTTCAAAAGTGTCATTGTCATCCATTCGAAGGTTTTCCCAATCAGAAGTGAGAGTTTGAAGTCTAGCTTCCTTTTCTGATATGTTACCCTCGAATACGATCTGAAGGTTATCCAAAGCTTCCTTTGAAGTTTGGCATGTTGATACATAATGTTGTAAATCACGGATTACAGCATGTATAATAGTATTCAAACCATCTGAATTTTACTTTGCAAAAGCCTTTTCTTCGCTTGTATAATCCACTAAGCGTTTGAACTCAGTTTCCGAATTTTCTACTTTCGAGCGATTATAACCATCGACGACTAATAGCCAAGTATTAAAGTCTCGTGATTGGAGAAAATATCTCATAGCAGATTTCCACCATAGATAGTTTGTTCCGTCAAATATTGGAGGTACGTTAGCTGAAATCGATTCATGTGAACTTGAGTTCATTTCTTATAGGTTATATCGCACCAAACACAAATTGTTGGATCTTTTCGTGTTTGCCTACTCTGTTACCAATTGAAAAGACGAGGGTACCCAAATACACCACAATCTTTAATTTATCCACCTATAAGTCCTCTTACTGAAAGTGATTGTCTAAGGACAAATTCGAGACAATATGAAAAATCGATATTCACACTTTGTGTGATTGTCTATGGATACGAGATCGAGACAATACGACTACCAAAGTGTGATTACTTGATAATAAGTTCATACTTAACCAAACTCTATAGGATCACTATCAATTAAAGCGGAGTTAATGTTTGTGTAATTTACTTTAAATTATAATAACAACAATTATAATTGCGAAAACGAAAAGTAAATGACACAGCAAGATTTTGTTAACGAGGAAAACTGCAAGTGCAGAAAAACCCCGGGACCAAGTCAGAATTGAATACTCTCAGAATTAAGCCGCTATACAAAATCTAAACCAACTTCGTATAGTTGAGACCAAGCAAATAACCCTAGTTCACTTAGTTTCCTCAGTATCCCTGCGCTTCCGACTTCGATGAGTGCACGCACTTCCTTTGGATCGTATTCCAAACATAAACGAACAACAAATATGTTTGGTAACAACTCTATTAATTATTTCCAGATAAAGATATCCCAAGTCGTATGCAAAGGCTCTTCCGTTTAAGCTAATAAACTCCTTTGCCTGGTTAGATCAATCTATCCAACAACTACCGAAGTAGCAGAGTTTAGATTCGCACTCAATCCAAATAAATCTCAAAGAGATATATTGTGAATGCCGATCTCACGCAACTAATCAATCGAATAAATCCGATTCTAGTTGGATCCCAACCGATCAAGGTTTGTGCAACACAAACATATGAGAAACCAATAAGAAATCTTCTTCGTCTTTAAATCTTCTTTAATCTTTTAAAACCTGCACAACACCACTGATCAATCAATCACGCATAAAACGGAGTCTCATTAACAATGGATTATCACAAGATGTCTTTAGATCTACAAACGATTCTAAAGATCCAAGTCGATACTTCGATCTAGTTTGAGTGGATCTTATATTAGAAGAGAAGATTCTCAAGAATAAACAAACTAGGTGCAATCAAAGTTTCAACAACCGTTAGTCAATCAAATCAATCGAAAACTAATAACACTGCAATTATCTAGTTTCCCACCAACGGTACTTGTAGAGCTTCTTGATCCCATAGAAGTCTTTAAACGAGCGATCGTAAGAGATTTCGCCTAATTAGGGTATTTTCCTCTCCGGATAGACGGCTCCACCAGAAACAACAAAAAGATGAAGTTTGCCTGGCTCTTAGGATAGTTTGCTAGAAATGCAAACTTAGGTATTTATAGACCAAGGATGTTTGGACACCAAGGAATTTCCAAAACCGAAAATATTCTCAAGATATGCAATGAATGGCAAGATTCGGTTTTCATAATTCCAGTAAATGCTTGTCCAATATTTCCGAAATCTCTTAATAGAAAATCTCCAATTAAAAAATGCACATTACTAATTTTTATTCTCTTGAGATATGCATTTAATTAATTTCAAATAATTTCGGTCCATGATCTCCTTGAGTACTAAGGAATATCTTTGAACAATAAACGATAAGAGTTATTGTCCGTGTTCAAAGTATGTTGACATATTTTTTATGTAAATCCTCTTTCATATTTACATTCTTGGAATCGATTATACCACACTTCCAAACAAGTTTAGAATTGGTTCATTTGTATTCCAAGACAACTATGTGATTGATCAAATATCAAATCACATACATGGGTTCAATCGGTTCTACCAATCACTAGGATCGGTTATACCCTCATATGGAAACACTTGTGATCGGTCACACAAGTTACTAGGACCGGTTACATCAGTTACCAGGATCAGTTATATCAATTACTGTTAGAGCACTGCTCGGTCGAACTCGCAAGCGTTGATATCTCAAGCTTGTTTGTCAATGTTAGTGATCAAAACTATAGATGTCTCGGACTAGGATAGATTGTGTAGTTGAGCATTAGACTTCACGGCGTTCATCATTTGAAGACGAAGAACTACTAAGGAGAGCTTGTGGAACTTCATCAACAAAAGGTATGTGGATACTGAAACTCATCTATCACTTGGAAAGTCTATTTCTACTCTATCTCCTATATTGAGACATAAGTCGTAGTGCCATATAGTTTCTACTATGCACATTTGATATTTCGAGCTGAGTTTAACTCGCTTACATATTTCTCGAAATATGTGTTGGTAAGCTTTCGCTTCAACCAAGTTCATCATATATTCTTGATGAAAGTCAAAAGATGATCATGTGAAAATCGCCGAGTAACATCTTACATGGTTTGTGTGATACAATCATTTGGTGTAGACTTGGAATGTTTTGTTATGATTATTTAATAACTTGAAAATTGCTTTGATGCTAATAGTGTGTGAAAACAGCTATTGTCATCCTCTAAGAAAGTTTCAATGATTGAAATAGAGTTTAGAACACTTAACCAACATTGGATTATAAACATGTTATGCACTCTTGCATATATGTGATCCATGTCCGGAACCATAGTATGCATACCCGTATGCGTACCTGTTGGTTTGAGAATTCCGGGAACCTAAGTATACGTACCTGTACGCATACTGGCGTAAGGTTTAGGTCCGGAAAATTCTGCTGGGTTTGGAGGTGTGCGTAGCCGTTCGCATACTGGCGAAAACCAAACTTGGTCCGGCTACTTAAGTATGCGTACCCGTTTGCAAACTTGAGTGGTTAAAGTTCTAAAATCGGTTGGGACATGAACTAATACATTTATATAATAAGGAATGCATTCTTTGCAAACCGTGGCTATAATGTTCATGAATTGATTCGAGTGAATCAAAGCGATTTTGCTTCAATTGTGTTCTTGTATACTTCTATGAGAATATAACAATTGAAAAACTCTATAACTAGTTTCATTTGAGTCATTTGAACTAGTTGTGGTTAAGATGAATAAGGTTGATATGAGAGTGTTCATATAGCTAACCTCGGTTAACTACTGTTGAGCCAACATAGTGTACACGTTTAGGTACGGTTACTCAAACCTAAATGAAGGTACATTTCATTTGTGTATAACAAGCTAAGTTCGATCTAACGGATGAAAGATATTAGCTTGAGTCTAATCAGGTTTTCATCTAACGGTGAATATTGAATGCTTTGTTACCAAGGTAACTTATATTGCAAACCCTGATTTGAAAACTATATAAAGGACAACTCTAGCAACTGGGAAACCTAATCCCCACACCTCCTGTGTGATACCAGCTGCGTACTAGAGTCGATTCTCCTTTAACCTTAGGTTTTTCACAAAACCTTGTAGGTTAACGACTTGAAGACTTCATTGGGATTGTGAAGCCAGACCCAACTATTTTCTCTGTAGTTGCGTATTCTGATCTTACTTCTTCTATCGTGATTGAGTATTATCTTTGCTAAGATTTGCTTGAGATTTATCTCCAATAGGTAAGATTAAAAGTAGTCACAAACATCTTCGTCTCAACGTTTGTGATTCCACAATATCTTATTTCTCTACCATACGATTAAGATTATTGTGAGGTGATTGATAATACTAGGATATTTTTCGGGAATATAAGTCTGGTTTATCAATTGGTTCATGTGCACCTTGATTTATCAAAAGACAGAACAAAACTCATAGGTATTTCTGTGGGAGACAGATTTATCTATTCCAATAGACTTTTCTGTGTGAGACAAATTTGTTTATCAAGTCTTCGACTTTGGGTCATAGCAACTCTTGGTTGTGGGTAAGATCAGCTAAGGGAATCAAGTGCGTAGAATCCTGCTGGGATTCAGAGACGTAAGGAACGCAACTGTACCTTGATCAGTGTGAGAGTGATTACGGCTCAACTACATTCCAGCCCGAAGTTCATTGGTAGTAGGCTAGTGTCTGTAGCGGCTTAGTACAGTGTGGTGTTAAAAGCTGGACTAGGTCCCGGGGTTTTTCTGCATTTGCGGTTTTCCTCGTTAACAAAATTCTGGTGTCTGTGTTATTTCTTTTCCGCATTATATTTTGTTATATAATAAAAATATCACAGGTTGTGCATTAAGATCAATCAATTAGATAATCCAACCTTTGGTTGTTGATATAAATTTATTGATACTTGAACATTGGTCTTTGGTACCGTTCAAGTTATTTCTCTTATTCAATCGGGCTCGCAAATTCCTATTTACTGATTGCAGATTTAATTGAGGAATTGAGATATAAACTCTTTGATATACTTTTCTCTAGATTGAGTTTGACTGTCAAGTTGATTCTCTTGAAAGTATATTGGAGTTTGTCTATTCAGATTGCCGAAAGAAATATTGGGTGTGGTTGTTAGACCCCCGATTTTTCAATTACCAGGACCGGTTACCATATACTCATGGTATTGCTTGTGATCGATCACACCAGTCACTAGGATTGGTTACACCAATAACTAGGATCGGTTACACCAATTAATATAACCGGTTACACCAATTACAAGGATTGATTACACAACTCTCTGTGATAGGTCACACCGATTACTAGGATCGGTCACGCCAATTACAACTAGTCATATCGATCATACCATCTCAGGTGATTACTTAGAATTGGTTACACTAATTAATCTTAACTAGTCATACCAAATCATAAGTCAGGCATTGTGATTAGTTGTACGAAGATACATAACAAAGTTACGATCGGTTACCATCTCACACATATTGGTAATCCAAAGATTTGCAATGAATAACCGTACCAATAAGCCTAGAGATTTCCCTTTCGATTCATAAAACAAGTTCATGAATGTACTTCCTTTAAACAAATGTAAAACATTGTTTCCTGGGATGAAATCTTCACCTTTACCCATTCACATAATCATAACAACATTCATAAGATTATGTCGATGTCATACCTACGAAGTTCAAAAGATAAGCGTTATACTTCGTAGTCTAATTCCCTAATACTATGATCATGTGATCATGTCTCACTACTAGAGTAATATATCCAATACACAGATTCGCATTTACGTTTTCAATATAGCACGACTAGAAAGATATGTTAGGAATGAAACAGTTCAAGTCAATATTAGTAACCTCAAGAGGAAGGATGATGTCGTCGTTGTAGTTCGTTACTTCTTCACGTTCTTCAGGTCTTCGAGTAATACTTGTATGTCTCAACATTCCTAGACTTTCTAGTCTAACCTAAACGAAGTTGTCTCTAGTACATAATCAAGCGACTCTTAGATGAGTTTTGACTCACTAAAATATGACAACCAAACTTGACATACCAACGCTTGGTGGGTTCAACCGAGCTATTCTCTAACAATTTAGGATTTATTTTATTATATTATATATTTGATTTTACTTTGGGTATTCTTTTTTTTAATAGTGTGCAGGTTTTACTTGAAACTAAAGGTGGAAAGTTGGACTTGCCTACAAAAGTGAAAAAAAATTCAGATTTTATTCATTTTTGTTAGTTTTTCTTTTCCTTATTTCCTTCTTGGACTTTAATATCTTGTTTGCTTGCTTGTTTATTTTTAGTATTTTATTTGTTAAAAACACACACACACACACTTGCACATCCTTTTGCACTTTAGATTACCGAATTTAGGAAAACTCGTAGAAAAGTACATTGAATCCGTGTCGTCGGCCTTATGAGAGTTCCTACCCGAATTTTCACACATCTTAGCCTAGTACCGATGACAAGTCTTCTGTAAGTATATTTTTCTAAGGTAACCCAAGCTTACCTAAAATAGCGAATGATGCGTGTCGTAGGTGCAATCAAATTAATATCTTATTTCCACTCAATTAAAAATAATATAATGGAAGTCAAGTTCGTTCCCACGAAGAGCAGGGAGATTTAGTTGTCAAAAAGTGTCACAATGGGGGTTTGTTTTTGATTCAAAGTAAATAACAAAGCAATTGAAAGTAATAAAGTTTGCAAGCAATGGAGAGAAATATGATCAGGGAATCCTTCTTCGTTACTAAACCGTCATCAAGTTATTATATTCATCCATTAATACAATTAATCACAAATTATTACCAACCGTGGAATAACATCTAGCTCAGTGTTATCCCCTAAATTCCTTAAATCAATGGGTACGGAAGCTCTCCAATACCAGATTCTATTCTTCGAAACCACCTAGTAGTAGCTCACTCAAGGTGTAATTTGTCTGAATGCTTTATCTTTTGTGAATTATAGATTGATCCTAGTAGTTAGACTCTTAGCTCAAGGTCCAATTTCTAGTGTTGTTAATACACACAATCACTACACAGAATCCCTTTGCAAGGTCTTGTGTTCTCTACTTTTGTATGAATTATTCGACTATCACTTATCTCCTAACTCAATACTAGCATTTGATTGAATCAACAAATTAATTCAGTTGGCCACCTAAACAATCTATCAATTAATCATATAATTATTTTAATTAGTATAAACAATCAATAATCATGTGAAGAACTTCAAAATAGATTTATATAATAACTCAAATCATGTCTAGAACTTAGAATTCATCCCCAATCACTAAGAAGTTTAGCTACTCATGGTAATAACAAAACCCATGAGTTTCATATGATAAAATGGTAAAGAAATAGTTACGGTGATGAATCGCTCCAAAACCCTAGCTTTTCTTCTCTTGAGTTCTCCTCTCCAATGGATTGATAAAATATTAAAAGATATTATTAGAAAAGCCTCTTATATAGTACCCCAAGTAGTAGATGTGCCCGTGCTCGAATCCCGATCGAAATAATATGCCAACTTGCCAAAAACGCACCAAATAATTCACTTCCATAAACTACAGTGCAAATAAACTCTGCCCAGCTAATGGGCCCATGAACAAAGCAGTTAAGGTCCAGCCCGTTTTGTTATTAGCTTGTCAATTCCAGGGAACTGACAAGCATATTTCCAGTCTTCACTTTCTACTTCCCGCGACCAGACATCCCACCGTGAGAAAATAATTTCCCTGGATTTTGATTTTACTCCCGTCATAATCACGGTCACTAAAGCCACCATGAGTTTCCAAAGTCCCTGGATTTTCACTTTTTACTCCGGCCATTCACGTACAGTCTGGTAATCGTGAAAACATTTTTCATCTGAGATTTTCTTCTCTAGCTTATAACTTCCGCGTACACCAGGGTCTCCGTGAAGAGATTCTCTTATGGAATTTTCCTTTAAACTCGAACTCCATCTCAGCTCGTTCCCTTCTTCTTGTCACTGCCAGCAGTACCCATCATCAAGACTCCTTCCTCCTCTGTTTTGTTCAAAACTTCATCATCTGCCATCGCCCACTTTGACTCTGTCTTCGAGTTCAACAACACCACCGAGAATCACCATATTCCTCCACTTATCCTCTATAGTCCATAATCATTCTCTGCCAATCTTCAATGGCAGTAAATCAGCAAACTCCAGTCACAGCTAAACCCAACATATTCGAACTCCCTGTTTTGCTCGTTCCATCGTATCAATCACCAGCATCACTTCCATTCTCGAACTAACAAGCAAAGACTAGAACTACAGCATATATAACCCCCTTCACAGCATGGCAGCAGCATCATCAATTACTAGCATTCACAGTCAATCACCGATCAAACCTCACTGCCAGTTATTGTCTTCTTCTCAAACTCCGAGCTCTGAACTCGTCTTCATCACCACTGCCAACTTCCGGATCTTTCGATCACGGCAAAATCACCGCGGCCATTGCTAAAGATCCATCTTCTTTGCCAAGATCGCACATCATTAGGTTCTGACCTCGAACTCACTCCCCGCCATTGATAATCAACAAAGATCATACTCTTCCTTCCAGCTACGTACAGCTTCGGCAACCACAGACCTCCAGCTCCATTATCTCCGTCAACTACCAATGGTAGTTACATAATTTCAGTTCCCTGAACTTGGTCGTGATGCTTGGTGAAGAAGATATTGGCGGCAGCCCCGAGTAAAATAGTCGGGTGCCTTTAGAAATCGCCTTTCAACTTCAGTCTTGCTGGTTCTCATTGTTTCGACAACTTTGGCTTGCTTCAAATGCTTCTAGAATCTTCATACGACGTCGAATTAACTCCATTCTTTCATCGTTGGCTTCGTCTTTTCGTCCTCTTCGAGTTGATATCAAGAACTCCTAGACTTCAACGAGTTCCACTTGGTCTTTGGCCTTTTTCCATTTGTAGCTAGCTTCTTTTATTGCACAAATATGTGCCAATTCGCTTGTTTTGGATGATTCACCTAACAAAACACAAATAGAGAAAAACAAACGTAATATACAATAATTCACAAGAAAATATAGCAAATACTAGCATGGATTCGACACTAAATGTATGCAAAATATGCACTTAACAGCGAACTCCAACATTTGCATGTGCAAAAAATTCTTGCTAAACACTAGTAGTTCTACTTGTGTATGCGTCAGTAGATACGTGCAGGACATAGACTTGAAGAAAACGATACTTTGAGTCCAACCCGTTACGCAAATTTATGTGGTAGATTTGGTTTTCTTGAAACGGGTGATAATAATGAGGATGAGGTCCGGGTAAACAAAACACTTTGAGATTGTATAACCCTTCTAGAGTAGTAAGGGACCCAGGGGTAGTTTTACCAGCCACTAGTATCAAATTTGATATTAAACCTGGGACAATTGACATGCTTCTTACATTTAGGGGTTTAGAGAATGAGAACCTGTATACCCACATAAGAGACTTTGAAATGATTTTTGGAACAATGAGTTATCTGAATGTCTCCAAGGATGTACTTAGGTTGCATTTGTTTCCCTTTTATCTCGATGAGAAAGCCAAATAGTGGTATCATTTCATTCCCTCTAAAACAATAACCACCTATGATGGTCTTGTAAAGGTTTTTATCAAGTTTTACCCACACCATAAGACTGTTGATGTTAGTCAGTCTATTCAAACCTATAAGCAAAAATTATGTCAAAACCTACACGATTATGTAAAAAGGTTTAATGAGTTGTTATACCAGTTTCCACATCACGGCTTTGAGAAATCCCACATGGCACAAATTTTATATGAGGGTCATGATGGTGAAACCCGTATGCAGTTATAAACAATGAGTGGTGGAGAATTCACCCATTAGGACCTAAATACATGTTCCGACTGTTTTATGGAGTTAGCTGAAAAAACTAGGCAATGGGCTTCAATGAGAGAACCAGGATTCTCTAGGGATCCTATCCATAGGTTTGTTAGAGTTGATAATGGGTCAGATATCCTTAGGCGTCTAGAGGCCTTAGAAATGAATTAAGGGTCAAACAATGCTATGAGCTGTAACAATGAGTCTAAGACCTATCCATATATTATATGTGGTGACCAAAATCATACTGGACCTCACTGTCCTTTGTTTTACCCAACAAGTACAACTCGTGACCAGGTTAGTGTTTTACATGGTGGTTCAAATTCTAGATATGAAGGTAGGCCCCAAATTTGATCCATATTCAGAAACTTATAATCCCGGTTGGAGAAACCATCCTAATTTTTCCTGGTCTAAGGGCCAGAATCAAGGTCAGTCTAGTAAGTCTTAGGCTCCCCCAGGTTTTGGCTAAACTAAGAATCCACCAACCCAGTTTCAGAACGCGTCAGATAAGAAAATCGTGAGTTTAGAAGAGTTTCTCACCATGTTATACCATCATTTACATAATTCTTTTTTTTTTTCACATAAAAATAAAATAAAATCTCATCATTGTATTTCACTCCCTCTAATGGATCACTTCCCAGTGAACCATAAGTATAATCTCTTTATCTTTCTGCACTGTTCTGAAATTTTCCTCTCAATCTCTCTCAAGGATGTAATTCACGGAAACCCCACCACCTCATTTACATCAAAATTTCATTAGTCCATGTCCAAATTTCATTATGAACAATAACAACAATCAGTTTCATAAAACTTGACCATGGCCTGGTTTTTCTACACCAGCTAAGGCTTTAAGAAGTGTTAAAGATGCAAACTATATAGAACAACTACTTGTTCACTGTGCTAATGCTATTGAAAGCAGCGGTACCGCTCTAGCGCAACATATTCTACGGGTTTTAAACAATACAACACCACCGGGCGGCGACTCCAACCAACAGATTACTTATGGCTTTTTTCGAGCTCTTATTACCCGTGTTGCCATGATTGAAAATTGCAAATGCTTACAACTACTATGGCTAATACCCATCAAAACCATGCTATTCATACTTGGAAGATAAATAAGTTAAAATATCAAAAACTAATTGAATAAAGATTCATCAAGATTTCAATTGTAATTGTCATTGGATCTTCGCAGTTGGTGACGGTGTTTGCTTGAAAGATATTAAAAAAACTACATTGCTTCCTGGATTACAACATGTATATGCTTAATGTTTTCATTGTTCTTTGGCGAGAATTTCCAAAATATATTTTGTAATTGTAATGCACTCGGTGCCAGAAGGTTTCAGTTGGTAACCAACCTTGCACAATTTCTAGACGCGAGCTTTAAGAAGCCCTAGTTCATACGATAAATAAATCTTTAGCTGAATTATAATTACCCAGATTACTAGATTTTTAGAGTGGACCGAGTAGATAAGTTCCTTCTTCTTTTTTTACAATAGGTGAAGAGTCGATAAAGAAATTTTGAAAGAGTCGTTTATTAATTAAAATTTTCGAACTAATGGACACTCACAACTAAAGAAACTGAAAACATATAAAGTAATTCAAAGTTAAAGCTACAACGTTAAACAAGTTTTAAAATGCAACAAACTTAATGAAAATTATCATTCATCTCCATCCCAATCTTCCTCTCCCTCTTCATCCCCGTCCTCATATTCATTTTCATATTCATCTTCATCGATATATTCTTCCTCTTCGTATCCACCTTCATAAAAATATTCACTTATATTCTCATAATCATCTATAACTTGTTCTAATATTGTGATCCGCCATTGAGAGCATCACCATGAAATTGTCCATAATAATAAAATGCATCATTTTGAATAGGAATAATTTATTCATCTAAGTTTGTATCATCTTCTCCACTTGATGTTGTTTGTAACACGTATTCCGTATCTGAACCTTCAAAACTTGACGGGTCTGATAGTCGTGCTTGGGCTCTTGGTTGGGTTCGCCTCCTCTACGACGACGCGCAACAAGATAAGTCTTAGTTGGAGGTACAACTCAAGATTTTTTAGACTTGACATAAAAACACAACGATCTTCTACAGGCTATGGAATCGGAACATGAACAACTGCACCCCAATCCAGATCTCGACATTCATGCTCGATAGTCATGTTCTACAAAATAAGACAACATTTTTATATTATGTTCAAGTAAAATTGCTGCCAATACTTACATGGTGATCCAACATTTCTAAATTTCTTTGAAACACTCTAAAAGCACGTTTGACATCCTTTCTTTTAGCCATTTGATACCTGTTGAATCCTACCAAATCTGGAACCTCCAATGCATGGGTGAAAGCTTGTATAGTTGTAGTCAGCTTTGGATAGATATCATCGTCTAATAAATAACCCATTTTGTATTTGTGACCGTTGATGACATAATTACATGGGGGTGCTACACCTTTTAGCATGTTATCAAAAAGGGGTAAGTGTGCCAACACATACAAATCGTTGTTTGAGCTAGGCATTCCAAAAGATCATGCGAAAATCATAAATCATATGATGCTTATAACACCATATATGATTCTCTTTACCACGATAAATTCCTTGCAAAACTATCAGACATTTCTTTCATGGCCAGTGCATACGATCAATACTACCTAACATTCCAGGAAATCCTCGTTCGGCATTCTCAACTAAAAAATAGTGAACATCCTCAGGAGTAGGATGGCACAAATATATTTTTCCAACATTCATGCAAATTATGTTGCAAAATCTTCTTACATAATAGTTTGTTGTTGTGGGACCCATACAATGTAGTCGTCGATACTATCAGCAGTTGTACTTTCGCACAAATATTTCATCACGTCAACCAATTTCATATGTGAAGAATGACCCATAACACTAGTTACATTCGGACGTTGATACCATTCTTCATACACTTCAAGTAATTTTCCTAACAATTTCTGAAATAAGTCTTCCTTCATGCCTAGACGTTTGAATTTTCTTGAAGTATAACTGTTAGAGCACTGCTCGATCGAACTCGCAAGCGTTGCTATCTCAAGCTTGTTTGTCAAGTTTAGTTGATCAAAACTATATACTTGATTTCTAGTCTACTTATAGTTATGTCTCGGATTAGGATATAACTGTAGTTGAGCTTTAGACTTCACGGCGTTCACTAATTGAAGACGAAGATCTACTGAGGGGAGCTTGGAGGAACTTCATCAACAAGAGGTATGTGGAGACTAAAAATTATCTATCACTCAGGAGTCTATTCTATTCTATCTTCTAATGAGACTAAGTCGTATAGCTATATAGACTTTTATAGTATACACATTTGATATTTCAATCCGAGATTATCTCGCTTATCTATTTCTCGAAATATGTGTTGGAAGCTTTTTACTTTAGTTACGTTCATCGTATTATTGACGAGTTTAGTTGGAAATAATTTATTTATTGGAAACTAAATAATAAGTCAAAAGATAATCATGTGGAAATTTCCTTGAAACATCTTACATGATTTGTGTGAGACAATCATTTGATGTCGACTTGGAATGTTTCATATTGATCATTCGATCACTTGAAACTTACTTGAAGCTAATAGTTTGTGTGAGACAGCTATTGTCGTCTTTTAAGGATGTTTCAATGATTGAAATGGGAGTTTAGAACAAATACCTTTGTCTGGATACAACACGGTATGTGTACATAGTATGCAAACTATTTTGGTATGATTCAGGTCCGGGAACCTTGTTTGCATACCTAGTATGCGAACGGTTTTAACTTAAAAGTCCGGGAACCTAGTTTGCATACCTAGTATGCGAACAGTTCTACCTGAGTTAGGTCCGGGACTGTTGTTTGTGTACCCATTTGCAAACAGCTGGACAAGACCAAAGTCCGGAAGCTATAGTTTGTGTACCGTTTGCAAACTTAGTGGTAAAGTTCTAAAATCGGTCAAGTATGATTCTCATACTCATGAACTAAAACATTTATGAATTAAGGAATGCAATCTTTGCAAACCGTGGCTTAATGTTCATGAATTGATTTTTATATAAGTACTTTGTACAATTACGAATCAATCCGATTTTGTTTCAATTGGTTCATATATATTTCTATGAGATAGTGAACAATTGAAAAAATCTATTTGAAACACAATTAGATTCATTTGATTATCTTTCATGTTTGATTGATCATCATATTTGATCTAAAAGTGTTTGATGAATATGGCTAAGATAAAAGTGTTCATGTGGCTAACTTCGGTTAACTATTGTTGAGACAACTCAATATATACGTTTAGGTACGGTTACCCATATCTAAATGAAGGTATATTTCATTTATGTGTAACAAGCTAAGAACATCTAACGGTGGAGAGATATTGTTTTGGTTTTAAGCAAACTTAGCTTAAATCTTAAATCAGGATTTTATATAACGGTGAATATTGAATGATTTGTTACTAAGTTATCTTAGCTTTGATTATAAGCAAACCCTGATTTGAAAGACTGTATAAGGGAGAACTCTAGCAACTGGAAAACCTAATCCTGACACTTTCCCGTGTCATAGTTGCGACTAGATTCGATTCTCCTTTAACCTAGGTTTTTCCAAAACCATTATAAGTTAACGACTTGAAGACTTCACTTGGGATTCGTGAAGCCAGATCCAACTATTTTCTCTGTAGTTGCGTATTCTGATCTTACTTGTTCTATCGTATTGAGTACTATCTTCTCTAAGATTTGCTCGAGATTATCTCCGATAGGTAAGATATAAAAGTAATCACAAAGTTCTTCGTCTCAGACTTTGTGGTTCTGCAATAACTTCTTCTACTACCATATAGTTAAGTGATTGTGAGGTGATTCATATTTCTAGGATGCTCTTCGGGAGTATAAGACCGGATTATCAATTGGTTCATGTTCACCTTGATTTATCAAAAGACGGAACAAAACTTCATAGGTACTTCTTCGGGAGACAGATTTATCTATCAGAATAGACTATCTGTGTAAGACAGATTTGTTTATAAGTCTTCGACTTTGGGTCGTAGAAAATCTTAGTTGTGGGTGAGATCAACTAAGGGGATCAAGTGCGCAGAATCCGGCGTGGTTCAAGAGGCGTAAGGAACGTGACTGTACTTTAATCGGTGTGAGACTTTGTTAGGGCTCAACTACATTCCAGTCTGAAGTTCATTTGTAGTAGGCTAGTGTCTGTAGCGGCTTAATACAGTATGGTGTTCAAAGCTGGACTAGGTCCCGGGGTTTTTCTGCATTTGCGGTTTCCTCGTTAACAAAATTTCTGGTGTCTGTGTTATTTCTTTTCCGCATTATATTTTTATATAATTGAAATATCACAGGTTGTGCATAGTTCAATCACTTGGTAAATCCGACCTTTGTTTGTTGGATTGAAATTGATTGACACTTGGACATTAGTTTTTGATATCGTCCAAGTTATTCTCATACCAATCAGTTCACGGATTTCATCATGTTGATTTGTTGATTGATTTGAGAAAGAGATATAACTCTTGGATATCTTTCCTTGATAGAGTTTGACTGTCTAGTTGGTTCTCTTGGAATTATATTGGAGTTTGGTCCATACAGATAGGCGAACGAAATATGGGTGTTGTTGTTAGACCCCCGCTTTTTCAATAACCAGTCCGGGTGTGAAATAATCATTCATCATTTTCGCATCACACCACATCCGATCTCCGCTAAGTACACTCCGTGTCTGCATTTCCTGAGGCACCAGGTGACGAATAGTGTAAACAATAACACAACTTTTTCTTCTTCACCACTTTAAGTATCCAACTCGATTCCTTATGTAAGTCTAACATAGGCAAGCATGAGACTCACATTGTACTTTTGCATCAACAACTTTAGTTTCAATTTCTCGATACCATACATAGATTTCACTTCAATCAACCCTCAACACCAATAGAATAGTAGTTCATAACCATTTCATTCAACATTGATCACCAATACATCATAAATCACGTAATAAACATGGATTTTTAACTACATCTATCCTCTAATATTTTATACATTGAGTTATATACAATGTAACTAATCAAACTAATAGAAATTCTATAAATAAAATGACTTATCTTTGGTGATTTTGTGGATGAAATTCGAAATTGAAAAAAGTAATAGAACCACCTACTGTTGTGGAATAAACCCTTTTAATTTGACTCTACAATCCAATCTAAAACACCTTCAAAATCAAAAGGGGGAAGAAAATGGAGTGAAAGAAATATGGAGTGAATAAAGAGAAGTGGAAATTAATAGTTTTTAACTCAAACAACACCATGACCGAAACTTACGCCAAGCGAAACGGCCCCTCTAGGACCCTCTACATGGTTTGCAATGGTCCTATCTTTTTGCAATGGTCCTATCTTGGTCTTACGGGCTTGAGTGTAAAACTTAGTCGGTATGCATCTCTATTGCAGTCTTTTATTTTATTATATATGTGAAAAATACTAGAACCCCCTACTATATGGGTTCAATATATAGAATCCCTACTAAATGGATCCTCCCCTATCAACTCCATACTTTCACTTTTTAATATTTCTAGGCCCAAAACTTTAGATTTCAGGGCTTGGTAATAAAGTTTAGGGTTTGGGGGAAATACGTAATACCAAATATGCCCTTTACTATATATACCTAATGAAATAGGCTATAGATTTCATTTCCAGATTCATTTTCATTTTCACTTTCTCTCACTTCTCTCTCGTCTCTGCTCTGAAGAAAATTAGGTTTTTTTTTTTATCATACCGAAAGAAAACGATTGCAGAGAGCAGGAAAACGATTCTCGCTCCATCGATATTCGCTAATGACGTTTAATTCAACGTTTCTTCTAGTTTTCATTGTATGATTTAGCAGTAGAATAATCGAATCCGGGAGAAGATTTCAATCAACTAATCTGCAGATTCAACTCAGATTCATCAACAAGCAAATTATACAGGTAAGTATCCTCTTCTCTTTGTGATGATGCTTCGGTTTAGAGATTTTAGTTGATTTATTTTGGATTCAAATTTCAGAAAAGTATTTCAAAACCTAAATCTTCAGATGCTTTTCAATTGACTTATCTGAATCGAAATCAGAGCTTAGATTCACAATCATCTACTTACTCTGGTTGTTTTGATGTAGAGTTTTTGGAAAAAAATTGAACAAAAATTTCCGATCTGCTCATCGTCAAAATCGTTGTATACCTCTATTTCTATCTTCGATCTAATAACTGATTTGAGATTCGATATCAGTGAATCATCCTCTCTATTACCCATAGATTTGATTTGAATTTTATTCACTTTTAGTTTTTGATTTTCATTTATACATGATAGATTACATGAAATGGTGGTAGGAATTTAGTTGAGGTGAAGGATTTAGAGAAGGATTTTGAGCTGGTGGTGGTGCTGGAGCTGTAGGTAGTAGGAGTGGTGAAGAAATAAGTAAATTGAATCCAGGCACGATTTTGTTTGTTATTGTTGATGTTGTTGTTTTAGGTTTGATTTGTTGTTTTTTACATTTCAATTTGATTTTACAGGGTTGATTAATGGTGGTGGTGATAATTTTGATGGGGAGGTTGAATAGTAAGTGGATAAAATTGAAGGAGACTATGAGAAGAAAGAGGATGAACCATGTTTAGTTTTTGTTGCTGGTGCTGGTGAGCAATTACAAAGAATTTGATTAATATTTCATTGTGATTGAGTTTCTCAAAGAATGTGATTGTTATGTCCATTCAGTTTAGGTGATTATGTATCCATTTTGCGTTAATTGTTGGCTTACACTACTGGTTTTGTGTAGGTCAAAGGGATGCATAGAAATGAAGAAACTAAAAGTTATTACCTCTGGAGCACAATTACCGGATGAAAAGGTGCAAAGGTGCAGGCAGGTTTGATACAACTATATGTCTATCGCTCTAATTGAACATCATATGCAGGCGTCAAAAATTAGTATTAGTTGGTTTAAAGAATACGTAACTTATCATGGTTGTTACTAGATTTAGCTGATTTACGAGTACGCTAGGTATATGGATGTGTAGTTAATAGTTACACATGTCAATTAGGTGTGTAATTGCTACTTACACATGCAAATTGAATGTGTAACTTCTAGTTACACATGCCAATTAGATGTGTGATATTTAAGTGAAGCATTTTTTAGTGTTAGGAATCTTTGAAATGATTCTCAGTTCAGATTATTAGTATGTTTAATTCAATATCGGTGTTGCTTAAACTAGAACTTTGTAATGAGTTATCGTGTTTATCAACTAAGAATCTGACAGATTTTGTGGTGTGTATGTGTGCCTGCCGTTTAATATAGATTAGTAAGCATTTATATCTATGAATAATATATTGAATGCTTACAGGGATTTGAACTGGGGTTGTATTTATGGATTGAATGAGTGTTTGGTTGTTGCATCTAGCTGTGAAGGTCAGCGATCCAGGTGGAATATACTGACTGAATGTGTAACTTCCAATTACACATGCCATATTGATTTATCCATCTTTTCATAGGTTACCCTCTCTGAGCAGATGAGTTAGAGGGTATGATTGAGTAAGACTTGATATTATATATAGAGAATAATATGAAGATTAATTGGTGTTTCTTAGAGGAAAGATAGAGATGAAGTATTGTACTGATTGTATGTGTAACTGAAATTTACACATGCATATTAGATGTGTAACGGCTAGTTACACATGCTAATATGCATGTGTAACTAATGTTTACATATGACATATATATATGCATGTGTAACTACTGATTACACATGCATTTTGTATTCCTGGGTAAGAAAATAAACTAATGACCGAGTCAGTTCCATGGACGGAGTTAAACTCGTTACATGTAGACTTCAATACCTTTCTACCTCTAAAGTAATCAACTACCCCGAACTACCTGGAAGAGAATACTTCGAGTTGAATTACTAACTTGACATAGTTGCTTGATAATTTGAGTTTGGTTTGACTTTTTTTTTCTCTTTGACTTTGTAGGTTGTTGGTGTTGTTGGCTTCATGGATCATCGACTAGATATTCCGAAACACTTGATCTCGTGACTTGCATCCACATAGAGGACTGCTAGCGAAGGTAAATGTATTTTACGTCACGATTTGCTTTCTTCACAACTCAATTAAGTGCGCCAACCGAGACCTAGCTTCGTTATGTTCAATACACACAAAGAAATGACTCTAAACCGTAGTGGTATATGGAATAATATAGTATAGGTCAAAAAACTATGTTGGTGGATTGTATGTGTAACCTATAGTTACACTATTCAGATGGATGTGTAACGGCTAGTTACACATGCTAATTGGACGTGTAACGGCTAGTTACACATGCTAATTGGATGTGTAAAAATTTGACTGAACCGAAATAATGCGTAGTTTTATTTCTTGGCTGGTTTTATTTGTGCGTTGATGTTGGAATGATGGTTAGTTTTGGAGTATTTACTTATTAATTAAGACTCGACTAAAAGCGATTATTTGCAATAGCACTGTTCTCAAGTACATACCTAGGAACTAGTTTCCTTCATCAAGTACCAAAAACATTTGACAGCTAATTTTTTGGGGGAAGCTGCCATATTTTTTTGCATTAGCGTGTATGTATGTTTATTAAGCTTATAAAAACTGATTGCTTGTTGTGATATTTCAGGTTTCCGATAACTTCATAAAAGCTAATTGGTATTGGTCTTGGTCTTGCTGGAATTAGAGTTGACCCTGAATACACAAGTCAGATGCATGTGTAACTCTCAATTACACTAGATAGATGCATGTGTAACTTTCAATTGCACTAGAAAGATGCGTGTGGAACTTCTAGTTACACATGCTAAGAAATTATTGTAAATAATTCTTAAAGTAATACATGTATTTTTTTATGTATTTTTTTTTTTTTAATGTTATGTCTATTTTTTTGATGTGTAACTTCTCATTACACATGCCATATGGATGTGTAACCTTTGGATACACATGTTATATGCATGTGTAACTTCTGCTTACACATGTGTAACCCTTTCATGCCATACCCATGTGTAACTTCTGGATACACATGCAAGTTGCATGTGTAACTTCAGATTACACATCCATATATTATTGGTGGGAGGCGGTGGCGGCCGCCGGCGACGGAGGTGGTGGTTTCCGGCGGTGGTGGTTTCTGCTGCTGATGGTGGTCACCGGTGGAGGTGGTTGGTGGTGGTGGTAGTCGGAGGTGGTGGTTTCGGCGGTGGTGGTCGCCGGCGGAGGTGTTTGTTGGTGGTGGTGGTTGGTGGTGGCGGTCGTCGGAGGTGGTGGTTGGTGGCGGCGGTCGTCGGATGTGGTGGTTGGTGGGGACGGTCGTCGGAGGTGGTGGTTGGTGGTGGTGGTGGCGGTGGCGGTCGTTAAAGATGGTTGTGACATTATATTTGCTATATTTTACACAAAATTGGTCAAAAAGACCAAAATCAATAATTCCTGGGTGAAAAAGACACTTAGGTTTTGATACTGTTTAAATAGCCAAAAATTAAAAAGATATTGTTTAAATGGACAAAAATTTAAAAATAGGCAGGATGTAACCAGTTTCATCCTGTCCATTTTCAAATATTTTTTCTTATTTTTATTTTACACATGATGCATCCAGTTTCATCCTTGCTATTTTTTTAAGTATAAGCCAGGATGAATCCAGTTTCATCCTTGCTATTTTTTTGGCTATTTCACCCGTACTTTTTTTTACTCGTCCATTTGAACCGTGTTTTAATTTTTTTTGGACAATTGACCCATTTTCTCTATATTTTAATATTTTGGGCTTAAATTTAAATTTTATTTTATTTGGGGCTTGAAAATATACAAAAAGGTATGGTTGTCTTTTAATAACTCGGGGCCTAGATTTAAACTTCTTTTAACTAGGGGCCTCATATTATGGGTTATCCATGGATTGGGCCTTAGTCTAATTTCCCCATTATATATATATATATATATATATATATATGGAGCTCAAATAGAAATTAGATCATGCTTCAAAAAAAAAAAAAGAAATTAGATAGTGTCAGCATAGAGTATGAATTACGATTAAACTCTATACTAAGCGTGTTGTTGGGTAAAAGTTCAACTTCCAAACAATTTTCAATTAGCAGTGTCGGCAAATATATATCGTTCCCTTTAAGGCAATATAAGAGTTCGTTGATGTAAACTTGTAATGAGCAATTTAGAATTGCTAAATCATGTCCCACGAAGGAAAAATGACCCTCTCATAATCATCTTCTTTTATTCCCATAATCTGCCCTGCATACAAAACTTTTACTTTATGAACCTTAATATATGGTATGTTCCATGTCAACAAACACGTCACACAGATGTTCAAATGGAATATATATTGATGTCGGTCGACGTTGTAAATTTGGTCGCTCCATTACAGTTGCTTCTCTAAGGAGATTTCGAACAAAAATAAATATCGTCTCCTAATAGAAATTCAATAATGTTTGAATATACTATAATTACAAGATCAGCCGCACGTGCTTTGCACGTGCTATAGAGCCCATCTTTAGGCGTGGAACAACTCAAAAATTCAGTTTTTTTTTTAATGTGTCAAAAAAAAATATCGAGTTACATTAATACCCCTATATATATTTATTTTATGTCTTTGAAACGAAATAAAGCTAGGGCAAAAATGGAAAATGAAAATTGCAGCTTCGCAGGTCATGGGGACGGGTCATGGGACCTTTTGTTTTTATTTTTTAATTTGAATACTTAAAATACCATTATACCCTCCTTTATTTAATTTAAATAGTTAAATTACCATTATACCCTCCTGTTTATTCATATCACTTCATTTATGTGCACATAATATGGGGGCAATTTCGGAATATCAATTTTGTAGCTTAAATTAGCATTATACCCTCCTTTTTTTATTTGTAACACATTATTTATGTGCACATAATATGGGGGCAATTTCGGAATATCAATTTTAGTTTTTCATTTTTACCTTTTTAGCCTCACTTAATTTAGATAACATTTTTTACAAAGCTACAAAACTAAAGGTAATTTCGGGTTTTTAAAAATTACAGCCTCTAGTACTTTTCATGAACAGTACCTAAGGGGGTTGGCTTTATATAATGGTATAGATATTACGTCGATAAAGATGCAATGACAAGATCAAACAAGTGGTTATATATAGTACTTTAAGCTAATGATTGTTTCGACCGAAAATGACTGTGACGAGTGCTATTGATACACATAGTGACACAGTTAAATGAATTCCAAAATGCATTACCCCTAGTCTCACTTGTAGACGCTAACCTGTGGCCACTCATTTCCGACTTTCTACTAGGATTGTTATAGAATCCTAACTTATTTCTAGAAATTGATGAGTAGATTTTACATTCCGGATCTCCCTATTTTTATAAGATTCAGCTGATATTCTCATTATTTCGATCTCAAACCTGATCGCACCAATCATCATTAAGTTTAATATCCAACAAACAAATATAATACTACTGATAAATGCCAATTAAGACGCAAAAACATCCCGAACGTCTGTGGAAAAAGATGAAGGTCAAAATTCTACGAGTACCACCCTCAAATATACAAAAATATCCTGACTGGACCTGCCAACTTATTTGGCGACGTACCTCAACCGAAGTATGCGTTCTGAGGGATATGCTGTAGGTCCCAGTGACCGGGTAAGATTTGTCTCGTCCCTCGACCCTCAAATATCCTCTCTGTTCCGACTTCCAATCATAAATCGTCGTCATACAAATATTTCATTCATTAAATTTCCGTTCTCAATTTCATTCTTCTTCTCATTTTCTGTCTCTCTCCACCAAATGATGCCCCGGAAAGTACGTGAAACGTTTCTATTCGTCTTCACCTCTGTTTTCATCTTCTTCACTTTCTCCCTCTATCTCTCCCGCAACACCACCACCATCATCAATATCATCCCTCTCAAACAAATCCTAACTACTCATTCTTCTCCCAGTTCCGCCATTAATGTTAATCGATATCTCACCGTCAACTCTGCTATTCAAGAGGATCAACATGAACAACATATCATTCGCCAAGTAATAACATCTCCGCCACCATCATCATTGTATCCGTTCATCAAACCAGATTCTATTCTATTTCCAGATTGGGAAATTTTAAACGTCATCAATCATAATGGTAATGACAATTATCATCTCTTGTTGTCAGATTCCGATAACAAATTCTTATGCCTTTTCGACAAAAACCTTACTTCTCCGGCAATTTATGCTGGAATTTTACCTTTTAGTAATCAATCAATGTTTAAATGTATCTTTCCAAATAGGCTCCGTCGATTTCTTCCTTATTTTAGTCCGATTCTTATCAATAATTCATCACCGGAAACTGTTTTGGAATCTCAATCGTTATCATCAGAATCTTCAAAGGAGATAATGTTGAGATGGAAATTCCTTGTGTATGAATCTCTTTCTACAGATACAGACGTTATTCTGTTTGTTAAAGGCGTTAACAACCGGCAAGGAATAAACCGTTCACCTTCTGAATTCCGTTGCATTTTCAGTAACAACAACAATAACTTCGTTATCACGGAAGTTATAAGTTCGTATCAAGAAGTTTTCCGGTGTATCAAACCTGAAAATAACGCTACGTTATTTCGGGAAGACACCGATAAAATCAAGGTGTCTTTGGAAATCAGAGGTGGTGAAAGAGTGGTTCCGTCTGTGGCGTATTACACACCCCCTGCACCAAGTTTAACAGATGGTAACCAAAAATTTCTATTGTGCGCGTGTACAATGGTGTACAACGTAGCGAAATTTCTGAGAGAATGGGTGTATTATCATTCGAAAATCGGGGTGGAAAAATTTATTTTATATGATAATGGAAGTGATGATAATTTAGATGAAGTGATTTCGAAGCTTCGAGAAGAAAATTATCAGGTGGAGAAGATTCTTTGGCCCTGGCCAAAAACACAAGAAGCTGGTTTCTCGCACAGTGCAACTTATGCAAACGCCACGTGTACATGGATGATGTATGTGGATGTTGATGAGTTCATGTTTTCACCATCATGGTTACATCCATCATCATCCTCATCAGTATCTATCAGGTCACTGCTATCATCGGCGTCATCACATCATAACAACCAAAGAAGGGTAGGACAAATATCAATAAAATGTTATGAATTTGGTCCATCAAATCAACGGTCACATCCTGCGGAAGGAGTCACACAAGGGTATACGTGTAGAAGAAAGATAGATTCAAGACATAAATCGATAGTATTACTTGATGGGATTAATACATCATTATTGAACGTGATACATCATTTTGAGTTGAAACAAGGTTATAGGAATAAGAAATTATCATTAGATGAAATGGTTATAAATCATTATAAATATCAAGCTTGGTCTGAGTTTAGGTTGAAGTTTAGGAGGAGGGTTTCAGCTTATGTTATTGATTGGAAAGAGGGGTTGAATCCTAATTCTAAAGATAGAGCACCTGGATTAGGATTTGAACCTGTTGAACCTAAAGGATGGGTTCATAGGTTTTGTGATGTTCATGATAATAGATTAAAAATGGTTACCACAGATTGGTTTGGTTCTAATACAGGAAGAATGGCGTGGGAATTGAATGAGACTAATTAGAGCTAGCTAGAGATATATGGGTGTTGTTTTTTTGTAGGTTTTTCTTCAATACAAAAGAAAAGAAAAATAGATTCTCATTCTTTTCATTTTTTTTTTGTATGGAAAAGGTTGCTTGTTTTACTGACAGTATATAGTGAAAACATATCATGAAGCATTGTACTTGCATTTTTGTGAGCAAATTATAGTCGACACGTTTTCGCGACAGTCTTTTTATTCTGCGTTTGACCATATTGCTTTTTGACATCTGAATGGGTAAGGACTAAGAATCCTTTTTGGCAACCCAATGAGCATATCAAATCTTTGCTTTTGCTTAGTACTTAAAACTGTTAAACACAAAGGGAAAGATGAAGTTTAACTTTTCGCGACAGTCTTTTTATTCTGCGTTTGACCATATTGCTTTTTGACATCTGGTATACCCAAAATGAGCATATCAAATCTTTGCTTTTGGTACTTAAAACTGTTAAACACAAAGGGAAAGATGATTTAACCAAATTGGGGTATATCCAAATTTAAATGGACATGTGCCCTTACTAAGGGGAGGCCAAAACGTGGTAAAGTTACTTTAATACCCCTACACTAATTAACCTAAAACTAAATCTTAAACGTAAAAACTAAAAACTGATTAATCTTCCTCTAATCCTTCTTCTCTAATCCTCTCCTCTTCTCTTTCATTCCAAAAACCTAAAATCAACCAAAATCTTCAATTTTGATTTTCTACAAAAAATGGTTGATTCTAAACGATCCAGCAGCAAGAGAGATTCAACTGGTAACATGAAAAGATCCAAATCGGAGGGAAAAGGTAAGGGAAAGGTTGGAACGAGTAAACCCAAGAATGCAATCCTTGAAGATCTTTGAAAAGAAACCTCTAAAGGCGAAAAGAAGATTGTAAGTGATTTATAAACTCAAACTCATTATTGTTTTGTTTTATATGATTGTTAGATTAGGTTAGAAATCGAAAATTATGATTTTCAGGTTTTTGGCCTAAGAAGGTCGATAGTTGAACAACACGCCGACCATTGGTATTTTGAAAGAGCCGGCATGGTCTCAGGATGAATAACCTGCCGACTTTTCATCAGAGCCATGGCGACTGTTGGACAATAACCAGGGCCGGCAGGGTATAATAACCAACCATGCCGGATTATATTTGGTCGGCGTGATTTTAGACTTGTACCATGCAGACGTTAGGCATCAGAAACCTTAATTTCCTAAGTTATTAGTCGGCATCTTTCATAAATAGGACCATTCCGGCTGTTTATTTGTCAGCAAGGTAGTTGGTTAACACCTTACCGACTTTACTGTAGTCGGCAGTGTAGTTGGTTAACACCTTGTGGTCGGCACTATTTAGTTTATCGGCCTTGTCGGCCAGTGGAAGAAGATCAACAGTGTTGTGTTGTTTGTTTTCATATATCTTATTTGTGCATTGTTTAGGTTCCCAGA
The DNA here is from genome assembly GCA_023531295.1 of Papaver armeniacum. Taxonomy (NCBI): domain Eukaryota; kingdom Viridiplantae; phylum Streptophyta; class Magnoliopsida; order Ranunculales; family Papaveraceae; genus Papaver; species Papaver armeniacum. The sequence continues at coordinate 318,241 of JAJJWW010012357.1, read as the reverse complement.
GGAAACAAAAGAAGATATACCTTGTACGTTAACTGCAGAAGAGCTATTAGAATTTATTGACGGAATTTATCCCAATTTAGAAGATCCTAAAGATGAAACTGAAGAGAATTGCCCTGTAAGAAAGTTACTTCTGATGGGTAAGAAGGATCCTGAAGAATTCCTAAGGTTTATGCACGGTCCTAGCAATCCCCTCAACTATGTTGAATGCACATCATCAAAGGAGGAAGAAGAGGAGGTTGATCCAAGGACTTTTTTCAGGGCATGTGACTTTTCTGGAGTGAACCCCTATTACAATGAGGTCGGTGATTACATAGGTCCAGATAAGGGAAAAGCAAAAGATGATGCTGCTGAAAAATCTAGTGATGTGGAGGAAGATAACAACAACAAGAAGGATCCATGAAATTTTTAAATTTTATTATGTTTCACTTGGTTTAGAAAGAATAAGTAATTGGGGGATATGGGAATTAATTGGGGGATATAGCTACAGGACAAAAACGGTGTCCCAATAGCAATTCTGGGTGACCCCCTATGTAATTATTTTTTTAATTCCTAATCTAGCCCCCACTAATCGGGATTATTGATTAATTATAATTAGTAAAATGTTAAGTATTTGGGGGATAAATTAGTGTGTATTTATTTTTATTTGAATTTGTGTGGGTTAGTTGAGAGTAGAAGGAGGGAAAATTGTTTTTGAGTGGAATTTTTTTTTGAAAATGGAAGATGATTGTGATGAGAGAATTCTTTTGCTAAGAGGTTGAAAATTTGATTTTTTTCTTTGAATCCACCATTGTTGCAACAAAAGCTTGGTGCCTTAGGCATGGTATTCAACCAAAAAACCATGCCGGCATTTGCCGAAAATCTTCAAAACCTATTTTTCCGGTTTTAATCAAGTATACTTCCTACACGATTATCGATTTTCGAGCATGCCGGAACTACTTCCGGCATGGTTTTTGCTTAAATTTCTATGCCGGAACATGATGAAAAGTATCCAGAAAATTGATTTTTTTTTCCACTTAACTACCGGCATTGATTGATTTATACCGAGCATGCCGGCATTTAGTTTTGGCATTGAATTTCATCACTTCCGGCGTGGTCTTCATCATTTCCGACATGTTCTTCAGCACTTCCGGCGTGGTCTTCATCCTAAATAACCATGCCGGAACTCACTTCCGGTGTGGTCTTCATCCTAAATTTCTATGCCGGCACATGATGAAAAGTATTCAGAAAATTGATATTTTTTTCACTTGACTACCGGCATTAATAGATTTATATCGAGCATGCCGGAATTTAGTTCCGGCATTGAATTACATCAATTCTGGCATGGTCTTCATCACTTCCGGCGTGACCTTCATCATTTCCGACATGTTCTTCATCACTTCCGACATGGTCTTCATCACTTCCGGCGTGGTCTTCATCATTTCCGGCATGTTCTTTATCATTTCCGACATGTTCTTCATCACTTCCGGCAGAGAAGGAGAAGAGAATTTGAAAGGAAATGGGGAAAATTTAGAATTTGAAAGAGAATGGGGAACATTTGGGTTTCAAAGTTTTTACCCTAAAAAGATTAATAAAGAAGTGGAGATGGAAATGGGGAATATGATTTTGTTTTTTGATTTTAAGTTTTTTGATTTTTATTTTGAGGGAAGGGTGTTTTAGTATTTTCGCCCCCAAAAGTCACCCCTTAGCACACACCATGGGTTGGGGGAAGTAATTCATATCCCCCAATTAATTCACATATCCCCCAATTGCGCGTTCTTTAGAAACTTAGATTGTGGTTTGAATTATTACCTTATGTTTTGAACTGTTAGTTGTTGGTTTTAGACTTGTTAAACTTATTTTAATTTTCAGTTTTAGTTGCTTTAGAAGTTATTATTTTGTTTATGCAGTTTTAGACAAAGTACTTGAGGCGGCATGGTATGAAATCTATACCTTGCCGACCTAAATGTTAGTTGCACCTTTTAGGTACAAAGTACAACCCATTGAATGCTCAACGGCTAGAAATTTCAAAATCAAGATATTAGGTATGTTGTTATTATAAAAGCATTCCTAACTTCATCTTCAACCTTGCATAAAGAATGGAAGTTTCACAACCAAATATTTGTAGTCTTTGTACACTAAGTGGTCATTTTGCAAACGATTGTCCCTTTGAGGGAAGCAAATGCACTATTGAAGGTTGTAAGGGATTCTTATTTCTCATGAAAGCTGCAATAGGAGGTGTATATCAGCCGTATGCTTCAAAATGCACTTGTTGTGGGTTTTTATATTGGATAGATGAGCGTGTAGCTCCGTATGAAGATGAAGTTGCTAAAATCAACCTTCTACCATGCACAGATCCATGTTGCGACGGTAAGATGAAGCTAATTACCTCTCCTAAGAAATTGTGTACCGGAAAAAGATACTATCTATGTCCCAAATGTGTTAGGGTAAAGTTTTTAACGTTTGTATGCTTTAATTAAGGTTTGTATCCGATGTGTAGTCGGCATTGTCCTAAATTAGAAGCTTGTCGGCGGCCTCATTGTCGGCATTATCCTATATTAAAAGCTTTCCGACGGTTGTTTTGTCGGCATGGATATTATAATACACCTTACCGGCTTTATAGAAAATAACATTCATGAACAATTTTTGAGGGAGTTCTTAGCCGGCATGGTTCTCCTCAATAACAATGCCGCAAGCAATAAAAGCCGAACAACTTTGGCAAAACCAGGACCTTGCTTTGAAGCTTGATAGAAAAAACATCCATGAACAATCTTTTTAAGGGAGTTCTTATCCGGCATGGTAAATTTCATAAACATTGCCGGCGTAGAAAGCGCCGGCAGCTTGGCAAAAGCCAGACCTTGCCGGCCATATCAGGCAGCTTTTTCCTGTACTGTCATGCATTGCGGCCGGCAGTCTGACGAAATAATACCGTGCCGACCCTGGGAGAGCCGTCAGGGTTTGGTAATAAATATGATGGCAACCAAATGAGAATACACCCAAAAAAACACATCCATTTCATTCATTTGTAGCACTCCAAAGTACATTACACAAAACACGCATGCGATTACAAAAGTACTCCAAAAAGTACGAATGTTTTGTCTAGTACTCCATTGTACACTACACAAAAAGCTTATTTATTCCCTAATCATAATCACTCCTCACTCAAATCTATTGGAGGGAGTTCATTCAAATCTATTGAACCTCCTTTAGTCAAATCTATGGGACATTCCCTAGACTCATCTATAACATTCCAAAGGGCCATGTTGTCCTCATAAATTTTCATCAATTCCTTGCTCTTGTTGTTTGTGAACTTCTCCCACAAACTAAACCTACATAGAGGAGGTAATGGACATTCCTTATTGAGTTGTAGACCAATAAAATGATTTTTATCCACCAAAGCAATGACAATTCTTCTATGCTTGAGTTGGTCCACGCAAACCGCATGTTTCGGTGCAAATGCTATAGATAGCCCCTCACTAAAAAAATGTACCGCGCAATTCCAAGTATCCGCCAATAGATGGCCACACTCCGACATTCTCAACCAATGCTCCCATTTGATCATCATACTTTTTAAACAATGCGAGATGTTTCATCATGAAACGTATTGCCCAATGCGAGACGTTTCTATGTATACCAACAAGCAACCAATCATCCTCCTTAAACTCCTTCAACTTCCTAAGCTACTTTCTTGGAATTGTTTTTTTATCTTGTCGATATCATTATTAGTGTACTCATGGATAGCATGTTGCACCGTCACAATCCCATTTTGACTCGTGAAAAGTAGACCTTTTAGTTTCCCATGAGCTTGCTCTACCATACTTGTGGATTCAAGTTTGAAATGTTTATAGCCGTAAGTATAAGCATACACAGACCTCTCTTTGTGTGGCCTCAACCATTGTTTCTTGCAATATTCCACTACTTTGGGGTAATTAGTCCCCCAATCATCCTCGAAATCCTTCAAGTTTAACTCATATCTTCCCACACTCATCGACCAAACCACCTTATCCCACGCTTTCATGAATAACCCAAACTTAAACTCACCTTCTTTCCATTCTTCGTCTTCTTTCTCTTTCTCCTTCTCTCGGTCCTCTTTAGTTAGTTTGCTAAGACGTTCAACTTCCTCTTTTTCACGTTTAGTTCCTTTCTTTGCTTTCGGTTTTTGGATATGACTTCTACAATTCTTTATAAGATTACATTGTATATGCCAAGTGCAAAGGAAATTTTGTGCATTGGGAAAGACTATCCTCACGGCGTTCATTATTGCTTGCTCATTGTCGGTGACTATAACCCCCGGAGTTTCGTCTTCGTGGTAGAGAAGCTTCAAAGTTTCCAATGCCCAAATATAGCTATCATCCTTCTCACGATCCATAAAACACCATGCCACCGTGAACGATTGCTTATCCGAGGTTTGTCCTACAATGTTCAACAAAAGGCATATTGTACCTATTCGTCTTATAAGTATAATCCATGAACAAAACTTGGTAAAAGCAATGCGCCAATTGAATCATATCGGGATGCGCAAGAAAAATACGATCCACCTTCCCCTCCGATGACTCATGGTGTCTCACCGTGTAGTTGTATTTGTGTATTAACCATTGTGATTCTTCCATCACCTTTCTTCCATCCCATTCAATTCTTTTAATAGTTGCCTTGGCCGCATAAATTGTAGACAATGAAGAAAGGTTACGCGGGTCATCCCTCTTGAACTTACTTAGGAACTTACTTAGTTTAATTCCCCAACTTGTTCTTACTTGTTCGAACTTGTGCGGTTTCAACTTGGCAACTTGACAATGCCCAACAAGAGTTTCCGGATCTTTATGGTTATGCCAACCAACATCAACTCTACTCATTCTCCACACGTTGTCGGTTTCTTTGTTCCTCCCAAAAATAATCTTGAATGGGCATCCACACTTCTTTGACTTCGTCTTGTACACCCTAGTCGTATTCTTATCATACACATAACCCTTTCTCTTGTGACTTTCCTCCGGCCACCCATAACACTCACGTACCATTTCAAACCGCGTATCTTTTTGTTGGGTGTTTTTCACTAGAACGCACATCTTCTCTTTGGCTTTCTCAACAATCCAATTGACCGCGTCGTCTTTTTCCTTCCATTCCAAATCATTAGCATAATGTTCGGAAGTATCGGGACCCCTAATTTTCTGAGCTTGAGGCTGATCCGCCATAGGTACCAATGCCACAATCTACAAAACATCAAAAGTTTAGTTGATATGTATTACCAAGGTCGGCAGGTTCGACATATAAAACACTGCCGGCTAGAAAAATCCGTCACGTAAGAGAATATAAACATTGCCGACATGGAAACAACCGGCAAGGTCTGAAAGTGTTTCAAAAAAATTGACGTCGGCAAGGTTAAAATTTTCTACATTGCTTTTGTTTTCAAGGCGTGGTACTTCTATGCTCATGAAAAGCATGGGCTCGGACACGTTGTGCAAAGTAGAACCACGCCCCATCCGAGCTTACTTTTACGGCAAGATGATCGACAAGCGTCGACCTTGCCGACCATCATCATCATCATCATAGTCCATCTGATAAATTGGAAAAAAAAACCAAAATCGATCATTTGCATGGAAAAATCACAATCTTCACCACCTAGGTTGTCTACCCGATTACTTGCACTTCGACTCCATTCTCTTCTTCTTGGTCATTGGATTCTTCGTTTGGCTCAATACATTCATCACTTCCATACCCATCATGAGTTTGAGGAAAATAAAAGTGAGGGTCATGCATATAATCCATTCGATCATGGTCTGGTACATCATCATACAAGTACTCATCTCAGGAGGAAAGTTAGAAGACTCCCCACATCAAAATCAGGATTAGAATCACTCATCTCACTCATATCACAAAAACCATAACTTCACCCCCCCCCCCCCCCCCCAAAATCTCCTCTACTCCTTCATACTAATTCTCTCTCTAAATGATTTCTAAAACCCAACTTATAACTAAATCAACTAACTAATCTAACTAATTTAACTAATCTAATCATTTTAGGTAAATTAGAGTTAATCATTGTGGGGGCATTTTAGCCATTTAGAAAAATATAGGTTAAGGGGTAGCTTGACTTTACTTCAAAATGACCCTATTTTGTCTTATTGGGTATACCCCAATCTCGCCAGGAAGTTTAAGCAACAAAGAAATGGTAACAGATTCAAATTTAAAATTCAAGTTGGTTGAAGCTCTGGCCGGCCCACCTAAAATGTATTGGGGCTCAAGTGACTTTGCCAGACTAGAAACAGCCAAGCAAAGCAGTAACTGATAACAAGTGAAAATGGTGGGAAAACAAAGAGATTTCATAGCAAAATGAAAAGTTTTTAATATTATTATCAAGATGCCATTATTTATTCATTGTTTGTTGCCGGACATGTAAAGGCATCTAGCTAAATGGAGATTTTGCCATTATGGCTTAGCATCTTTTGTTAACAACTCTAGCTCTATGTCTTCTCTTGAAAACATCTTGTCTAAATCTCTTAGTCTCATTTTGTATTTCCATGAATGGTTTACTCTCTATGCCTTCTTTTTCTCTTTCTAGCATTTTTTGCCTCTTCGTTACAGCCATAGCTGCTGCTGCTTTGTTCTCTCTCTCCTGCCTTGTTGCCTCTTCCTGTTGCATCTCTATTTCATGTCAGTCACTGATGATCATTATATATAAATTTAGAAGGCTTAACTATTGAAATGCACCTGAAGATTTCGTATGAGAGTGTCGAGGGATTTGATCTTCCTATGTGGCCAACGAGGTATACCGAGTTCCCTGCATTTCCTCTTGAGCACAGTGAGTCCAACCTTTAGATTTCTTGAAGCTTCTGCTATAGGAAGGTCGAAGTATTTTGCGAGATCGGCTAAAGCTATTTTAGCTATGTGATCCGCTGCTGCCCTTTTTTTCTTATTCTTCACTACGATCTCTGCAGTCTTGCGTTCAAACAATAAGAAGATGAACGATTGTAAAATACACAAACATACAACAATTACGCTCCAAAAGAGATCAGAAACAAAATTCCTCAACTATGCTTTGAAGTGTCATAACTAGGTTCGAGTTTAGTTTTATATAAGTAATATAGTAGATACCAGTGGAAGATTAGATGTTATATTGGCAACTATTATAAAAGATTAACTACTAGCAAACTTTTCCAACCTGATTCAACTTCGTTACTTTGTTGAAGATTCTCCGGCATTCTTGATTCAGTGATGGGATGAGGAAGACAGTTAAGATCTTGACCAAACATGGCTAATACCCTAGCAGAGTGATGAAACTTATCTTTGCTTTCTTCAGCCATGTACGTTTTCCAAGTACTGATGTCTCAATGTTTTCTTCTCTGCAACTCAAGCTGAAAACCTTTTCTAAATCATTTACCGGCACTGGGATGGCTCGTAACTTGGGGTAGCTGAAAAAGAAACAAGAAATTTGGTAAATATTTTCATGGAATATTTTGTCGAAAAATCGAGCTAGCTAGGAGATATTAACACGATCTGATTGACAACCAATAGTGAATCAATTTCTTGAACTTTGAAATGCCACAATATTGGCTTTATCTCTAGCCATTGTACCGAGGCTTCAAACAAGCCATATTCAACCATTGTGTCAGCACCTTAAGTAGAAGATGAACCTTGTCTTATTTCACTTTATAGTGTTTACCAATGTGCAATGCACGTGCGCATGACGAGCAATTGTAATTATCAACTAAGACAAAAGAACAAATTCTACCAAAAAGTGGTTTAGGCTTACTAAGAAGAAAACAAAATAAGCCAACTATATCAGAAACAACTTAACTAACTTCTACAAAACCTTCAAGAAGGGTTTGGGTAAAGACATGCAAATACAATGGTGACAATTTGTGAACTTCTTAAAATACAAAAACGTTGATTATCAAATAAAAAGAGAGTTCTTCTAACCCCAGACAATGATCTAAGCATTCTTTACGAAAAAAACAAAGTAAGTTAACTACATATGTTTATGATGACAGGATCAGTTTGAGCTTTATATCACACATGAAAGTGAAATCAAAAAAGAAATAAAAGAAAAAGGGGTACCTTGAAATAACTAGTGCAGTATGAATTGAGAGTGCTACAAGTGGATAATTGGAGTGGAACACAAAAATGCGAAAGCAATGTCCAGTTACTCCCATCAATTAGTTTCGATACTTCAACTCTTTGACAATTTGAGCTACAATTCTCTCTGCATAAGAACAAGTTGAGTACAAGAATTCTCTTAAATTCTACACTCCTTTCTTCCCGTCCTCTCGAATTCATTAAAATTAACACTTCTTATCAAATGTGTAGAGTAGCCAAAATCATAAGACAAGCTTAAAATCAGTTTCTAAAAGAACCAACTAAAAAAAAGGAATTATATAACCAGATGGCAAAAAAAAAAAAAAAAAAAAATCTAACTTCTCCACTTGAGCGAAAAGAAAAGAAGCGAAATTCAATGAACAAAAACTAGAGCACAATTGAGATTGCAACATACCTTCATTCAGGACATTCTGGAAAACTGCAAGTGAAGTTAGGTGAGTTGTTTCAAGAATTTGAAGGGAAGCTGAGAATTTCTTACAAGTAAATAGAAGAAGAAGAAGAAAAGAAGAAAAAGAGTTGAGAGGATTTCTTGTGGTGATATTAACAAAGAGAAAAGGGTATAATTGTGAACATGTCTAATGATTAAAAGCAGTGATTCAGTTAAGAAATTTGTTTGTTTTGCAGAACAAAATATATTAACATCCTCCTCAGACAAATGTCTTCCTCATTCGCTGAATTACCTTGAGATTAAACTATCTAGAGCTTGGGAAGCTCATCCAACGGTCAATATTTTAATTGGACGTTTACACATTTTTGTTCCCTCGGGAGTACAGAAGCCCTAGCTCAAGAATCCTAGGTTATACCATTGAGTGGATTCCATAGTAAAAAATTCCTCACGATAATACCCCTAAACAAGAGGGCCGATATCAGCAGATATGAACAAACAGTTGAGGGCATCCTTGTCAAATCAAAAAAGTAAGACCTGACACAGTCCCGCATGTTGGAGAAGTGTCATCAAATCATAACACACATTCAGAACCCAGCAACATCTAAACCCGCTGTAGTAACCAGTAGCAAAATATTCAGAAAGTAACTGTACAAAATTTTCTCTTTAAAACTAAAATCATGTCATTGTTGGTTACAAATGAGATTTTCGTTTATTCTATCTAAAAAATAGGGTAAAAATAATCTGTACAAAACTGCCATTACAATTAAAAAAATTGATCAAAAATGAACTAATCTAACCTCAGAGTTGTAATGCCAAATCCGGCTGGGGTGAATCACCTCGTATGTTTGGATTAGGGGAGCTCGGTAACTGGAACATCAAGTTCAAGTCTGGTGGAACAGAAATTTGTTTCTGCTGTTGTTGTAGTGACGATGTTGATGATCCTATTCCTCTCCAATTTGGATGCATATGAACCATTCCAGTGTTTCCTGACACTGCTGGTGCCTCGTTCTGGTGGGCACCAGATAAAGACATACTGAAATTCATTGGACTAGCAATCCCTGATGGTGCTAAAAACCTATGCTCTTCAGATTCAAAATGATTCATACCCACTGAATGAGCCAAGTTGTTGCTTCCTGAAAGTACATCTGGTATGCGAGCAGAACCCTCCGAACTAAAGTGCCCAGTTTGCCAATGGTTTGCCATCTGATTCGCAGGGTTATATCCGAACCCACCGGTAAAACCATTCAAAGCAGGAGTAAGCATCCCTGGATTTTGATGAATATGGAACTGAGAATGTTTAATCCCAGAACTGCTGCTACTGTTCATTGGATCGTACCCAGTTTGCAGTCCTTTGACAGTGGACATCTGATGCTCATTAACGGATTCAGGTGCCTTGTTCATAAATATCGAAGAAGGGACAGAAGTAGATGATGAAGGGAGACTTCTGATCAGATGCATATCCGACCTCAACCTATCTGCAAATTCGTGATTATCCAACAATTTATCACCTTTCACCTCCATTAGAGATGTAGTAGCAGATGGTGAGATTTGTGGTACAGAAAACAGTTGTTGTTGAGGATGTGGTGGTGGTCGTTGGGGTGAACACATTGACTGAGGCACCTGTAGATGTGGTGGGACAACCTCTTTTTCTTCAACCCAGCCAGGGCCAAAGTTGGTTCCTGCAGGCAGTGTCCTTGAAATCTTCTTAGCAGCTACTTTCCATGCAGTAGGCCCAAGATTCGCAGCAAATCTAGCCATGCTTTCTGCATACCCACGCTCCACATGAAGCCCCACCTGATCCAGAGTAATATACTATTAAGACACAAATCCTTGAAATAAACATTAGTAGAGAACTAAAATTTCATTGTGAAACCCACTGTGAGATATGCTAGATCAAATTTGAGGTGAAAAGACACTTCAATTATCCAAATATGCATACTGGGAAGTCTAAAACTTAAAACACACAAGATGCTCAAAACCCTTACATTAATTAATTGCTTCTCCTCATCATCTAAGATGGTAAAAATTGAAGGCTCACATCCACCTGGTTGCTGAAAATATGTGTTGCGACGATTTTCATCTAGGATGATTTGCTTTTTGCCAATTTTCATTGACATTGCCTTGAATGTCATACCTGTGGACAGAATAAAACTATCTTAGAAATTGAAGCAGAGACGTAGAAGACCTAGAAAGTAGATAAAGAATAGAGATTCAAACAAAATAAACAGTAATGAGTTTAATTTCAAACCTGAAAAATCGTCATTTCTATCCCACTTACGCTCTGTCGACCAACTAGCCTCCTTATACCGAGTCTTTGCTGGTGTATCATTATTAATGGATACAGGTCCTTTCCTTAGATTATACGAGTTTGAGAAAATGCTATTATCTACTCCTGTTGCTAGAGCTGCATCTGAAAAGATTTCAGGCTTTTTCAAATGCTTTGGTGGTCTGCCTCTTCTTACTACTCTGGGTTGTGCTTCAGGACCAGTATTATCTTGCCTTAAGTTCTCAAAATCCTTTTTTGCCAGCTCATTTATCGATCTTGCCTGGAAACAATCATATATTGAGCACAGGTAAAACAGACGTAAATTGACTTTCAAGAATTAGTAGAATGTCAGTATTACCTGTCGGAAGTAGATGGTATCTGGTGCATTATATTCCATTGCATTTGAACAGATCAAATAGACGTCTTTCTGCAAGAAAGTATGAGGAAATAAATTTCAAGAAACCCAGCAACTCTCACTCAGTATATACTTCAAACAAAAGCTTTCTGCATCGTCGAATAACACAAGGAGGCGGGCACACAACTATGACATAAAAAAGAAAAAAATTATGGTGATCAACACCAACGCCTTTCACAATAGTAAATGAAATAGCCATACAATTCAACATTGACCACATACAACGAGATGCTAATAAAATCTAGGTACAGCAAACAGGATTGTAGCAATGTCTTTCGAGGGCCACTGACAGATGAAAAGGAGAACAGAAGGAATCAAGCTATACAGTTGGTTTCAAACTAGATACAATAATTCTCTTTGTTCAGACACAAATCGCTTAGTCAAATAAATCACTTTTTTTTAATAGAGCCAAGCCAGATAGCTCCAACAATCCGATATTCTTTAGCAATCACTGCCCCAGTAGATGATCATAACACTAAATAAGTAAATAACTAGTGACTGAATTGCAAAACCAACTCTACCAATCCTGAAGGAATGAAAAGAAGGAGAAACTCATTCAGACAGAAAATTCACAGCCACCACCAAAAGACTTCAGCGACTGGAATGTAAGAACTGTATATAACAAACCTCGAATTGCTCTAATGAAGCATACTGTATATAACAAACCTCGAATTGCTCTAGTGAAGCATATGCCCCGACATCCAACTTTTTTCTAACAGTTCCAAAATCCATGGGATGCTGTATAATCTCAAAATAGTCTGGTAGCTGTTCAAGGAAACAGAACACAAAATCCTCATCAAATTAATCAGAAATCAAATAGCAATGTAAAAACAGAACTGTATACATTGTTCAAAATCAAACACCTCTTCAGGATCCACAGGTTCCGAGAATACACTGTAAGTGTCTTTCCTGCATAAAAAAAAGAAAGAAAGAAAAAGAAAACCATTAACAAACACTTCCAAAATCCTACATAACATTAAGTGGGAAAACTAAAAACAAAAGTAACGCGGAATCTTGAAGAAGCTAAAACACACACTTTTGAAGCCTGTCCAAGATGAAAAACAACAACTTTTTGTCTGGTAAAGGTGTTGTGGGTCCTGATTCCAAAGGTAATCCTGCTAAACATCATAAACAGAAACTCAAAAAACGTTATTCAATCAATAAAAAATACATCTTCAGGTATTAATGACTTACCCTGATGAGTATTACTTGTGGAGTTGAAGTTGAAATTGTGTTTCTCTCCCTGCAAAAAAATATACAAAAATATTAATTAAAAACACTTGTTGAGCTAAGTTTACAATAAACCCAAAATGGGTTTGAAATAGTAGAATTGAAAGTACAGATATAAATCAGAGTAAAAAGAAAGAAGAAGAGAAAAAAAAAAGGTGGGAAATTTGAGAGAAAGATAAGACAAATACAAACTTTTTCTCCAGACAAGATAGTTTAATATTTAGGTATCTTGATTAAATGCAATCCAGAATAAATAAAATATAAAATAACCAAAGAGAAATATCTAACATGATTTTGACTAAAGGTCAAATACGATCTTCAAAATCCATCTACAACAAATATTCTTTCAGACAACGATAGTGTCCATAAAAATTCTCATATAAATTTGGCGCCATTAAAACATTCAACAAAAACCCTAGATCTATAAATTCCAAATTAAAAATACCCAATTTAAGAATCAAATTAAACCCACCGTTTGATCAAAAAATTGAGCAGATCCATCTCCAACAACATCATTGATCTTTCTTTTCTTATATGGATTCTCTCCATTCCCATCATCCAACAATAAATTCGATTCCGAATTATAAGAATTGGTATTCAAAAAAGGATTTTGTTGCTGTTGTTGTGAATTTTGTAATTTAACAACAAATTGCAATTTCTTTTCTTTCCTTTTCCCATTACCGTCCACCTCATCATCTTCATCACCACCATTATTACAGTTAGAATTGGGGATGATATTTCCAAAAAAATTAGGGTTTCTTTTCTGTAATTCTTGTTGTTCTTGCTGTTGCTGAAGAAGTTTTCTTTTTTGGAGATCTAATAAAGAAGGCCTTCCTTTCTTCTTCTTCGGCTTCTCTTCCACTATCTTACCCATTTGATTTTTTGATTTTGTATTATCTTTGTGGTTGTGCTCTCTCCGCCTCCCCCTTCTCTCTCTAAGAAAAAACAGGGTAATTTTTTTGTTTATTTTATATTTTGGGGTTTGTGCAAGTGTTTCGTTACCCTACTTACCGGAACAACATAAAACCGTACTCCGCCACTGGGAGTCGGTTTTTTTAGTAACGCAGAATCTTTTAATTTAAGATACAGATTTGTTAGACCGTCCGATCTTGAATGTGATGAGAAAAATGAAAAAGGTAATCATGCGACTAATGATTAGGGTGAATGTTTTGGAAGGACCCACAGTAAAGTGATGGTTATTCTTTGTTGTACTGATCGTACTATGTTATTGCTGTGACTGACCGACAAGTGGAGTCGTACACTGTAACACTGCTAGTTTAATTTCAACTGCAGTTTTTGTTTTTATTTTTATTTTTTTTTGGAAAAAGAAAAAGCAAACAAAAGAAGAAAGAAAAGAATCAGATATCCAGGGATTGAAGACTTTGTTTCTATTCATTAAAATAGAAAAAGGAACTGATTTAATCCTTTAATGGTTAGATCAAGCCAGTTGATGTTGATTAAGGAGTTCAATTACTAAGTTTAGTTTACTGATTTCATTGAATTGAAATCCACTACTGTTTTGTTGTGAATTTCTTTGGATTTTGAATTTTGTAAATTGATCTAGCAACTCAATGTGTATAGTGGTGTTTATATGGCAAGCTCATCCACGCTATCCACTACTTCTCTTGTTAAACAGAGATGAATTTCATGACAGGTACTGAGGTTTGATTTTATTTTATTTTTAATATATTTTAGCTTTGGTTTTTTGCTATGGGGTTTTGATGTTAGGGAGTGTTATACAAATGGGTTTTTGTTGATTGTAGACCTACTAAACCAATATCATGGTGGGAAGGTGATGAAATAGTGGGTGGAAAAGATGAATTAGCAGGGGGGACATGGTTAGCTTGTTCAAGAAAAGGTAAATTAGGGTTTCTTACTAATGTCATGGAACCTCCTCCATATCCTGAGAGGAAAAGCAGAGGAGGATTGATTATGAAATTTTTAGAGGTAAGAAATTGTTTTGGTTACTTCACCCGTGAATAAGCCCGTGCGTGTTTGTTTTAATTTCTCAATGAATGATGTTACAACTTGAGTACAACAATTCCAGTTTTGGTATTACTGCTTATGTTTTCAAATTGCAGCATTATCTTTTCATTCCAACATAAACTTGCTGTTGAGGGACTGGCCAATTGATTCCCCGTGACCCACTCACTATGTTTAATGCTTCTAGTTTAATATAGGGACCTCTGGTATCTCATTCATGTTTCAATCACTGATGATCCAGAAAAGGAAAAAAGCAACTTTTGGTTATTTTGCTTTCCAGCCTTTGTGCGGAAAATGCTGATTTGTGTGTAGTTGTATGGTTTAGATTTTGATTGTAGAGCATGAGTTTATCAAGTCATTCTATTTCTATTTAGTTGGTTTTACTTTGGGATTCTCTTTTTACTGATTTGCTATTGCAGAGTGATAAAAGTCCTGAGGAATTTGCTAATGTAGTGATTAAGGAGGCAGATGAGTATAATGGGTTTAATCTGGTACTAGCAGACATCCATTCCAGAGTCATGGTATATGTCACCAACAGGCCTAAAGCAGTACGTGTTTCTGTTCAAGTGGTTTCACCTGGTATACATGTGCTTTCAAATGCACAATTAGACTCTCCCTGGTTTAAGGTAAGATAACATGTCCTCTTACTTAACTGGAAACTACAATGCCATAAGTAGAATTGTTTCTGAAACCTGGCCCAGAGTTTCAGAAGTTAACCAATCAAAGAGCCTATTGTCAATATACTTCAGTTATCGAACGAAAAGCAACATGTGTGTGACTGATTGTTGTTTTCATTTTGGATAGTGTGTTATGTGCGCTAGAATTCAATCTGTTGTTGCAACTTCTAACAATTTGTTCAACATCATTTCAGACTGAACGTTTGGGACAAAACTTCAAAGAACTACTTGATAAACATAGTGAACGCGGTGGTGAGGTTCAGTTGAAAGAGATGGTGAAAGAACTGATGAGGGACACTGTTAAAGCAGAAAGAAGTAGGTTACCTGGCATACGCCGTCCCGAATATGAACTCCCAGCAAGTTCTATATTCGTGGAATGTGATACCCCAATGGTAAAATAAATCTCTTAAATTCTGAAAATATTTGTTTTCAGCTCAAATTGAAGTAAAAAAAAAAATAATTGTATCGATTTTTCTCAAAGTTTTTGAGCATTTTTAAACACCTTCTCTAATGTATAGGGCCGCTACGGGACTAGAAGCACTGCTGCTTTATCTGTGACAGCAGATGGTAATGTAAGCATTTATGAAGAGTATCTTGAGAAGGAGACATGGAAGGTACGGACAGTGGAGTATCAGATAGAGAATGTAAAAGGAGCCAAAGTAGTTGACAGCAGTGTCGAGCCATCTGCCTCTTCATTGACTACTTGAACTAGACATGATTTCTTAACGCTAGTGGTGTTTTCATGGTCTGTATAAATTTGGGTTCTTATAACATATTCGTTGTATTCTCTGTAGCCAAATTTTGAAATATTTCTCTTCATCTGGACAAATTTTGTTGTAATTTTAATTTGTAATTGTTTGTACCATAATATTCGGGTACCGATATAGCCTAACTACATCACTATTAGCGGGAAATGTTTTTCGGCCCAAGCCTAGTAGCCAGTAAAGATCGGTCCAGTTTGCTGACCCATTTCCAGAGGCCCGTTTTTTCTACCTGAAACCCTAGAAGAAAGTTCTAGAACATCCAGATTATTGTATAAATACATGGGACCTTAACCCTAATGAGAGGAACCCGAAGAGAGGGTTTAGAAATCATTTTGTAATCAAATCAATAAAATTACTCTCCTTAGGGAGATTCATCCGTGGACGTAGGCACAATGCCGAACCACGTAAAATTCTTTGTCTTTTTTGTCTTCCTCAATTTGTTTTTAACTTAATTTTACCCTAATCTTCGATAATCATCATCGAATCAACGTGTTTATGCCTAAAAGTAATTTTAGGTGCAAACATTGGCGCCGACTAAGGGGATTTCGAGTGAAAGAAATGTGTTTTCCCATACATAAGTTGTGTTCGTAAAAATAGTGTTCTTCAAATAGCATACTCGCCACATCAGCTGTGCTAGCTCAAGAAAAATCTAAAGTAACATCGGTATAGTAGATCCATTTGAATACAGTCCGTAGGGTTATGGATCGATTATCAGCATCATCAACATGAAGTAATTCGCCAGAAACAAAATCAAATATGGTATTGGCAATTGAATGTTTAAAGGAAGTTCAAAAGCAGATGAATGGAATCAAAATATGTTACAAACAGTGATATTGTTGAAGAACTCAAAATTGGTAATTATCTGTGTGTTCCTTCGCCATTTAAGAGTGGTACAACAGGTATTCAGAAACTTCTCCGTGGATCCTACAAGAGAAACGAAACCTCCATTCATGTTCGAGTTAGACGTGGCCAAGATGAGTTCATTCGGTTATTAGCATGTATTGTTCCCAATGAATCGTCGTCTGGGAGAAAACAGTACATGTTAAAATCTATTGACGATCCTAATTACACCGTTGGATTTTCTGATCGTACGGAGGAGGATTGCCTGGCCGTCCATGATCTAAAGACTCCCCAAGTTTGTGACCAAACATAGGCATCTTGCATTGATGCAAACTGGATCATACAACCTCTGCATATTGCGCTAGTCATTAATGGATCTAGGGAGGAAACTCTGAACGCGTTCGGAGTCAGGGTGGTGCCACTCACATTGTTCGATTAATATTGGCGGAAATCACATTGTCTTAGATGCACAAAACACACTGGCTGCAGCAACCGAGTTCGTAAATGGGATCAACATAGCAATAGGCTTCGGAAGCATTCAGCTCGTATCGGCAACTAGCAACTAGCATAACACACGCGGAAGAGATAAGTCATACGTTTCTATCCTTAAATCTCTCTAAATTATTTTTGCTTTAATTCCACGAATTATTTTATCCTTAAATCTCTAAATTATTTTTAACTTAATTCCCTGAATAAAGCATCAAGAAGAAACAATCCGCATGCTGCTATCATTATAACCTGAGTTAATGATCAGTAACGTATTATCCTCGCATTGACTGCATGTTATTTCGCATGCGCGGTCCTGTTGTGCCTAGCATTCATTCATATGGAGTCTTAATAAACTGTAAAAACTTTTCCGATGAGTTTTTAAGTTTGTAGTACGAAAATACAGAGCCTCTGTTAACTTTCACAATACTTGTACATTAAAGGTGAAAAATGCTATGACTACTAGAGGTTTTAACATGTCTGCATATATATGATAATATAGCTTCTAGCAACCTTTATGTTACTCTGTTAGATCATCCAATAAATTGCAATCAATTGATTCTAGTCAATAACGCAATCTATATATTTAGTTTATCCGGAATTGCTATTTTCGTTGTCGACAGGCCAAATAACAGTCGTACTTGACTCAATATTGGACCTGACATTTCTTTGAGAAACAGGTTGCGTCAAGAGGTCGAAAGTAACCTTTTACAGATGAAGGATGGGTACTGGCACATAAAATAGGCCACATCTTAGCCGTGAGCACATCCTGGCCTCGGCCAAGCTGCAAACAGTGGCACTCGACACCGTCTAAAACAGCATAAAGACTGGCCACCGAGAGCGGCACTGGCTCCTAAACTACATAATCTAATGGGGCCTGCAAGTTTCAGCAAACAGAAGCTTCACTCAATTCGGCAAGAGTGAGCAGCAATGTGCAGTGTGCGGCAATGAAACAACAACCTCAATCACCAAAAAACACAAAAAATTCCATGGAGGACTTGTATGATGGAGAACAAGCTAAAGTCCACCTCAAATAGACGAGCTCCAGTCACCTCTACTAAAACATGATCATCAATGAAGCATGGTGAACAAACTCAGGTCCGAGGATCATGGGCAGTTAAGGAGCTTTACTTTCGAAAGAGTAAACTCACGAGCATCCCCTATGACGTGAGAACGAGAAAAATCTGCTCGCAACTGCAATGATGACGCAAAAATCACAACACCGCGGTGGCTGAGATAAAATCGCGTCTATAGTGTCTCAGGGACAATTCACTATCACGACTTGTAGTGGAGATATGGAAACAGTTTACTATAGCCCATGGCAGCACAACAATCCAACCTGCGTCCGTATCATTACTCGATCCAATCTACACTTGATTTTTGGTGTTGGCATTCAAAGGCCTCAAAGCTTCCTGTCTTATGAGAATGCATGCAAGAGAGCATAGTTCCATTATCACACAACCGAGCTCGAGAGAATCATTCTGAGGACAGTCATGAGGACAGTCACATTGGTTATCGGCTGGATGTAGCTACAGTTCTACCACCACTGTGAGTCTAGTCCATTTAATTACACAAATTTTATTTTCTTAAACTGCATATTGCGCCAGCCAAAAATGTACAATATCTGTTCACATTGGGTATCTCACAAGGTGACCCTGAATACTATCATCTTATACACAACATAATATGCATTTACATTATACACTTTTGTGATTGAGATGCTAATAATTTTAATGCAAAAAATCTAACCAGTGCACATGAAATTTATAGCTTTAATCTTTCTCATAAAGAACACTGGGAATTCAGCAAAAATGTACTACTCAAAGAACAGTAGCAACAGTTCGGGTCCTACGCGAGTTCTAGCAGTAGGGTTAAAACATTTCTACATGAGCGGAGAACAGTAGCGACGAATCGAGTCCTACGCGAGTTCCAGCAGTAGAAATAATTTTCCATGCATATAAGAGATGTAGCGACCCTCGTCCTACTCGATCTCTTATAATTCTGCGCGAATCTTGAATAGGGGATTGCCCCCCCCCCCCCCCCCCACCCCCCCCCCCCCCCACCCCCCGCGAATTCAAGGTAGCAGAAAATTCTACTTCTCAATTCATGCGCGAGCGAGATGCAACAAGGAGGTGCACCCAAATGACTGTCGTCGTTGGAGTTACTATCACTCCAACGACGACAGTCATTTGGGGGCGCGGTACGTAACACCTTGGCGCAAGTAAGAAATAACTCGGGGGCGAGCTGCATAACACTCTGAACCACATGTTCAGGGGCGGGTTGGGAAGCACTCCGTTATAAAACAACATTCAGTAAGAACGACGGAAGGAGCTTACTCTCGTATCTCATAAATTGCACTTTCAAGGAGTCGTCCAGGGAGAATCTAGAAGTTAATAATGACGGCCAACTATGTTATATGGTCAGACACTCCTATAGGCTCGACCATCAACATGTCTATTACACGGAAAAGTGGGTTTCTCTCTACAACAACCAATTTTCCAAGACATCAAGAGCGTCAAGCTAGTCCGTAAATTATAAGAAAAATGAGTATCTCATGAAGATGTACAAGAGCTTGTGAACATTTAGGTCATTTTCCTTCGTATCATTCTTATTAGTTCATTGGCAACTCGGCAACACTGGTACGTTTTATGCCATTGTATGAGTATTGCAGCGTCAACACGTCCAGAAAGTGTTTGTGGCTATAAAGCCGCTTTTCCGAAATAACAATATGCAGAATGGTTTTCCTTCTATGTTCATCATTTTGCTATAAAGAGCTTACTTCACACTTGAAGTCTTTATACAAGCAGGATCGTTGGTAACTATCATACGGACTCGAGCACCAACAACGTGATAGGATGGAGAAATTACTAGCATAAACAAGTACTTAAATTCGAATTAACTTGTACATGCTAGTGGGGGCGACTATACTACTACAACCGATAACTTATTTTATGCATGCCAGAGTGTATACAACTTTTTCGTCATCAACTTTCTTATCTCATTCTTCCACAAAATTATGGTTCTTCATAACAGCAGGGGCAAGTAATTCAGAAGAAACATAAAGAAAATCAAATTTTTACGAGGAAAGCTGTCAGTTTCGTCATATTAGAATGTTCTTATGCAAAAAATGGGATGGCATACTCTGTCACACTATCTTCACCTAATATACAAAAGAGTGTTCGCACCAAAAACACTATGAGATACCCCGGCCGGAACTCTGCTGGTGAGTTCAAAAAGACGCAGCTTGACGAAAAATAAAATTGCTGCAAATGGTGAATAAGAAAAAGTCAAAGCGCCCCTACCGAGTTTTGAAGCCGGAAGCAAGTTAGTGCTCCCAAGAATCTGGAAGTACATCTCCAATTTCTTCCAAGAATAGTTGCAGCTGCAATTCACGGGATTTGGAGTTAGCTAATTCCTGGCGCGCTCCAGCCAATTCTTCTGGTCAAGACCCTTATAGCGGTGGACAACTCGCATTTTTGCTCTCCAACCGTATGATTTCCAGTCTCAAACCGGCATCAGCACCACCTTCCAACGCACGTTGTTTTAGCGCACCATTTAGTTGAGTCGCGGATTTCGAAACTACGGGGCAACAAGAAATAATATTATGCCTCTTACCTTCTTAGCTATTCAACATATACAAGAAATAAGCCGCCATTTGAAGAAAGCAACTTGAGCAAGAAAGCATTGTCAGGCTAAAGCATTAAACTAGTGCGATTTATAAGCAAATGTGATCGACCTAGCCTCTTTAAATTAGTCGAGTACGAGGCATGTCATTTAACCAAGGGCACGGATAGTGAATTGATCGATTCACTTACCTGGTCGTAATACTCTGTCATGGTTTTAAGCAAAATGTTGTGATCGTGCTCGTTTATCGACTGGACGGAGATGGAGAGGCAAGGGAAGGTCGACTAATGCCGGGTCGATTGCGGGATCGAAGTGGGTCGGCATACTCTAACATTTTCATTCTCTCGGACAAGGGTTTGTCGAACCACTTCCCATCATTCCAACGTCGAAATACATCGAAGTTGGACAAGGGTTCGAGATGGCAAGGATGGTTGGATAATTTTTTCTCCATTATCACGAGTAGGTTCTCTCGCAATCAAGCATACAAGAGTGAGAATTCAATCATCAAATTTAGAGTAATCAAGCGTAGGGATATGAGATATTTATAGATGTACCGGTGACAAAACAGCTTCATGGGCGGTTGTCGCATTATCTTTGCTAGATGAGGTATCTTCAAAAAAAGAGTGTTGGAAAAATCATTTCCTCTTACGGCTTCTCTTCCCGAAGGAACTTCAAAGATCGCCCAAGTCGGTGAAAGGACTTGGACAACCGTCGTCGAACTTTCAGTCTCCATTCTAAGAACCTCATCACTAGAACCAGAATTCGTGCTCTCCCTATTTCCGTCAAAAGCAGGGGCAAATCCACCGTCTGGACCATACGAACTCGCTTCTTTGAAAGAATAGCCTTTATTAATCAGACGTTTGCTGCAGCGAGCAGCTTCACATATCTTTCCAGACATAGCATCAGGAACAGTCACGAACTGTGGAGCTTTATTCACTAGTTGATTCTTCGGACGTGGACCCTTAAATGTGAATGGAAGCAGCTGATCACCTTTACGAAGCCTCTTGAAGCTTGTTTTACCATTGCTAGCTCCAAGACCATGGGCATCCGAGGAATTCGCCCCAACCGTTTTTGTCTTGTAATGTCTTCGACGAATTCTAAGCAAACTAGAAGGAGAGGAAGATCCTTGAAAGCAATCTGCCCCCATTGAATTCATTTCTGGTGCTTTAGGAGAACAACCGTCATAAGACTCGGATTCGATGGCGGTAACTCCTGGCCTCTGATTAAGAGGAACGGCAGGAGTTGGGGCCGAGATTTCATTTGCATTCAAATCTTTTTCGTAGCGCCAGTCAACATACTCATCCGAAAGTGACACATCAAACAAACTACTCGGTAGGTTGAAGAATTTCTCAATACGATCGTCGCTGCTGTCCTCAATTAAGAGACCGTTTGTGAATACATTATCTGCCAAGCAACGAAGAATAATGAGATGAGGAAGAGAAGAGCTACAAAATGTACCCCATACAAGAATAATTTCTTCAAATATGAGAATTAAACTATGATGCTCGCGTACGTGCCAAAAGACTGTCAGTCGAAGACAATTACATACCTGGTATTGGAATGGAGATTAAAATTTCCGGACAACGTTGTTTTGATGATAAGGTCTTCTCCAGTAGTTCTCTTTCGCTGCCGACCTACAGAATCAAGAGAGAAATTAAAAGAAACCAAAATTTTTGGTTTTAGGGATTTCACTTTATCAATTGGGGATTCATATCTAATGGATCATGAAATTGAGAATGAGGAGGATACATACCATAGTAAATGAATCAGTGGAAGGGTTATGCAGAGGATTAATTCAATGAAGCCATGGAAATTTCAGATAAATTAGTTCTTCGCCAGCAGACAAACCTTTTCTTAGCAGTCACACGGATGGATAAGTAAAATGAGGTCCTAAAGACAAAACAAGAATGTTTCATCCAAGGAAACAGATCCGCCATTATAGCTAAGGAAGTATTATAGGGGAAAAGACAAGCTTATCCTTGGAAGCTCGTTTAATGATTCGAAGTAAAGACAAGTACAAAACCGTTGGGGTTGGAAATGCCCGATAAGAACCCCGATAAGTTCAAGGATATAAGCCCAACACCGGAGGCCCAACGTCTCTACCAAGTTAAAGACCACACAAACGAAGTTCTATTCACCAATTTACTCCACAAGCTAAGTGCTAATGGGGGCGAAAATTAGGTGTATACTGCGGAATTTGTTTCAAAATTTGTAGGGGGAAGCTACATAATATTTCTACAGCCGTGGAGTATGCTTGGGGGCGATTCGCACGATACTTCAACAAGTACAGCTCAAGAAGAATCCAAATATCTTAATCCCATAATAAATTATGGGTTAAGAGGGGGCGATGTTTGTACCATAATATTCGGGTACCGATATAGCCTAACTACATCACTATTAGCGGGAAATGTTTTTCGGCCCAAGCCTAGTAGCCAGTAAAGATCGGTCCAGTTTGCTGACCCATTTCCAGAGGCCCGTTTTTCTACCTGAAACCCTAGAAGAAAGTTCTAGAACATCCAGATTATTGTATAAATACATGGGACCTTAACCCTAATGAGAGGAACCCGAAGAGAGGGTTTAGAAATCATTTTGTAATCAAATCAATAAAATTACTCTCCTTAGGGAGATTCATCCGTGGACGTAGGCACAATGCCGAACCACGTAAAATTCTTTGTCTTTTTTGTCTTCCTCAATTTGTTTTTAACTTAATTTTACCCTAATCTTCGATAATCATCATCGAATCAACGTGTTTATGCCTAAAAGTAATTTTAGGTGCAAACAGTAATATTTCTCTTCTTCAGGGAGGAAAACCAATAAAAGAATTCTCGCCATATTGTGAAGTGTGACGCATATGTTGGTCTTTATAATCCTGGTGTCAAACTGCTGCATAATCCAAGCCACGGTAAACTAAGTAATTTAGCTTCAGTTTACTTCTTTTTTTTGGAGAAAACACAAGTAAGAAATACGTTTGGACCATATACATGAAGTGGGCTTAATAACTCTTCAGCCCAATTACCATAAATAAAATATTTATTTTGGTTGATGTCTAAGCCTATGAAAAGTTATTAACCTGATCCGCTAGCTTCTATAGTCTATACTGAGAAGAGCTTGTATAACCTAGAGATTACAGATCCTCAAAATAAGGAGGAATCAGTTATTAAGAAGACCAGGTATAGCCTGAAAGTTAAAGATCCTTAGAAAAAGAGGAATCAATTACTAAGAAGACCAGGTACATATCAAAACCGTGGACTACAGATTCCTAGAAAAAGGGGGAATTAGATAAGGACCAGGTAATGGTATAACTTGGAAGTTAGAGATCCTAAAAAAAAGGTAAATTCGTTTAGACCGGGATGCACCTAGAAGGAATTTAGTCCAAATACGTAGTCAAAATGTATCCAGACGAATATTGGACTGGATACAATTCCTCCATACCCTAAAAATAGAGGTGGAATTCCAACTGGAAATGTAGACATTTCTAATCCTTCTCTCTCCATAAAAACATGCTTAGAGATCTTACTCATTGAGGCATCAGAGTGTCTTTTGCAGGCACCCCCCACTTTCATCTACCAACAATTATTAGAGAGAAAACCGATAAGGAAATGATTCACCAAGTAGCTGGTATTTTCTCATATATCAAAAGTGTATCACGAGAAATACTGTTGAGTCATCTAACTGCTTAAATTTCATCTTCATATACAAATCTCGAGGATTGTTGCAGAAACGTTTTTGCTACAACATCTTTTGGCGCCCACCATGGGGCAGAATTTTCGGAAACAGAAATCAAAATCCATGGCTACATCACAAGCAAGTCGGAGTGATGGAAATGAAAATGGGAGAATAAGAGGAACTCTGAGTGATGTTGATCACCCACTTAGAGAATGAGTTGAAGCATCACCTGCAACAACGGCATCACGATGTCCCTCCGCGAAAACTCACCCGCAAGGGACAAGCAGAGGAAATCCTTGGGTACGTTTTACAAATCCACCTTTAAGTGAAGGTCCCAATCTGAACAGATCCACCAGGAATTTTTCTCAACAGTAAACAAATATGGTGAACTCTGGTCTAAACCCCCTTGTGATAGGAGGCTTTTGTTTAGCCTCGCGCATTGTACAAGGGGATAAGACCGGAGCAACACCTATAGATCTGACTCTTCGCGAAATATTACAAGAGTTCGGAAAGGAAAATAGATTGTCGAAGGCCTCGCTAGATAAGAGACCACAAATGAATGATAACCAATACTCTGAAAGTGTCACTCCTCACTGGCATGCACGACCTTCACATGAGGGTCGGCGGGCACAGCATGTGTAGGATGATCACATAAGGAGATATGAAACATCTAAAAGGCAAGTTGCTGAAGCAAATAATGCAAGGTATCGCTGATGGCCAAATAACTGCTACGAAATCCATAGCATTATCGAGGAGGCAGAACGTCAATCGGGAGCGAGCCATTGGCAAAACAATTGGCGCAAGTGGGAGGAATAGTCAACGAGCGAAGTCACAGAGAATGCCCCAACGAGCGAAAGTGGAAGGAGTATTACGATGGGAACCAATGTTCAAAGAAACACAAATGAGAGAAAATGTCTTCTCACCATACTTTCATTTCACGTGGGGACGGTGAAACATCACAAAAAAATTCTAATATTAAAGAAAACAAAAGAATAACAGATGGAGACAATGTCTTTTCACTATACTTTATAAAGTGATGATAATAACAATCAAGAATAAAAGATATTAATTATCCATCATACCTTGGTTTGGTACCGAGGAAGTTAAAAAAATTGACAAAAAATGAAAATAATAGAGCAAAAGCAAAACAAGGGACATGAGTAATAACTTTGAGAAAGTACTCTCAACTATTTATATGTGAAGGGAGTCAAGGTTGTTGCACATATGGTCGAGAAAAATGGAACATAAACAGCGACGAGTCACAATCAGTCTTGGGAATATCTAGTTCTCTTCTGATAAGGCAAGTCGGAGTGATGGAAATGCAAAGGAGATAATAAGAGGAACTCAGAGTGATGTTGATCACCCACTTCGAGAATGAGTTGAAACATCACCTGCAACAACGGAATCAGGATGTCTCTCCACGAGAACTCACCCGCAAGGGATAATCAAAGGAAATCGTTGGGTATGTTTTACGACTCCATATTTAAGTGAAGGTACTAATCTGAATAGATCCACCAGGAATTCAAGTAAAAAAATATGGTGAACTCTCGACTAAACCCCCTTGTGAATATAATCTTTCGTTTAGCCTCACGCATTGTACAAGGGGATAGGACCGGAGCAACACCTGTAGATCTGACTCTTCGCGAAAGATTGCAAGAGTTGGAAAAAGAAAATAGATTGTTGAAGGCCTCGCTAGATAAGAGACCACAAGTGAATGATAACCAATACTATGAAAGTGTCACTCCGCACAGGCATGCACAACCTTCACATGAGAGGGTCGCCGTGAACGACACTTGCAGGATGATCGTAAAAGAAGATATGAAACATATGAAAGGCAAGTTGCTGAAGTCAATAATGCAAGGGATCACTGACGTCCAAATGAATTCTACAAAAGCCATTCATTGTCGATGAGGCAGAACGACAAAGGGTTCCGAGCCATTGGAAAAAGAGAAAGGAATACGTCAACGAGCAAATTCCCAAAGAACGCCCCAACGAGAGGAAGTGGAAGGAATATTACGATGGGAACCAACGCTCAAAGAAACACAAACGAGAGAAAATATCTTCTCACCATACTTTCATTTCACGTGAGCCAGTGAAATATCACAAAAGTTCTAATATTAAAGAAAACAAAAGAATAAGAGATTGAGACAGTGTCTTCTCACTGTACGTTATAAGAGATGGAGACAGTGTCAAAAAAATAGTAAGAAGATCGGAGAAATGTCTCTGGTGATTTTTCTGGCGACTGAAAGCCAGGATTATTCATCAGATTTGAGCGAGCTCCTCTTTTCCACATGAAATCTTACTTGTTTTTTCGTGTCCCCCTCAATTTTTACTACATTTTGCTCTCCTTTTTGTTATTTTTTCGTCTCTTTTTTCTTTTGGTTTTTTTAGGGTAACCATTTCTGGTTTAGGGTTTCTCGAAGGAATGCCTAGAACTATCAAGTTTTCATCTCGGATTCAGCATCATATTTCCTCTGCCTCTCAAGACCAGCAGTCCACTACTGCTGCGTCTCAGGACTTGTCTTCCGTCTTCCTCTGCGTCTCAGGACCTGCAATCCAGTTTTGCCGAGTCTCAGGATCTTCCTCCTTCCCTAGACACTGAAGATGCGGTTTATGATGGGTATTTCCATTGCCTATTCAAAGGCTTTGGTGGTTGTCACGGCGGAATTCATGGTAGGGGTTATGCCAGGGGATCCTTTTTCCGGCATCTTCATGATAAACATCTCTTCTCCGAAAACAACAAGGAGGTTTGCAGACACCTCATCTCTAGATATTTGAACGTTTATCTAGCTTGGGAGAGATTACTTCTTCATCTCATAATGTGGATTTGCAGTAGATGTATGCATCTACATGCCTGGAGGATGCCCTGCAAAGGAAAGGGTGCTAAGGTTCACTGTGATATTATTGCAGGCCCCTTGGAATGGTGATAATATTGGATTCCTTATTCATGGTTTGCCCAAACCATACAAGGTTAACACTGTAATTTTGTATGATGCTGCTGTTGTGGATACCTCAGGTGGACATGACGAGTTTGTCGCATATGATGAGCTTAGTTCACTTTGTCCGGAGCTATTGAACTTTGCTTTTCAAAGAAAGCTCAATATCATCTCGTGTATTCCTCACCAATGCAACAGGCTTTCCTTCTCAAGGATTTTAAAGGGTTGTCTCGATAAAGTGTTGTGTAATCCAGCTGATACTTCATCTTGGATTAAGCTCCTCCTTATCCCCATCTGTACTATGCAATTATATAGACCCAAAAGTATTGCCGAGGAGAAATCTAGTACAAGGAAGAAGCTTCAAATCATCGTTATTAATCAAGCTTTACTGGATTTGAAGAAGGCTAACGGTTGTTGTTTTATGATCAACAGTTTGCTTCAATAACCAGTCTCAAAGCCACGCAAACAACCTTTTAAAAAGAAGCAAGACGCGTCCAACCTGACTGCCTACCGGAAGAAGAAGAGATTTGGTCATTATACAACTGCGATACGTGTGATCTCTTCTAATGGTGTTGCACCTCGCAACGAGTCCACTTTTGCAGAATTGCAAATGAAGCATCCAGCAGCTCCTCCACCTTCTATTCCATCTGAAATCGTCTGCGTCGAACCCATTACAGTTGACTCTAAGGTTGTTCATAACGCTATTAAGAGTTTTCCTAAATGTACTTCTTGTGGCCGAGATGGTTTGAGTGCGCAACATTTAATGGATGCAATGAGTAGTGCAGCTGCAACAGTTGCGGATGAGTTACTGTCTTCAATTACAGAAGTCTTCAACCTTTGGCTGGAAGGAAAATGCCCCAATGGGTTAGGAGAGTTCATAGCTAGTGCACGCTTAACTCCATTGTTGAATCCGGGCGGAGGGATGAGGCCTATTGCGGTTGGTATTATTTGGCGTAGGTTGGTGTCTAAAGTAGTTGTTTCCTCCATCGTAAAAGACATGACTTCTTATTTGGGAGATCACCAATTTGGTGTTGGTATTCCGGTTGGAGGTGAGAGTATTTTATACGCTCTAAATAGCTTGCTGGAGTTGAAAGGTCATTCAAACAAGATGTCAATGCTTCTTATTGACTTCTCTAACGCCTTCAATATGGTTTGTCGGTCACATCTCATCAAGGAGGTTCGGCTGCATTGTCCATGTATTTCACGTTGGGTGGAGTTTTGCTATAGTAGGCCTGCCAGATTGTATTATGATAATTATATTTTTTCCTCGGTCCTTTGTTGTTTGCCTTGACACTTCATCCCCTTGTGAAAACCATTGTTTCTCCTTGTGAACTCGATTTGCATGCATGGTACCTTGATGATGGCATTATTATTGGTGATACGCTTGAGGTGGCCAAAGCTTTGAGCATCATAGAGTCTGAAGGCCTGGGTAGGGGCTTACATCTCAATATAAATAAAACGGAAGTCTTTTGGCCTTCTATTGATCCTAGAAGTATTGTGGAAGATGTTTTCCCCCGGGATATTGGTAGACCTACTAATGGCGTAAAGCTTTTGGGTGGTCCAGTGAGTCTGAATCTGAATTTAATTAGTGACATGGTGCTGAGAAGAGTACAAAGACCATCCAACTTATGTCGGCCATCAAGAAACTCAAACACCCCCAATGTGAGATGCTATTACTTTGCAATTTCATCGGTGTGTCCAGATTATATTTTGCAATGCGTACTACCAATCCTGCAGCACTTCAATCAGCTACTGACATTTTCGATGACCATTTATTTCAGTATTTAAGACTTTTGGTCACAGGAGATGGTGCTGGTTTTGGGCATTTGCAACAGCGATTAGCTACTTTGCCTATCAAAGAGGGCGGCCTTGGCATTTATATTATGGCAGACACTCGCACTTATTGTTATCTTGCGTCGCAAAGTCAAACCGTTTCAGTTCAAAAGGTGATACTTGGTAGCTTAGTCTCTTCGGAAAAAGGTTCTGCTTATCAGTTGGCTCTTCAGAATTTCACGCAAGTTGTATGTGGATTACCTTCTAGTTATTGCGTTGATGATATTGCCCCCCTTCTATGCACTCCCTGGAAGTTACTTATTTTGATGCAGTCAAGAAGCAAATCCCCTTACAATTCTCTATGTCTGAAAGAGATTCCATTATGTGGCAATGTAATCGAGTTAAGCATGCTCAGGATTATCTTTTGGATGTACCCATTAGTGGGCTGAATCAATGCCTTGGGCCAAGACAGTTTAGAGTCGTAGTTTGTTACCGCCTTGGTATCCCCATGTTCGTCGAAGGTGGCTTATGTTCAAGTTGCAATAGACCTATGGATATTTTTGGTGATCATGCACTCCATTGTGCCAAAGATGTTGGGCTCAAGTTTCGACATAACCTGGTATGTGACGTAATCGCTGAAATTTGTTATAAAGATGGTGTGCATGCGCGTAAAGAAGTGGCTCTTGGGTTTTTGTCTGAAGATAATTTAGATTTGCGCCCCGCAGATATCCTTGTTTATAACTGGGAGAATGGTCAAGATGTTTGTATGGATGTCACGGGAGTCTCATCCTTCACAGGTGAAGGTGTCCGTGCTTTCATTCCAGGCCAAGCTGTTTAGAATGCCGTGTTGCGCAAACGTACTAAATATTTAGACAAATGTGTCTCGCAAGGTTATGGTTTGGGTGTTTTAGCTTTCTCTACTTTGGGAGAGCTTAGAGAGGATACTTTGTGTTTTTTTAAGAGATTGAAGAATTATCTAGTTACTAGATTTTGTGCCCGTGCGACTTCGCAAATGGAATGGCATAGTTAACCACATTTTTGATTTGGTAAAGCTCGGCTTCGGCTTCGCCTTGCCTCGTCCCGTCCCCATCATGAACAGGACCTACACATCCATTAATCAGTAGATTGTTCTGCACATGATGATGTTGGATTTTGTTTTAGCTCACTGATCTTTTTCGCCCAAAACCTGAGAAACCATATGCTAATCAGAAAGCAGAACAAATACATGAGAGTTAGAAAATTTCCTACTTAGAAAATACCTTCAAAATCTATATTAGAGATCCATAAACCTAATTAGCTATACAAACCTAATGTACGGAATAATTTCTACCCGTTTGTAACAGTTTGAAATCAAAACAATGATTTAACAGTCATTATGATATACATAGACATAGAGGGACGTGTATAAAGTGGGTCAATCACTTCATTAGTTTATGCTTATTAGCTATAAGATCATTTCATGGATTTTGGCATACACAAACAACTGAATTTGGCTTAAGCAAATTCAAATTGTCTTTGGACTTGGAGCCTTCAAAATTCAAAACAAACAATTTGGAATTTGGCCCTAATTTTATTAGTCATTGTGCAATATTTTAAGCCCGTGCTACGCACCGGGCGGACCCGAAAACCATCTTATATATATTTTTGGTTTGGTGTGATGTGGCATCGCCTCGCCCGTCGTGCATTTTTATTTGGTGTCGCGGGGCTTCGCTCCGATTAGTCGCTTAGGATTTTTGATATGGTGTGGCTTGGCTTCGCCTCGCCCCGTCTCGATGCATGCTTAGGATTTTTGATTTAGAGTGGCTCGGCTTCGCCTCGCCCCGTCCCAATGATGCTTAGGATTTTTGATTTAGTGTGGCTCGGCTTCGCCTCACCCCGCCGTGCATTTTTGATTTGGTGTCGCGGGCTTCGCCTCGCCCAGTCGTGCATTTTTTTATTTGGTGTTCGGGGCTTCGCCTAATGCGTCGTGATGCATTTTTGATTTGGTGTGGCTCGGCTTCGCCTCGCCCCGTCGCTTAGGATTTTTGATTTGGTGTGGCTCGGCTTCTCCTCACCCCGTCCCGATGCATGCTTAGAATTTTTTATTTGGTGTAGCTCGGCTTCTCCTTGCCCCGTCCCGATGCATGCTTAAAAATTTTTATTTGGTGTAGCTCGGCTTCGCCTAGTCACGTCGCTTAGGTTTTTTGATTTGGTGTGGTATGGTGTCAGTGTCACATTGGTTTTTGACTTGGTCACCGGTGAAATGAGTCACCGGAAAACAGCCCAGGTTGACGGAAAGCTGCCACTGGTCACCAGTCAAATGAGTTGGGTCAACTCACTCAAAGTTACTGAGTTAGGTCTGATTCAGGTGAGTTGGGTTTTGTTGCACCTTGAACATGCCATGTTGCACTAAGTATTGCGCGGTACTCACAAATGAATATTAAACTCTCTTGGCGTGGATGGATGAACCCACCCCCTTGGGGCTCTCCGTTTGCTCTCTCTCTAATTTCTCAATGTTATGTCTTCAGTGAATTAAGACATAAACGGGTGTGATGGTCTCTCTAATTTCTCAGTGTACGTTAAGTAAAATCATGCACCCATTAAATTGACTCACCTGCTATATAAATTTGTTTTAACCCTGAGACATGTTATATTCTAGTAGAATCTAGATCCGTATTCACCTTTTGAAATTAGTACATGCAAACGGCAAACCTATTCCACTACCCAGATGTGCTGCTGCGCGGATGACAAATGCTGGAACCCAAACATGTCACAGAGGAACAGTAGTTAGTAAGCCGCTTCTGTTCGGCCCTTGGTAGTCCATGAATGGATGCATTACAGGCTACCCATTTTGATGTTACATATAAAAGCCTCCTTGGTTTAGTTGATCAAACGTATATAACACTGCAATTTAAAACGGGTTAAACCCAAAACAGGTGAACAGTGTAGAGTTGGCTCATTATGACAAACATAAATGTGATCAAAAGCACACGCCGCAAGTTATTTTCGTGCCAACAGATCAGAGATTCATGTTGCCAAAAACTAAGTGAAGTTCAATTATGAGATTTTTCAAGTACATCCATTTGGAGGGTACCTACTGCAGATGCAGAACAAATGAAGAATCAACACCCTACTCACATTTGAGTACATCACCAGTAGCACGGTAGACGTTCATCGAGAGTTATTGACTGTTGATAGTTTACAATTCAGTTAGTAGTGATAGTTCTGCATGGGATTTAACTTACAGGTGTCAATCCGTCCTTTATCATTGTGATAGTTTACAAAACCTAACATACATAAGAGACTTGATAAGATTTACCCACTTCATTATCAATCAATTAATTGACAGAGTTCAAATAATAAGAGGATTCATATTACGTTAATTATAGAACTTTTTCTACTTAAAACCAAATGTGTATACAAATTTTTAGACATAACTCACTCAGGATAACAATCATTTGATCTATAACATCACTACTGCTAGTTCCTAAACTAATAACAACTACCCAACCTAACATACATAAGAAAATACATCAGTTTCTCAATAATTATAATTTTTGCACGAACAAAGCCTTATAGAGGTTGGAGAAGTTTGCAATCAAGGAGTACGACGAACCTTTTATCTAACACTAACCATTTCATGCAAGTGTAATCAAGCAAAATATGTCCACTTCCTGATTTTCGGTATACCGTGTATCCATCATTACCAGCACCAGTCGATGCCTTGTTCGTGAATTATGCTTGGACCTGACATTTTATAGTATCCAACCATGCAAAAAATAAAAATAAATTATACATCCAAATGTACGTCCTCCTTTAACTGTGTAGCACCAGTACTGACATCACATGGAGAAGAATAATGAGGAATACCCCCTTGTCTCACAGTAGCCATTTGCCCCTGTGCCAGATAATAAAGAAAACTCGACTTTGTGTTCCATAGAACAGTCAGAATCCCTCACATTGTAAATCAGAATTGAGCTCATCTGAGTTGATTACTTTCAGACGTATGTTTATATAGTAGTGGTTATAGCTGAACTTCACCAGCATATATTGACAGTTGTGAAACTTGATACGTTAATATATTATTTGCATTTTCATTTTATCTATAACTTTCTTTAACACAGCAAACAATATTAAAATGCCCATCTATATAGTTAGACGGGAAGCTAGTAGACTTCATAATTTCAACTATTGGATGGCAAACAGAATTGCTCCAAAAAGACTTATTTTATCATATGGTATCTAGAAGATGCCTATTTGTACACGTTTTGTAAACACTACTCATTGAAATCGTACACTTATTACCTGTCCAGCAACAGCCAACCCATCAGCAAGAAGAGATGACACTAACCAAGTCTGTAAGCCGGTCTGGAAAGCAGCCATGGTTGTTGGTCCATGACGTGCAGCCATTGATGTTGCTAAAGTCACACTACATGTTGCGGCTATAACCCATGCTAGCAAAAGAACACCTGGATATCAAGAATCATGAACAGAGGTATGTGTCAAAAGAAATTCGCAACGCTCGAAGGATTATTTAACTAATTAAGATGATGTGGACATATGTTTGCTTACTGAAACTGAAGGCAAATTTTCAAAGCTTGTATAGTACTTAAGAATCAGCAAATCCTACCATGGGAAGTTAAAAGATAACAATGTATTAATCAGAATGGTAAAAGGAAAGGTTTACATGTGAACGTCAAAGAGACGGGACTTTACCTAGAGTTTTTATGGTGCAAAACAGTAAATTGAAGGCTTGCAAAACACGGTGGAATATGTACCCTTTGACTTGAGCATTTTTGAAGGAAAACTTAAAATGAGCAGCCTATAATTTTATATGAGAAAAACCCTAACTTTCTTAATGAAAAATCCAAACTTATGAATTATACAGAACATAAATCAGACATGGAAACAGCGACGGATCCAGGAATTTGTGTTGAGGTGGGCTATTTTTCATTCGTTTCAACTGCGATAAAAATAAATACAGTAAAATATTTAAAGAGTATAAGTTGGGCAACGTTATCTTTTAGAGCACAAAACTTTTTGAATCAAATTTATTTACCATAGAGTATATTTACAATTGCGCTATGCTATGTATGAGATACACAAACAAAATTATAAATTAACACAAAACTTTGATTTGATAATGCGGCCGTAGGCCGCCAATTTTTTTGGGGTTCTGTAAATTATTTTTTGGTTTCCACAAATAAGATATTACTTATCAGTGTGTCAAATATTTTAAATTTATGTCTTATATATTCTCTCTTTGGTTTGCAAAATAATTACTAAATCAAAAAAAATTAAATTTGTGCTTATAATCATGATAAGATATGGCATTTTTCTGTCTATCCCTGTAAGTAACATTTTAAGTGTTACATTTATAATTTATCATTTTGTCCCTGTAAGGATACACAACATTTTAAGATTTTGAATCACATACAAACAAGATATTTAATTCTTTGGATGCATGCATATAAACGTGTCCTCACTCTCCTTGCATATCGCTAGATCTTAGTCATACAACTACATATATGTTTCCGTTTGTTAGATCTTTTTCAAGATACGTCAAGTTTGATTTTCTTTTGTATGAGCTATCCAAATTTAGACCTGGGCTTTTCCTTTTTCCCAGGGAATTACCAAGGTGAAAGTGAGCTATTACAGATTTTAGGGGGGGGCTGCAGCCTGGGTAAGACACCCCCCACATCCGTCCCTGCATGGAAATAAAAAAAAATGAACACCAGCCCATGAAAGTAATAGACAAATACTATCAGGAATTGGATAGAAGGATGAAACCCACCTTCATCTTTCCTTTCTTAGCTTGTAATTGCTTTGCCTTCTTTTCTCCTATTTATCAAAATCAAAATTCTGATATTTTAAACAAACTTATTAGTAACAGAGGGGAAACATTAATAATCAAGGGGGTTTTCTTACTTCTGAGATCGAATTCGTATTGGTTTTTCCTTCGGGATAAATTGTTCTTCTTTGACATCTTCAGAATTTCTTTTCTGCCCTGTATTTCAGTAGCACAAAATTTTTGTGTTCAAAAAGACTAAACCCTAGATTTCGTTCAAAAGGAATGGATTTGATTTAAGGTTTAGGGTAATTGATTTGATTTTAGGTTTAGTTTGCAGCAGATATCAATGAAAAGAGTAGATATCAATGGTTTTAGGTTTAGGGTTTATCTAAGTTTGCGAAGTTTTGGGACGAAAAGAAAGAGATATTTTTTTTCCTGGACGATATAATGCTATCTGCTTCATCGAACACTCACAGAAGAAAATCGAGCGGTGAGTTCGTGAAGAGACAACAGAGAAAACTTGATAAATAAAAATGCTTTAGTTTCCACTTCTCGTTCGAATTCCATAGAAAATATGGGTGGGAGTAAATCAGAAAAAACAGAAACACTCGAGAAGAAGATAGGACGGAGAAGCAAAGAGACGCGATGGATAGAGGAGAATAGAGGAGAAGAAGGAAGATAAGATTTTTTTAGGTTTTGTTCGATTTTTTTTTTCTTTTTTTTTTCTTGGATTTTGTTTTTATTTTTCTAGGATAAATTTGTTAATTTTGTGAGTAGAAATCGTTTTTTTCTCTACTTTCAGGAAAAGTGGAATGGAGCAATTCTAAGAGTGGGAGAGGGTGGGTGAGGGTCGCCATTCAACGTGGGGGCTCATATGAGTTAGATTTTAAAGGAGTTAGATTAATGATGTTAGTAGTGGTGTTGGTAGATTTCTTTTTTACAGATTAGGTTTTGCTATTCAAAAAGGTGTTGGTGCTCAGCTTGTTGCTAGGCTACGAACCAAAATTTTGTACGAGTCTTTAATAGATGAATAAAAATCTTGTCAGGTAATTACAAATAATTAAAAAAAAAAGAATAAAAGATAATAATTATCCATCATACCTTCGTCTGGTACCGAGGAAGTTAAATAAATTGACAAAAAATGAAAATAATAGAGCAAAAGCAAAAGAAGGTACAAGAACAATAACTTTGAGAAAGTATTCTCAACTATTTATATGTGAAGGGATTCAAGGTTGTTGCACATACGGTCGAGAAAAATGGAGCATAAACAACGACGAGTCACAATCAGTCTTCTTTTGGAAATATCTAGTTCTCTTGTGATAAGGCAAGTCAACATTGTCGAGTTGGATAAGATAAAGAAACTAGTCTTAAGAAAGAACATAGACTCACTCAAAATTACGAGACCTATGTCTTATGTGCTGCAATCATTTTCTCGTAAATGACGCCTACATTTCAACATCAGAAAAATAATTATTTGATTGTCCCAACTGAAAGGTTAGTTGGTGGTCAATCAGTATTTTCATTGGAATTAAAAGGAGTTGCTAAAAAAAAGGGTCTTAGAGCCTCATACTTCGGAGCCATCAATTCACGCAATTTACATGAGCTTTGCAACTCAAAGCTTGATATTATTATATGAAGGTACGCATGTTATTTCGGCAATATAGTTTGGGGGCTTCAGGACATAATTGTTAAACATCTAATAAAGGATACCTTTCTTAATCCACCAACAAGTTGGGAATTAAGAGGGGGCGATGTTTGGACCATATACATTAGCGTGCTTAATAACTCTTCAGCCCAATTACCATAAATACAATATTTAATTGGTTCATTGCTTAATATCTAAGCACATAAAGAGCTATTAACCTGATCTGCTAACTTATATACTTAGTACACCAGGTATAACCTGGAAGTTACAGATCATCAGAAAAAGGATGAATCAATTACTAAGAAGACTAGGTATAACGTGGAAGTTACAGATCTTCACAAAAAAGAGGAATCAGTTACTAATAAGACCATGTATATATTCAAACCCATGAGTTAAAGATTCCTAGAAAAAAAAGGAATCGGAGAAAGTCAGGTATAACTTGGAAGTTAGAGATCCTAAAAAAAGGTAAACTGGTTTGTACCAGGATGAACCTGGAGAGCATTTGGTCCAAATACGTAATCAAAATTTATCCAAACGAATATTGGACTGGATATAATTCCTCCACTCTCTATAAATATAGGTGGAATTCTAAATGGAAAGGTATACATTTCTAATCCTTCTCTCTCCATGAATATCTGCTAAGAGCTCTAACTCATTGAGGCATCAGAGTGTCTTTTGCAGGTTCCCCCCACCCACCCACCCACCCACCACCACCACCACCACCACCACCACACACACATTCATTTACCAACAATTATGAGAGAGCAAAAGTCGATAAGGAGGTGATTCACCAAGTAGATGGTATTTCCTCATCTATCAAAAGCGTATCAGGAAGAATACTATTAAGTCATCTAATGGCTTAAATTTCATCTTCATATACAAATCTCGAGGATTGTTGCAGAAGTGTTTTTGCTACAATATCTTTTGGCGCCCACCGTGGGGCAGAGAAGAAATTTTCAGAAACAGAAATCAAAATGCATGGCTACATCACAAGAAAGTTGGAGTGATGGAAATGCAAAGGGGAGAATAAAAGGAACTCGTAGTGATGTTGATCACCCACTTTGAGAAGGGGTTGAAACATCACTTGCAACAACGAAATCAGGATGTCCCTCCGCGAGAACTCACCCGCATGGGATAAGCAGAGGAAATTGTTGGGTACGTTTACATCTCCACCTTTAAGTGAAGGTACTAATCTGAACAGATTCACCAGGAATTTATATCAAAAATAAACAAATATGGTGAATTCTCGTCTAAACCCCCTTGTGAATAAAAGCTTATGTTTAGCCTTGCAAATTATACAAGGGGATATGACCGGAGCAACACCTGTAGATATGACTCTTCGCGAAAGATTGTAAGAGTTGGAAAAGGAAAATAGATTGTTGAAGGCCTCGCTAGATAAGAGACCACAAGTGAATGATAACCAGAACTCTAAAAGTGCCACTCCACATCGGTATGCACGACCTTCACATGAGAGGGTCGGCGGGCACAACATGTGCATGATGTTCTCGGAAGGAGATATGAAAAATCTCAAAGGCAAGTTGCTGAAGCAAATAATGCAAGGGATCGTTGACGGCCAAATGACTGCTACAAAATCCATCCATTGTCGAGGAGGCAGAACGACAATCGGGACCGAGCCATTGGAAAAACAATAGGCACAAGCGGTAGGAATACGTCAACGAGCGAAGGCCCAGAGAATTCCCCGACGAGCAAAAGCGGAAGGAGTATTACGATGGGAACCAACGCTCAAAGAAACAGAAACGATAGAAAATATCTTCTCACCATATTTTCATTTCACGTGGGTAAGTGAAAAATCATAAAAAAAAAATTATAATATTAATGAAAACAAAAGAATAAGATATGGAGACAGTGTCTTCTCACTCTACTTTAGAAAGTGATGATAATAATAATAAAGAATAAAATTTATTAATTATCCATCGTACCTTGGGTTGGTACCGAGGCATTTAAAAGAATTGACAAAAAATAAAAATAATATAGCAGAAGCAAAAGAAGGTAAATGAGCAATAACTTTGAGAAAGTACTCTCAACTATTTATAATGTTAAGGGGAGTCAAGGTTGACGAGTCACAATCAGTCTTGGGAATATCTAGTTCTCTTCTGATAAGGAAAGTCAATATTATTTAGTTGGATAAGATAAAGCAAGTAGTC
Source organism: Papaver armeniacum (assembly GCA_023531295.1). Lineage (NCBI taxonomy): Eukaryota > Viridiplantae > Streptophyta > Magnoliopsida > Ranunculales > Papaveraceae > Papaver > Papaver armeniacum. Next base: position 279,549 of record JAJJWW010012357.1, on the reverse strand, counting down.
ATAAGAAAGAACAGAGACTCACTCAAAATAATGGGACATATGTCATATGTGCCGCAATTATTTTATCGTAAATGACGCCAACATTTCAACATCAAAAGAAAAATTATTTGATGGTTCCAATTGAAAAATTATTTGGTGGGTCAATTAGTATTCGCGTAGAAATTAAAATGAGTTGCTAAAAAAAGGTCGTAGAGCATCATACTTCGGAGGCATCAATTCATGCAATTTACAAGGGATTTGCAACTCAAAGTGTGATATTATTATATGAAGGTACGCCCGTCGCTTCAGAAATACAGCTTGGGGGCTTCAAGACACAATTAAGGTCGCTCTTGTTGTTCCTTCGGGAATGACATATTATGGGGGAGAGTTCTTTTTGAACTTGCGCTTAATTGCCATATCTTTGTGGGGGGTGCGGCTATGGAATATTATAGGGGTTATCTTGTATCTTTAAACTCCTTGATGAATGCATTTAGCTTCGGCTTTATGATTGCATCTAAATAAGATGATGTGTGTTTCTTTCTTTTGGTCATGAAATGTCTCTTTCGGAAATTTCATTAGGATCCCGTTCTTGTACCTTTGCCAATTTTATTGACAAAAAGGGGGAGAATTAATATGTAGTTCACACAACAAATACATATGGTTTTCGGATCATTATGTAAGGGGGAGTGGTTTCCATGTGAGATGGAGTATTGACTAAGGGGTAGTGATACATATCACCATAGTATTGTTGTTGAAGTTGTGATACAATTGGACTTTGACGCTGTGTAATGATACTATGACACTGTATAACAATGATTGAGAACTCTTGTTTTCTTATTGTTATAGCTACGAATTTTCAACAACGATGATGCTAAACTTATAACCTTTGGGATCATTGGAGTACTTGGAAGTGACGAAGATTTCGAGTTATGTTGAAGATTAGACATGTGGAATAGGAGCTACAAAAGTTAATTTATTTATTTTTTGTATTCCATATGTATTAATAGTTTTGCCACTAAAATTGACAAAGGGGGAGATTGTTAGAGCATTGCTCGGTCGAACTCGCATGCGTTGCTATCTCAAGCATGTTTGTCAATGTTAGTGATCAAAACTATAAGTCTTGATTTCTAGACTATGTGGCTAAAGGTCTCGGACTAGGATATAAAGTGTAGTTGAGCTCAAGAACTCCATGGCAATCATCATACAAGACAAAGGACTACTCGAGGAACCGGTGGAACTTCATCTACTAAAAGGTATGTGGAGACTTGAACTTATCTGTCACTCAAAAGTCTATTTACTCTATCTCCTACTCTTGAGACAAAAGTCGTTTAGACGTATGGACTTTCATTATACACATTTGCTATTTCGAGCCGAGTTTAACTCGCCTATCTATTTCTCGAAATATGTATTGGTAATCTTTCGCTTTAACCGAATTCATCTTTACCTAGTGACGAAAGTCATGATATGTTTCAATCACTTTGGAAATTCCTCTGACGAAAAATGGTCTGTGAATAACGGCTATATAACGTTCTCAGAGAATGTTTCAATGATTGAAATGAGAGTTTAGATTACATAACCATTGGTAGGATATAAGCATTATTGTGGAAACACATATATGTATAAGTCCTTATTCCTTGAACTAAAGTTTGCGAACTTTGTTGATCAAGAGAAATGGAAGTGGCGCAAGCCAAGTCCGCGAACTGACGGAAGTTCTCACCCGAGAATTTCTGCTGGAGTTTGTGTACTCCTTCCACGAGCTTAATTCCGTGAACACGGTCCGCGAACTTGAGTAGGTTATATCTAAAACGGGTTGTTCTTGAACTAATGTTTATATAAACTAAGGAATGCTTTTGCGAACCGTGGATATATAGTTCATGAACCGATTCGAGTGAATCAAACCGTTTTTGCTTCGATTGTGTCTTGTGTAGTTACATAAGATCTAAGCAATTGAACAACTCTCTAACTAGTTCATTTGAGTCATTTGAACTAGTTATGGTGAAGAAGAATATGGTTGATATGAGAGTGATCGTATGGCTAACCATTTGGTTGACTATTGTTGAACCAACAAATGTTAATGTTTGGGTATGGTTCATAAACCCAAAATTGAACATTTCGTTTGTGTGTAACAAGCTAAGTTTTTGATCCAACGGTTGAGTAATATTAGCTTGAATCTAATCAGGTTTTCATCTAACAGTGAATATTGAATGCTTTGTTACTAAGCTAACATTGATTGCAAACCCTGATTTGAAAGACTATATAAGGGATAACTCTAGCAACTGGGAAACCTAATCCCCACACTTTACGTGTGATACTAGCTAGTTTGCTAAGCTAGAGTCGATTCTCCTTTAACCTTTGGTTTTCTTCTTCTAAAACCAGGTTAACGACTTAAAGGCTTCATTGGGATTGTGAAGCCGCACCGATACTACTTTTATTGTAGTTGTGTGATCTGATCTTCTTTGTTTCTATCATACGAGTACAATTGAAATAATTGGCTTGAGATTTATATCTCCGACAAACACTTCGTCTCATCGTTTGTGATTCCGCAATATTTTTTTTCGCTGCGTCGATTAAGATTATTGTGAGGTGATAAATAATACTAGGCTATTCTTCTGGAATATAAGTCCGGGTTATTGATTGGTTCCTATTCACCTTGATTTATCAAAAGACGGAACAAAACTCATAGGTTTATTCGTGGGAGACGGATTTATCTATTCTGTAGACTTTTCTGTGTGATCCAGATTTGTTTATTAAAGTCTTCGACTTTGGGTCGTAGCAACTCTTAGTTGTGGGTGAGATCAGCTAAGGGAATCAAGTACGTAGCATCCTGTTGGGATCAGAGGCGTAGGAGCATAACTGTACCTTGGATCAGTGTGAGATTGATTGGGGTTCAACTACAGTCTGGACCGAAGTTAATTTGGAGTAGGCTAGAGTCTGTAGCGGCTTAATACAGTGTGTGTTCAATCTGGACTAGGTCCCGGGGTTTTTCTGCATTTGTGGTTTCCTCGTTAACAAAATTCTGTTGTCTGTGTTATTTTTATTCCGCATTATATTTGTTTATATAATTGAAATATCACAGGTTGTGCGTTGTTCAATCAATTAGAATATCCGACCTTTTGGTTGATTTAAATTGATTGACACTTGGATATTGGTCTTTGGTACCATCCAAGTTATCTCTCTTTGATAAAGACTCACATATTTCTATTTGCTTGAGTAAAGATCAAATCGAGAGATTGAGATATAAACTCTTTGATATACTTTTTATCTAGATTGAGTCTGACTGTCTAGTTGATTCTCTAGAAAGTATATTGGAGTTTGTCCATACAGATTGCTAAGAAAAATATTGGGTGTGGTTGTTAGACCCCCGCTTTTTCAATTGGTATCAGAGAAGGCAAACACGTTTAAGACCTTACAAGTCTGTGTTTGTAGCGATATGAAGATGGACGATACTATCTCCGATAAACGCGTCACCAGAAATAAAAGCTCTGTCTCGTCTGCTTCTATTAAGAGGAAGATTCTTCAATCTTAAATATAGACGAACCTTGTGTTCAAATAAGACAGACAGGCTGCGACATATGTTTTTCCGATTACCCTTCAAAAGAGTCTATCTCTCTAAATGATCGGGAAACAGCTAAAGAGAGTGATTTGATTCTAAATCTCGCTAGAATTCAAGCTGATATATTTAATCGGTTAAAATATCATGTCGATAATCTCCTTGGTGTAATAAGGACCGCAATTTCAAAGAAAATACCGAGGATCACTTCTCCCGTATGGTTCTCGAGGCAAACCTCAAAAAGGATGCCGCGGAAATAGAACATCGCTTGAATAAACTCTCTATTCAAGGATTCTCTAAGCAGATCTAATATACCAAGTACTTACATACGACTAAAAACGTTTTTCCGTAGTAAAATCGGAATCCCTTCCCCGTCAAAAAGAATGTGTCCGAATTTCCCGTTGACCAAGGGTGTTCCACATCACATGGAAGGAAGAAATCTCCTAACAAGGTTGTTAAGACTACTTTGTCTAATCACTTCTGTGATCAGAAAGTATGCCTCTTTTGCGATGCAAAAGGCTCTGCTAAACAAAAGAGATACTCTAGGTTGAATAAAACCTCCTTGGTTCAACTTTAACACACCTTAGATTTGATTCTCAAAGGTGTAACTGACATTCGTATGTCTAAACCAGGTTGGTTTTCGTACTTACCACAATATGTTGCCAGAAAGTCAGTTGAATGAGTTCCTCAAATGTCCTAAAGCAGAATAGAAGTCTTAACAAGAATCACCTGAGAAAAGATCAAGTAATTCCTCTGGAAACAACTTTACCCTTAATGTGAATGAAATCCCAGAAGAAAGAAGGAAAATTGATGATGTGAGAAATAACCTGATGGAGATAATTGAAGAATATAAAGAAATCGTCGACAGGTTGTCTTCCTCCTCAAGTCAAAATTCTTCTGGTAAGAACTCTAACTATGTCTCGTATTTTGATGACAGTAAGTTTTATGATAATTTTTCACATAAAAAGAGATCTCTCTCTAGATTCAGAAGGAAAAAGAGACTCGATCATAAACACAGTTCTTTTAATGAGCTCAGAGCTCATACTTGTGCTAATTAATCACAAGGATTAAGAACTTGCTCATAAAAAATCCTGTTGAGCAAGATGTGTAAGATTCAGGTATACTGTGGCATTCTTTTTGTTCTGCTTAGTTGAGCTATTTTCTTATCGTTTATAGCTAAACTAGTGTCTGCAAAAAAATATTGCCTAAAATGGTATTTGTAGTATTCATTACCGTTTCTCTCTTCTTTATGCACTTCTTATTGCAATTAGGAGGTCTGCTACACTTATGCTCTAAATTTCTTCGCTGATAATCAAACAAATTTATCGAGGCATTTACGAAGTCTTATGTAGCAAAATAATTTTTTTTTTAATTCCTTGTGGATCATGTTGTATTCGTATGTGTACACACGTTATCATCACGAGTCAACAGCTTGAAAACCCTAAAAATCTTCTTCCCTAAGAAACCTTTAAATACCAAACCCTTGAGTCACGTTTGCATACTCTGGATTTGTGTGTTTTGTCAAGAATGTCTTCCTCTTCACGAACTTGTGGTTTTGCTAGAGGCTTTCTTGCTAAAGGTATTGGTTTTGAGTCCAAAGGGAAGAAGTAAAGAACTCTTGTTAACGATGATCATCCCAATGCCTCATGTTACTTTACATATACACATGAGGATATTGAGAAAGAAGAGATGATCTCTGCTGAAGTGGTTCATAACTTTCTTAAATATTACAAGGAAGAAAAACTGCAGCTTGTTGATACCTTGAAAAGTCTTGATGTGTTAAGAACTGAGTTGGAAAAGGTTACATCTGACCTTGGTCTCATGAAAGCACAAATTAAGGATCTTTTCAATGAAGATATCTTTTCTAAAGATGCAGTAGATGATGTCGATCACAAGTTCAACGATCTCAAGACTCATGAGGATCCAGAACCGTCCATATGACTTCAGTTTGTGTTCGGCATCGGCATAAAAGTCTATTTCTGATTTGGTTTTTGTCTAGTAAATCTTCTATTTTTCTGTTTTTTAAAAGAATAACTAGAGTTTGGAATAGCCATTATTGTGATTACACATAGCTATATGTCCAGCGTTCTCATCTTCTTGTTTTAAGATTTATTGGTTTAAATTCTAAACTTGTTTGGAAGATGATTTTTGCAGTATTAATCTTTATGGTTTTATATATTGCAATTGTTTATGGGATATGTGTGTTTGCGTCCGTGAACTATGATTGTCCCATATCTTGTCAAAAGTAAAGTCTTTCGTAAGTCGATATTCTTATATTGATAAAGGAATGAATGGACTTTTGACAATTACAAAAGTTAAGCCTATATTGTCAATAATTGATGGAACATAGGTTAAAATCTTTTGTTTTCAAGGATTATGTCTATTGTATGTCATGGTGCAAATTGTGATGGAAAATAGAATGAATCCTTGTGTATTCCGCAGTAATTGATCTTCCCTGATCCATATTTTTTGTGTATTACCTGTGAGGCTCCGTAATGTGTCTTATGTTGAGCACTAAAACAATCAAAGTTGATTATTTTCATGGTTAGCTTTGTTGTTGTTCCATAAGGTACTTTATGTCGAGCATATTGAACTAAATCAATCATCTTGTTTGGTTATTTAGTTATGACTCCATAAGTTTTCTTATGTTTGAGCACTTTTGATTAGGTTGGTTATTTTCATGATTAACTTAGTCATTGCTCCATAGATTCTCTTATGTGAGTATGGCCAATTAAATTGATTACTCTTTGTGATTAGTTTGATTGTGTATTTCGATTAAATTAATCATGGGTTCTCTTGTGGTTAATTTAATTGAGTATTTTGGATTCAAATTCATACTTGTATGTGATTTGTTATGTCCAAAGAAATCCTTCTTTTCCTTCGAAATTAAGGTCGCTCTTGTTGTTCTTTCGGGAATGACATATTATGGGGGAGAGTTCTTTTGAACTTGCGCTTAATTGCCATATCTTTGTGGGGAGTGCGGCTGTGGAATATTATAGGGGTTATCTTGTATCTTTAAACTCCTTGATGAATGCATTTAGCTTCGGCTTTATGATTGCATCTAAATAATATGATGTGTGTTTCTTTCTTTTGGTCATGAAATGTCTCTTTCGGAAATTTCATTAGGATCGCGTTCTTGTACCTTTGCCAATTTTATTGACAAAAAGGGGGAGAATTAATATGTAGTTCACACTACGAATACATATGGTTTTCGGATCATTATGTAAGGGGGAGTGGTTTCCATGTGAGATGGAGTATTGACTAAAGGGGAGTGATACATATCACCATAGTATTGTTGTTGAAGTTGTGATACAATTGGATTTTGACGCTGTGTAATGATGCTATGACACTGTATAACAATGATTGAGAACTCTTGTTTTCTTATTGTTATAGCTATGGATTTTCAACAACGATGATGCTAAACTTACAACCTTTGGGATCATTGGAGTACTTGGAAGTGACGAAGATTTCGAGTAATGTTGAAGATTAGACATGTGGAATAGGAGCTACAAAAGTTAATTTATTTATTTTTGTATTCCATATGTATTAATAGTTTTGCCACTAAAATTGACAAAGGGGGAGATTGTTAGAGCATTGCTCGGTCGAACTCGCATGCGTTGCTATCTCAAGCATGTTTGTCAATGTTAGTGATCAAAACTATAAGTCTTGATTTCTAGCCTATGTAGCTAAAGGTCTCGGACTAGGATATAAAGTGTAGTTGAGCTCAAGAACTCCATGGCAATCATCATACAAGACAAAGGACTACTCGAGGAACCGGTGGAACTTCATCGACTAAAAGGTATGTGGAGACTTGAACTTATCTGTCACTCAAAAGTCTATTTACTCTATCTCCTACTCTTGAGACAAGAGTCGTTTAGACGTATGGACTTTCATTATGCACATTTGCTATTTCGAGCCGAGTTTAACTCGCCTATCTATTTCTCGAAATATGTGTTGGTAAGTTTTCGCTTTAACCGAATTCATCTTTACCTAGTGCCGAAAGTCATGATATGTTTCAATCACTTTGGAAATTGCTCTGACGAAAAATGGTCTGTGAATAACGGCTATATAACGTTCTCAGAGAATGTTTCAATGATTGAAATGAGAGTTTAGATTACATAACCATTGGTAGGATATAAGCATTGTTTTGGAAACACATATATGTATAAGTCCTTATTCCTTGAACCAAAGTTTGCGAACTTTGTTGATCAAGAGAAATGGAAGTGGCGCAAGCCAAGTCCGCTAACTAACGGAAGTTCTCACCCGAGAATTTCTGCTGGAGTTTGTGTACTCCTTCCACGAGCTTAAGTCCGCGAACCCAGTCCGCGAACTTGAGTAGGTTATATCTAAAACCGGTTGTTCTTGAACTAATGTTTATATAAACTAAGGAATGCTTTTACAAACCGTGGCTATAAAGTTCATGAACCGATTCGAGTGAATCAAACCGTTTTTGCTTCGATTGTGTCTTGTGTAGTTACATAATATTTAAGCAATTGAACAACTCTCTAACTAGTTCATTTGAATCATTTGAACTAGTTATGGCGAAGAAGAATATGGTTGATATGAGAGTGATCGTATGGCTAACCATTTGGTTGACTATTGTTGAACCAACAAATGTTAATGTTTGGGTACGGTTCATAAACCCAAAATTGAACATTTCGTTATTATGTAACAAGCTAAGTTTTCGATCCAACGGTTGAGAAATAATAGCTTGAATCTAATCAGGTTTTCATCTAACGGTGAATATTGAATGCTTTGTTACTAAGCTAATATTGATTGCAAACCCTGATTTGAAAGACTATATAAGGGAGAACTCTAGCAACTGGGAAACCTAATCCCCACACTTTACGTGTGATACTAGTTTGCTAAGCTAGAGTCGATTCTCCTTTAACCTTTGGTTTTCTTCTTCTAAAACCAGGTTAACGACTTAAAGACTTCATTGGGATTGTGAAGCCAGACCGATACTACTTTTCTTGTAGTTATGTGATCCGATCTTGCTATTTATATCGTGCATTTGTACAATTGAAATAATTGGCTTGAGATTTATATCTCCGATAGGCAAGATAGAAAAGAAATCACAAACACTTCGTCTCATCGTTTGTGATTCCGTAATATCTTTTTTCGTTGTGTCGATTAAGATTATTGTGAGGTGATCAATAATACTAGGCTGTTCTTCGGGAATATAAGTCCGGGTTATTGATTGGTTCCTGTTCACCTTGATTTATCAAAAGACGGAACAAAACTCATAGTTTATTCGTGGGAGACGGATTTATCTATTCTGTAGACTTTTCTGTGTGATCCAGATTTGTTTATTAAAGTCTTCGACTTTGGGTCGTAGCAACTCTTAGTTGTGGGTGAGATCAGCTAAGGGAATCAAGTACGTAGCATCATATTGGGATCAGAGGCGTAGGAGCATAATTGTACCTTGGATCAGTGTGAGATTGATTGGGGTTCAACTACAGTCCAGACCGAAGTTAATTTGGAGTAGGCTAGAGTCTCATGGCGGCTTAATACGATGTGTGTTCAATCTGGACTAGGTCCCGGGGTTTTTCTGCATTTGTGGTTTCCTCGTTAACAAAATTCTGTTGTCTGTGTTATTTTTATTCCGCATTATATTTGTTTATATAATTGAAATATCACAGGTTGTGCGTTGTTCAATCAATTAGAATATCCGACCTTTTGGTTGTTGATTTAAATTGATTGACACTTGGATATTGGTCTTTGGTACCATCCAAGTTATCTCTCTTTGATAAAGACTCACATATTTCTATTTGCTTGAGTAAAGATCAAATCGAGAGATTGAGATATAAACTCTTTGATATACTTTTTATCTAGATTGAGTCTGACTGTCTAGTTGATTCTCTAGAAAGTATATTGGAGTTTGTCCATACAGATTGCTAAGAAAAATATTGGGTGTGGTTGTTAGACCCCCACTTTTTCAATTGGTATCAGAGAAGGCAAACACGTTTAAGACCTTACAAGTCTGTGTTTGTAGCGATATGAATATGGACGATACTATCTCCGATAAACGCGTCACCAGAAATAAAAGCTCTGTCTCGTCTGCTTCTATTAAGAGGAAGATTCTTCAATCTTAAATATAGACGAACCTTGTGTTCAAATAAGACAGACAGGCTGCGACATATGTTTTTCCGATTACCCTTCAAAAGAGTTTATCTCTCTAAATGATCGGGAAACAGCTAAAGAGAGTGATTTGATTCTAAATCTCGCTAGAATTCAAGCTGATATATTTAATCGGTTAAAATATCATGTCGATAATCTCTTTGGTGTAATAAGGGACTGCAATTTCAAAGAAAATACTGAGGATCACTTCTCCCGTATGGTTCTCGAGGCAAACCTCAAAAAGGATGCTGCGGAAATAGAACATCGCTTGAATAAACTCTCTATTCAAGGATTCTCTAAGCAGTCTAATATACCAAGTACTTATGCTACGACTAAAAACGTTTTTCCAAAAGTAAAATCGGAATCCCTTCCTGTCAAAAAGAATGTGTCTGAATTTCCCGTTGACCAAGGGTGTTCCACATCACATGGAAGGAAGAAATCTCCTAACAAGGTTGTTAAGACTACTTTGTCTAATCACTTCTGTGATCAGAAAGTATGCCTCTTTTGCGATGCAAAAGGCTCTGCTAAACAAAAGAGATACTCTAGGTTGAATAAAACCTCCTTGGTTCAACTTAAACACACCTTAGATTTGATTCTCAAAGGTTTAACTGACATTCGTATGTCTAAACCAGTTGGTTTTCGTACTTACCCTGTGTATGTTGCCAGGAAAGTCAGTTCAATGAGTTCCTCAAATGTCCTAAAGCAGAATAGAAGTCTTAACAAGAATCACCTGAGAAAAGATCAAGTAATTCCTCTGGAAATAACTTTACCCTTGATGTGAATGAAATCCCAGAAGAAAGAAGGAAAATTGATAATGTGAGAAATAACCTGATGGAGATAATTGAGGAATATAAAGAAATCGTCGACAGGTTGTCTTCCTCCTCAAGTCAAAATTCTTCTGGTAAGAAATCTAACTATGTCTCGTATTTTGATGACAGTAAGTTTTATGATAATTTTTCACATAAAAAGAGATCTCTCTCTAGATTCAGAAGGAAAAAGAGACTCGATCATAAACACAGTTCTTTTAATGAGCTCAGAGCTCATACTTGTGCTAATTAATCACAAGGATTAAGAACTTGCTCATAAAAATCCTGTTGAGCAAGATGTGTAAGATTCAGGTATACTGTGGCATTCTTTTTGTTCTGCTTAGTTGAGCTATTTTCTTATCGTTTATAGCTAAACTAGTGTCTGCAGTCAATATTGCCTAAAATGGTATTTGTAGTATTCATTATCGTTTCTCTCTTCTTTATGCACTTCTTATTGCAATTAGGAGGTCTGCTACACTTATGCTCTAAATTTCTTCGCTGATAATCAAACAAATTTATCGAGGCATTTACGAAGTCTTATGTAGCAAAATAATTTTTTTTTTTTAATTCCTTGTGGGTCATGTTGTATTCGTATGTGTACACACGTTATCATCACGAGTCAACAGCTTGAAAACCCTAAAAATCTTCTTCCCTAAGAAACCTTTAAATACCAAACCCTTGAGTCACGTTTGCATACTCTGGATTTGTGTGTTTTGTCAAGAATGTCTTCCTCTTCACGAACTTGTGGTTTTGCTAGAGGCTTTCTTGCTAAAGGTATTGGTTTTGAGTCCAAAGGGAAGAAGTAAAGAACTCTTGTTAACGATGATCATCCCAATGCCTCATGTTACTTTACATATACACATGAGGATATTGATAAAGAAGAGATGATCTCTGCTGAAGTGGTTCATAACTTTCTTAAATATTACAAGGAAGAAAAACTGCAGCTTGTTGATACCTTGAAAAGTCTTGATGTGTTAAGAACTGAGTTGGAAAAGGTTACATTTGACCTTGGTCTCATGAAAGCACAAATTAAGGATCTTTTCAATGAAGATATCTTTTCTAAAGATGCAGTAGATGATGTCGATCACAAGTTCAACGATCTCAAGACTCATGAGGATCCAGAACCGTCCATATGACTTCAGTTTGTGTTCGGCATCGGCATAAAAGTCTATTTCTGATTTGGTTTTTGTCTAGTAAATCTTTTATTTTTCTGTTTTTTAAAAGAATAACTAGAGTTTGGAATAGCCATTATTGTGATTACACATAGCTATATGTCCAAATGTTCTCATCTTCTTGTTTTAAGATTTATTGGTTTAAATTCTAAACTTGTTTGGAAGATGATTTTTGCAGTATTAATCTTTATGGTTTTATATATTGCAATTGTTTATGGGATATGTGTGTTTGCGTCCGTGAACTATGATTGTCCCATATCTTGTCAAAAGTAAAGTCTTTCGTAAGTCGATATTCTTATATTGATAAAGGAATGAATGGACTTTTGACAATTACAAAAGTTAAGCCTATATTGTCAATAATTGATGGAACATAGGTTAAAATCTTTTGTTTTCAAGGATTATGTCTATTGTATGTCATGGTGCAAATTGTGATGGAAAATAGAATGAATCCTTGTGTATTCCGCAGTAATTGATCTTCCCTGATCCATATTTTTTTGTGTATTACTGTGAGGCTCCGTAATGTGTCTTATGTTGAGCACTAAAACAATCAAAGTTGATTATTTTCATGGTTAGCTTTGTTGTTGTTCCATAAGGTACTTTATGTCGAGCATATTGAACTAAATCAATCATCTTGTTTGGTTATTTAGTTATGACTCCATAAGTTTTCTTATGTTTGAGAACTTTTGATTAGGTTGGTCATTTTCATGATTAACTTAGTCATTGCTCCATAGATTCTCTTATGTGAGTATGGCCAATTAAATTGATTACTCTTTGTGATTAGTTTGATTGTGTATTTCGATTAAATTAATCATGGGTTCTCCCGTGGTTAATTTAATTGAGTATTTTGGATTCAAATTCATACTTGTATGTGATTTGTTATGTCCAAAGAAATCCTTCTTTTCCTTCGAAATTAAGGTCGCTCTTGTTGTTCTTTCGGGAATGACATATTATGGGGGAGAGTTCTTTTTGAACTTGCGCTTAATTGCCATATCTTTGTGGGGAGTGCGGCTGTGGAATATTATAGGGGTTATCTTGTATCTTTAAACTCCTTGATGAATGCATTTAACTTCGGCTTTATGATTGCATCTAAATAAGATGATGTGTGTTTCTTTCTTTTGGTCATGAAATGTCTCTTTCGGAAATTTCATTAGGATCGCGTTCTTGTACCTTTGCCAATTTTATTGACAAAAAGGGGGAGAATTAATATGTAGTTCACACTACGAATACATATGGTTTTCGGATCATTATGTAAGGGGGAGTGGTTTCCATGTGAGATGGAGTATTGACTAAAGGGGAGTGATACATATCACCATAGTATTGTTGTTGAAGTTGTGATACAATTGGATTTTGACGCTGTGTAATGATGCTATGACACTTTGTATAACAATGATTGAGAACTCTTGTTTTCTTATTGTTATAGCTATGGATTTTCAACAACGATGATGCTAAACTTACAACCTTTGGGATCATTGGAGTACTTGGAAGTGACGAAGATTTCGAGTAATGTTGAAGATTAGACATGTGGAATAGGAGCTACAAAAGTTAATTTATTTATTTTTTGTATTCCATATGTATTAATAGTTTTGCCACTAAAATTGACAAAGGGGAGATTGTTAGAGCATTGCTCGGTCGAACTCGCATGCGTTGCTATCTCAAGCATGTTTGTCAATGTTAGTGATCAAAACTATAAGTCTTGATTTCTAGCCTATGTAGCTAAAGGTCTCGGACTAGGATATAAAGTGTAGTTGAGCTCAAGAACTCCATGGCAATCATCATACAAGACAAAGGACTACTCGAGGAACCGGTGGAACTTCATCGACTAAAAGGTATGTGGAGACTTGAACTTATCTCATCACTCAAAAAGTCTATTTACTCTATCTCCTACTCTTGAGACAAGAGTCGTTTAGACGTATGGACTTTCATTATGCACATTTGCTATTTCGAGCCGAGTTTAACTCGCCTATCTATTTCTCGAAATATGTGTTGGTAAGCTTTCGCTTTAACCGAATTCATCTTTACCTAGTGCCGAAAGTCGTGATATGTTTCAATCACTTTGGAAATTGCTCTGACGAAAAATGGTCTGTGAATAACGGCTATATAACGTTCTCAAAGAATGTTTCAATGATTGAAATGAGAGTTTAGATTACATAACCATTGGTAGGATATAAGCATTATTGTGGAAACACATATATGTATAAATCCTTATTCCTTGAACCAAAGTTTGCGAACTTTGTTGATCAAGAGAAATGGAAGTGGCGCAAGCCAAGTCCGCGAACTGACGGAAGTTCTCACCCGAGAATTTCTGCTGGAGTTTGTGTACTCCTTCCACGAGCTTAAGTCCGCGAACCCAGTCCGCGAACTTGAGTAGGTTATATCTAAAACCGGTTGTTCTTGAACTAATGTTTATATAAACTAAGGAATGCTTTTACAAACCGTGGCTATAAAGTTCATGAACCGATTCGAGTGAATCAAACCGTTTTTGCTTCGATTGTGTCTTGTGTAGTTACATAATATCTAAGCAATTGAACAACTCTCTAACTAGTTCATTTGAATCATTTGAACTAGTTGTGGCGAAGAAGAATATGGTTGATATGAGAGTGATCGTATGGCTAACCATTTGGTTGACTATTGTTGAACCAACAAATGTTAATGTTTGGGTACGGTTCATAAACCCAAAATTGAACATTTCGTTATTATGTAACAAGCTAAGTTTTCGATCCAACGGTTGAGAAATAATAGCTTGAATCTAATCAGGTTTTCATCTAACGGTGAATATTGAATGCTTTGTTACTAAGCTAACATTGATTGCAAACCCTGATTTGAAAGACTATATAAGGGAGAACTCTAGCAACTGGGAAACCTAATCCCCACACTTTACGTGTGATACTAGTTTGCTAAGCTAGAGTCGATTCTCCTTTAACCTTTGGTTTTCTTCTTCTAAAACCAAAGTTAACGACTTAAAGACTTCATTGGGATTTTGAAGCCAGGGCGATACTACTTTTCTTGTAGTTATGTGATCCGATCTTGCTATTTATATCGCATTTACAATTGAAATAATTGGCTTGAGATTTATATCTCCGATAGGCAAGATAGAAAAGAAATCACAAACACTTCGTCTCATCGTTTGTGATTCCGTAATATCTTTTTCCGCTGTGTCGATTAATATTATTGTGAGGTGATCAATAATACTAGGCTGTTCTTCGGGAATATAAGTCCGGGTTATTGATTGGTTCCTATTCACCTTGATTTATCAAAAGACGGAACAAAACTCATAGGTTTATTCGTGGGAGACGGATTTATCTATTCTGTAGACTTTTCCGTGTGATACAGATTTGGTTATTAAAGTCTTCGACTTAAGGTCGTAGCAACTCTTAGTTGTGGGTGAGATCAGCTAAGGGAATCAAGTACATAGCATCCTGCTGGGATTAGAGGCGTAGGAGCATAACTGTACCTTGGATCAGTGTGAGATTGATTGGGGTTCAACTACAGTCCAGACCGAAGTTAACTTGGAGTAGGCTAGAGTCTGTAGCGGCTTAATACAGTGTGTGTTCAATATGGGCTA
This sequence comes from Papaver armeniacum, assembly GCA_023531295.1. Classification (NCBI taxonomy): domain Eukaryota; kingdom Viridiplantae; phylum Streptophyta; class Magnoliopsida; order Ranunculales; family Papaveraceae; genus Papaver; species Papaver armeniacum. The sequence goes on along the minus strand of JAJJWW010012357.1, from coordinate 264,360 downwards.
GGTCCCGGGGTTTTTCTCCATTTGCGGTTTCCTCGTTAACAAAATTCTGGTGTCTGTGCTATTTCTATTCCGCATTATATTTGTTTATATAATTGAAATATCACAAGTTGTGCATTGTTCAATCAATTAGAATATCCGACATTTTGGTTGTTGATTTAAATTGATTGACACTTGGATATTGGACTTTGGTACCATCCAAGTTATCTCTCTTTGATAAACACTCGCAGATTTCTATTTGCTTGAGTAAAGATCAAATCGAGAGATTGAGATATAAACTCTTTGATATACTTTTTATCTACATTGAGTTTGACTGTCTAGTTGATTCTCTAGAAAGTATATTGGAGTTTGTCCATACAGATTGCTAAGCGAAATATTGGGTGTGGTTGTTAGACCCCCGCTTTTTTAGATACTACGCACTTGATTCCCTTAGTTGATCTCACCCACAACTAAGAGTTGCTATGACCCAAAGTCGAAGACTTGCTAGACAAATCTGTCTCACACAGAAAAGTCTATAGGATTGAATAAATTTGTCTCCCACATAAATACCCAAGAGTTTTTGTTTCGTCTTTTGATAAATCAAGGTGAACAGGAACCAATTGATAAACCGGACTTATATTCCCGAATAATAGCCTAGTAGTATCAATCACCTCACAATAAACTTAATCGAGTAGCGAAACAAGTTATTGTGGAATCACAAACGATGAGACCAAGTTTGTTTGTGATTACTTTTCTATCTTGCCTATCGGAGATATAAAATCTTGAGCCAATTATTTCAATTGCACTCAACACGATAGAAACATCAAGATCATATCACGCAACTACAAAGATAATAGTTAGGCCTGGCTTTACAATCCCAATGAAGTCTTCAAGTCGTTAACCTACTATGCAACTAGTAACACACAGGAGATGTGGGGATTAGGTTTCCCAGTTGCTAGAGTTTTCCTTTATATAGTTTTCAAATCAGGGTTTGCAATCCAAGTTACCTTGGTAACAAAGCATTCAATATTCACCATTAGATGAAAAACCTGATTCAACCAAGCTAATATCTTTCAACTGTTAGATCAAACTTAGCTTGTTACACACAAATGAAATGTACCCTCATTTAGGTTTATGTAGCCGTACCTAAACGTGTACACCAGGTTGGTTCACAAATAGTTAACCGAGGTTAGCCATATGATTACTCTCATATCAACCTTATTCATCTTAACCATAACTAGTTTAAATGACTCAAATGAAACTAGTTAAGAGTTGTTCAATTGTTTAGAAAACACAATTGAAATCAAATCAGTTTGATTCACTTGAATCAATCATGAACATTAATTATAGCCACGGTTTGCAAAGATTGCATTCCTTATGATTTAAATGTTTAAGTTCATGGACTTGACCGATTTGACAAAGTAACCAGATTTAAGTATGTTTGACCGCTGTCGTAAAGTAATAAAAATATAATTACACTTTCTTACTACTCAAAGTAACCAAATAAAACAAATAAAGAAATAAGCAAACAAATCAAATCAAGGATAAGAAAGTTTGGTTAGTATGCGTACAGGTATGCGTATGCATTAAGTTCTATGAAATCAGGCTAATCAAAGCAATCGAACGTGGAAAGCGCACTAATCCGATTTAACAAAGGTTACGACCGGATTTTGAGTTTCCAAACTCAAAGTCGCCTATGTACTTGAAATTTTTTCGATTCAAGCTTCTCGTTACTCTCATGCCATGTTGCTTCCTCACTGGGTCACCATTCGTGTTCTTCTCGATCCACAAAGAAGGCGCGTCAACCTTTCTCGAAACATCACACACCCCCGTTCAAAAACTCAAAACCATGCAACCTTTCTCGGGCGAACTCTCGCCATCGCCCTCCACAATGGCAACAACGTATGCTTAACCCCGGCTCCCATTTCACGTATGTGTACGCATACTTAAGGTGACTGGTTTGTGAGTTTTACCAAATCCAAACTCAACAGAAATTCTCGGTTTGAGAAATTCCGCCAGTATGCGCATGGGTATGCATACTTAACCTGTCTCCTTCACCAATTCTGTATACACATATATGCATACTCTTGGCTTCCGGTTTATTGACTTATACACTAATGTGCGAACACACTATATATGCTTATATCCAAAGATGGTTACATCATCAACTCTTTATTTCAATCATTGAAACATTCTTCTATAATGTCAATAAACATTCTTCTATAATGTCAATAGTTTTCACACACTATTAGCATCAAAGCAATTTTCAAGATATTGAAACCTTCCAAGTCTTACACCAAATGATTGTATCACACAAACCATGTAAGATTTTACTCGTTAATTTTCTCATTATATAAGATGAACTTGGTCGAAGCGAAAGCTTACCAACACATATTTCGAGAAATATGTAAGCGAGATATACTCAGCTCGAAATCTCAATCTCAAATGTGTATAGAGAAAACTATATCGTAACACGACTTATGTCTCAATATAGGAGATAGTAGAAATAGACTTTCCAAGTGATAGATAAGTTCAAGTATCCACATACCTTTTGTCGAAGAAGTTCCACAAGCTCCCCTTAGTAGTTCTTCGTCTTCAAGATATGAACGTCGAGAGATTTAAGCTCAACTACACTATTTATGTCCTAGTCCGAGACATCTACAAATAGGCTAGAAATCAAGACTTATAGTTTTGATCACTAACATTGACAAACATGCTTGAGATAGCAACGCATGCGAGTTTGACCGAGCAATGCTCTAACAATCTCCCCCTTTGTCAATTTTAGTGACAAAACTATCAATACATATGGATTACAAAAAAGATAAAAAATAAGCTTCTTATCCACATGCTTGATCTCCTTGGCATCTTCAACGCGACTCGAAATCTTCGTCACTTCCAAGTACTCCATGATCCTAAAGGTTGTAAGTTCAGTATCACAGTTGTTGAAGATCCGTAGCTATAACAATGAGAAAACAAAAAGCTCTCAATCATTGTTATACAGTGTCATAGTATTATTACACAACATCAATGTTCAATTGTATCACAACTTTGACAATAACACTATGGTGATATGCATCACTCCCCCTTAGTCAATACATATCTCAATATGAAAACCACTCCCCCTTACATAATGATCTGTAAACCATATGTATTTGTAGTGTGAACTACACATTAATTCTCCCCCTTTTTGTCAAAAATAATTTGGCAAAGGTACGAAAATTAGTGGGATCCTAATGAAATTTCCACGGAGATACATCATGACCAAAAGGTGTATTAACATACCAACAAATTTAGATGCAATCATAAAGCCGAAGCTAAATGCATTCATCAAGGAGTTATGAAGATACAAGATAACCCCTAAAAATTTCACAACCGTACTCCCCACAAAGATATGGCAATTAAGCACAAGTTCAAAAGAACTCTCCCCATAAAATGTCATCCCCGAAGGAACAACAAAGGCGACCTTACTTTCACAAGAAAAGAAGGATTTCTTTTGGACAACCAAATCACATGAAAACATGAATTTGTATCCAAAAATATTCAATTGAAATAACCACAAGATAACCCATAGTTAGTTCAATCGAAAAATAACAACCAAATTAATCACAAGAGAACCCATGATTAATTCAATTGAAATACACAACCAAAATAACCACAAAAGCGATCAATTTAATTGGTCATGCTCGACATAAGCGAACTTACGGTGCAACAACTAAAATAACCAAAAGACTGATTAATTTAGTTGATCATGTTCGACATAGGGAACCTCACGGAGCAACAACTAAGTTAATCATAAGAGAATGAACAACTCAGTCAATTGTGCTCAACATAAGAGACCTTATGGAACAACACAGTATATGCACAAAGATTGTGGATCGGAGATCGACCAAATACTGCGGAATAGACAAGGATTCATTTTATTTTCCATCACTATTTGCACAATGACATATAATAGACTTAATCCTTGTACACAAAAGTTTTATCCTTTTTATTTATCAAAACATGACATAAAAGGCTTTAACTTTTGTAATGTCAAAGGTTCATTCTATCTTCCATCAACACATTCATATCGACATAATAGAGATAACTTTTGAACAAGTATGGGATAGTCACAGGTTCACGGACGTAAACAACATATCCCATAATAATTTGCAATATATAAAATCATAAAGACTAAAATTGCAAAGATCATCTTCCAAAAAATACTTTAGAATTTAAATAAATAAATCTAAAAACAATGAAAATGAAAATCGTTGGACATAGCTATGTGTACTCACAATAATGGCTATTCCAAACCCTAGTTATTCTTCTAAAAAACACAAAAAGAAGATTTACTAGACATTGAGACCTCTGAAGAATTATTTATCGTCCCCGAACTCCTTGTCGTCAACAGCCATAGGTATATAGGGTTCATGGAGAAAGGAGTCGATTCCAACGAACCTTCTAGGATGATGATGTCGAACCATGGCCTTCTGAATTTCGAGAGTTCTCATAACAAAAGCCTTTATTTGCTTAATCTCCTTTCTTGCTTCCTTCAACTCTTCAAGAACATTAGAAAACTTATGAGAATTTGAAGGAACTGCTCTTGGCTTCCTCACATTCCTTCTTTTTTCTTTTCAAAGTTGGAGGCAACGAAGATTTTTCTTTTTCCTTTATGATTGATGGCTTAACAATCATATTAACATATTTTCCATCAGAGCACATGATGCTTGGAGTCTCCATACATGTATGGGTTTGTGAGAGGAAATCACAATATAAACTCAACAGGCAGTCTTAAGATGAAAAGAGTTTCAGAGAAGGAAAAAGGAATGTAGGGTTATGGAACCTTTTAACCACACAGGTTCACGCACGCACGATTCACGACCCTAAAGAGAGTGCAATAGTCGAGAATAACCCTCTTTTGATAAACATGGAGGTTCCTTCCAATATCAATTAGATATGAAAGAATTCCAAATCATACAACAAATCTAAGAAAAGCAAAACAAAACAAAACAAAACAAGTTTTTTTTTTTTTTTGAAGCCTGAGGTGTGCAAGTTCTTGTCTCTTTTAATCAGGCACATGAGACGAGATGCACAAAAACAACACAATTAAGTTGTGCTGTGGTGAACAACAATTTGTCCACCATGACCCTTTCGAAAGGAATTCACAGATCCATGTCTATCAAAGTGTTTAGACCATACTCTTTTCTCTAGTGGTCTTGACCTATTTTTGGAAACCAACTTCTTTAAAGAGGATAAAATCTTACACACCTCAGCGGTTTTTTGAACAAGTTTGAGCTTGTTTGCTAGGCGATTTGCTCTTCGTTGAAGTCTTTTGACATGTCTCATCTTGTGTTTATACTTGAAACACTTTGAAAGTTCATGACCCTTGAGTGAACAATAAGAACATGTCGATGGATACGCTGATTCAGACTCCCGAGATGCGCAAGCTGCTAGGCACAGAGTGAAACCTGAAAAATCAGATAAAGGGTTTCCAACAGCAAGGTTAATTTCTTCTTCCGGACTGGTTGAGTTTCTTTCTAGAAGAATATCAAGATTGATGTATGTATTGCTACAGTTATCAAAATCGATATCTTCACAAAGAAGTGCAACACTTGATTTTTCGTCTTCATTGGAATCATAATGATCAGACATTTCATCAAGAGTTGCAGCAAGACCTTTGTTTCCATTGTATTTTCTACGATTTGGACACTCATTTGTAAAATGACCAAAACCTTTACACTTAAAGCACCGTGGCATATCCTCGTCATCAGCCTCCTCAGCATCCCTATTTTTAGGAAGAACGCGATTGTGAGGTTTAACTGACGACCTAGGTCTGTCTCTTGAAAACCGTTTACTTCTCTTCAATAGAAGATCCCTAAACTGTCTTGTGATCATAGAGACTGATTTGTCAAGATCTTCATCTGATGAATCAGTCTCAGAAAGATCATCCTCAGAGACATAAACACTTTTACTTTTGTCAAGTAGTTTAGTGTTCTTTTGTGCTTTGAAGGCAACATCCTTTCCGATCTTGGATGTGTGCTCATGATCAAAGATCTTTCACTTTCCAACCAACGTGTTTCTGGAAAGAGCATCAAGGTTATTTCCTTCAACGATGGCATGCTTCTTAGAATCGTATCTAGATGGCAGCGATCTGAGAATTTTCATCACAATGTCCTTTTCAGGAATAGTCTTACCCAATGCAAAAGATGCATTAACAATTTCAGACACTTTGTGATTAAACTCATCAAATGAATCTTCATCTACCATACGAAGGTTTTCCCAATTGGAATTAAGGTTTTGAAGCCTAGCTTCCTTTTCACTGGTATTACCTTCGAATACGGTTTCTAAGATATCCCAAGCATCTTTAGACCTAGTGCACGTAGTCACATGGTGCTGAAGATCTGGGGTAATGGCATGTATGATGGCATTCAAACCATCGGAGTTTTTCTTTGCATCAAGTATCTCGGCATGATTGTATTCATCAATGTTCTTAGGAACGTTTACATTCCCTACTGCCACAACGGGAGTATCATAGCCATTGACAACATAAACCCATGACTGAAAATCACGCGCTTGAAGAAAGGCACGCATAGCAATTTTCCACCATAAGTAATTAGAGCCATCGAATACTGGTGGTACGTTTATAGAGATAGCACCTTTGTCCATATTAGATCGCTACGAACACAGACTTATGAGATCTTTAATGTGTTTGCCTGTTCTGATACCAATTGAAAATGCGGGGGTTCAACAACCACACCCAACAATTCGTTTGGAAATCTGAGAGGACTTACTCCAATACACTTTCTAGATAATCAACTAGACAGTCAGACTCAATCTAGATTAAAGTATATCAAAGAGTTTAATATCACTGACTCTTAAGAGGAGTTACTTGAACGGTACCAAAGACCAATGTTCAAGTGTTAATCAATGTAAATCAACAACCAAAGGTTGGATATTCTAATTGATTGGTCTTAACGCACAACCTGTGATATTTAAATTATATAACAAAATATGATGCGGAAAAGAAATAACATAGACACCAGAATTTTGTTAACGACGAAACCGCAAATGAAGAAAAACCCCGGGACCTAGTCCATATTGAACACCACACTGTATTAAGCCGCTACAGACACTAGCCTACTACCAATTAACTTCGGACTGGACTGTAGTTAAACCCTAATCAATCTCACACTAATTCAAGGTACAGTTGCGCTCCTTACGTATCTGATCCCAGCAGGATACTACGCACTTGATTCCTTAGCTGATCTCACCCACAACTAAGAGTTGCTACGACCCAAAGTCGGAGACTTGATAGACAAATCTGTCTCACACAAAAAGTCTATAGGATTGAATAAATCTGTCTCCCACAGAAATACCCAAGAGTTTTTGTTCCGTCTTTTGATAAATCAAGGTGAACAGGAACCAATTGATAAACCGGACTTATATTCCCGAAGATCAGCCTAGTACAATCACCTCACAATAAACTTAATCGACTAGCGAAACAAGTTATTTTGGAATCACAAACGATGAGACGAAGTTTTTTTGTGATTACTTTTCTATCTTGCCTATCGGAGATATAAAATCTCGAGCCAATTTTTTCAATTGCACTCAACACGATAGAAACAGCAAGATCAGATCACGCAACTACAAAGATAATAGTTGGGTCTGGCTTCACAATCCCAATGAAGTCTTCAAGTCGTTAACATACGGGGTCTCGAGAAGAAACCTAAGGTTAAAGGAGAATCGACTCTAGTTATGCAACTAGTAACACACATGAGGTGTGGGGATTAGGTTTTCCAGTTGCTAGAGTTTTCCTTTATATAGTTTTCAAATCGTGGTTTGCAATCCAAGTTACCTTGGTAACAAAGCATTCAAAATTCACCATTAGATGAAAAACCTGATTCAACCAAGCTAATATCTTTCAACTGTTAGATCAAACTTAGCTTGTTACACACAAATGAAATGTACCCTCATTTAGGTTTATGTAGCCGTACCTAAACGTTACACCAGGTTGGTTCACAAATAGTTAACCGAGGTTAGCCATATGATTACTCTCATATCAACCTTATTCATCTTAACCATAACTAGTTTAAATGACTCAAATGAAACTAGTTAAGAGTTGTTCAATTGTTTAGAAAACACAATTGAAATCAAATCAGTTTGGTTCACGAATCGGTTATGAAGAAGACAAGGTATATACTCAAACCTAGGAGTTAAAGATTCCTAGAAAAAAGGGGAATCAGAGAAAGACCAGGTATAACCTGGAAGTTAGAGATCCTAAAAAATGGTAAACTTGTTTGTGAAAAGACGAGGGTACCCAAATACACCACAATCTTTAATTTATACACCTAAAAGTGATTTTCTATGGACAAAGTCGAGACAATACTATAAATCGGTATTCACACTTTGTGAAAAGACGAGGGTACCCAAATATACCTCAATCTAAAAATTTTCCACCTATAAGTCCTATCTCTGAAAGTGATCGTCTATGGACTGAGTCGAGACAATACAACTAGTCGGTTCACACTTTGTGTGATCGTCTATGGATACGAGATCGAGACAATACAACAACGAAGTATGTTTACTTGATAAGAGGTTCGAACTTAACCAAACACAATAGGATTACTATCAAGTAAATAGGAATTAACGTTTGTGTATTTTACTTCTAATTATAATAAAAACAATTATAATTGCGGAAATAGAAAAGTAAAAGACATAGCAAGATTTTGTTAACGAGGAAACCACAAATACAGAAAACCCCCCGGGACCTTGTCTAGAATTGAATACTCTCAGGATTAAGCCACTATACAAAATCAAACCAACTTCGTATAGTTGAGACCAAGCAACTAAACCTATAGTTCACCTAGTTCCGTCTGTATTCCCACGCCTCCAACTTATAAATAAGTCACGTACTTGGAACAATTCCTTTGGTTCGTATTCCAAACAGTAAAGGAAAAACAAATTTGTTTGGTAGCAACTCTTTTCAACCAAGTGATGTGAGTTCGACAAAAGGCTCTTCCGTTTATTCCAATAAACTCCTTTGTCAGGTCCTTAGATCTATCTACTAACAATTACCGAAGTAATCGTCTAGATTTTGCAATCAATACCTTGAATCACAAAGAAACGTATTGATGCCGATCTACTCAACTAATCAATCCAATCTACCACAAGGATAAACTGATTATAGTTGGATCCTCTTTAACCAAAACAAGTATTGTGCACACCAAAGATTATGAACCCAAATCAGAAATCTTCAAAGTCTTCTTAGATCTTCAATAAACACCTGCACACAATCAACTTGAGTCTCTTGTGATCAATCACGCACATAACGGAGTCTGTTAACAATGGATTATCACAAGATGTCTTTAGATCTACAAAGAGTCTAAAGACCCCCGTCGAAACTTCGATCTAGTTTGAGTGAATCTTATATCAGAAGAGAAGATTCTCGAGCATAAACAAACTAGGTGCAATCAAAGTTCAACAACCGTTAGTAAACCAAATAAATCGAAAACTAATAATAAACCGCAATTATCTAGTTTCCCACCAACGGTACTAATAGAGCTTCTCAATCCCAAAGAAGTCTTTAAACTGAGGTCGTAAGAGATTTCGCGTAATTAGGTTACTTTCCTCTCCGAATAGGCGGCTCCACCAGTAACAACACAATTAGGTAGTTTTGCTGGCTTTGAGGATTAGTTTGCTAGAAATGCAAACTTTGGTATTTATAGACCAAGGAAGTTTGGACACCAAGGAATTTCCAAAACCGAAAATATTCTCAAGATATGCAATATATTCCAGATTCGGTTTCCATAATTCCTGGAAATGCTTTGTCCAAACATTGACCGAAAATCTCTTAGAAAATCTCCAATTAGTAAATACACATTACCAATTTTCATTTTCCAAAAATAAAATTAAAAACCTTAATTAAAAGATTCTCAACTTATTTTTTCGATCCGGGATTTTCCTTTAGCTATTAAGGAATATCTTTGACCAATAAAAGATAAGCGTTACTGCACATGTTCAAAGTATGTCGATGATGCGTGTCGTTAATGCAACAAATTAATAAATATATTTCCCACTAATTAATGTAATATAGCGGTAGTAAGAGATCGTTCCCACAGAGTTGTGTAATTGATATGTTATTTGATCAGCAAAATAAAGTAAATAACAAAAGGGGGTTTTGGTTGTGAGATAAATAAAAAGACAATAATAAAGAAAAGAGATGATCAAGGAATCCTTCGCCGTTACCAAACGTTAACAGGATTAGAATACTTATCTATCTTCGTAAGAACCATTCATCACCAACCGTAGAATAACAACTAGAGCAGTGCTATCCCCAAAGTTCCTTGTGTAACCGGATATCAAAGCGCTCGCATATCAAGTTCTATCCAACCAAACCACCAAGTAGTAGCGCACTCAAGGTGTAACCCAATCGGTAGCTTTAAGTTATGTGAACTTAAATTAATCCTAGCAGTTAGACTCTTAGCGCAAGGTCCACTTACTAGTATTATCTTCACACACAATTCCTCCATAGAATCCCTCTACGAAGTCTCACGTTCTCTATGTGTAAGGTTTATTCAACAATTACACAGATATCCTAACCCTTTACTAGCAATAAAATGATCAAAAGATTAATCCAATTGTACACTTGAACAATCTAGAAATCAATCATAAACCCTAAATATGGTGAAAACAAACGATGATGATTAAAACTCTCAATAGGTTTGTATTAATAATAAAGCTTCACGCTTAGAACACTGAATTCATCCTTAATCAACAAAGGATTTAGCTACTCATATTACAAAGAAGATTAATAATGGTGGTTTCCCCCTAAAGGGGTAAACCCTAGGTTTTTGATGTAGAACTTGTGATATGAGATGATCGATGATATGTGAAAGGCATAATACCTATTTTTATAGGTTTACATTGCTTGGCCTTCACGTATTTAGTTCGGTTCAAGAACGACCAGAAAATACGAAATAACGACCCCAAACGTGACCTTAGGCCTTCACAAGTATGCATACCCGTTTGCATACTTGTTAAGTATGCGTACCTCAAATTCCAGCAGAAATTTTCGGAACTAAGTATGCGTACACGTTTGCATACTTGCTTGCCTTCGGTATTAGATAAAAAGCTTGTTGTGGCCACAAGTTCTTCGTCCGAACTCGGAATGACCTCATTCTTTTTGCATTCTTTTCATCTTTTAATTCTCTTCAAGATGATGATGAGAAATCCTTAATTTGAATGACTTAAGATCGGTCTTTGGCCCTTCTATTTATTTTGAGCATTTTGCTCCTTTTCGTCGCACTTCTTCCACTTCTCTTAGACTTGGGCACTTGGATACTTGGAATATTTATCTTCCTAGCTATTTTCAGCACTTTTTAGCTCCTTTTTGGATGATTCACCTATTGGAGGCAAATAAGAGAAAACAATAGTAATAATACGAATACATGCAATAATAATAGCTAAAACAAGTATGGAATGAACACTAAAATCATATGAATTATGCACTTATGAAATTCCCCCACACTTAGCTTTTGCTAGTCCTCGAGCAAACTAAATAAAACTAATCATAAATACAACAACTCCATGTCGTTGAGAAAACGGTTACACCTAGCATGTATAACAAGCCTTTAAACCCCTAGGTGTCCCTAGTGGACGAGTTATAGTCTCGTGAGGGTTTACAAGAGGTATACCCACAAAACCTACTCCAATTTCTCGCCTTGGAAGAATCACTAAGGATAGACACAAAGTAGAAGGCCAAATAATTAGCCTGCATAAGTTCTTTAGCTGCAAACATCCCAATCATCACACACAAGCAATTACTTACGTGTGACATTCAACCTGATTGCAAAAATCTACTAAGATAGTCATCGTACTTGTTGCAACGTTTGCCACAACACTCGCATACTGAAATCACATGGATAGATAAGAGAATGGAAATAGAAAAGGGAAGTGTGCAAATGTTGACTAAAGTGAAAGATGTTACCCACAATACTTGTATGAATGTCGTCAAAGGATTCTTATTTATAGCGCAATAGTTGAGAGAAGCACCCATTTAACTCGACCACATGATTAGATACTCTAAGCGCATGTCCCTTTTCAGCAAGTATGTGATAGTTGCCTTGGATCCTGCATTCCACGCTTGTTTAGGCGACGGAGACAGGGACAACGTTTCACACATACTGTTATCCAAGTGTCGATAACCTCATCAATAGTCTTTTTGACTTGCTATATAATGATGATAGGTTTTTGTTTTCATCGACTTCATGATTACTCCAAAATTCCAGACTTATCATAGAATTATTAATGCCGATGAATGAAAAGGAGCCTTGTATATATGTTTCTTTCTTTTTTTTTTTTTTTTATCCGGCTCACTCTTTATGAGTGTAAGACAATTGTCTATGGGGATTTTATATACTCAACCAATGATTACCTTGCTACAACATCCACGGCAGTATCAGGATCCCACCAAATCACTTTAGAGAAACATATAATTGCAAAAATAAAAAGAAAGTGATTCAGTAATGATTAATTGCGAGGATGAATCTTTCAAACGACTACCATGTCATTTCTAGCATCTGAGTTTCGCATTCAATTATGAACGTATGTATATATAAGGATTGTAGAATGATAAAGTGGAACTCAATCTATAGCCATAAGAACTGTTTCAACCTAAAAAGGTTTAGAGTGTCATCCTAAATAGCTCATAATTAACTCCAAAAGATGAAGTTTCAAGAATGCAAGAAATCAAAGAGTATTATTTATTTATTTATTTATTTATTTATTTATTTTATATGCAATCCAAACATGCTTAACTACTCCCCACACTTAAACTCAACATTGTCCTCAATGTTCAAAACCGAAAATTCTGATTTCTGACGTAACAGCCCTGAAAAACTCAAAAACTATACAAATGGGTAGGGAACTAGGAAAAACATCTTAAACAAAAGTTGTTCGCATACGTCTTTTATATGAGGTGTAAAAAGTGCACAGTGTTTCGATAAACGGTCTGACTTTTATGGCCTCCGGACTGACAGACATGTTTCTGAAAAAGTTCTGGAAAAATACCGAAACTAAAATGTCCAGGCCAATCGCTCCAACTTAACAGACTCCGAATTCAAATTTTATTTTTGGAAAAGAAAGATATGTCCGTCCTATTTAAAAGTTGGGGACAACCACTCAAATCGGACTCCGTATGAAGTCTCTAGAGCTATTTTCATGACAAGTGCGCAGTCAGAATTTTCTGACGAGAATTCGTCAAAACTTTCATTAGGACTTGTAAAATCTAAGATGGGACTGCAAAATATGATATGAAAAACTAAGAAAACTAAAAACAAAAGGGATAGAGATACAAAACCGATGGGTTGCCTCCCATGTAGCGCTTGGTTTAACGTCGTCAGCCCGACGTTATTGTTATCGTCCTTACACAAACAATCTGAAAATTTGGTAATCCTTCCAGACAACAATCTGCAGTTCAAATAATAGCTTCACAAAAACATTAGCACAAAACATAAATATTGAAGCTATCACTTTATTGAAGTTTCCCCCACACTTATTCCTTTCTACACTCGGAAGTGGATAGAGAACATAACATTCGGGAACTTCAAAAGGTTCCTCAGCTTGGTGAACCCGCACAATACTCGAATCAAACACATCAAGTGGTGGATACTTAGAAGCAAAATAATCCGTTAAAACTTTGGAAGCAGACAACTCCAATCCTAAGTTAGGTATTTTCTTAAAAGTTGGGTTAACAACTCTTTGTGAAGCTACTTCGATTACAGTAAAAGGATCAATAAATATAGAATTATGCAAAGGATTAGACAAACCTTGTTTCAGATCCTCATTCGTAATTAACAATGAATTATTTACCTCAAGTATATCTTGGTCCTCTATCAAACTATTATTATCTATCTCAATTGGGTCTTCCATGACTTCAATCAATTTGGTTTCATTCTCAATCTCAATCTCTTCGTCAACCTCTTCATCGGAATCAGAATCCTCTCCTAAAACATCTAGTTCATTGATGCAACACCTAATTTCTTCGTTTGAGTACGTTACACCATTTATAACAATAGATATGTCATACCCAACCTCCTCCTCTTGAATAGGCGAATGATCATTATAAATATCCGGAGTTGGAATAATTGTATCATTGTTACAAGAACTTTCCAAAGGTTGCTCATCTTTATCAGAATCTTCGTCAACCTCATCGTTTTCCATATCCCTACGATGTTGAAGTTCGGTTCGTATGGCTCTATCAATTTCTTGAAGAGTCTCTTCTGATGCTCCAGTTGTTTCTAGCTGCTCGTATTGCTTAAAAAGTTTTCTGACATTAACACGCCTAGTTCGTATCTCTTCTTTTGGAAAGAGTGAAGGAAAAGCACGATAAAGAGGAGTATGGCTGGATTCAGTATCATAACTTTTTAGTTCCAAACTCTCTGTCATCTGCACATTACTAGAAAACAATTGATCAGAAACATAACTATCCTTCCATCCTCGTGATTGTTCACTTACATGCCCGTCATATGGTTGTTGACATGTATGAGAATATCCAAAAGGTTCCGTAGGATATTAATCGTAACCAAAAGATTGGTTTTGATTGTACCCATAGGATGGTTGGTAGTTATCATATGAATGAGATTGAAGACCATATTGATTACCACTGTTGTATGTGTAATCTTGTGCTCCGTACATGTTATTTTCGTAAACATGACGACTCACAAGAAAAATAAAATCAAAACAAAATTCTAAAAAAACAAGAAAAATATAAACAAGCTAAACAAATAACAAATCAATTAGCAACCGCTCCCCGGCAGCGGTGCCAAAATTTGATGTGTGCCGTTAATGCAACAAATTAATAAATATATTTCCCACTAATTAATGTAATATAGCGGTAGTAAGAGATCGTTCCCACAGAGAGCTGTGTAATTGTCAGCAAAATAAAGTAAATAACAAAATGGGGTTTTGGTTGTGAGATAAATAAAAAGACGATAATAAAGAAAAGAGATGATCAAGGAATCCTTCGCCGTTACTGGTAGGTTTATAAACAAGCCTACGACTATGTCTAACTGCAAGTGTACAGCGTCTATTGTAGGCAGGGCAAATACAGGTCGATCCCACAGAGATTTGGGGTGTGTAAAATTGACTCTAAAGCTTCACTAACTGATTTCTTAGAGAAGTGTAACACACAAGAGTTTGTTTTGGTTGTCGATACGACAAGGTGTAGTGAATGTAAGGTAAGTTGTAAAAATGGATTGTAAACAAGGTTGAAGAACACTAGGGCAGTGAATCCACCTTCTAATCTTATGCTAAGGCAATGTAGCTCAGGTTATGTTCTTGTACCTTCCCTTGAAGGTCTCAAGTGGATGTTCATTAACTACTTTTCACTAACTCACCCTAGTATGAGTTGTCTTCTTACAATACAACTCATCACAAGCTCATATGCTCAACGAGTTAACTACTAATCCTAACACACTATAACACAAAGAAGAAAAAAACCAAAGATTGATTAACTTGACATGAAATTAGGGGTTTCATCAACACCCTAGCAAATTAAATTAGAACATCATAAGAGTAAGTAAAACACAAATTAAACTCTAGCTTGGTGCACTGGCTAATCCAGGCATAAGTTTTACATCACACTGCCTCAACCCTATTTATACAAAGTTCTCTTCTAACACTCATATTTGGAAATTAAATGCAAACCCACTCACCATAACCGCTGAAACCGTTGTCTCCTCTTCCACCCGGCTCTGCGACTTCATTAATTCGTTGTTGGAGAAACCCTAACTCCATCTATCTCAAACCTAGCTTCTAGGGTTTGAGAAGAAGCTATGGAGGAGATAGCTAGAGCTAGAGAGGTGGTGAGGTGGTGAAAGCGGGGAAGAGGATGAAGGTTCTGAGAATGTGTTGGTGGTTGTGGTGGTGGTTACTCGAAGAGAGGTCGGGGGAAGAGGATGAAGGTTCTTGGATAGCTCGAGAATTTGGTGTCTCATGGTAGGAGTAACATGGGGGAAGGATGGGAGCTATGGTTTTCTTGAGTAGAGTGTCGAAACCCCTTATTTGATGTAACTACTTGAGAGAGAAAAGATGAAGGGAGTGTTTGGTGGTGTGGTCGATGGGTGAAGGGATGAGGTGGCTATGGTGTTAGGCGGATGCAACGAACGATGATGCGGGATGAAGTTTTGTATAAATTGGATGCGGATGGATCAAATCTCACGGCTCAAGATGGATCGGCTTGGATTCGGGTTATGGGTCGGATCTTGGATAGCTCAAGCCCATATCTTTGTAAACCTTACTGTTGCCACTTGTCGGTTGCAACCGATGCGCACGCGTTCCCATTGGCGTGCATCCAGCAGGAATTGAACCTACGAATTTGCCACTTATGCTCCATAGACGCTCGTCTCCAATTTTCTTTAGGAGGAATCAATCTTGGCTCCTTAATTTCTCCGAACTTTATTTACTACCTAAAAACACAAAATTAATTAGTACAAGTATTTATTCTTGAAAACAGAGAAAATACAAAATTTGGGATAATATCTGATTTCTAAGCACAAAAGATGAGTTAAATGCCAATAAAAAGGTGTAAAAATATGCAATATTTGGCACTCATCAAATACCCCCAAACCTGAATTTTACTTGTCCTCAAGTGAAACAGAAATTAAGAAATCCTAACTATACCACTATCGCTGGTCTCTCGAATGCATTTAGCGTATGCACTAAGCCTTTAAACCCCTAGGTGTCCCTAGTGGACGAGTTGTAGTCTCGTGAGGGTTTACCAGAGGTGTACCCACAAAACCTTCTCCAACTTTAGAGCGTAAAAGAGTCTCAAGCATCCAAGGAGCTATGAGGACATAGAGTTTCTGCATGCTAGTAACACGAAGTTAGAACTACCAAAGAACGGATTCTCATCCTTAAGAGTTGAGCGAGAAGTAACCATACCATATGAAAGAATTCGGGTTCGAGAGTGATCACAAGCCTCGACTTCTGCCTCACCAATAGGGTTTTATGATAATTGCACTCAAAAAGACCGCTTTTTTAGTCTCTCATGTGTGCGAGCGGGAATAAAGAGAGAAATCCTGCACACGTTGAAGGTGAGAAGGATAACCTTCCGAAATAATTTCTGGAGACTCCACATAGTTGTGGACAAAAAGAATCTTTTTCTGATGATCTCTAAGAAAGGAAATCAACCATTAGCAAGGATGGGAGTACTCACTTACCTTCACATCCGATCGGCAATTAACATCACTCTCACAACATCCATAGAAATGTCTTCAATCTTCGGTCTTCGGTCTTCAACTGTTGATGATGAACTTCTAAACTTCACAAAACTTGACAATTTGTAACTTTTCTATTCAATTTCCTTGTTGCTTGGAATTTTTTTCTTGAATTCTTCTTCTTTACCATGGTGGTATCAAAACTAAGAAAATAAACTAATATATATATATATATATATTTATTTATTTATTTTTATTTTATTTTATTTATTTATTTATTTTTATTTATTTATTTTTTATTTTTTTGAGATTAACTTATACACATGAAATGAAAATAACAACAAAAACAATGAAACTACTAACTCCATGGATGAAGGACTTTATCACTCAATTTTCCATAACTTGTATTGTCTTGATTTCATAAACTTCACTAATTCTCATCTTATTTTCTTTTCTTTGAATTGTTGCATGTAAACCTTGGACTATTTCAACTTTTCTTCAAATATTCTGACGTTGCTCTGCTTGCTGGGGATGATGTGTTTCTATGGATCTGTTGATGTTGTTGAGAGAGAGAGTGATGCTAACTGCAAATCGAACTACAAGAAGGAGTTTTCATCTTTAAACCTCACCCTCATGATTGACAAAATTAGCACTCAAGAGATCAAAAATAGTGCTGAAAGTGGTGCGAAGTTGGGTAGCTCACCATTCCTACCCGGAATTGACGTACGGTGACACACACTCTAACAGATTTTCTAGAAAGTCACAAAAAATAAAGGTCAGTGCCTCGCTTGATGTAAAAATGGGTAGTCTCCACTATGGGTGATCACAATTCTACTACCGAATATCTTTGTCGCAACTAATTCGCCCTCCGGTATGGTTAAATCCAACTTTAACGCTCTAATCAACTAAGGAACCCGATTGTGTTCTCCAGTACTTCCAAGTTCAGTTATTTCGGTCAGACTCTCTATGTAAACATAGCTAGAAGCATGCTAGTGACTCTAAGATCTCTAAAAGTTGGAGGTTTTTATGTACATATTTACAAAGAGTTTTGAAAATTTTTGAATTTTTGAATTATTTTTTTTTTTTTTTTTTTAAATAAAAGACTAAAAACTCTATATGCAAATCACACCCCCAAACCTAAATCTAACATTGTCCTCAATGTTTCAACAGATGATAAGAATTTAAACAGTCACATACCATGAGAACTATGTTGAGTAGAGAAAAGGGAAGAGATTACCGGTGTGTCGGTGAAAGCAAGATTAGAGCTTCATTAGTCAAGGCTAGAATCCAACATTCTCAGCTGAGATCTTATTGGATTAGCACAATATATACAAAAGAAGACTCAACCGATTCAAGATAGAAGATTTAACAAGACCTACTGGATTATATACAAGAAAAATTCACCATACACCAACAATCTAAAGAGTTGAGGATCAACCCAAAAGAAGATATGCAGAAACATGAACAGCCTTACACATATATAACATGAGAGTGCAAGTAAGACTGCAAATGTGAACGATTTTCCCCCAAACCAAAACTTGTCAACAGATGTGTTTTTGAGCACAAAATCTTGCAATTTTAGAGGTACATCATGCACAAGGTCTAGTTCAAAATGGACTTTATTAGGGACGGGAAGAAAAACATCAATGCATTCCAACTGTGGCTCTTCAAGGGTATTATATTTAGCAGAAAAGTAGTCCAAAAGGACTTGAGAAGCATACAGCACCAGGCCTAGATTAGGTACTCTTAGCATAGTTGGTTTTAAACTTTTGTCACAAGCAAAATCTAGGTTGGGTGCAATACCATCAGAGTATGACTTAGGCAGAGAATCAGATGCGTCTAAGTTGTGTTCATGTTTAGGTTCAAAAATGTCACAACGCAGTTCAGTTTTTCCCAAGTCAGAAACAAGAATAGTAGTGTCATACTCACAGTCATTGAACAAATTAGCAAGTCCCAACTGAGAATCATCATCAAAAATTTCAATCTCATGCATAAGAAAATTAGAAGATACAACACATTTTGACCTAGGCAGGGAATTAGACACATCAAGGTTATTTTCATACATATGATCAGTGGTGTCAACAGAAAATTCAACTTTCCCTAGGTCGGTCACGAGCTGCCTAGCATGTATACTTTCACAAAACAATTGCAGGAGTCCTAGATCATTATCAACATCACATGTATATGCATATGGAGTACTAGGAGAAACATCATTCATGAAGGTCGAGGCAGAAAGCGACCTAATGTTCCGAACCCAAAGGTTCCACAATATGTTCAGCATAATCATGTTCTTCAAGCATAACATATTCATCATCATCATCATCATAACAAAAATGCATTTCCCGATTCAAAATTGTAGCATTTCTAGTGCACTCATTTACCTCTAGATTAGGTTCATTTTCAACATTAGTAGCTTGACTATGAGCATAAACACTATTTTCAAAATTTACTTCATCAGAAATGACAGACATTTCATTTTGAAATTTCTCCCTTTCTACATTTTGTAAATGAATCAGATTCATCCTTAATATCATGTTAAGTTGTTCAATTGAAGGGGAGTCTTCAATAGTGGGTATCCTCATTTCAGGGTAGTCATTACATGGTTGTGCACAAGGTTCACTACCAAAGGGAAATTCAGACGTGTTGCTATATGGATGATCATGCAATGCTTTCAATTCAAATCTAGCATTATTTTGCTCAATGAGTTTGATATTCTCCATCACAGAGTGCATACAAGAGTTCATTGGAGGACAGAATTGTTCAACCTCCCCTGGCGGTTGATGATACATGTGCGAATAATTATTTGGGTCTGCATATTGAGGCTCATGACCTAGAAAAGGTTCATAATAATCCCTAAAATCATTAACATCATGGTATGTGGGGGGTTCATGTTGTGAAGTATGCCCGTAAGCAAGTTCTCTAATTGACTTATGTGATGATTTTTCATTCCTAATGCCAGTCCGAAACCCTGACATGATACTCTCTAACAAGCATTCCTAAACACAATATACATGGTCACTAAGACAGATTCATGGATGTATGCAGGCACAGGGTTTTGCAGAGTTTGGGAGACTCACAGTGATGTAACAATTTAGCTAGCAGATATGTTACTCAATTAGTACAAGGGCATGCACACAAATACCATATGTTATGGCTATCAGACAGCCAGGCAATTCACAAAATAGGGAAGCAATGCATGTGAGATTCCAAGGCCAGAGATTATGCACACAGAATCAATCTCAGTAAAACAACAATTCCAATTAGCACAGATGTAACTCAGATTATCATAGGGTAATGTGCATGGATCCAAGATGTTGCAAGGTTGGTGATCACAACAAGAAACTAGTCTCTCAGGTGAGCATGGCATATCATTCAAAACATCAAGGGTTCATAGAATCAACAAGTCAGCAATAATGTAGATACAAAATTTCAGCACTTTACATCAAACTTGACATGACACAGAGTGTCAACAGGTTTGGTTGACATGACACAGATTATGCACACAGATGCAGGGCAGATAGCTCAACAGGTTGTCAACAGGCTTGCACATGTGAATATGACTTAGCATTCAATACAGGTAGTCACACAGGTCTGTCAACAGGCTTGCACATGTGAATATGACTTAGCACTCAATACAGGTAGTCACACAGTGCAGCCACAACAGTTTGGTTGACATAATAGAGCATGCTAAGGTACATGGCTGATGGTTCAACCAACTCAGTTGATATCAAACTGGGCTATCAGCAAACTTGGCTAACCAAGTTGCAGCTCAACTCAAACAGCTTCAGGGGATGGAGCCAAGCACAGGCTTTGTTGAAGCCAAGAAGTCACAGTAAAAAGGCAAACTAATTCATCCAATTTTTAGTGCACAGAACATACAAAGGCATAGGTTTCAGTTTTACAAAATTTCAGATATTGAGCAATACTCAACAAGGCAGCTAATTTTATCATGCAAAGGCACTACAGGTGCACATACTGTGATGTTCAGCCAGATTTCAGTAATGCATAGATCAGCAGAATGGCAATGCGCAAAGCAGTGAGGTAAAGCTCATGGAAGTGGTGACAAATTCACACATATGCATACAAGTGACAGGGCAATTTCAGCTAACAAATCTTGCAGAGATTGATAAGGTTATGTGAAGCACTTGCTGATCATGCAGACATGGAATATCATACACATTCATCAATCATAGCAGGGTTAGAGAATGATACCACCGATATAAATCGGGTTTAGGCACTTCCACAATTGTCCTGCGCTCCTTCTCTTTTTCTGCTTTTCCTTAGCTGATGCTCCAGCAGAGATTTCAAGTACCTGGCTACTTAACAGGGAAGTTATTAGTTTCCAGAATTGCACAATTAAAGCAATGTAAGGAAATGTTCACAATTTGATCAAAACTGGCTATGAAGACTCTACAGCATAACAGATATTTTGAACTGCTCTGCTGAATTGTTAACCAGGGCAGATTGAGATTCACAGATGCGCATTTACAAATGCACATTCACAGACTATCTAAGAGATTTGCAGGTTATGATAATGGACAAACTAACAGGCTTATGATCTAAGCTACAGAATTATAGTGAACTATTAAGCTACAACATGTGCAACCCAATGAACTTAGAAAGAAACAAAAGAAAATTTACACTAAAGAATGAAATTAGCTATAGATGATGATATTGATGCAAAATTGCCTATTTTGACAAAGAGAACTGAAAGAGTTGATGCAGTTATATGAGAAGCTACCACTAATATTTGCTGGGCAATGATGCAGCCACTGATGCAATTTATGCTAATGAGATGATTATTGAAAATACAGCTAGCTAAATGCAGATTATGTAATGAAGCTGAGAATCAAAAGTGAAACTTAAACTAAGCTATAGATACAAATGGATGAATATACAGGGCAATGATACTACTAAACAGATAGATAAAGAAGCAAAGAAGCAGAAGTGTAAAAAGTTACAGCTAAGTTACACTAACAATGGTTGCAAATATACAAAGTGCAAGTTAATATGTACAAGAACAAGCTAAAAATCAGCAAAGTAAGCAAATGATCAACAAAACAACACTACCAGATCCCTGGCAGCGGCGCCAAAAACTTGGTAGGTTTATAAACAAGCCTACGACTATGTCTAACTGCAAGTGCACAACGTCGATTGTAGGCAGGGCAAATACAGGTCGATCCCACGGAGATTTGGGGTGTGTAAAATTGACTCTAAAGCTTCACTAACTGATTTCTAAGAGAAGTGTAACACACAAGAGTTTGTTTTGGTTGTCGATACGACAAGGTGTAGTGAATGTAAGGTAAGTTGTAAAAATGGATTGTAAACAAGGTTGAAGAACACTAGGGCAGTGAATCCACCTTCTAATCTTATGCTAAGGCAATGTAGCTCAGATTATGTTCTTGTACCTTCCCTTGAAGGTCTCAAGTGGATGTTCATTAACTACTTTTCACTAACTCACCCCCTAGTATGAGTTGTTTTCTTACAGACAACTCATCACAAAGCTCATATGCTTAACAGTTAACTACTAATCCTAACACACTATAACACAGCAAGAAAAAAACCAAAGATTGATTAACTTGACATGAAATTAGGGGTTTCATCAACACCCTAGAAAATTAAATTAGAACATCATAAGAGTAAGTAAAACACAAATTAAACTCTAGCTTGGTGCACTGGCTAATCCAGGCATAAGTTTTACATCACACTGCCTCAACCCTATTTATACAAAGTTCTCTTCTAACACTCAAATTTGGAAATTAAATGCAAACCCACTCACCATAACTGCCTGAAATGGTTGTCTCCTCTTCCACCAGGCTCTGCGACTTCATTAATTCGCTGTTGGAGAAACCCTAACTCCATCTATCTCAAACCTAGCTTCTAGGGTTTGAGAAGAAGCTATGGAGGAGATAGCTAGAGCTAGAGAGGTGGTGAAAGCGGCTGTGTTGGTGGATGTGGTGGTGGTTACTCAGAGACGGTCGGGGGAAGAGGATGAAGGTTCTGAGAATTTGGTC
The DNA here is from genome assembly GCA_023531295.1 of Papaver armeniacum. NCBI lineage: Eukaryota > Viridiplantae > Streptophyta > Magnoliopsida > Ranunculales > Papaveraceae > Papaver > Papaver armeniacum. The sequence goes on along the minus strand of JAJJWW010012357.1, from coordinate 241,172 downwards.
GGGGGAAGGATGGGAGCTCTGGTTTTTCTGTCGGGAGAGAAAAGAGAGAAAAGATGAAGGGAGTGTTTGGTGGTGTGGTCGATGGGTGAAGGGATGAGGTGGCTATGGTGTTAGGCGGATGCAGCGAACTATGATGCGCGGGATGAAGCGACCATTGGATGCGGATGGATCAAATCTCACGGCTCAAGATGGATCGGGCTTGGATTCGGGTTATGGGTCGGATCTTGGATAGCTCAAGCCCATATCTTTGTAACCGGGTTGATACTTGTCGGGTTGCAACTGATGCGCACGCGGGCTGTGGCTTTCTGCTCCATAGACGCTCGTCTCCAATTTTCTGCTCTTTTGGCTCCTTAATTTCTCCGAACTTTATTTACTACCTAAAAACACAAAATTAAATAGTACAAGTATTTATTCTTGAAAACAGAGAAAATACAGAATTTGGGATAATATCTGATTTCTAAGCACAAAAGATGAGTTAAATGCCAATAAAAAGGTGTAGAAATATGCAATATTTGGCACTCATCAGTTACCAAGCGTTAACAGGATTAGAATACTTATCTATCTTCGTAAGAACCATTCATCACCAACCGTAGAATAACAACTAGAGCAGTGTTATCCCCAAAGTTCCTTGTGTAGCCAGATACCGAAGTGCTTGCATATCAAGTTCTATCCAACCGAACCACCAAGTAGTAGCGCACTCAAGGTGTAACACAATCGGTAGCTTTAAGTTATGTGAACTTAGGTTGATCCTAGCAGTTAGACTCTTAGCGCAAGGTCCACTTACTAGTATTATCTTCACACACAATTCATCCATAGAATCCCTCTACGAAGTCTCACGTTCTCTACTTGTGTAAGGGTTATTCAAAAATTACACGGATATCCTAATCCTTTACTAGCAATAGAATGATCAAAAGATTAATCCAATTGTACACTTGAACAATCTAGAAATCAATCATAAACCCTAAATATAGCGAAAACAAACGATGATGATTAAAACTCTCAATAGGTTTGTATTAATAATAAAGCTTCACGCTTAGAACATTGAATTCATCCTTAATCAACAAAGGATTTAGCTACTCATATTACAAAGAAGATTAATAATGGTGGTTTCCCCCTAAAGAGGTAAACCCTAGGTTTTTGATGTAGAACTTGTGATATGAGATGATCGATGATATGTGAAAGGCCTAATACCTATTTTTATAGGTTTACATTGCTTGGCCTTCACGTATTTAGTTCGGTTCAAGAACCCGACCCGAAAATACGAAATAACGACCCCAAACGTGACCTTGGGCCTTCACAAGTATGCATACCCGTTTGCATACTTGTTAAGTATGCGTACATCAAATTCCAGCTGAAATTTTCGGAACTAAGTATGCGTACACGTTTGCATACTTGCTTGCCTTCGGTATTAGATAAAAAGCTTGTTGTTGCCACAACTTCTTCGTCCGAACTCGGAATGACCTCATTCGTTTTTGCATTCTTTTCATATTTCAATTATATTCAAGATGATGATGAGAAATCCTTAATTTGAATGAGTTAAGATGGGTCTTTGACCCTTCTATTTATTTTGAGCTTTTTGCTCCTTTTCGTCGCACTTCTTCCACTTCTCTTGGACTTGGGAACTTGGATACTTGGAATACTTCTCTTCCTAGCTATTTTCAGCACTTTGTAGCTCCTTTTTGGATGATTCACCTATTGGAGGCAAATAAGAGAAAACAATAGTAATAATACGAATACATGCAATAATAATAGCTAAAACAAGTATGGAATGGACACTAAAATCATATGAATTATGCACTTATCAGTCGACATCTTTACTTTGTAAGTCCTCTTTCATACTTACAATCTTGAAACCGATTTGCCATAATTCCAAACGAGTTTAGAATTGGTTCATCTGACTTTCAAGAACTATGTGATTGATTAAGAACACTCAATCACAAATCATGGGTTTCATGGTTCTACCAAAACAAGTTTCGGTTCTACCTCCATGTGAGTATTGTGCATAGTCACACTAGCTTTCCAAAAATTCGGTTGACTAGGTACTAGGATCGGTTCCCCACATACTTATGGTAACTACTTGTATTTGATGCACATGTCCATAGGATCGGTTCCCCTTTCACTAAAAACTTGTTGCACATGTTCATAGGATCGGTTCCCCCATCTACTAAAAACGTGTTGCACCTCTTACAAGGATCGATTCCCCTCTTGTGATCAGTTGCACCTCTTCATAGGATCGGTTCCCCTTTGCCTAGAGTTGGTCATACCAACAACACTAAATCGATCATACCATCTCAGGTGATTACTTAAGATCGGTTTCACTAATAAAATTCATACCAATACAAAAGTCAGGCCTTGTGAATATTTTTACTAAGAACATAAACAAGTCATGAGCGGTTATACTAATCACACATATTGGTAGTTCAAAATCTATTCAATGAATAACAATACCAATAAGCCTAGCGATTTCCCTTTCGATTCACGAAACAAGTTCATGAATTTACTCCTGTAAACTAATGTAAAACTTTGTTTCCTAGGATGAAATCTTCACCTTATACCCATACATAATCACAATAGCATTCAAAAGATTATGTCGATGTCTTATGTACGAAGTTCAAAAGATAAGCGTTATACTTCGTATTGTATTCCTTAATACTACGTCTAACTAGAGTGTAAGCATTCATGCTTCGCAGTTATGTTTTCAATATGCACGACTTGAAAGATACGTTATGGAATGAAACAGTTCGAGTCAAATATCACTAACCTCAAGTGGAAGGATGATGTTGTCGTTGTAGCTCCTTACTTCTTCACTTCTTCAGGTCTTCGCAATACTTGTAATGTCTCATATCCTAATACTTTCAAGCTAACCTATACGAAGTTGACTCTAGTACATAATCAAGTGACTCTTTAAATGAGTTTTGGTTCACTAAAATATGACAACCAAACTTGACATACCAACGCTTGGTGGGTTCAACCGAGCTATGCTCTAACAATCTCCCCCTTTGTCAATTTTAGTGACAAAACTCTTACATCATATGGATAAACAAATTACAAGAAGGGAAAATTAAGCTAAGGCCCAACCTACGGATAACCCATAATATGAGGCCCTTAATTAAAAGAAGTTTAAATCTAGGCCCGGAGTTATTAAACGACATCCATACCCTTTTATATATTGTCAAGCCCTAAATTAAATTAAATTTAAATTTAAGCCCAAAATTATTAAATCTGGGCCCAAAATTATTAAAGTATAGTGTGAATGTGTAAACAGAAGTTACACATGCATATGCCATGTGTATCCAGAAGTTACACATCCTTATGACATGTGTAATGCAAAGTTACATATCAAAAAATAGACATCAAAAAGAACGCACAAAAAAAGTACATGTATTACTTTAATATTCATTTATAATAATTTCTTAGCATGTGTAACTAGAAGTTACACACGCATCTGTCTAGTGTAATTGAGAGTTACATATGCATCTATCTAATGTAATTAAGAGTTACACATGCGTCTGATTTGTGTATTCAGCCTCAACTCCAATTCCAGCAAGACCATTTAAGCAATTAGCTTTTATGAAGTTATCTGAAACCTGAAATATAACAATAAGCAAATCTGCATGTTCCAGGAAAAAAATATAGTCAAATACCACATAAAAGGAGGCAAAAGTTCGTAAACATGTAAAATCTATGTAACCAGAAGTTACACATACAATCAACATGTGTAACTAGAAGTTACACATCTAATTAGCATGTGTAACTTCTAGTTACACATATATTTAGCATATGGGCTATGTACTAAACAGTTACACATGCATCACATGTGAATTTTTTTTGCAGGAAAATAAACTGCTTTACTAATTTGTAGGAACTAAGTGAATAAATTACAATTAAGAGATCAGTTGCAATAAGAACTTAAATAGATGTGTAATACGACTTGTGTAACCGGAAGTTACACATGATACGACTTGTGTAACCAGAAGTTACACATGCATATGGAATGTGTCATCGGAAGTTACACATCCAATTAGATAGTGTAACTAGCAGTTACACATTCAGTTAGTATATCCTCAGACATAACTGAGGATCAACGACAACAACGTATGGCATACTTCATTATAATAAAAAAAAAATAGTATCATCAAGTATGAGACTCATGCATGATACCAATCTAAAAGGAAATTCACTAGAAAAATTTAAAAACTTTGCCTAGTACTTCCAGATGCTACTATTGCGTCATTTTTGCACAATTTATCCATGTCCAAATGAAACACATGAATATAAGAGGGACAAGTACCTTAATATGAAGTTGTAAGTACTTGACATAGTCAACGATATCATCCATGAGCAAAGGATCATCACTGATCACCTTGACAATAGCCAACATCCTTATCCATCCAGGCATAAACTGCTAGAGTGTCCTGTCAGTGAAGCTGATGAATCCAACTGTAACCAACTTCCTAATGTGTTTTCCTGCACAAAACAACACAAAACTAGTAGATTAGCAGACGAGTTTCAATTAGATCAGCAGGTATGCCTCTAAGAACTGCATATTCCTACCCCATCAAAATTAGCATGTGTAACTAGTAGATACACATCCACTTGTGTACCTAGAAGTTACACATTTAATTAAGTTTCTCAAAGTGAAGGACAAAAACACTTACATAAACACTTAAGCAAAAAAAAAAAAAAAACAGAAAAATGAGAGGAAGATAAAACTAGAGCGGAACCCTTAGATCCCAGCAGGACTTGTCAACCTTCATACCTACATTCTGCATAATCGCCATGTTAGAAACAGAGCTCTAAGTGCCAACAACTTCAGTATCGACTTCTGCTGGTGTTTCCTCAGCAGGCCTGTCAACCTTCACACCCACATCTTATGAATAATTGCCATGAACCTTCAAGAGCAAAGAACAAAAAATGTTACAAACTCGACTATTAGCAGAACACACTAAAATTACATTACGAACAAGACCAGTATAATGACACTTAATATGTGGATTGAGAATTACATAACTCCATCAGCTTTCCAAGATCAAACTTGAGAGCCTTCGAGATCTTCACTTTACGAATGAAAACATTTTGCAGGGGGTAGATGCCCGAAGCTGCCTTCTCAATCTCTTTTCCAATCAACTCGAGGATGAGTTTGGCAACCAACTCTTCAAATCACAAGACGATGCTAAGTTAACCAAAGGTGATGTTACAAAATTGCTCCATCGAGACGATGCAAATAAAATATTTTTAATTTGTGCACAGAAACATGTATCGGTTAACATTTTTAGTACATGTGATATTTCCATAGAAATAAAATGGATGCACCAGAAGAAGAACAAGCAAGGGCCAATCAGTTCAAGGAAGACAGTAAAGTGAAGCCGAAACCGTTACCTGACGGATTTGGCTTGATTGTGCATATGTGGTCCTCTTGACTTGATTTTTACGCCTTTAAGTGAAGCCAATACAGAACATCCTCAGAGTGAAGTTGTCTGTTGTCTTTACATCAACATGAGCCTCAATCAAAGTCTGCCACTTACGGACAAGAGACCTTAATTTGTTAGTCAAAACATTCTTTATGTAGGACTGAACCTCCACTCTTTATATAGGACAATAGACCTTAAGTTTATAATGGTTACCCAAAAGTTAGTCAAAACATTATTTCCTTGGACATCCTCCACTCTCAATCACATCTTTATGTAGGACTGATCCTTATCGTTCTGTAGATCAGCAAGACACACCTCAAACACTCTGTGCTTAAGCCCTTCTGAAGCAATCTGCAAAAATAAAATGCATAAGCAAAGATATCCACCTATTACACATGCAATTTAGCTTGTATATCCAGCAATTACACATGCAATTTAGCTTGTGCGCGCAGCAGCAAACACACGGCAACTAACCTGCAAAAATAAATAAGAAAGAAAACAACCACTAGTAAGCAGCAAACAAACGCAATTCAATGTGGAAAGTTAAGAAGAAGAAATCAACTCAACAAAATTAAAAAGTTCAACGACCATTAGGTTTTAGAGCAAAAGCAAACTGATACAACGTTTAATACCCAGGTTGTAACTAGTTCGGGCATATACGCAAACTAGTAAGTTGAACTATGCATCATATCAGGTTTACTCAAGCTTTTACAGATTCAATTCTGATGTGTAACTAGCAATTACACATACAATTATCATGTGTAACTAAAAGTTACACAACCATTTAACTCCTGAACTTCATTATAGGAATTTTTCTTAAGACAATTATAGCTCCTGAACTTGAAGGATCTATGAATGATGCTAAAATTGATGTAACTCATGTTTTCTTCAGCATCCAGAGCTTGCTTTGAACTAAGACGTAAAGATAGTTATGTAACATAAAAAAGAATAAGTAAGAAATCTTAACCGGACAATAATCTGTAGAATTATCACATGTAGGACAGTTGACGCCTTGAACTGTATTACAATTTCAGTACGCAGTTGTTTAACATATAATACTCATTTCATATCTCGTATAATCAACTAAAATATTTCTTAAATGATTAAGAACGACCACCACCACCATTAACACCAGCAGCAGAAACTTAAAATGGTTCATCCTCTTTCTTCTCACCATCTCTTCAATTTATCAATTCTGAAAAACACCACAACTGACTTCAAATCCTCCTCCAAACCTGCTCCAATACCACCACCTCTACCACAACCACCTCCTCATCCACCTCCAGAACCTACACCTCCACCACCAATACCACCACAGATTCGTTAATCAAACTCAACATGTATAGGACTCAAGATAAAAACACCAACAAGTCAATAACTGAATCCATTGGGATTATGAGATTTCAAGTAGTATTATCAACAAATCCAACTTAAACAACAACATCACCAGTAACAACAACAATCTAAACGTACCTATAATCAAAACTTGTTGATTCATCGAAAATCATATTGTTCTATTCTGATCTAAATAAAACAACCAAAACATAAATCAAAACCTAATCAAACTAATAAGAAAATAAAACTACTAAATGATAAAGACATATAGAATCAAATCGAAAACCTTACCTGAAGTAGCTTCGAAACAAAAAATTGGAATTAGCTGAATTCGTAGTTGTTAAACCTATCTGAATCAAATCGATTACATGATATGTCTTCGAATCAACTGAAAAATCCAGATTAAAGGACACAGATCAAATCGATTGGATGATTGAGCTGCTAAATAGATAAACTAATCTATAAATCAAATGAGAAGAAAGAAAACCCTAGAAAAATCTGTGTAGGTTTGGTCTGAGATTCAATCTAAAAACTAAAAATGAATGATTGATTTTGTTCATCAGTTTGTAGTCATCAGCAGAGATCGATAGAGATCGATAAAGCTAAAATCATTCCTCTCTGTAATCGTTTTCTCCTGTTTGATATTAAAACCGTAAAATTCTTCAGAGCAGAAAGTGAAAATGAAAATGAATTAGGAAATGAAACCTATAGCCTATTTCATTAGGAATATATAGTAAAGGGCATTTTTGGTATTACGAATTTCCCCCAAACCCTAAACTTTATTACCAAGCCCTGAAATCTAAAGTTCTGGGCCTAGAAATATTAAAAAGTGAAAGTATGGAGTTGATAGGGGAGGATCCATTTAGTGGGGCTTCTATATATTAAACGTATATAGTAGGGGGTTCTAGTATTTTTCACATATAAGAATTCATTACACATACTCTTGATTCCCAAATTCAACAACACAATAACTTGTATACATTCAATCCATAAATGCCGTTGTTGATATTATAATAACAAAGCTAATACTCCCCCTAAAGGTAAGATAGATAGATATTCAATCCGAACATCTTTGTTATTCCCCTTTTTTTAGTTTAGAAAACCACAACAGCAGTATGATATGTTTCTCCCCCTTAGTCAATGCTTTACTCTTTCGTTAGAAATAACGTTTAAGCACAATTGTCCTTTCCTTAGTGATTGAAAATCACTTGTTTACTCCATATATTTCTCTGGAGATATGAATTTAGTTGATGGTCATTAAAAACATATATAACCAAAAACCTTAATTAAAAGATTCTTATTTAATTCCGGTCCAGGATCTCCTTGAGTACTAAGGAATATCTTTGAACAGTAAAAGATAAGAGTTCTTGTACGTGTTCAAAGAATTTTGACATCTTTTCTATGTAAATTGTAGCGCCCCCTAAGCTAGCAGCTGACTAATCCAAGAGATTAACTAAATACAGAGGCACTAAGAATCTAAATCATATACTTAAGCATTCAATTAAGAAATCTGCTACAAAATTTAACCCAAAAACTAGCCTCGCTCGGAAACATATATACAAGAACTCCTCTCATGTGATACATAATAATAATCATTTGGTTTACAAGTAAAATATACAACATAATAAACATAGCAGAAGTAAATCAACCCTTGAAGCTTTCGTTGCGCAACTCTGATCTGTCTCTGAAACTGAAAGTGGAAAAGGGTGAGCACAATCATCCCTAAAAGGGGTGCCCAGTAGAAATAACATTTAACTTTTAAATAATCATTGGAAATGATTTGAAAACAATTCATTTTTCCCTAACACTAAAAACACAACCAACTCACCGAGGTAAACAATCACGTATATGGAACTAACTCCTTCTAAACAATGAATAATATGGTGACTCGTCCCGCACCTAGATAATAATATGGTGACTCGTCCCGCACCTAGATAATAATATGGTGACTCATCCCGCACCAGTAAATGAAGGAGCACTACCCTATATACCACATATGGAAATTCTCATTTCCAAACAATCAAATGGAAATTCTTATTTCCCAAACAATTCATAAAGACAAACATGGCATTAAAATTCCTTTCCAAACAATGGAAAGATTAAAAGAATCAACGGTACTTTCGGAGTTTAAAATAAAACAATGCATGGAATACACAATCAGACTATGCATGGATTTGTTAAACATAACCTTTTGTAAAAGAAGACAACAACAATCACAAAAGAGCTAAATGTAAATTCCCACCTCTTTTGATGACAAGCCACGCCTACCTCGAGATCCACGATCCGCTGTTTCATCCTTTGAATCGATCGTTGTTAATATAGTCTAACTGTTAATCACACAAGAATTCTAAGAATCTAGCCAAAATGGCTCATACAAAAATCATACAAGTCTATCTAATGGTTCTAAGCCCATTAAATAAGTCTTATGAATATCTACAACTTTGTAGAAGGAACCCAAAGCTAATTCGGACCACATATCTACAACTTTGTAGAAGGAACCATCCTGACGAAGGGTGGTTATGATGGCCTACCACCTTATCCATAGATAGAACCCATCCATTCTTTTTTTTTTTTGCACTTACTAAATACTAGCTTGAACGGACATTTAGTTTTCTTTGAAAGCACGCCGTGTTCTTCCCTCTTCCTTTATACACATAACCCTTCTTCTTGTGAAAGCTAAATCTTGACATAGTGATTAGATGTATCTTCAAAAAAGATATTCGACCACAAGAGGTCCAAAACATCTAATTAAGAAAACTTCCCTAAGCCCAAGTCTACCAAAGTCAACTAACAGTCACTAAAACTAACGGTCAAGGGTCAACTAATAGTCAACGTCCAAGTCAAGTCAAGGTCCTGGTCAAATGGTCAAGGAACTAACTCAGTCAAGGTTCACTGAGTCAGTACTGGTTCACGAGTTAACTCAGTCAGATAGCTGGGTCAGGTAAAACATAAGAATCGAGTCAGACTGAATAAGTTCAGTCAGACAGGCAAAGGTTCTCACACAACTATAACTCAAATCCTAGGTCAACCTCAAACTATACATTACATCAGTTCATTCAATCATAAACAAACTTCAGAATTCAATTACAACACTAAACTGAGTGTACCTGCAATAGGCAGTTCCAAGATTTTCACAGCCAACATTATCTACGACTCTAAAATCAACCATCTAACCTCTCTTCATTCTACAACATCATACAATTTCACAATAATCTTATCCCTCAGTTCTACCTCAACCAACTAGTTCAACCCCACCGTATTAATCTCCAATACATACCAAACCCACCAACAGAACTTCAACTCACTCTACAGCTGCACCTGAAAACACATTACAATTCTCACTTCATCTCTGTAGTTACAACTCCAGCTATAATGCTTAAACCAATAATCCACATAGCACCAGCCACTCTAAATATGCAGTCCAGTCACTGCTACGTCTCCTCTCAATCATTACTTCCACTCCTGAACTGCAACCTCTTACTCCATGTGATATTCATCCTAATAGTTCACCACTTCTCCACCTGTACTTCATTTCAGCACCATCATCACTCCTAACTCCACATCCTTGCAATTTCAGTTCAACAATATCAACTACACAAACAACACCACCTTACTTAACTTCATTTCCCTCAGCTCACATCATTCAGAATTCATCTCAATATTTACACTGCATGCACATTCGAACTCCTACAATCCATGTAACTCAGTTCAGTTCTCTGTAACGACTAATTCATTTCCACTAAGACAACACATTTAAACCACTGATACAACTACACCTGCAGTACCATTTCTTCTACGAAACAATCTAACAGTTATCTATACTCTTTTAATCCATACTTTAATTCATATTTAGGATAACAATTATAGAACCACCACCAACACACATCTCCATTTCACTTTCATGTTAAGTCCCGAGCTTATCAACAATCACATACATTAACGATGGAAAGAATAGCTTATTAAATTAACTAAAGAGAACAATTACCTCAGATATAAGTCCAACCCTTAAGACTAACCAATCATCTGTGCTCATTCAGTTCAATCTCAATCAACACCAAATACCCATTTGCTGCTTCCACAATCATCAACAACCCTCTTAATCTTCAACTATTGCAAATCAACATCACCCTTGGTTCACCCACACACTCAAAAGACAACTCAAACTCAAAAATCTTCTTCCTTTGTTAATTATTCAACACCATTCTTATTTTCCATCTGCAACTGTTCATCACAGCCGATTCCCAATACTCTTCAATAAACATAATCAAACCCTAATTCTTCAACTCTAAACCTTGATACACATAAACCCGTCTCTAATTCCATATTAATCATCACCTAATTGAACTCCAATTCGATTCTCTAAGAAACCCTGTCTTCCTGATTCATCAACAACACCGATTCACATTATCAATTAAACAATAACCCCTTCGTTGTTTGACTATCAGTAATTCATTTACCCATCTATTTCATCTTCTCACCATTCTCAGAGTTCATCTTACAACCCGTAGCTTCTTTAATTCGAACCCAAAACAACAATGAAATCTTCAGATCAACCAAACCCATATCCAATCTTCTCCCAAAACTCTCAACTGCATCATCTACGAGCTTATTAAAAAACCCTAATTCATATTCACTGAAAATCCTAACTTGGTTCTCTGATTCATCTTTTCTTCTTCATCAACAACAACCTTGGATCTTATAACATGCATACAACTCCATCACCGAGCTTCTTCAATCAAAACTCACTCTTAACTCTAAAATCTCTCGCCGGCGAAAACAGAAAGAAAGAAGAAAGAACGAGAAGAAGAGGAACGAGAAAGAAAGAGAAAGATTAAGAGAGAAATAGATTTCTCTTCCCGATTTTGGTAGATAAGACCAGTGAGATTCACTTCTACACCCACTCACCGGATAAGGGCAGCCCAGAAAGGTTTAATCACAAAAGACTATTTTTCCCTTCTCACTAGTCTGATGATATCTTCTTCGTCCGGTATCTAAATGACACGTCGAGTATTCCATTCTGCGTAACTTTTCGAGTTCTATATAATGGTACTAATTACGTATCTAGTCCGTTGTTAGATTAATTCCTATTAATTAACGTTCGAGTTACACTAATCGAGTAATTATCGCCTAATTCGTCACTTGACTGGTCTAATAGCGTTGACGAGCTTGAGGGTCTTTACATAAAACCTCTTTCATATTTACATTCTTGGAATCGATTATACCACACTTCCAAACAAGTTTAGAATTGGTTCATTTGTATTCCAAGACTACTATGTGATTGATCAAATACCAAATCACATACATGGGTTCACTCTGTTCTACCAATCACTAGGATCGTTATACCCTCATATGGAAACACTTGTGATCGGTCACACAAGTTACCAGGATCGGTTACATCAATTACCAGGACCGGTTACCATATACTCATGGTATTGCTTGTGATCGGTCACACCGGTCACTAGGATCGGTTACACTAATTACCAGGATCGGTTACACCAATTACTAGGACCGGTTACACCAATTACAAGGATCGATTACACAACACTCTTTGATAGGTCACACCAATTACTAGGATCGGTCACACCAATTACAAATATCGATCATACCATCTCAGGTGATTACTTAGGATCGGTTACACTAATTAATCAAAACTGGTCATACCAAATCATAAGTCAGGCATTGTGATTAGTTGTACTAAGATACATAACAAAGTTACGATCGGTTATACCATCTCACACATATTGGTAATCCAAAGATTTGCAATGAATAGCCATACCAATAAGCCTGGCGATTTCCCATTCGATTCATAAAACAATTTCATGAATGTCCTTCCTTTAAACAAATGTAAAACATTGTTTCCTAGGATGAAATCTTCACCTTTACCCATTCACATAATCATAACAGCATTCATAAGATTATGTCGATGTCATATCTATGAAGTTCAAAATATAAGCGTTATACTTCGTAGTCTAATTGCCTAATACTATAATCATGTGATCATGTCTCACTACTAGAGTAATATATCCAATACACAGCTTCGCAGTTATGTTTTCAATATAGCACGACTTGAAAGATACGTTAGGAATGAAACAGTTCAAGTCAATATTACTAACCCAAGAGGAAGGATGATGTCGTCGTTGTAGTTCGTTACATCTTAACGTTCTTCAAGTCTTCGAGTAATACTTGTATGTCTCAACATTCCTAGACTTTCTAGTCTAACCTAAACGAAGTTGTCTCTTTTGAGTGTGTAAACACGTCATAAATTACATCTTAATTTACAAATTATTAGTTCCCTATTTTGTACAATTTGATGGTTTTTTGTTTAGTTTTGCAGATTTTTGGAAATAAATCCCAATGGACGGAAGTACCTTATTTTTCTCTAAAATGGACAAAAGAATTGGAAGCTAATCTCAATGGGCCAGGCAACTTTTTTCAAGAACCGTTTTTTGGGGACCAGCCTTTTTTTTAGGGGGACCATTGTTTTATAAGGCCCCCTACACTACAATGTTAAGGGATGTCCTAGAAATCATGAGATTACCAATTTGCCCATTACCCTAATTAAAATTAACCCTAACCTAATAACTGCCTCTAACTTAATCTAAAACAAAACCTAAACCTAAACAAAAAAAACAACAAAAAACAGTTTCTCCTCAAAACTGTTCTCCCTCTTGTCTTCTCTTCTTCCCCATTTCAACATCGTCTTCATCGATATCGATTAATCTTCGATTCATAAAATTTTCATCGTCGATTAATCAATCGACTATAACAATGGTTCTTCGTAAGCAAACCAAAAGACTTCAAGGAGAAGGTCCTCGATTGGGACATCTAGCAAATCAGCCGAGTGATTTTCAGATTCATAAAGAAGTGGAACTACCAAGTGAAGCCATAATCCAGTATAATAGACGGTTGCAGAAGCCTGATTCTTCCATGGGACCGATTCGCAGGTATTTTGCAACAAACCCATTACTTTTAATTTGATTTTGATTCGTTTAATTGAATAGAAGTCATCAAAATAGGGTTCAAATGGAAGTTACAGTGCATAGTTCGGTTAGGTCGAGTTTCTAAAAAACCCAAATTTGTTAACCGAACTTCCTGAAAGGAAGAACACGAAGAACAGTTCGGTTCTCTATGTATCAAAACTAGGTCACCGAACTGCCAGTTCGGTTAGATCGCACAGAAGCCTAAAAAAATTTTCTAACCGAACTTAAATTTTTTTACAACAATTTGTTTTTTCACATGTAACCGAACTCCTCTATTTTGCCTGCTAATTTGAGTTTTTATGTAACCGAACTGTGCTATTGTGTTCGGTTTGTTCGCATAAAAATCTAACCTTAGAAAGTAACCGAACTTTGCCCCAAAAAAAATGTAACCAAACTCTTGACAAAAAATCTTGACAAACCGAACTCTTCAGTAGTTGCAAACATGTTGAGTTCGGTTTGTTCGCAAAATTTTTTTGGTAACCGAACTATACTATGGAACACAAAATTAGAGTTGGCCTATTTTTCGTGAACTTTTGCTATTAACCAAACCTTACGCTGAGAACCCTTATTTTGCATATGATTTAGTGAATCATTCAGCGGTTAAGCTAATATCTTTTGTTTTCTTGATTAGTGGAAGAGGCAAAAAATCAAACAAACCTTTACTGGAAGATCTTAGAACTCCCACCCCTCGAGGCAAAGCACATTGTGATGCCGGTCACCGTGGAACCAAAAATGCTAAGTATAGAGGTGGGTCATTACCGGGTGTTGTCATCCAAGATGGTGTTAATAGAGATAATGTTGACAACGTAATCCAACAAGTAAATGAAGAGATCGTGGAAGCGATGGGCAATGAAGAACAACATCAAGGTGGAGAAGGTGAACCTGCTGAAGGAGGAGGAATGAGGGTGCCAATGATGGTGAACCAGCCAAGGAGGAAGAAATGAGGGTGCCAATGATGGTGAACCAGCAGAAGGAGGAAATGAGGGTGACAATGATGATGGTGAACCAGCTGGAGGAGGAGGAAATGAGGGTGACAAAGATGAGGAAGATGGAGATAAGGATGATGTTGAATTAGATGAGGACTTGGAGGAAGAGGAAGTAGAAGAGGAAGAGGCACAAGTAGAAATAGTGGGAAAGAAACCTAGAAAGACGCCTAAAATGCCTTGTGCTAGATATTCATACATTCCTGATGACAATTTGTGTTTGCCTCCAAAGAATCCAACTTATGGTACTCCAAGAGATGGAGGGGAGGTATTGATGGGCTACAAAAACTCATGGGCTGCCAAGATCTTTGCGAAAAAGGTATGGATCAATCTTAACCATCAAGATTTCTCAGTCTTTTTGTTATATTTTGACATATATTATTCTTTTCTATATATATTAGTATATAAGATATGATGTTGCTTTTGTAGGATCATACTAATGTTGTTCGTGTTTTGAAACGTCAAAAGAACAAGATATGGAATATAGAAAATGAGTGTGATGAGGTCCGCTTGGTGGTATTTTGACCGTGTACTATGGAACGGGATACAACATGCGCACCAAAAATTTGATGTTGTCACATTCTCGCATTTGCCGAGAGGTCTTATCCAGAGACGGATACCTTTCATCTACCTTTTGGTGAGATGGCAATAACTCCGGATGATTGTTTTAGAATCACAGCCCTACCAATTACAGGAACAAGTGTTAGAGATGGCTACGATCCCTCGATTAGTTATGAACTTCTTGAAAAGCTAGTCGAAAGGTGTCTAGGATGGAGCGATAAAAAGGCACAATGTGAGTTTAGACGAGCTAACAAAGAGCCTAAGGAAGGTGATGAGTATAATGAGTTTGAGGCAGACCCCACGTACAAGAAGAAGTTGAAAAAGATCAAGCTCAAAACCTTGTTTGATGAGTTTTCAGGGACGAAAGATTTGGTTGCTCGAGGAAAGTTGGTGATGACAGAGGAGAAGGTTAAGCACCATGTGACTGCTTATTTGTTATATCAACTATGAACCATTTTCTTCCCTGACAGTTCAGGTCACGTGGTAAATGCTCATTACCTCCAGCTATTGGACCCCCTGGATAAGGTGAACAACTACTGTTGGGGCATTGCGGTGCTTTCATTCGTTCAAGAGGAACTCAGAAAATCTTCGAGGCTTAAGAGTCTATATTTTGGAGGCTTATACACCCTTGTTCAGGTACCCCGTTAAATTATCGTTTGTGTGTTTCAATATATAAGTGAATGAATGTGTATTGTTACTAATCATATTGCGAATGTATTATTTGTTGCCTCTTCTTATAGGTTTGGGTGTACGACCACTTCCCTAAACTTCAATTGTCTCATGCTCACATTCCTTGGACTTATGGGAAGCCTACAGCTGGCAAATATGAATTTTTGAACTCACAGGAAAAGAATAAGAAAAAAAAGGTGTTGGAGATGAGGGAGACATTGGATAAGTTAACAATGGAAGATGTGGTTTTCCATCCTTACACCATTCCATCAGATGAAGACGAGGAGGATGTTGAGGTTATTGATTTCTCACCTGTTGCGGCGTATAATGGACCGTTGTTTCATCCTGGAGGTTGTACAATGTATAATCCTCGAAGAGTATTAAGACAAGTTTCTTGTGTCCAAAGTGTCCCACAAGTGGAAAACTTCAACTTCAAGGTGAAGAAGCGAGGAACTAAGAACACCGAGATGAATTTCACCCCAAAACGATCCTGCTCCATCGGTGGACCACCGGGAAGAACTTTGGGGATTATCTTGTTCCAGTTGAAGAGTTACAAGATTCGTTTGATGAGCCAAATGCCGCTGACGAGGGATATATGGAATGGTATGAACATTTTTCTCATCCTCGTGTAATAAACACTGTCCAACAAGCCCGTGCTGAGAAAACAAAAGCGAAGGCAGTGGAGAAAGAGGCTAAGAAAATTATGAAGCATACCCCTCTGTGTGTTGATGAGGCCTTGATCTTGTGGAATTCGGCGGTAAGAAATTTACTCTTATTTTTTGTTTTTCAAAATGTTATGAAGTATTGAAAAATAATAGTTACTTATGTTTTTGATGAGAATAGGTGAAGGCAAGTGGTAAATTGTTGAAGAAAATGATGGCAAAAATCCGGAGTGGAGAGCCGATGGATACTCGAGAACAAAAATCCGGAGTGAAAAAAAAAAGTTCCAAAAATAACAGTCTCGTTTCTTATTCTTATGAAAATGTTCAAAGCATAACCCAAAAATAAGACCTAATTCCAAAAAACACAATCTTTGATTCTTATGTTGATGTTCAAAGCATACTTAGTTTAATTAATGGTACATTTAATCATCCGCAAGGGAAACTGCACCCTCGTGTATGATTTTTCCGAATCCTTCAAAGTTTTCCACATCTCCATGTTATGCTCGTACTTAATGCACCATCCCAACATGTGTCGGGGTTAAATCCTTGCCAATAAGAGTATCCGCATATCGGAGGCAGTGGACAATCGTCTTCTAACCGGAGGCCTATAAAATGGTTGTTGTTAACAAGCGCAATCACCACTCTCCTACGTTTAAGTTGCTCGACACATATTTTTGTTTTCGGAGTGTATGTGAAACTAGCACCTTTTGAGAAATAGTGAACCACGCAATTGAATGCTTTGGCGATTAAGTGCCCACATATCGGAATGGCCATCCAATGATCCCTTGTGATTGGATCCCCCCCCGTGGAGACGCCTTTGATACCTAACCAACTGCACATTGAGACTAGCATCCCCATCGGACAACATTCGCTTGTAAAATTCCGGGTTGTCCTTTAGCTTCATCAACATCCTTTGCCGGACATAAGTGATTTGATTATCATTATACACACCTTCGCACCTTCAGTGAAAGGCCCTAGTTGTTGTACGACAACGTGGAATCCGCAATTACCATCCGGAGGGACGTCATCGGTGGATATGACGTACTTTCTAATATATGGAGGTAGCTCTTCCAAGTACCTTCTATCAACAAAAGTTGATGTATCATCAATTGGTCGACTTCTTTCTTGGATGCGGCATATTGGAGCTTTAAGCTTCACGTCTTGTCGAATTGGTTGGCTACGTTCCGATGGAGTAGGTGGGGTTGGTTGCGAACGTAACATCGGTCCTTTTTTCTTCATATCCCGTTCACTTGTTTCGCCCTTTTCCACAATATTCCTAGACCTTTTCTTAGAATCTTCTTGATACTTCGCCGCGGTATGCTCATGCCCACTAGGGTCTCTAGTAAAAGGGGTCATTTCACTTTTCCTCTTAGCCAACACCTTTGCATATTCTCTTACTTGTTTTTTCGTTTCCTTGGTGATTGGCCTACCTTTGCCCTTGCCTTTTTTTGGTTCGTGCACATTCTCCGAAGTGTGTGGATAAACAATTGGCCGCATGTCATCCCAAAAGATTTGCTTTTCGAGTTTGTTCATGTTCCGGTATATCTCGATAACGATTCTTCCCATCTCATTGTCACCAAACTATTCTCCGACATCGCCCTTTGGAGGAGGGACAAAACTTAATTGTTGCCAATATGGATCTATATCGCTTAGAGGGATTATGCCATGTTCATACTTAACTATCATATTGCGACAAGGGAGTCCCATAGACTTCATCATGTTGCAAACACACACCTCGTCCGGCTTGGTTCCCCATATGTCAATCAAATTCACCTCTACCATTAACCTCTTAATGCAAGCACGTGAAACATTATAATGGAGTCCCTTGAACAACCGAAGGTCCGCCATATTCTTGATGTTACCACCTTTGTCTACAATATTTTTGTACTTCATGATGCGGCTTTTTTGAAACTTCTCTTTAATTTTATCAATCTCGCGGTTGAAGTAATTCTCCATTGCGTTAAACACAATCACAAAATTATCGACACATCCAAAAAGATTTTTCTTCAACCGGTGGTGTGCCGATTCTACCAAACTTGTCGCTTGATTCCCAAAGTGTTTATGGTGGTTGGTAAATGCATAAATGAAGCGATCTTTGTGCGGTTCCAACCATTGCTTAACCACATACGTTACAATATCCTCGGGATATTCGGGGCTAGACCAATGTTCGATAAATGCCGCAAGATTTAGATTATACTCTTCTTCGGTGATAGACCAAGTCAATGACTCCCATTCACCAGAGAAAGCAACCCATTTAGCGTGATTTATAGTGTATTGTATATTGAATTCCTCTTTTGCATCCGCTTGTTCATCTTCCGGTAGCTTACTAATCTCTTCAAATGCTTTCCTCTTTGGTGGACAAATTTGAGGCTTGCACCTATTCATCACATTACACCATATATGGAACGTACAAAGCATATTATGTGCTAATGGGAAGACTCTCTCTATTGCGTTCATTAATGCTACATCATTGTCCGTCACTATAACCGCGGGGATATCATCATCTCGGTATATGGCCTTCACTTGTTGTAGCGCCCAAGTGTAACTTGGTTCTTGCTCATCTTCTAGAAAACAAAAAGCAACGGTAAACAGTGACTTCGTCGAGGTACGACCAACAATGTTCAACAATGGCATCTCGTATTTGTTAGTCTTGTAAGTGCAATCCATTATAAGAACTTGATGGAAGGATTGAGCCAATTGAACACTCTTCGGATGCGCAATGAAGAGATGTGTTATTTCATCTTCCGGACCTACCTTCTTTTGAACCGCGTAGCCTTTCTCTTTAGCGCAAAAAACAATTGTTGCATCACTTTTCTATCCTTCCATTCATTCCTTTTAATTGTCTCAATTGCATTGTAAATGGTCGTCAAAGATGATACATTATCCTTGTTATCATCCTTTAGTAAGCGAAGCATGTTAAGTGGTGAAATTCCCATTCTCCTAAATTTAGCTATTTTCTCCATTTCTTGAGGAGTGAGCCTTGCGGCCATTGCATGTCCTTCAAGATCATCCGGACGAGGGTGGTTATGATGACCTACCACCTTATCCATAGATAGAACCTATCCATTCTTTTTTTTGCACTTACTAAATACTAGCTTGAACGGACATTTAATTTTCTTTGAGCACGCTGTGTTCTTCCTCGCCGTCTTTCCTTTATACACATAACCCTTCTTCTTGTGACTAACATTGGGATCTCCACTTCTCTCACAAACCATTTCAAAACGAGTTTGGCTTTCTTTTCCATTCAAAACTAATACGCACATGGCTTTCTTGGCATGGTCTCTAGCCCAATTCTCCGCATCAATAGTTTCATCAAAAACCAAATCATTGACATAGTGATTAGATGTATCTTCAAACAAAGATGCCAACCGAGAAGGTTGATTATCCATTGGTATAGGTTGACATTCAATCTACAAGAAATGGAACCACATCAATTGCAATCAGAAAAAAGTTCGGTTATATGATAATTTTATCGGGATAACCGAACTCGAAGTTCGGTTTGTCAAGCAAGTTGACAACTAACCGAACTTTACGTACACTAAATCAAAATTTTATTGTACGTAAGTTCGGTTAGGTAGTGGGTTGGTATGAATATTGCGAACCAACCGAACTTATGGACCCTAAAGTTCGGTTATATGATTATTTTTCTGGAAAACCGAACTCTGAGTTCGGTTTGACAACCAAGTTCACAACTAACCGAACTTTACGTACACTAAATCAAAATTTTATTGTACGTAAGATCGGTTAGATTAAGGGTTGGTATGAAGTTTGCGAACCAACCGAACTTTATACACTAATGTGAAATATTATTTTACGTAAGTTCGGTTAGCTATTGGTTGCGAACTAACCGAACTCATAGACCCTAAAGTTCGGTTACATTTCGGCCAAACCGAACATAACACTGTAATCCTATTTATAGAGTTCGGTAACTACTCTGTTAACCGAACTTCAAAAAACCTCCATTAATGGCTAGTTCGGTAACCTGCGTGTTTAGAAAAAGTAAACGAACTACACTTTCAGATGAGTTCGGTTACATGTTCTTCACACAAGGTAACCGAACTAGCCCAAATCTACTCTAAAAATTCACATTTTTTTGAATATTTGGACCAATTCAACCAACATTATCTAAGTTTAGAGTATACCTGGGTACCCAAATAGTCTTCCACCGGTTGTGGTTGGTAAAATCCATCGTTTTCACCATCTTGATATTGGCTTTGGGGAAGAATACATTCACCATCTAAGAAATAATCCATATCCGGATCATTGTGAAGATTGACATATACTCTAGGAGAGGAATGAGATGAAGATTCAGATGAGCTATCATCAATTGAATCATCACTTGAATAGTCTAGATTAGTGAACTCAAAAAAAAATTTATTTTCCATGTTTGTGTTCTTCATCTTCTCTAACTTTTCTCTCTCAATAATTCTACTTCTTTTTTAAAAATCTGATTTTTTAATCTCAAATCTTTATTCAAAATCATTTCACTAATCACACTAACTAATCATTAACCAAAAATAATCAGAGGGTAATTTAGGTATTATCATAAATATCTAGATAAGGGGTGACCTATAATTATTCTAATATCTTACCTAAAATAAAATAATGGTCCAAAAAAAAGGCTGGTCCCAAAAAATGGTTCTTTTTCAAGACACATGAATTATGGAAGTCAAATACAGTCAGCTTGCCAACATTTAACACGAAGGTCAAAAGTGCTAAATTAATACTCAAATGGGACCAAAAATGCAAAAAGTCTTATGTACTTAATTCGGGTGCACAGACCATGGTAGCATGAGTAAAACCCTAGTGGAAGTTACATATAGTTTCCATATTTGTTGGAGCATTTGTGTCATCTTACAATTAGACACGTTTCTGCATGCAAAAAGGGACAGGTCAATAAATTTTTGTTTGAAGGGGACAGGTCAATAAATTAAACGGAAAGTCTAGATTCACCGTGATTTTTTCACGGTGATATCACCGACAGACACAAAAATGGAAGGGCCCACCGTAAACCAAAACCCCACTCCCTATATATCTCCTGGTGGGTCTCAGGGATTTCTCTCTGCCGATGATATCACCGTGAAAAAATCACGGTGTGTCTAGCACAACCGTAAATTAAATGCCATATTCAAGCAATTTTGCTCATGGAGTCCGTTGCAAAGCGTGGGGAGCTGGTGTACAACTGTACATGAAATGGAATGGTGAAAAATGTCGACACCAAATGTGCATGAAAGGATACTTCCCTTGTTTATGTTATTTGGTTGAATTATATATCATTTAGTTTTGGAAAGTCAAAGTTTTGGTTGGTTGCATGTGAGTAAAGAGGAGATGGCAAATTGATTATGTAAGGAAGGGAATATATTAGCACTAAAAGTGGAAGATAACGGATGAATACATTTACTCCCAATATATTCTCTAAACATTTCCTATGGAAATAAAGGGAGGTGGTCGGCATATAAAAGGGGAGTTAGTGCTATCGATGAGGTATCTTGGAATTTTTGTTATTGATCTAGAAAACTTGTATTTCATTTTCAATTGATTTTGGCTCTCCATTTAATTGTTTGGTGTAATCGAAAGAGAAGAAACAAGAAGTTGTGAACAAATCCGCATGCTATGTAAGTCCTTTGAGTTGAATAAAAATGAATTCCATGATTTTTTGTGTGTCTTTTCTTTTGATTATGAGTAGCTAAATGTTTATCTAGGATTAGAGAGGAAGTCCTACTATGTATGCTAATATATTGTGACTATTTTCTATAACTATTCTTCTCGGTCCTTGTTTTTGATTTGTCATGATAATGATTCTCCTCATGTGTCCTATAATGCTTGATTAATTGGTTTATGTATTCTTAGACTAGCATTCTATAGTGAAGAGGATTATTAATACTTTGAGAAAAATAATTGTTTAAGAAGATATATATTTTCCAAGACGTATTATTGGTCCTAAATCGTCTTGTGCAATTTTGGAGATTGTTATAAGGATTGGTTACAATCATTTAGTATGTGTAGTAGTGATGGAATCTTGACAACCTAGAGTCCTTTAATTAAATACAAGAATCATTTTTAACATTTCCATTAATTTAGAGTTTTCTAAAAATCACCATCTTTTAATCTAAAAACCGAATATTTAAAAAGTCCGAGAATCGAACCTTCTACTTTCCACTTGTAAAACTGCATCAGTCTCTAGTACATAATCAAGCGACTCTTTAGATGAGTTTTGACTCACTAAAATATGACAACCAAACTTGACATACCAACGCTTGGTGGATTCAACCGAGCTATGCTCTAACAATCTCCTCCTTTGTCAATTTTAGTGACAAAACTCTGAATACATATGGATAAACAAATTACAAGAATTCATTTTACATACGCTTGATTCCAAGTTTCAACAGCACAATAACCTGCATATATTCAATCAATAAATGCCGTTGTTGACATTTGAATAACAAAGCTAATACTCCCCCTAAAGGTAAGATAGGTAGGTATTCAATCCGAACATCTTTGTTATTCCCCTTTTTTTAGTTTAGAAAACCACAACAGCAATATGATATGTTTCTCCCCCTTAGTCAATGCTTTACTCTTTCGTTAGAAATAACGTTTAAGCACAATTGTCCTTTCCTTAGTGATTGAAAATCACTTGTTTACTTCATATATTTCTCTCCATTTTTGTCACAAAATGACAAAGGTTCAAGCAAATAAAGGTCAAACCGAAAGGATCTTACAAATCTAAAAGACTTGTAAACAACTTATACGAGTTAAGCATGAAGGTTTCACATACCACTTCAGAATTAACTTTATTTCTCTCATCAGGTTCTAATTATTTAGAAAATAACTTAGACCTTTCTCTTTAGACAGGACAAACACTAGGTTAGTTAACTAGTTTTTTTTGTCAAGGCATTCAAGTAGACTTAAATAACCGAATCCTTCAATTTGATATGTCTAACTAAGATCAGAATTAACTTAGTTTCTCTTATCCGGAATCGAATTGGACTAAACAAATGATTCTGTATTTCGTTAAGCCATAAAAAATTCATACAAACCAAAATAAATTGACTTGCACAATTATTTTCTTAACCGGAAGCAATTGAAACAAACATAAACATTACATCACCGCAATTGCACCGAAATTTCGTTAAGCAAAAACACTTGATACCAAATAGTAAAGAAGATACCAAACAATAAGCCAAATAAATTGACACAGTTTTTCTTAACCGGAAACAATTGAATCACACACACACACATCCATACATATCATAATGGAATATATATGTCAATTGTACCGAAATTTTGTTAAGCAAAAGCAAAAGCAAAATATATGCAATATAAACAGGCTTTTCTTAAACAGGAAAACGATTAACTAACAAATTCGTTACCTCATATTCCGCCTCCTCTTCTCCCCAGAAAGATATATCATTAAGCGCCAGTTCAAATAAGAACTCTCCCCCAGTATGTTGTCATCCTCTCGCAAGAACAAAAGTGTTTGAGCACTGCTCGGTCGAACTCGCAAGCGCTGTTATATCAAGTTTGTTTGTCAAGTTTAGTTTCCAAAACTATAATCCTTGATTTCTAGTCTACTTATAGCTAAGTCTCGGATTAGGATAGAATGTGTAGTTGAGATTTAGACTTCACGGCGTTCATCGATTGAAGACGAAGAACTACTAAGGGGAGCTTGTGGAACTTCATCAACAAAAGGTATGTGGAGACTTGAACTCATCTATCACTCAAAAGTTTATCTACTCTATCTCTTATTTGAGACAAAAGTTGTATAGCTATATATACTTCGATTATACACATTTGATATTTCGAGCTGAGTTTTTATCTCGCTTATCTATTTCTCAAAATATGTGTTGGTAAGCTTTCGCTTTAACTAAGTTCATCTTTTATTCTTCACGAACGTCAAAAGATGATCATGTGAAAATCGCCTGGTAACATCTTACATGATTTGTGTGAGACAATCATTTGGTGTAGACTCAGAATGTTTAGTATTGATCATTTGATCACTTGAAAATTGCTTTGAAGCTAATAGTTTGTGTGAGACATCTATTGTCGTCTTCTAAGAATGTTTCAATGATTGAAATGGGAGTTTAGAACAATTGACATATGATTGGATATAAGTATAGTATGCGTACTTGCATATGTGTAAGTTCAAGTCTGGGAACCTAGTATGCATACCCGTATGCGAACTAGCGAAGTCAGTTGAAGTCCGAGAACCTTAGTGTGCATACCCGTATGCGTACTGGCATAATAGTTCAAGTCCGAGAATTGAACGGAGTTTGGATGTGTACAACAGTATGCATACCCATTTGCGTACTGGCGAACACAGTCCATGTCCAGCTACTTAGGTATGCGTACACGTTTGCATACTTGAGTGGGTTATGTTCTAAAATCGGTTTGTTCATGAACTAATAAATTTATATAATAAGGAATGCAATCTTTTGCAAACCGTGGCTATAATGTTCATGAATTGATTCGAGTGAATCAAAACCGGTTTTGCTTCAATTGTGTCTTATATACTTCCATGAGAATATAAACAATTGAACAACTCTATAACTAGTTTCATTTGAGTCATTTGAACTAGTTGTGATAAAGATGAATACGGTTGATATGAAAGTGTTCATATGGCTAACTTCGGTTAACTATTGTTGAGCCAACTAAGTGTACACGTTTAGGTATGGTTACCCTTATCTAAATGTAGATGCATTTCATTTGTGTGTGACAAGCTAAGTTCGATCTAACGGTTGAAAGATATTAGCTTGAGTTTAATCAGGTTTTCATCTAATGGTGAATATTGAATGCTTTGTTACCAAGGTAGCATTGATTGCAAACCCTGATTTGAAGAATATATAAGGGAGAACTCTAGAAATTGGGAAACCTAATCCACACACCTTCTGTGTGATATTGGTTGCGACTAGAGTCGATTCTCCTTTAGCCTAGGTTTTTTCTAAAACCATTAGGTTAACGACTTGAAGACTTCATTGGAATTGTGAATCCAGACCCAACTATTTTCTCTGTAGTTGCGTATTCTGATCTTGCTGTATTCTATCGTATTAAGTACTATCTTCTCTAAGATTTGCTCGAGATTTATTCTCCGATAGGCAAGATAAAAAGTAGTCACAAATATCTTCGTCTCATCATTTGTGATTCCACAATATCTTGTTTCGCTACCATACGATTAAGATTATTGTGAGGTGATTGATTTACTTGGCTCTTCTTCGGGAATATAAGTCTGGTGTATCAATTGGTTCCTGTTCACCTTGATTTATCAAAAGACGGAACAAAACTTGTAGGTATTTCTATGGGATACAGATTTATCTATTCAATAGACTTTTCTATGTGAGACAGATTTGTTTATCAAGTCTGCGGCTTTGGGTCGTAGCAACTTTTAGTTGTGGGTGAGATCAACTAAGGGAATCAAGTGCGCAGAATCCGGCGTGGTTCTAGAGGCGTAAGGAACGCGACTGTACCTTGATCAGTGTGAGATTGGTTAGGGCTCAACTACATTCCAGTCCGAAGTTAACTTGTAGTAGGCTAGTGTCTGTAGCGGCTTAATACGGTGTGGTGTTCAATCTGGACTAGGTCCCGGGGTTTTTCTGCATTTGTCGGATATAAAAAAATATAATGCGGAAAAGAAATAACATAGACACTAGAAGTTTTGTTAACGAGGAAACCGCAAATGCAGAAAAACCCTGGGACCTAGTCCAGATTTGAACACCACATTGTATTAAGCCGCTACAGACACTAGCCTACTACCAATGAACTTCGGACTGGACTGTAGTTGAACCCTAATCAATCTCACACTGATTCAAGGTACAGTTGCGCTCCTTACATCTCTGATCCCAGCAGGATACTCCACACTTGATTCCCTTAGTTGATCTCACCCACAACCAAGAGTTGCTACGACCCAAAGTCGAAGACTTGATAAACAAATCTGTCTCACACAGAAAAGTCTATAGGAATAGATAAATCTGTCTCCCACAGAAATACCTATGAGTTTTGTTCCGTCTTTTGATAAATCAAGGTGAACAGGAACCAATTGATAAACCGGACTTATATTCCCGAAGAACAGCCTGGTATTATCAATCACCTCACAACAATCTTAATCATATGGTAGCGAAACAAGATGTTGTGGAATCACAAACGATGAGACGAAGATGTTTGTGATTACTTTTTATCTTGCCTATCGGAGAAAAATCTCTAGCCAATCTTAAAGAAGATCGTACCCAAACACGATAGAAGATGCAATATCAGATCACGCAACTACAGAGAAAATAGTTAGGTCTGGCTTCACAATCCCAATGATGTCTTCAAGTCGTTAACCTACAAGGTTTCGTGAAAAACCTAAGGTTAAAGGAGAATCGACTCTAGCTTATGCAACTAGTATCACACAGGAGGTGTGGGGATTAGGTTTCCCAGTTGTTAGAGTTCTCCTTTATATAGTTTTCAAATCAGGGTTTGCAATCTAAGTTACCTTGGTAACAAAGCATTCAATATTCACCGTTAGATGAAAACCTGATTAGATTCAAGCTAATATCTTTCAACCGTTAGATCGAACTTAGCTTGTTACACACAAATGAAATGTACCTTCATTTAGGTTTATGTAACCGTACCTAAACGTGTACATCATGTTGGCTCAACAATAGTTAACCAAGGTTAGCCATATGAACACTCTAATACCAACCTTATTCATCTTAACAATAACTAGTTCAAATGACTCAAATGAAACTAGTTAAAGAGTTGTTCAATTGCTATATTCTCATAGAAGTATACAAGAACACAATTGAAGCAAAAACGGTTTGACTCACTTGAATCAATCATGAACATTATAGCCACGGTTTGCAAAGAATGCATTCCTTAATATATAAATGTATTAGTTCATGCACATAACCGATTTTAGAACTTTAACCTTCAAGTACGCGAACAAGTACGCATACTTGAAATACTCGGACTGAAATTGGGTTTCTCCAGTACGCGAACAGGTACGCATACCTCCAATCCCGACAGAAAATCTCGGACATGAACCTTACGCCAGTACGCGTACGGGTGCGCATACTTAGGTTCCCGGACTTCTCAAACCAACATGTACGCATACTTGTACACATACTATGGTTCCCGGACATGGATTACATATGTGCAAGATTACACAACATGTCACAATCCAATAATGGTTAAGTGTTCTAAACTATTATTTCAATCATTGAAATTGTCTTAGATGATGACAATAGCCATTTTCACACACTATTAGCATCAAAGCAATTTTCAAGTTATTGAAATAATCATAACGAAACATTCAAGTCTACATCAAATGATTGTATCACACAAACCATGTAAGATGTTACTCGGCAATTTTCACATGATCACCTTTTGACTTTCTTCAAGAATATAAGATGAACTTGGTCGAAGCGAAATCCTACCAACACATATTCCAAGAAATATGTAAGCGAGTTAAACTCAGCTCGAAATCTCAAATGTGTATAATAGAAAACTCTATCGTAACACGACTTATGTCTCAATATAGGAGATAGAGTAGAAATAGACTTTCCAAGTGATAGATGAGTTTCAGTCTCCACATACCTTTTTGTTGATGAAGTTCCACAAGCTCTCCTTAGTACAGTAAAACTTCAATAAATTAATAATGTTGGGACTACCAAATTCTATCAATTTAGCGAAGTATTAATTTATCGGTAAATTAATAAGTTATTAAATTATCGAAACATTCTAAATTTAAGTTCCAAAAATAAAATAAAATATTTATGTTAAACTTAAAGGTTTCCTGTAATAACAAATATATTGATGAAATATTAGTTTCAGTTCAAATTAATGTCTAATAAAGATTTTGGCATAAATAATATAGTATAGTATATTGCATATTATGTGCATAAATTTATACTATATGTTTTGATGTTAAGAGGAATGATTTCCTCCTACAATTTGAAAAACGCACTCCTGAACTCCTCAAGGGATTATAAAAAATTAGAGATAATGTCTATTGTTGCATAAATGCGAACAAAAAACAAGCAACTTTGAAATTTTATTTTAGTAAGGCACCCGTAATGTAATTTATATTTCATTATACATTAACTTGGAATGATTTAAATCATTCCAAGTTAGTTTAATTTATATTTCATTATTTTATTTTACTATCCAATATTAAAATGCGCTCAGCTGGTCATCCCCGTTCCCCAAAGTTTAATGCGTTCCAGGAGGTCCCAGGTTCGAGTCCCCAATGGCGTAATATTGCAGGAATTAACATGGAAGGTAGTGTTAGTTTGCCCCCCTTGTGACACAATCTCAGCCCCCCTCCCGCCGTTTCGGCTCCCTTGGCTAGGTTACCCATGAGGCTCGCTGGTAGGTTAGCACAGCAACCTGTTCAATTAATGTAGTAGTATGTCGTTGGAGCTTAGCTTGTTAGGCTTCCAACTAGTTTCATGTAATAATATTTAATAGAAATATTATATTATCCAATATTATAATGATTATTAATTTATATTTCAGTTGGGCCCTATTGGACACATAAAAAATTTATTATCTTATAAATTTAGTGAGGTTATTAATTTAGTACACTGGCCCGAATCGGACCGACAAAAATATTATTTTAGCGAAGTTATTAATTTATCGCGGATTAATTTATCGAAGTTCTACTGTAGTTCTTCGTCTTCAATGATGAACGCCGTGAAGTCTAATGCTAGACTACACAATCTATCCTAGTCCGAGACATCTATAAGTAGACTAGAAATCAAGACTTATAATTTTGATCACTAGCATTGACAAAAAAGCTTGAGATAGCAACGCTTGCGAGTTCGACCGAGCAGTGCTCTAACAAATTGATCTCTTGAAGAAGTGAAGAAGTAAGAAGCTACAACGACAACATCATCCTTCCACTTGAGGTTAGTGATATTTGACTTGAACTGTTTCATTCCCTAACGTATCTTTCAAGTCGTGCATATTGAAAACAAAACTGCGAAGCATGAACACTCTAGTTAGACATAATATTAAGGAATACAATACGAGGTTTATTGCTTAACCATTAAAATTTGTAGATAAGACATCGACATAATCATTTAAATGCTATTGTGATTATGTATGGGTATAAGGTGAGGATTTCATCCTAAGAAACAATTTTTTACATGTGTTTTAAGGAAGTAAATTCATGAACTTGTTTTGTGAATCGAGAAGGAAATCGCCAGGCGTTATTGATATTGTTATTCATTGCATATCTTGTGAACAACCAATATGTGTGATTAGTATAACCGCTCATGACTTGTTTATGTTCTTGGTAAAACTATTCACAAATGCCTGACTTTTGTATTGGTATGACTTTTATTAGTGAAACCGATCTTAAGTAATCACCTGAGATGGTATGATCGAGTTTGTGATTTGTAAGACCGACTCTGGGTAAAGGGGAACCGATCCTAGCAAGAGGTGCAACACATCACAAAGGGGAATCGATCCTTGTATGAGGTGCAGCATGTTTTAGCATAAAGGGGAACCGATCGTATGAACATGTGCAACACATTTTTAGGCAAAGGGGAACCGATCCTATGGACATGTGCCACACATTCAAGTTAGATACCATATATATGTGGGGAACCGATCCTAGTTACTAGTCAACCGAATTTTGGAAAGTAAGTGTGACTATGCACAATACTCACATGGAGGTAGAACCGAAACTTGTTTTGGTAGAACCGTTAAACCCTTGATTGGTGATTGAGTGTTCTTGATCAATCACATAGTTCTTGAAAGTCAGATGAACCAATTCTAAACTTGTTTGGAAGTGTGGAAAATCGGTTTCAAGATTGTAAGTATGAAAGAGGACTTACAAAGTTAGGATGTCGACATACTTTGAACATGTGCAGTAAAGCTTATCTTTAATTGTTCAAAGTTATTCCTTAATAGCTAAAGGAAGAAAATCCCAGGATCTAAACATAAATAAGTTAAGAATCTTTTATTTAAGGTTTTTAATTTTATTTTAGGAAAATGAAAATTAGTAATGTGCATTTACTAATTGAAGATTTTCCAAAGAGATTTTCGGTCAATATTTTGGACAGAGCATTTCCAGGAATTATGGAAACCGAATTTGGAATATATTGCATATCTTGAGAATATTTTCGGTTTTGGAAATTCCTTGGTGTCCAAACTTCCTTGTCTATAAATACTTGAAGTTTGCATTTTTAGTAAACTAATCCTTCATGACAACAAACTTCCTCGGTTGTGTTGTTACTGGTGAAGCCGCCTATTCGGAGAGGAGAGTAACCTAATTAGGCGAAATCTCTTACGGCCGCTCATTTTAAAGTATTCTTTGGGATTGAGAAGCTCTATTAGTACCGTTAGTGGGAAACTAGATAATTGTGGTTTATCTTGTGTTTTCGATTGATTTGATTGACTAACGGTGGTTGAACTTTGATTGCACCTAGTTTGTTTATGCTTGAGAATCTTCTCTTCTGATATAAGATTCACTCAAACTAGATCGAAGTTTCAATGGGGATCTTTAGACTGTTTGTAGATCTAAAGATTTCTTGTGATAATCCATTGTTAACATACTCCATTATGTGTGTGATTGATCACAAGAGATTCAAGTTGTTGTGTGCAGGCGTTTATTGAATATCTAAGAAGATTTGAAGACAAAGAAGATATTGAAGATTTCTGATTTGGGATTCATAATCTTTGGTGTGCATAATACTTGTTTCGGTATAGAGGATCCAACTATAATCGGTTTATCCTTGTGGTAGATTAGATTGATTAGTTGTGTAGATCGGCATCAATACAATTCTTTGTGATTAAAAGTATCTATTGCAAAATCTTAACAATTACCTTTGGTAGTTGAGAATAAGATAGATCTAAGAACCTGACGAATGAGTTTATTGAGATAAACATAAGAGCCTTTGTCGAACTCACATCACTTGGTTGAAGAGAGCTGCTACCAAACAGATTTGTTGTTCCTTTACTGTTTGGAATATGAACCAAAAGAATTGTTCCAAGTACGTGACTTATTCATAAGTTGGAGGTGTAGGAATACAGACGGAACTAGGTGAACTATAGGTTTAGTTGCTTGGTCTCAACTATACGAAGTTGGTTTGATTTTGTATAGCGGCTTAATCCTGAGAGTATTCAATTCTGGACAAGGTCCCGGGGTTTTTCTGCATTTGCGGTTTCCTCGTTAACAAAATCTTGTTGTGTCTTTTACTTTTCTATTTCCGCAATTATAATTGTTTTTATTATAATTAGAAGTAAAATATACAAACGTTAATTCATATCTTACTTGATAGTAATCCTATTGTGTTTGGTTAAGTCCGAACCTCTTATCAAGTAAACATACTTCGTTGTTGTATTGTCTCGATCTCGTATCCATAGACGATCACACGAAGTGTGAACCGATTAGTTATATTGTCTCGACTCAGTCCATAGACAATCACTTTCGGAAGAAAGGACTTATAGGTAGGAAAAGTTTTAGCTTGAGGTATATTTGGGTACC
The DNA here is from genome assembly GCA_023531295.1 of Papaver armeniacum. Lineage (NCBI taxonomy): Eukaryota > Viridiplantae > Streptophyta > Magnoliopsida > Ranunculales > Papaveraceae > Papaver > Papaver armeniacum. Next base: position 209,105 of record JAJJWW010012357.1, on the reverse strand, counting down.
CTCGCCTTTTCAATTGGTATCAGAGCAAACACGAAAAGATCTAACAATCTGTGTTTGGTGCGATCCAACCTATAAGAAATTGAATCTATGTCTGATTCGGTTAACATTATGCAAGAGTATGAATACTCAAAAGTTTAAGATGTTACTACTTCGTTGAATCATGATCCAGGAGTTGCGAAAACATCTGTGTTGATCTCTGATGGAAAGGAAGATGCTGATAAAGAGTTGGTAAAACTCCTAAAGCCTATAAAATCTCTGTCTTCTAAAGTGGTGTTATTAAAGACAGAGACAAATCTTCTTAAACAGGAGATCAGAGATAAGACATCCAACTGAATATTCTAGCTATAGAGAATATGGATCTTACTGTCAAATTAGAAGCTCTTGGTAAAACTCTTTCTCAAGAAAAAGAGACACGTCCTATGACTCTGACTAATGATGTTGTTGTGATTTCTTCTGATGTTGAGGAAACTAAAAGTCCGTGCTTGACTTTTACAGATTGTGATAAAACCGGCTTAGTCACATCTGAAACAGATCAAGAAGATGGTAGTTCGCCTAACTACATCAAGTCAGAAGATGATAAGAAACCATCTTCTATATCTACTGATGATCAAACGAAATCTTGTCCGAAGGAAACTTTGAACCGATTCCGTGAAAGTGATCTTAAGGAATACAATTTTCAGTTACTTGACAGGAAACTTATACTTCTTCAACAGACGGTGGTAAAAATATTGAAGGAAGTTTCTTGTCTTAAAAAACTGAAAGACCATTCCTCAGTAGAAAGACAGATTATAGAAAGATCAACTCAAAAGAATCAGAGGAAAGAGTTATACCACTACCCTATAAGATCAACTCAAAAGAATCAGAGGAAAGAGTTGATAATCGCTTCTGGAAAAAGGTTCCTCCTCACCCATATCGAAACAATTCTTGTTTTGATGAAGAACGACTCCATAAGAAAGGGAAAGAGAGAATCTCTGCCAAAAGAAATAATCAGGAATCTCCGATAATTGTTTCAGATAATCACACTGATGTGGATCATAAGGAAGTCCTTAGAATGAGAAAATCTTATGAAAATCTCATTGATAGAATTAAGACAGATTTATCTATCTCTGAAAATTCTCACGTTAGTAAAGTTTCTCCACATGATCATATCTCTAGAGTTAGAAAAGATCATTGTCTTGGAAGAAAATATTTTGGGCAGAAATTCCTGAAGAGAAACATGAACTTTGTTTCTGATATTCACTGTAAGCTAGAAAAAGCTTACCCGATGCAACTTAGTTGTATCAAAATTGTGCACTCTCATCCTCTTTCGTGCTCTTATTCATGGATGGGATAGGCACAATAAATCTGGAGCACATTTGTTTGTGTAGTTGTTTATCAGAAAAGTTGTGACACTTTATGGATAGCTACGAATCCATGGTTGTCTAAAAATGTTCATGTTTATCATGATCTTCCAAAAATAGGTTTTATTCGGAATTTTCGAATTTTAATAAACCTGTAGTTGCAGGAAATCCTACACTACACCCCTCACAAGAATCTATACAATCAAATCATTTTAGGATGAACAATTGTAATTTTTATTGATCAAACTCTTAAAATGTTTACAAGATGAAATGGAAATCAGTTAAAGAATTACAATCACTCTAAACTTTCTCTCTCTTAATGACTTGCCCAACACTCGAAAAAGATCTCCCTCCCAATAGGCATGTTCGGCTCTTTATATAGGGTATTACATAATGGATGACAGCTAAGCTGTCCTTTATTTTCGGGAATGACTTGCGACATATCTCAAGTGTACAAATATATGATCTCGCAACTCTCCTAGATCTCGCTAGGTCTTCACATCTTTCTCGTGTTTTGGCTGTCGTCATTCATTGCGTCACTTATATTACTCATCTGCGACACCTTCGCAATGATGTCGTTTATTGATCTCGCGAGGTATTGATGTCGCGATATTCTGATCCTACATCTTGCCTCTTCTCATGTCTTCTCTGCGAAGAAGAGAATGTCATGAGAACTAGTATTCTGAAATGCCGCAACCATTTGTTTTTCATCAATTTTTGCCGACAAGATTCCGTGAATTAGGGATGACTGCTTACATGTGTCTAAAATTTCCCCTTTTCACCGGCACATTTAATGCTATCCGGTTGCTCTTTTCTTGTCTATTTAAGGAGGAGTTCCTTATGAAAGTGTTTCTTTTCTTTTACTTCGTCTTCTTCATCGTCTGCAACTTTTTATTGCTGTTTTTCTTCCTGCAATTCTTCTCATCATCTTTCTGCTATTGTTCTTCTGCTACTGTTTTCATCTCTTTTCTGCTACCGTTTTTATGGAGCCATCAAGGTTTGTTAATTTTGCTGGATTTGATCTTTTTGTGATTGATCTCTCATATTGAAGTTGTTTTGTTTTGACATTGTCCTTCTTTTGATGATTCCCATGCTGTTTTTGTTTTAGTAAGAACAAATCTAACACCAAGTTCACCTCCTGAACCCTGCTATTCCCATGACTTCGCAATCGAAAGTTGCCGTTACTAAAAGAAAGCCTGCGAATGACAAGGTATTTAAGAAACATCTACTCTTCTAATTACAATATTGTTTCCTCTGTTTCTTATTTAACTTGTGATTTCGCAGGATGACAAAAATGCTGATATGCTCCCCAAGAAACCTCGTCGTTCCAAAAATATTGAGTCTTCTATTCCCTTTCCTGGATTCAAGCTTAAAACTCCTCCTGCAGTATCTTCGCAGGATAAACCATCTTCTCTTGCGACATCTTCGCAGGATAAATCAATTCCTCCTTCGCAGGATAAATCATCTTCTCCTGTGATATATTCGCAGGATAAATCAATTCCTCCTCCTATTCTCGCCATCTCTGAAAATGCCACTGTCGATAATCCTGAATTTTCCGTCAATGAAGTTCCTCAGGATGAACCCCTTTCTAATTTTACCATCAATGCCTCTGTCTCGCCCCCACTCATTAATCTTCATCAAATTTATTCTTCTGGCATTTCTATGACCAAGGACGATTCAATTCTTCCTTCTCTTCCCATCATTACCTCTTCATCTGGGTCTATCCCTCTTACCAAAGAAAATCTGGAGGGAATAGATGTAGCCTTCAAAGTTTTATCAGACATCATGAATGATGTCAAGAAGACCTCCATTGATCCCATCAGGTCTAGCGTTTGCGAGTCTTTGAATAAATATTCCGGTTCTGAAAAAATGTCGCAAATGTCTTTAGAACAAGAAGTTAAGGTACTGAAGAATAATCTTCAAAACATTTCGTTGGATCGTGATAATCTTCGCAAGAAGAACGAAGAATTAAAAGGTATTATCTCCCTCAAGTTTTTTTTTTTTTTTTTTTTTGAAGACCTTGTTCGCCTTTCAAGCTTTAAACCAGAAATGAAAAATGGAGATATATCAGTTGGAATTTGTCATTGAAGAAACTCGAATGGATAGAGATGTTTGGATGGAGCAATATAACCAGTTAGATAATCTTCATACATATTATGTTGATCAAATAGATAATCTTACCCAAGAGAATGTTCATTTAGTTCAGAAGCGAGACTCGTTGAATAATGAATTATCTCATCTCTCTTATTCTTTGAGTAAATCTAATTTGGAGTTGTAAACCTTATCAGATGAGAATGGAACTCTATCTCAAGAGAAGCGAGTTTTGTTAAACAAGGTGGCGATTGCTTCAAACAGACTTGATGTCCAATCGAAAATATGTAATGAACAGGAACAATCTCTCAGTTCGCTGAAAAGTAAACTTCAAGAAGTCACTGCTGAGAGGGATAAACTTATTCAGGGTAGAATAACTTTAAGTGTGAAAACCAGCCAACTGAAAGACCAATATTCCAAGTTAAAAGAATCCTACTCTTCCCTTGCTAAGGAAAATAACTTGCTTAGTTCTAACGAAAAGAGTTTGCACTCTCGATTAAAAGGTTTGGTTGGAGATAATTTTGACAATGCCATGGATCATTTGGAGAATAGTTGCTTGGCTTTGACCCAACATCTTATTTCGCAAAAGGAAGGTAGTCATAGAATTTGACTGCCTCATCTATTCTCCCTTTATCAAGTCTTCAAATCTTTTATCTATATAACTCCTTTTGTTCCTTGTTTTTACAGAGTCTGAGAAAGATCTTCGGTCCTCCCTTTCTATTATGGAGTCTAACTATGCCAAGATTCGTAAGGAGAATGCGTTACTTGCTTCTACTCTTGCTAAGTCTCGCGACCGGGCCGGAAGAAGATTGGATTATCTTACTCACTCCAAAGACATCCGGAGTAGAAATCACCAGAGGGCACTCCTTCGCCAATTTCATCTCAAAGCAGAAGTTGTCGTGAATAATATATTGTTGTCCAAATCTCTCGACCCTGTATCTATCGAACCTCTGGAAGTTGAAGAGGATGAAATCCCTAATTTTCCTGATAGTGACTATGAATACGAAAGTGGCGAGGATGTCGCAAATGAAAAGGCGATCCCCTCTAATAATGAAGCCTTGTCAATAATGAAAAGGCGATCCCCTCTGATAAAGTTGTTGAATCATCCAATTGTTGAAGCTGGCGAAAAGAATAATGTAGAGAGTTAAACTTCTTTTGTAATTTTGTATTCTCTAGCCTCTTTATCTGCATAATTTTTTGCATAAGACGCTTTTCAATTCCTTCTGAGGTGCACTTTTTGATAAGAAAGATTGAGTCTACTGTTGAACAATTCTCTTATTTCCTCTTACTATCTTATGAATGACTTTTTCTTGTGTGGTTTTGTTTGTATTCAAATGATTAAGCAAGTCATTCTTAAAGTGATAGCCTGCTTCATTGTTGTGACTACTGCTGCTGAATTAATATTTGCAAATTCATTCTCGCAAGCTTGTTTGCTTACTCTTTTTTGTGTGGTCTTATTTTGCCTTCCTAGTTAAAGGTCTTATTCTGCCACCCCTCGTTATTGCGACAAAATCGCAGGACGTCTGTACACTTTCATGTAAAGACCCATTGATCTTGCCTTATCGTTTTCTTAGTATTATTGCCTCTGTGGGATGTTTTCGTTGCGACAATATGACAGGCCTAGAAGTTCTTGTGAATTTACAGCCCCATGACATTGTTGTCTTGCGACGAAATCGCAGGACATCTTTACACTTTCATGTAAAGACCCATTGATCTCGTCTTATCCTCGCGTTAGTATTATTGCCTCTTCAGGATCATCGCACAAATATGACAAGCCTAAATTTTCTTGCGAAAATAAAGCCTCATGACATTTGCGTCTTAAGACACTTATCAGCTCCCTAATGGAGGGTGCCGCCCTTATCATCTCCCCGGTTGCCCCTTCAAGGAGGCGTACATCGGCCATACAAGACTAGCTCCTCCCATCCGGTCTTAACAACAACCAGTTGTTTTCGCAACCTCTTATCCCTTATACCTATAGGGCTTATGGTTACGAGACTGCACCCTAAGTGGAGTTTTCTTCGGGCCGAGTGCAGCATGTGCCAAGACTTGCCAAGAATGGCCGAGACACTTCAAATGCCCCATGCACTCTTGGCTCAACCGTGTACCTCGGCGCCTTGGTCATACACTGACTCCTTGGAAGAGACCCTCGGTCGTCCAACCAGGGTATAACCTTATATATATAGTTAGAAATCCAAGGTATCTCTCCCGGATGGGCTTTATTGACCCCAAATCTCCATGACTCATGTTCCAGGGGCGGTGTAACCTTTTCCCTGAGCCATGTCAAGACATACCCCCTTATATGACGCACTTTAGGTCTTACATTTGCCTCTTGCGAAATATCATTCGCGAACTAGGGTGTGCGCCATAAAGGTTCGTCCCATTCGTATAAATCATTCATTTTTGATTATCTCTTGTTATTTTATTTGCGAGATATTCGCACATTCTTTCTTTATTTTATGCAATTTCGCAATCATTCTTTTGTAAAAAACTTTTATATAAATTCATTTCGCTTCATCCGTTCAGTACTTCTCAGTCTAATCTTTTCCCACAATCTTTTATGGGTAATATCTCTTCAAATATAATCTATTCCATGGTCTATCCAATCTGTGGCCCACATCTTTGCCCTCGGGATCCATCAATCTATATGCCCCTGTTCCAACTATCTTCTTAATGATATAAGGTCCGTCCCATTTTTTTGCCAGCTCGCCACCGTTTTCTCGCTGATATGCTGGTGTTTCTCTCAATACTAGAACGCCTGGTTGAAATTCTCGTATCTTGACACGTTTGTTATATTCTCTGGCTAATCTTCGCTGATAATTCTCCATATGTTGTAGTGCACTTTCTCTTTTTTCTTCTAATTCATCTAGCTTGATTAGAATGCTACCCGCACTAAGATTTTTCTCCCAAGCTTCTTTCTTTGTGGTTGGAATCATAACTTCTGTTGGGAGTACAACTTCAACTCCATATGTTAAACAAAAAGGTGACATTCCAAACAGCTTCTGCTTTGGTTGTATTGTAAGCCCATACTGCATTATGCACTTGTTCACACCATGCTCTATTATGTCCTTCTAACTTCTTTTTCAATATGTCTGCGATTGTTTTGTTTGTTGCTTCTGCCTGTCCATTGGCCTGCGGGTATAAAGGAGTTGATTTCCCACATTTTATCTGAAATGCATTAAGCAACAGTTCAATATTTTGTCCCTAAAAATTGTTTCCCATTGTCAGATACCAACTGTGCGGGGATTCCAAATCTGCATATAATATTCTCGAATATGAAGGTAAAGATATCTTTATCGCGAATGTGTTGTACCGCTTTTACTTCTGCCCATTTTGTGAAATAATCTGTAGCGACAATTAGATATCTTCTCCGCCCTGTTCCTGGTAAAAATGGTCCCACAATGTCTAAACCCCACTTTCCAAAAGGCCATACACTTGTTGAAGAATTTAATGGTGCCCCTGGTGCATGTATTTTCTTTCCATGCCTTTGGCAATCTTCGCAACGCCTTGATATTTGTTTCGCATCCTCATGCATATACGGCCAATAATAGCCTTGCATTTTTGCCTTATGTGCTAAAGATCTTCCGCCACTGTGATTTCCAGCATCCCCACTGTGCAACATCTTTAATATTGTTTCTCCTTATTTTCGTGTTAAACATCTAAGTGAGGGTCCATTAAAGGATCTTCGGTACAATACCCCATCTCTTAGTTCATAATTTGTTGCACAACTTTTTAAGTTGTGTGCCTCTAATATGTTTCTTGGTGTTTCCCCTTTCATCAGATATGCATGAAGTTCTGCTCTCTAATCTTCATCGCATGGTATTTGTGTTCCACCTTCTATTAGCATCACATCTGTCTCCTATTCTTCCTCTTTATTGACTGATGGTGATAGAAGTGTCTGTATTTTTATACATCTCGCAGATTGGATCCGTCATCATACTGGATATAAAGGCAAAAGCATCTGCGAGTCTATTATCTCTCCTTGATATATGTCTCCATTTTATTTTTGGTATCTGCATCGACAACTCTTCAACAAGTTTCTTGTACTTTTTCAAAGATGGTTCATTTGTTGTATATTTTTCTTTTATTTGGCGGATAGCTAATTGTGAATCACTGGTGATTCTCACATTTTCCAACTTCATTTCTATTGCGAATCGCAGAGCATGTATTATAGCTTCATATTCTGTTTCATTGTTGGTAGATGCAAACTCCAATCTTAAAGAAAAAGCTATTTTATTGCCTTCTGGCGAAATCAAAACGATCCCAACTCCGTTGCCTTCCTCATTTGACGATCCATCTACCAATATTTCCCATCTGTTTGGTTCAGTTAATAAATCTTTTGGATCTCCATGGTCTTCTTCTATATCCATCATTTCTTCCACTACTTCATCCCTTCCAAAGGAAACTCTGCTAAAAAGTCTGCAACAACTCGTGATTTTGGTGAAGATAGTGTTTCATATTTGATTTTGTAATGACTTACTTGAGCATTCCACCTCTCAAATCTACCTGACCTCTTTGAATTTTTCATTACCGACTCAATTGGTATTCTTGTCATTACCTTAATTGTATGTGCCTGAAAGTATATGCGAAGCTTGAATGTTGCATAGACTAATGCCAAAATTAGTTTTTCAATTTTTGAATAATTCTTCTCCGCGGCATTGAAGGTTTTGCTGATGTAATAGATTGGTTTTTCCACTCCTGCGTCTATTCGCAATAATACTGCACTTAGTGCATACGAGGTTGTCGCAAGGTAGATTAATAATTCCTCCCCTGGTTCTGCTTTTTGTAAAATTGATATGTACATCAGATGTTCTTTTATTCCTTGTAAAGCTTTCTCACATTCATCGGTCCATCTAAATTTCGCTCCCTTTTTGAGTACGTTGAAAAAATGCTTACATTTGTCGGATGATCGCGAGATGAATCTTCCTAGCGAAGCTAATAGTCCATTTAACTTCTGCACATCTTTTACCGTCACTGGTGTTGGCATATCGCGAATTGCTTGTACTTTCTCTGGGTCAACTTGTATTCCTTCTTTTGATACAATGTAACCTAAAAAATTTCCTGATGCAACTCCAAAGGTACACTTTTCTGGATTTACTTTGATGTTGAAATGCCTCATTTGTTCAAAAATTTCCCTCAAATCTTGTACATGGTCTTTTGCTTCTTTACTTTTTATTAACATGTCATCCACATATACCTCTAGTGTTTTGTGTATCCATTTCGCGAACACCTTTTCTACCATCCTTTGATATGTTGCTCCAGCATTTCGCAGACCAAATGGCATTTTTGTATAACAATATAATCCTCTTGGAGCGAAGAAAGCAGTATGTTCTTGGTCTTCTTCTGCAAGTGGAATTTGATTATAGCCTTTGTATCCATCAAGAGATGATATCCTCTCATTTCCTGCCGCTGATTCAACCATTTGCGGAATATCTGGCAAAGGAAAGCTATCTTTTGGACAAGCTTTATTTAGATCAGTAAAATCTATGCAGATTCTTATCCCTTTTTTTCTTCTTTGGGACTACGACCATATTTGCTATCCATTCGGGATATTTTTCTTGTCTAATGATTCCTGCGTCTAGCATCTTCTGCAATTCTTCTTCTATTTGAGGATAATATGCTGTTGCGATTTTTCTAATTCTTTGTTTGAATGGTCTTGCATTTTTGTCAATCTCCAATTTATGGCACGCCACAGATGGATCTATACCAGGCATTTCATCCATATCCCATGCGAAAATGTCTTTGTAATCTCGCAACAAATAAAGAGTTCTTCTTTCTTCACTTCCATCTTAGTCCCAATTTTTAACATCTTGGGTTCTTCTTCAGTTCCGACGTTCACTTCCTTTGTCAGCTCCGCTGCGATGTAGCTGGCCTTCGATTCTCCCATAGGCGTTGGTCCTTTCACTTCCTTCGCAAACTCATTCTCTTCTTCCGAGATTTCGCTAGGTATTCCTTTTCCTTGTTTTGCTCTTATCATATAAATTCTAAATTCTTCTTCTTTTTTTTGCTGCTTTTATCTTCTTTTTGCGATCTTTTCGCTTCTTCACCTGTTATTCATAATGTTTTACCTCGATTTGATAATACATCCTTCCTTTATCAGTATCTCCCCTGATCTCGCCAATCCCATTTGGCATTGGGAATTTGATACATTGATGAAATGTTGAAGCTACAGCTTTAATTGCGTGTACCCATGGTCTCCCCAACAACACGTTGTATGGCGATTCCATATCCACTACACATAATGTCACATGTGTTTCAATTTCTCCTAACAGAATTCGTAATTTTATCTCCCCTTTAGGTTTTGTTATAGATTTACCGAAACCATGGATATGATATGTTGGGGAAATCATTTCTTCATTTTTGTACCCCAATTTTTTGTAAGCATGGTAAAACATTATACTCACTAAACTCCATGTATCCACCAAAGTTCTATTTATCGCCCATTCTTCCACTGCTTTTGCTGATTCTCCTCCTTCCTTGCGTGCACTTATCGTAATCACTAGTGGTGATGTGTGATTTAGATTCTCTCTTGATATCTCTGCTGCTGTGAATGTTATTTTCTGTTTTTCCCAATCTTTCAAAGGCGATGTCTTCTCCATTGTTGCAATCTTCTTTCCTTCAAAATCTCGTTTATGTATTCTTCCTCTGATATTTTCATGGAATTCATTAATCATTGTTTTTGTAATTAAACTATACTCCATATTATCATTACATTCTCTAATTTTAAACTTCTCTACTTCATTTGATTTAACATTTTGCTTCCTCATTTTCTTGATTTGAATGATTTTAATTATAATCTTTTATCTTCAATCTTCTTTTATCTTCAATCTTCAATATTCAATCCCTGTTTCTAGCGCCAATATGTAGTTGCAGGAAATCATACATTACACCCCTCACAAGAATCTATACAATCAAATCATTTTAGGATGAACAATTGTAATTTTTATTGATTAAACTCTTAAAATGTTTACAAGATGAAATGGAAATCAGTTAAAGAATTACAATCACTCTAAACTTTCTCTCTCTTAATGACTTGCCCAACACTCGAAAAAGATCTCCCTCCCAATAGGCCTGCTCGGCTCTTTATATAGGGTATTACATAATGGATGACAGCTAAGCTGTCCTTTATTTTCGGGAATGACTTGCGACATATCGCAAGTGTACAAATATATAATCTCGCAACTCTCCTAGATCTCGCTAGGTCTTCACATCTTTCTCGTGTTTTGGCTGTCGTCATTCATTGCGTCACTTATATTACTCATCTGCGACACCTTCGCAATGATGTCGTTTATTGATCTCGCGAGGTATTGATGTCGCGATATTCTGATCCTACAAAACCTTCCAGCTTGAGAAGTTCGGACAAAGGGAACGAAATATATTCTTTAATATTTTCGGTTTCCCCTGATATCTTTCGGTCCGAAAGTTGTCTCTTTTAAAAGGGAAACTATCTCTTGCCTGTATTCTGATACCCTGATCAATCCTTTTGTATATATATAGAACCGAGCATGCCTCCAATAACTCGCAGTATCTCAAAGGCTAATAAGGAGGAAGCTCAAAAGGTTAAAGGTTGTCAGGAAATCAATACAGAGAGGAAGAAGAGAAACATATCAAATATCATGTCTGATTATGATTCTGATAGTTCAGGTGGATCACAAGATGAGTCATGTCTGTTGGCTTACAACCTACAAGATCCAACCAAAACCAAGTGGATTTGTTCGGATAGTATGATTGACTATATCCAAGGTTTTGAAGAACTAAGAACCAATCTCATAATAACGGTTCGAAATCAGGACTGGCTCAAGGATAAGATTGAGGAAACAAAAGCTGATATTGTTGACATGAAGTTTCAAGTTGAAAAGCTTGAGAAACAGAAGTGGTTGCGAGACAAGTCCCTTGAGACATGCTTTAAAAGTTTGAACACCAAGAAACCTCGGTGAACAACAAGAGCACCACTAGAGATTAAGTTATATCTCAATACTTAATCCAGGAAAATAGACATCAATTTTTGATTTCTTTCAATGATTGTATTAGGTCTATTATGAATAAAATTATTTGATTTATAATTTTTCTTATGATGGTTTTTGATTTACATAGCCTGTGCTTGAATGCTTTATCTTATTGCTATGTATGTTTATGGGATGTTTGATTTATTACCTTGATATTCGATCTCATAATGTTGTGAACCCTTATGGTTTGGGTGACTTTTTGATTTAGCAGGATTAAGTTCTAGCACATGTTGGTAGGCTTTATCAAAGGATCATGAGGGGTTCTGATAAAAACAATATATGAAAAAGTCACAATATGTTGAATCGGTTTTGGTTTAGCATAAAAGCATATGTGTTTCGGGGGTTTTCAACTTTTGCTTGCAATAGTTAAAAACCTGTTTTCAACCTTTCTCTGGTAAAGGTTGGTTGTTGTTATTCTTTTGTTTTACATAAGGATGACAACATAATGATATTTCGATATCAATTCTCCCTGGAAGAAGATGCAAACATATTGGAGAAGAGGATGCGAAATTTGAGGTAACAATGTTGTTAGTTAATTGTTTTCCTGTTTAAGAAAAGCCTGATTTTATTTCATATATTTATTGCTTTTGCTTAACAAAATTTCGGTACAATTGATGTTTTATTCCATTATGTGTGTATGGATGTGTGTGTGATTCAATTGGTTCCGGTTAAGAAAAACTATTGTTATCTTGATTTATTGTGTGATATCAATCGTTTAGGCTTACAAAATTTCGGTGCAATTGCGGTGCTTTAATGTCTATGTTGTTTCAATTGCTTCCGGTTGAGGTGAATAATTATGCAAGTTGATTTATTTTGGTTTGTATGAATTATTTATGGCTTAACGAAAGAAAAGGTTTACGGGATGAATTGTTTAGTCCAATTCGATTCCGGAAAAGAGAAACTAAGTTAATTCTGATCTTAGTTAGACTTATCAAAGTGGAGGTTTCGGTTATTCAAGTCTAATCGAATGCCTTAACAAGAAATGCTAGTTAACTAACCTAATACTTGTCTTGTTTAAAACTGAAAGGTCTAAGTTATATGGATAATTAGAACCTGATGAGAAAAATAGAGTTATCTTTATTTTGGTCTTATCGAACAAGCGATTGTATTTGTACAATCGGTTTAGCAAAGGGACTAAGGTGCTTAGTTGATTTTTGGTTTGCTAAACTATTACGGAAAATTGCTTCGGGCAATTGTTTCCTTGATAACATATCAAAACAAAATTACTTTGTAGTTTCGGTTTTGATATTGGTTATCAAAAATGGTATGTGGAACCTCGTGCTTAACTCTATAGGTTGCAAGTCTATTTTGAGATTTGTAAGATTCTTTTCGGTTTGTCCTTTATTTTTTCGTTTCTTTGTCATTTTGTGACAAAAAGGGGGAGAAATATATGGAGTAAACAAGTGATACTGGCATTGATTTTATATTCATTGGTATAACTAAGAAAAAGAACATTGGTGCTTAAACGTTTATCTAGCGAAAGAGTGAAAGCATAGACTAAGGGGGAGTAACATATCATTACAAAGGAATAACAAAGACGTGCGGATTGATAAAATCTACCTATCTTACCTTTAGGGGGAGTAATATTCTTTGTTATCATAATGTAAACAACGACATTTAAGGATTGAATGTATACATGTTATTATGCTATTGAATTCAGGAATCAAGCGTATGTGTAATGAATTCTTGTAATTTGTTTATCCATATGATATAAGAGTTTTGTCACTAAAATTGACAAAGGGGGAGATTTTTAGAGCATAGCTCGGTTGAACCCACCAAGCGTTGGTATGTCAAGTTTGGTTGTCATATTTTAGTGAATCAAAACTCATTTAAAGAGTCGCTTGATTATGTACTAGAGTCAACTTCGTATAGGTTAGCTTGAAAGTATTAGGATATGAGACATTACAAGTATTGCGAAGACTTGAAGAAGTAAGAAGCTACAACGACAACATCATCCTTCCACTTGAGGTTAGTGATATTTGACTTGAACTGTTTCATTCCCTAATGTATCTTTCAAGTCGTGCATATTGAAAACAAAACTGCGAAGCATGAACACTCTAGTTAGACATAGTATTAAGGAATACAATATGAGGTTTATTGCTTAACCATTAAACTTTGTAGATAAGACATCGACATAATCGTTTAAATGCTATTGTGATTATGTATGGGTATGAGGTGAGGATTTCATGTGTTTTAAGGAAGTAAATTCATGAACTTGTTTTGTGAATCGAGAAGGAAATCGCCAGGAGTTATTGGTATTGTTATTCATTGCATATCTTGTGAACAACCAATATGTGTGATTAGTATAACCGCTCATGACTTGTTTGTGTTCTTGGTAAAACTATTCACAAAGGCCTGATTTTTGTATTGGTATGAATTTTATTAGTGAAACTGATCTTAAGTAATCACTTGAGATGGTATGACCGATTTTGTGATTTTGTAAGACCGACTCTGGGTAAAGGGGAACCGATCCTAGTAAGAGGTGCAACACATCACAAAGGGGAATCGATCCTTGTATGAGGTGCATCATGTTTTAGCATAAAGGGGAACCGATGCTATGGACATGTGCAACACGTTTTTAGGCAAAGGGGAACCGATCCTTTGGACATGTGCAACACATTCAAGTTAGATGCCATATATATTTGGGGAACCGATCCTAGTACCTAGTCAACCGAATTTTGGAAAGCTAGTGTGACTATGCACAGTATTCACATGGAGGTAAAACCGAAACTTGTTTTGGTAGAACCGTTAAACCCATGATTGGTGATTGAGTGTTCTTGATCAATCACATAGTTCTTGAAAGTCAGATGAACCAATTCTAAACTTGTTTGGAAGTGTGGAAAATCGGTTTCAAGATTGTAAGTATGAAAGAGGACTTACTTTGAACATGTGCAGTAAAGCTTATCTTTAATTTTTCAAAGTTATTCCTTAATAGCTAAAAGGAATAAAATCCCAGGATCGAAACATAAATAAGTTAAGAATCTTTTATTTAAGGTTTTTAATTTTATTTTAGGAAAATGAGAATTAGTAATGTGCATTTACGAATTGAAGATTTTCCAAAGAGATGTTCGGTCAATATTTTGGACTGAGCATTTCCAGAAATTATGGAAACCGAATATGGAATATATTGCATATCTTGAGAATATTTTCGGTTTTGGAAATTCCTTGGTGTCCAAACTTCCTTGTCTATAAATACTTGAAGTTTGCATTTCTAGTAAACTAATCCTTCGTAACAGCAAACTTCCTCGGTTGTTTTGTTACTGGTGAAGCCGCCTATTCGGAGAGGAGAGTAACCTAATTAGGCGAAATCTCTTACGGCCGCTCAGTTTAAAGTCTTGTTTGGGATTGAGAAGCTCTATTAGTATCGTTGGTGGGAAACTAGATAATTGCGGTTTATCTTGTGTTTTCGATTGATTTGATTGACTAACGGTGGGTAAACTTTGATTGCACCTATTTTGTTTATGCTTGAGAATCTTCTCTTCTGATATAAGATTCACTCAAACTAGATCTAAGTTTCGACAGGGATCTTTAGACTGTTTGTAGATCTAAAGATGTCTTGTGATAATCCATTGTTAACAGACTCCGTTCTGTGCATGATTGATCACAAGAGATTCAAGTTGTTGTGTGGAGGCGTTTATTGAAGATCTAAGAAGATTTGAAGACAAAGAAGATATTGAAGATTTCTGATTTGGGGTTCATAATCTTTGGTGTGCACAATACTTGTTTCGGTATAGAGGATCCAACTATTATCGGTTTATCCTTGTGGTAGATTAGATTGATTAGTTGTGTAGATCGGCATCAATACAATTCTTTGTGATTAAAAGTATTGATTGAAAAATCTTATCAATTACCTTTGGTAGTTGAGAATAAGATAGATCTAAGAACCTGACGAAGGAGTTTATTGAGATAAACAGAAGAGCCTTTGTCGAACTCACATCACTTGGTTGAAGAGAGTTGCTACCAAACAGATTTGTTGTTCCTTTACTGTTTGGAATACGAACCAAAGGAATTGTTCCAAGTACATGACTTATTCATAAGTTGGAGGCGTGGGAATACAGACGGAACTAGGTGAACTATAGGTTTAGTTGCTTGGTCTCAACTATATGAAGTTAGTTTGATTTTGTATAGCGGCTTAATCCTGAGAGTATTCAATTCTGGACAAGGTCCCGGGGTTTTTCTGCATTTGCGGTTTCCTCGTTAACAAAATCTTGTTGTGTCTTTTACTTTTCTATTTCCGCAATTATAGTTATTTTTATTATAATTAGAAGTAAAATACACAAACGTTAATTCCTATCTTACTTGATAGTAATCCTATTGTGTTTGGTTAAGTCCGAACCTCTTATCAAGTAAACATACTTCGTTGTTGTATTGTCTCGATCTCGTATCCATAGACGATCACACGAAGTGTGAACCGATTAGTTGTATTGTCTCGACTCAGTCCATAGACAATCACTTTCGGAGGAAAGAACTTATAGGTAGGAAAAGTTTTAGCTTGAGGTATATTTGGGTACCCTCGCCTTTTCACACAGGCTATGTAATCGGAAACTATCACAAGAAAAATTATAAAATAATAATTTTATTCATAAATATTGATAGTTTTATTCAAAAATAGACCTTATACAATAATCGAAATTAATCAAAAACTGATGTTTATTTTTCTTGGATTAAGTATTACAGCATATAACTTAATCCCTAGAAGTGATCTCACTGAAGTTTCTTCAGCGTTGTTCTTGATTCTTCTCTTTTCTTTCAGATGATTGAGTCTCCTCTTCAAAAGATTTACCTCCACAATCAACTTCAAAATATTTGACTCGAGCCACTCCTCATTCTTTACATAAGCATCCAATTGTTCACGAGCAATTTCAAAGTCTCGCATCAGAAAAAGAATAAGCTCAAGTTGTATTTGATTCCTCTTATGTTCCTTTAGAAATAACACTTAATCTCAACAGGAAGATAAATTTCAAGCTTCTGTAATTGGGAATCAATATCAATAGTATTTTCACCCATCTTGAACCGCATACAAAAAGTGGAGGAAAGAATCGGTTCTGAAGATGTTTTTATATCTCAACTAAAACTTGGTTCCAAGTTTTAGAATACCTAATAAGGTATTTTATTTGTATAAAAACTGTGAAAATATACACGTTCGGAAATAAAATAATGAAGGATTTTCCGAAACATTATTGTCAAGAGAGTCCGAATATTCCTTGAACAATATAATCATGAACTTTCCTTAGATCGAAAGTATTCTTCTAAAATAGAACAGAATTCCAGAATTAGAAAAATACTTAAGTTGTTCATGATACAGATAGATCAAGTATAGATTTATACTTTTCACATGTTCCAGTGCTCTTTTTAAGAACTTCCCATTTATTAATCGAGCACATCATAGGGAAATTCCAATCAACCAACTTAGTTGTTGAAGTGAGCTCTTGATGGCTCAATTTTGTTTATGGAACATGATCTATCGTGATATTTTCGGACATCTTCCCTTTTGAAGCTATTCCAAGAATATGCTTCTTTCATTAAGTCACAACTTGAGTGATCTGGTTTGACAGAACGATCAGTTCGACAAACAGGATCATGAGTGTGACAAGAATTATTTTGAGTCACGAATTGAGCAGAACTCTTATATCGATCCAAAAATTTCTTGGAATATGACAACATCTTTTGATGAGATTGTTTCCTTGATTCTGATTTAGACAGTTGATCAACAACATAACAACATGATCTGAAATCATTTGTTTGAGTGCATTTATGCTGATTCTTGCCGCTGTCTGTGAGATAATCCTTGTCACAATAAGTGACTGTTTTACTTGACCGGATATTAGTCATAGGATTATCCCTTGAAACACATCTCTTTTGATTCTTGCAAGTGGTTAGACTGTTAGAATCAAGATGTTGTGTATTAGTTAAGAGATTCTGAAACTTAGAATCACATATCCTTGTCTTAACTAATAAATATTTTTTGACTTGATCAATTGTCAAATTCTTCGAATTCAGTTTCAAGAGAAAATGGAACTGTATTTTCATCTTGATATAGACTCGATGTTATTATCATGATGTCAAGAGGTTCATGAACTCCAAGAATTTCTTGATATGCAACTTTTTCATGAAATCTGGTTTTTATTAAAGAACCTTTGATAATCCTTCTGACAGATGGATAATATATATTATCTATTAGATTATATTTTTCCAACAAGCTTTACGAAAAATTAATCTCATCACAGTCTTCTGAATCTGACTGGTGCATCGCACATATTTGTTTTCTTATTAACGCTTCATGGTTAATATTTCCTAAATTGTGTTCAACGTGTGAACTAACACTGTTGAGTTGTTTATCAGGACCTGAAAACAAATTGGATTTCTGAAGTGTATCATCTTCTTGCTCATCGTTAACCGAATTATTCATTAGATTCAATTCTTATAGGTTGGATCGCACCAAACACAGATTGTTAGATCTTTTCGTGTTTGCCAGCTCTGATACCAATTGAAAAGACGAGGTACCCAAATACACCACAATCTTTAATTTATCCACCTATAAGTCCTACCGAAAGTGATTGTCTACGGACAAAGTCGAGATAATACTACAAATTGGTATTCACACTTTGTGTGATTGTCTATGGATACGAGATCGAGACAATACGACTACCAAAGTGTGATTACTTGATAATAGGTTCGGACTTAACCAAACTCTATAGGATCACTATCAACTAAGTGGAGTTAACGTTTGTGTATTTTACTTCTAATTATAATAAATAATTATAATTGCGGAAATAGAAAAGTAAAAGACACAGCAAGATTTTGTTAACGAGGAAACCGCAAATGCAGAAAAAACCCCGGGACCAAGTCCAGAATTGAATACCCTCATAATTAATCCGTTATACAAAGTCTAAACCAACTTCGTATAGTTGAGACCAAGCAAATAACCCTAGTTCACTCAGTTTCCTCAGTATCCCTGCGCTTCGGACTTCGATGAGTGCACGCACTGGAATAATTCCTTTGGATCGTATTCCAAACAGTAAAGGAACAACAAATCTGTTTGGTAACAACTCTATTGATTCTTCAAGATAAAGAAATCTCAAGTCATATGCAAAGGCTCTTCCGTTTAAGCTAATAAACTCCTTTGCCTGGTTAGATCAATCTATCCAACAACTACCGAAGTAGCAGAGTTTAGATTCGCAATCAATCAATATAGATTCCAACAAAGAAACTATAAAGCGATGCCGATCTCACGCAACTAATCAATCGAATAAATCCGATTCTAGTTGGATCCCAGCCGATCAAGGTTTGTGCAACACAAAGATATGAGAAACCAAATAAGAAATCTTCTTTGTCTTCAAATCCTTTTTAATCTTCAATAAATACCTGCACAAAATCACTTGAATCTATTGTGATTAATCACACACAGAACGGAGTCTGTTAACAATGGATTATCACAAGATGTCTTTAGATCTACAAACAGTTCTAAAGATCATGTCGATACTTCGATCTAGTTTGAGTGAATCTTATATCAAAAGAGAAGATTCTCAAGAATAAACAAACTAGGTGCAATCAAAGCTTCAACAACCGTTAGTCAATCAAATCAATCGAAAACTAATAACACTGCAATTATCTAGTTTCCCACCAACGGTACTCGTAGAACTTCTTGATCCCACAGAAGTCTTTAAACGAGCAGTCGTAAGAGATTTCTCCTAATTAGGGTACTTTCCTCTCCGGATAGACTGCTCCACCAGAAACAAAAAAGTTTGCCTAGATCTTAGGATAGTTTGCTAGAAATGCAAACTTAGGTATTTATAGACCAAGGATGTTTGGACACCAAGGAATTTCCAAAACCGAAAATATTCTCAAGATATGCAATGAATAACAAGATTCGGTTTTCATAATTCTAGTTAATGCTTGTTGATGAGTGCCAAATATTGCATATTTCTACACCTTTTTATTGGCATTTAACTCATCTTTTGTGCTCAAAAATCAGATATTATCCCAAATTCTGTATTTTCCCTGTTTTCAAGAATAAATATTTGTACTAATTAATTTTGTGTTTTTAGGTAGTAAATAAAGCTCGGAGAAATTGAGGAGCCAAAAGAGCGAAAAATTGGAGACGAGCGTCTATGGAGCAAAAGCCAAAGCCCGCGTGCGCATCAGTTGCAACCCAACAAGTAGCAACCCATTTACAAGACATGGGCTTGAGCAGTCCAAGGCCCGACCCACGACCCAGATCCAAGCCCGTCCCTTCGGAGCCGTTAGATTCGAGCCATTTTCATCCTACGATCGCATCGGCCTACGCATCGGATTACCCTAGATCCTACGGTTGCTCCATCCCTTGCATCAATCCTTGCTGTGCCCGCTCAACACCACATCCGCCTATACCTACACCCATCGAACCAAACCCCATTTCTCTTTCATTTTCTCTTTCTTCTCCCCCGACAGTTTCAGAGCTCCACCTCCTTCACCCATACCAGCAGACCACCTCACCACCTCCACCATCTCCTTACCCTGACACCAGCACCAACCGCACCAGTAGCCACCTGCTCCGCCACTCTACCTCAAGTTATCTCTATCATAGCTTCTCCATACCCTAGAAGCTAGGTTAGAGATAGTTGGAGCTAGGGTTTTCTACAACATCAAATCAATGGAGTCAGAGACGAAGTAAGGGAGGAAAGAGGTTTGGGTTCGCATTAATTGTAAGTTTTGAGTGTTAGAGAAGAAATTCTAGGTATAAAAATCAGTTGTTCTTCATCTGAAAAAAAAAGGAAGTCAGTTTTAGGGTTTTAATTTGTAATTCTGTTTGCATGATGTTCTAATTCAGTCTGCTAGGGTGTAGATGAAACCCTTAATGATTATATGAAGTTAATTCACATTCAAGCTTCTATTCTTACTGTTTTGTATTGTATTAGGATTATTAGCTAATTGTTGAGCAAATTAGCCTGTGATTGGTTGTACTGTAAGAAGACAACCAATACTAGGGGAGAATTAGTGAAGCTGCCGCGGATTTGGTAGTGTGCTGTGTTGATAGTTTACTTTCCTTTCACTGATTTTCAACCCATCATTGTATATGTATGCTCTGAAATTGTTGTTTGTAGTCATTCTTAGTGTAATTTTGTTGTTAACCATCCATCTCGTGTAGTGGCATTCTAGTTTTGCTTTAGTAAGTCAGTAGCTTTGGTATTTTGTTATAACTTAGCATAGTCATCTTGTTTTATATTTTGCATTCTACTCTCTTTAAAACAGACTTGTCATTATAATCAGAGCTTAGTTAGTCCATCTGTTCATATAAAGTTCATCTTAGCTCTTTAGTTTTAGCTGTGACTTTTATCTTTCCCTTCTCATCTGCATTCTCTAGAAATCAGAAATCTTCATTGTATATTTGCTTGGTGTTTGTTATTTCACTCCATAGCATCACCGAACATTGTGCCGTTTTGTTATCCTGTGGCTAAATCTTTACCTTAGGTATAGCTCTGCATTTGTCATTGTAGCACCAGTGCTCTCTTGCTTTAACTGTGCAATTTTGGAAGCTGAGATTTCTTTGTTGAGCTAGCAGGTACCTACTATGCTGCTGTACAACCAAGGAAGAGGAGAAGATAAAGGCGCGGACATGTGTGGATTTGCCTAAACCCGCTTTGATATCAAGCGGTATTGTACTCTCCAACCCCATTTCTACCCTGTGTTGTGATGCATGAGCTGTGAATTTAAGTTTAGCCAGACTTGTTACTGATCTGTGCAACACTGAAAAAAATTGGCTGAGTACCCCTGAATATGTGCATGATACACCATCTTTGCATGATAAGCTAGTTACTCTGTTGAGTGCTACTCAAGCCTGTGCTGTGAAATCTTGGCCTCTACAAGGCCTGTGCTTTAACCCTTAGCTCCCACCTGCCCTGTGCTCAACTCCAGCCCCTGCAGCTGTGAGTTTGAGTTGCAACCTGGTTAAGATTGGTTAGCTGATAGCCCTGTACTTCAGCAAGCCTTTCTCTGTCAACCAATTCTAGGAAACCTTGTGTGAGCTATAATCCTCCAAGTTGCTGTCATCGTCACTTGTACATACCTGCAATCTATGGCTTTTAGGTGTTCTGTGCTGTGAACCCTTGGCCTCGACAAGCCTTGTGTTCAACTCCAGCCCCTGCAGCTGTGAGTTTGAGCTACAACTTGGATAACAAAATTTGCTGCAAACCCTGTTGACATCAACTGGGGTCAAGTTGATATCAACTAACCTAGTTGACTCTGTCAACCCTGAGCTTACCTGTGACCATCTGACCTGTAATTTTTGTGCATACATCTCTGAGAACTTGGGTACCACTTGACTGTGTTGACACTCTGAGCATGTTGTAAAGTGCTAGCATTGATTATTTGTTGATTCATTTGCTACATCTGTGAAGTTCATATCTGAAATGTGCTGAGCTATTAACCTTATGATGCTTTGAACTGTTATGCAAATATCTGTGATGACTGTAATCTGTGAATGATCCTGTGCCATTGGAGTGAATGTTGAGTGTCTGAGTTTGCATTAGCATCTCATTTGTTGTATGCCACGCACAAAACCAGCACATGCTTCACCTTGAGTGAGCACATCCCATAACCCTGAGCACCTCATACAAAATTTTTGATGTTCTTGTGCACCTGCCAACAGGCCAGTGTAGTGTGCAACCTGCCAGCAGCACGCAAGCTGTGCTGAGCATAAATCAACCAGCACATAACCTGTGTTGTGCTGTGAAGGCCAGCATAACCAGTGCTGTGTAATCTCTACCAGCAACTACCAGTAATTACAAGCACTTCTGTGTGTTTAGTTTTGAGAAATTAGGTTTCATTTTGTGTAAGGTTGTGTTGTTCTGTGTTGATCTGAGCACATAACTTGTGTTGTGCATATAGCTGTGTTGCTCTGTGCACATCACCAGTGCATAAGCTGAGCTGCACTTAAAGCTCTGCCATTTAGACCTGCCAAACTGGGCTGGAACCCAGTTCCACTGGGCTTTGCATAGCCATTGGGCTGTGTAGTTGCACATAAACTGGGCTGAAGCCCACATAACTTGTGCTTTACACACACCCAGCAACCCTGTGTGCTTTTATTGGGGTATCACTTGTACATTTTTGCTTTTCTGTGTTGAACTTGATTGTATGTTAACATGCTAGATGCGCTAGCTAGGCTATGATTGTGTCTTTTAGAGACCAAACAAATCGACTAGTTAGAATCCGCCCGGACGAAATTGTCAGCATACCCAGTTCTTCTACAGAAATCCCAAGCCCATCAGAAACAGAAACCATGGGTGATGAACCAAACCCACCCCGTAGTCTCAAGGACTACATGTACCCAACTAGGGCAAGTCAGCCCTCTTGCATCATTCTGCCAGCTGATTCTTGTCAGTTTGAACTGAAAGCAAGCACAATTCACATGTTACCCGTGTTTAGAGGGGTTGATGCTGAAAACCCTTACCATCACGTGAGAGATTTTGAGGATATTTGTGGGACTCTGCGTTTTAACCAAATGCCAGAAGAGTCCCTCAAATTGAGATTGTTTCCCTTTTCTCTGAAAGACAAAGCCAAGTCATGGCTTCATGCCCTACAACCACTGTCCATTGGAACATGGGATGACCTCACAAAAGAGTTTTTCAAAAAGTTTTCCCCAAACCATAAGACGGCGACAATTCGCCAAAGTCTAAATGGTTTTGTGCAATTAGAAGACGAAACTCTAGCAAAATACTTGGAGAGATTCAATGAATTATTGCTCCAATGTCCCCACCATGGTTTTGAAAAATGGAGACTCGTGCAAATTTTGTATGAGGGTCTAGATGTTAGAACCCGAACCACAGTCGAGTCAATGTGCAATGGTGCATTTATTGACAAAAGTGCTGATGAGGCTTGGACTTTTTTAATCGAAGTCGCTGAAAAGACTCAACAGTGGGAGTCCATCCGTGAACCGAAAAGGACTACCCATGCAAACAACGTTCATAGAATCGAGTCTGACTTTGAGGGAAATGCAAAAATGGCATCTTTGGCCCGGAGAATAGAAATGCTTGAGTTGCAGAAGAATGTAAAATCTAATGCCCCTACTCTCCGTGACCAAATTGAAATGGCCACTTGTGCCGCATGCCATAGCTCTGACCACTTAGTGGACAGCTGTCCGGACTTACATGCATTTCAAGAGTCTAAAACCGAGCAAGCCAATGCATTGTACCATAGGCAAGAGAACAACCCGTATTCTCAAACCTACAACCCAGGGTGGAGGAATCACCCTAACTTCTCATGGTCCAAAGGACCTGTACAAGGGGGAACAACAAGTAACAACCAAGGATACTCATATCCTAGAAACCCCCAAGTACAACCACACCCTCAGTACCCTGTAGAGAAAAAACCTAGCTTTGAAGACTGTGTCGGTCTGTTAACCCAAAATCTTTCACAACTTCAGAAAACCACCGACCAACGTTTCACAAGTCTAGAACTTAAAATGGGTCAAATCTGTGATGCATTGAATGAGAGAGAAAAAGGCAAACTTCCTAGTCAACCCCAACAAAATCCAAAGAATGTGTTTCGAGCGGGCTCCTCAACCTGCAATGAACCTTCACATAGTCAGGCGAATTCTGTCACCACTCTCCGTAGTGGTAAAGTTTTTGAGAACAATGTAGGTGTACCACCGTCAAGCGAGTCTAAATCAGACTCACCAGTACACACAACACCACAGAAAACATCTACTGTAGAGAAAGAATCTGAGCATGTTGATAAATCCAAGAATCCTACCAATATAGATGTTTCTTTGCCAAGTCATGTACCTGTTGCTCCATTCCCACAAAGGTTGGTGCAGCGAAAGGGAAAACCAATACAACGAGATTTTGGAAATGTTCAAAAGAGTTAACATAAACATTCCATTTCTCAAGCAATCGACAAATACCCACCTATGCTAAGTTTTTGAAGGACTTGTGCACACAAAAGCGAAAGCTTCATGTGCATAAGCGTGCTTTTCTCACTGAGCAAGTGAGCTCCATAATCCAAAACAAGATTCCCACTAAGTTTAGAGACCCAGGTAGTCCAACAATTACATGCACCATAGGTGGTCATACGGTCGAAAAGGCGTTACTAGACTTAGGAGCCAGTGTGAATCTATTGCCATACTACGTGTGTGCAACTGGGCCTTGGGAGTCAAGCCCACACCTGTTACGCTACAATTAGCGGACAGATCCGTGAAAATCCCCGTGGTATTGTCGAAGATGTGTTAATCAAGGTTGATAAATTTTTCTTTCCTGTGGACTTCATCGTCTTAGATACTCAACCCGTGCAAAACCCAAGTAATCACATTCACTCAGATTTTAGGACGTCCTTTCCCGGCGACGTCCAATGCCATCATCAACTGTCGTAATGGAGTGTTGAAATTGTCTTTTGGTAACATGACCGTAGAGATGAATGTCTTTAACACTAGTCAACAACCCATTGATTGTGATGATACTGATTTGCATGAGATTAACATGATTGAGAGTCTGATCCAAGACTCTTTGCCCGACATTTTGTCAGTGGACCCTTTGCAAGCATGTTTAGATAACTTTGACTTAGATCTCTTCGAGTCTAAGTACATTGGGGAAATTCACTCTTTGCTTGAATCTGTTACACCCATGGATATTGCTAAATGGCAGAATGCAGTGGAACCCCTTCCACTCTCTGATTCCAAATCTGCCCCACCTCTTGATGTACCACCTAAGCTTGATTTGAAACCATTACCTGATACCTTGAAGTATGCTTTCTTAGGTCCTTCTGATGCTTTACCTGTGATTATTGCATCATGTTTAGACATAGAACAGGAAAGTCAACTTTTAGAAGTACTTAAAGAACATAAAGGAGCCTTAGGTTGGACCATCTCAGATCTTAAGGGTATAAGTCCTACAATTTGCATGCATCACATAAACCTTGAAGAAAACACTAAACCATCTAGGGAAATGCAAAGGAGACTTAACCCCAATATGAGAGATGTTGTCAAGGGTGAGATTCTGAAACTGCTTGATGCGGGTATCATATACCCGGTTCCAGATAGCCAGTGGGTCAGTCCCATTCAAGTGGTACCCAAAAAGTCTGGCATTACTCTAGTTCAAAATGAGATGAATGAGCTTGTCCCCACCCATGTGACCACTGGGTGGCGAGTTTGTATTGATTATAGGAAATTGAACACAGTAACAAAGAAAGACCATTTTCCCCTTCCATTCATTGACCAAATGTTAGAAAGGTTAGCAAAACATAGTCACTATTGTTTCTTAGATGGCTATTCGGGCTACAACCAAATTCACATAGCACCCGAAGACCAACAAAAGACCACATTTACTTGTCCTTATGGAACATTTGCTTACCGTCGTATGCCTTTTGGGTTGTGTAATGCACCCGCTACTTTTCAACGTTGCATGATGAGCATATGTTCTGACATGGTAGATAAGTTTCTTGAAATTTTCATGGATGATTTTTCTGTGTTTGGGTCTTCTTTTGATGAATGTTTGCATCATCTCACTTGTGTCTTTGATTAGGTGTAAGGAAAAGAATTTGGTTTTGAATTGGGAAAAATGTCATTTCATGGTTAACTCAGGCATTGTTTTAGGGCATATCATCTCGGAAAAGGCATAGAAGTAGACAAAGCCAAGGTTGATCTCATTCAACACTTGCCTCAACCTCGTTCTGTGAGGGACATAAGATCATTCTTAGGCCATGCGGGCTTTTACCGCCGATTCATCAAAGACTTTAGTAAAATTTCAAGACCCTTGTGTAATCTTCTTGCGAAAGATGTTGCATTTGTCTTTGATGATGCTTGTAAAGAAGCATGGGAGCAATCAAGGCTCTCCTTACATCTTCCCTATAGTCGGACCACCCGACCGGACATTACCATTTGAGATTATGTGTGATGCGTCTGACTATCTTTGTAGGAGCTGTTTTGGGCCAGCGAGTAGACAAACTTCCATATGTGATCTACTATGCTAGTAAAACACTTAATGATGCTCAACCTGAATTATTCCACTACGAGAAAGAGTTGCTAGTCATCGTGTTTGCATTAGATAAGTTTAGATCTTATTTGATAGGGTCTAAGGTCATCATATATATTCGACCATGTTTGCATTGAGATATCTTTTGTCTAAAAAAGATGCTAAGGCTCGTCTAATTCGATGGATACTTTTGTTACAAGAGTTTAACCTCGAAATTCGAGATAAGAAAGGGTCGAAAAATGTTGTTCTTTGATTACTTGTCTAGGTTGAATGTTGAATCTGCTGATGAATCCATGCTGATTAGAGAGTCATTCCCTGATGAACAATTGATGCTTGTGTCTGAAATGCCGTGGTTTGCTGATATTGTGAACTACCTTGATACAGGTAGAATGCCTTTGCATTGGTCTAAACAAGACCGTTCTAAATTTTTGGCTGAAGTTAAACATTTCCTTTGGGATGACCCATATCTGTTTAAGTACTGCCAAGACCAAATCATTAGGAGATGTGTCCCCACTTACGAACAAAGGGATGTCATCTCTTTCTGTCATGACCATGCATGTGGAGGCCACTTTAGTGCCAAGAAAACTGCTGCAAAGATCTTGCAAAGCGGTTTCTATTGGCCAACACTTTGTTTAAGGATAGCCATGCTTTTTGTGTTGCTTGTGACCGATGCCAGAAATTAGGAAGTATCTCTAAGAGAAACATGATGCCCTTACAACCCATTTTGATTGTTGAGCTGTTTGATGTGTGGGGTATTGATTTCATGGGTCCATTTCCTAACTCTGAAGGTAAGTTATACATTCTTGTTGTTGTTGATTATGTCTCTAAGTGGGTAGAGGCCATTGCATCCAAAACAAATGATCATAAAGTTGTTCTTTCTTTTCTTAAGGAAAACATTTTCTCCCGTTTTGGAACACCTAGAGCAATAATCAGTGATGGAGGTAGTCATTTTTGCAATAGACCCTTTGAATCACTTGTGCGCAAGTATGGAATCACTCATAAGGTCGCAACACCTTACCATCCTCAAACCAGTGGCCAAGTAGAAGTTTCTAATAGGGAAATTAAGCATATTCTTGAGAAGACTGTCAATCCTTCTAGGAAAGATTGGTCTTTGCGCTTAAATGATGCTTTGTGGGCCTATAGAACTGCATACAAGACTCCCATTGGGATGTCCCCTTACAGACTTGTGTACGGTAAAGCATGTCATCTCCCTGTAGAGTTAGAACATCGTGCATATTGGGTTGTTAAGAAGTTGAATTTTGATCTTGATAAAGCCGGGTACCCAAAGAAAACTTCAACTCAATGAGTTAGAAGAATTGAGAAATGATGCATATGATAGTGCCAAAATGTACAAACAAAGAATGAAAGTGTTTCACGACAAGCGCATTCTTCGCAAGTCCTTCACACCATGCCAAAAAGTTTTATTGTACAACACTCGTTTGCACTTGTTTCCAGGAAAGCTACGTTCTCGATGGTCAGGACCATTCTTGGTACGTCACCGTTTTCCCCCATGGAGCTGTTGAAATTGAAAACCCAACAACCAAGAACATCTTCAAAGTCAATGGTCAGAGATTGAAACCATTTCTGGAGCATCTTCCACCAGAAGTTGAGGCCGTCGACTTGGAAGACCCCATCTATGTGGACTGAACTAGTTCACTTGTGTACATACATATGGACTAAAAATCCATTCTCTTTCCCTTTTATTTTTCTTTTTGCATAGTTCTTATTTATGCTAACCAACCTTTTTGTCTTGCGCTCTGGTTGTTTGCTTTCAAAGCATTCATCCTCCTTTGGTTTAGCAACATCATTGTACATCCGGTAATCCCTTCCCTTTTCTCTATTCAACGTAGTTCTCTTGGTATGTGACTTTTTGAATTCTTATCATCTGTTGAAACATTGAGGACAATGTTTGATTTAGGTTTGGGGGTGCATTTGCATATAGAGTTTTTAGTTTTTAGTCTTTTAATTCAAAAAAAAAAAAAAAAAAAAAAAAAATTGTATATATGTACATAAAAACCTCCAACTTTTAGAGATTCTAGAGTCACTAGCATGCTTCTAGCTATGTTTACATAGAGAGTCTGACCGAAATAAAAGAACTTGGAAGTACTGGAGAACACAATCGGGTTTCTTAGTTGATTAGAGCGTTAAAGTTGGATTTAACCATACCGGAGGGCGAATTAGGTGTTGTATAGATATTCGGTAGTAGAATTGTGATCACCCATAGTGGAGACTACCCATTTTACATCAAGCGAGGCACCGACCTTCATTTTTGTGACTTTCTAAAAATCATTAGAGTGTGTGTCACCGTACGTCAATTCCGGTAGGAATGGTGAGCTACCCAACTTCGCACCACTTTCAGCACTACTCTTGATCTCTTGAGTGCTAATTTCGTCAATCATGAGGGTGACATTTAAAGATGAAAACTCCTTCTTGTAGTTCGATTTGCAGTTAGCATCACTCTCTCCCTCCCAACAACATCAACAGATTCATAGAAACACATCGTCGTCAGCAAGCGGAGCATCATCAGAATATTTGAAGAAAAGTTGAAATAGTCCAAGGTTTACATGCAACAAAGAAGAGAAAAGAAAATAAGATTAGAATTAATGAAGTTTGTGAAATCAAGACAATACAAGTGTGGAAGATTGAGTTTTATTGTTATTTTCATTTCAAGTTATTCTTAAAAAAAAAAAAAAAAAAAAAAAAATGTTTGTCAAGTTTTTGTGAAGTTCAGAAGTTCATCATCAGCTATTGAAGACCGAAGATTGAAGACGTTTCTATGAATGCTGAGAGAGTGATATTAATTGCCGATCGGGTGAGAAGGTAAGTGAGTACTCCCATCCTTGCTAATGGTTGATTTCCTTTCTTAGAGATCATCGAAAAAGATTCTTTTTGTCCACAACTCGTGGAGTCTCCGAAAATTATTTCGGAAGGTTATCCTTCTCATCTTCAACGTGTGCGGGATTTCTCTCTTTATTCCTGCTGCACACATGAGAGACTAAAAAGCGGTCTTTTTGAGTGCAATTATCATAAAACCTTATTGGTGAGGCGAAGTCGAGGCTTGTGATCACTATCGAATCCGAATTCTTTCATATGGTATGGTTACTTCTCGCTCAACTCTTAAGGATGAGAATGCGTTCTTTGGTAGTTCTAACTTCGTGTTACTAGCATGCGAAACTCTATGTCCTCATAGCTCCTTGGATGCTTGAGACTCTTTTACACTACGAAGTTGGAGAAGGTTTTGTGGGTACACCTCTGGTAAACCCTCACGAGACTACAACTCGTCCACTAGGGACACCTAGGGGTTTAAAGGCTTAGTGCATACGCTAAATGCATTCGAGAGACCAGCGACAGGTGGTATAGTTAGGATTTCTTAATTTGTTTCACTTGAGGACAAGTAAAATTCGGGTTTGGGGGTATTTGATGAGTGCCAAATATTGCATATTTCTACACCTTTTTATTGGCATTTAACTCATCTTTTGTGCTCAAAAATCAGATATTATCCCAAATTCTGTATTTTCCCTGTTTTCAAGAATAAATATTTGTACTAATTAATTTTGTGTTTTTAGGTAGTAAATAAAGCTCGGAGAAGTTGAGGAGCCAAAAGAGCAGAAAATTGGAGACGAGCGTCTATGGAGCAAAAAGCCAAAGCCCGCGCGCGCATCAGTTGCAACCCAACAAGTAGCAACCCATTTACAAGACATGGGCTTGAGCAGTCCAAGGCCCGACCCACGACCCGGATCCAAGCCCGTCCCTTCGGAGCCGTTAGATTCGAGCCATTTTCATCCTACGGTCGCATCGGCCTACGCATCGGATTACCCTAGATCCTACGGTCGCTCCATCCCTTGCATCAATCCTTGCTGTGCCCGCTCAACACCACATCTGCCTATACCTACACCCATCGAACCAAACCCCATTTCTCTTTCATTTTCTCTTTCTTCCCCCCGACGCTTTGAGCTCCACCTCCTTCACCCATACCAGTTGCAGACCTCCTCACCACCTCCACCATCTCCTTACCCTGACACCAGCACCAACCGCACCAGTAGCCACCTGCTCCGCCACTCTAGCTCAAGTTATCTCTATCATAGCTTCTCCATACCCTAGAAGCTAGGTTAGAGATAGTTGGAGCTAGGGTTTTCTACAACATCAAATCAATTGAGTCAGAGACGAAGTAAGGGAGGAAAGAGGTTTGGGTTCGCATTAATTGTAAGTTTTGAGTGTTAGAGAAGAAATTCTAGGTATAAAAATCAGTTGTTCTTCATCTGAAAAAAGAAGAAGTCAGTTTTAGGGTTTTAATTTGTAATTCAATTTTTAATTCTGTTTGCATGATGTTCTAATTCACTCTGCTAGGGTGTAGATGAAACCCTTAATGATTATATGAAGTTAATTCACATTCAAGCTTCTATTCTTACTGTTTTGTATTGTATTAGGATTATTAGCTAATTGTTGAGCAAATTAGCCTGTGATTGGTTGTACTGTAAGAAGACAACCAATACTAGGGGAGAATTAGTGAATGCAATTGGCATAATTTCCACCTGAAACCTTCAAGGGAAGTGTAAGAGTATAACTTGAATTGTATTACTTTAATATAGGATTAGGAGGTGAATTCAATCACCTTAGTGCCACTCAACCATCTGTTACAACACCTAGTGATTATCTGTTGCCTTAGTTTACAATCACAATTCCATCCTTGTCGTATCGACACCAAAACAAATCATATTTTTGTTACAATACCTTAGAAATCAGTTTAGTGAAGCCCTGCTGACACTTACACACTCCATATCCCTGAGGATTCCACCTGTGCTTGCCCTGTGTTGCAAAACAACACTGTGCACTTGCAGTATAAGTTGTAGGCAAAACAAATCACTCTTTTCCCAGCCTACCACTTGTCCAATATTTCCGAAATCTCTCAACAGAAAATCTCCAATTATAAATGCACAATACTAATTTTTATTCTCTGGAGATATGCATTTAATTGTTGGTCATTAAAAGCATATATAACCAAAAACCTTAATTAAAAGATTCTTAATTAATTCCGGTCCAGGATCTCCTTGAGTACTAAGGAATATCTTTGAACAATAAAAGATAAGAGTTATTGTCCGTGTTCAAAGAATGTTGACATCTTTTCTATGTAAATCCTCTTTCATATTTACATTCTTGGAATCGATTATACCACACTTCCAAACAAGTTTAGAATTCGTTCATCTGTATTCCAAGACTACTATGTGATTGATCAAATACCAAATCACATACATGGGTTCACTCGGTTCTACCAATCACTAGGATCGTTTATACCCTCATATGGAAACACTTGTGATCGGTCACACAAGTTATCAGAACCGGTTACATCAGCTATCAGGATCGGTTACATCAATTACCAGGACCGGTTACCATATACTCATGGTATTGCTTGTGATCGGTCACACTAGTCACTAGGATCGGTTACACCAATTACCAGGATCGGTTACAGCAATTACTAGGACCGGTTACACCAATTACATGGATCGATTACACAACACTTTGTGATCGGTCACACAAATTACTAGGATCGGTCACACCAATTACAAATATCGATCATACCATCTCAGGTGATTACTTAGGATCGGTTACACTAATTAATCAAAACTAGTCATACAAAATCATAAGTCAGGCATTGTGATTAGTTGTACCAAGATACATAACAAATTTACGATTGGTTCTACTATCTCACACATATTAGTAATCCAAAGATTTGCAATGAATAACCATACCTGAAAAAGTGGGGGTCTAACAACCACACCCAATATTTCGCTTAGCAATATGTATGGACAAACTCCAATATACTTTCTAGAGAATCAACTGGACAGTCAGACCCAATCTAGAGAAAAGTATATCAAAGAGTTTATATTTCAATCTTTCAATTTGATCATTACTCAAACAAATAGAAATCTGCGAGTCTTTATCAAAGAGAGATAACTTGGATGGTACCAAAGACCAATATCCAAGTGTCAATCAATTTAAATCAACAACCAAAAGGTCGGATATTCTAATTGATTGAACAACGCACAACCTGTGATATTTCAATTATATAAACAAATATAATGCGGAATAGAAATAACACATACACCAAAATTTTGTTAACGAGGAAACCGCAAATGCAGAAAAACCCCGGGACCTAGTCCAGATTGAACACACACTGTATTAAGCCGCTACAGACTCTAGCCTACTCCAAATTAACTTGATGCCTGGATCTGTAGTTGAACCCCAATCAATCTCACACTGATCCAAGGTACAATTATGCTCCTACGTCTCTGATCCCAGCAGGATGCTACGTACTTGATTCCCTTAGTTGATCTCACCCACTACTAAGAGTTGCTACGACCCAAAGTCGAAGAATTTAATAAACAAATTTGTATCACACAGAAAAGTCTACGGTAATAGATAAATCCGTCTCCCACGAATATACCTACGAGTTTTTGTTCCGTCTTTTGATAAATCAAGGTGAACATGAACCAATTGATAATCCGGACTTATATTCCCAAAGAACAGCCTAGTATTATCAATCACCTCACAATAATCTTAATCGACGCAACGAAAAATGATATTGTGGAATCACAAACGATGAGACGAAGTGTTTGTGATTTCTTTTTATCTTGCCTATCGGAGATAGAAATCTCAAGCCAATTATTTCAATTGAACTCGTACGATAGAAACAACAAGATCAGATCACACAACTACAAGAATGTAGTATCGGTCTGGCTTCACAATCCCAATGAAGTCTTTAAGTCGTTAACCTGGTTTAGAAGAAGAAACCAAAGGTTAAAGGAGAATCGACTCTACCTTAGCACAACTAGTATCACACAGAATGTGTGGGGATTAGGTTTCCCAGTTGCTAGAGTTCTTATATAGTCTTTCAAATCAGGGTTTGCAATCAATGTTAGCTTAGTAACAAAGCATTCAATATTCACCGTTAGATGAAAACCTGATTAGATTCAAGCTAATATTTCTCAATCGTTGGATCGAAACCTTAACTTGTTACACACAAATGAAATGTCCATTTTTGGGTTTATGTAACCGTTCCCAAACATTAACATTTGTTGGTTCAACAATAGTTAACCAAATGGTTAGCCATATGAGCAATTTCATATCAACCATATTCTTCTTCACCATAACTAGTTCAAATGACTCAAATGAACTAGTTAGAGAGTTGTTCAATTGCTTAGATCTTATGTAACTACACAAGACACAATCGCAGAAAAAACGGGTTGATTCACTCGAATCGGTTCATGAACTTTATAGCCACGGTTTGCAAAAGCATTCCTTAGTTTATATAAACATGAGTTCAAGAACAACCGGTTTTAGATATAACCTACTCAAGTTCGCAGACTGGGTTCGCGGACTTAAGCTCACGGAAGGAGTTCACAAACTCTAGCAGAAATTCTCGGGTCGAGAACTTCCGCCAATTCGCGGACTTGGCTCACGCCACATTATGTTTCTCTTTATCAACAAAGTTCGCAAACTTTGGTTCATGGAATAAAGACTTATACATATATGTGTTCCCACAACAATGTTTCTATCCTACCAATGGTTATGTAATCTAAACTCTCATTTCAATCATTGAAACATTCTCAGAGGACGTTATATAGCCGTTATTCACAGACCATTTTTCGTCAGAGCAATTTTCAAAGTAATTGAAACATAACATGACTTTCATCACTAGGTAAAGATGAATTTGGCTAAAGTGAAAGCTTACCAACACATATTTCGAGAAATAGATAGGCGAGTTAAACTCGGCTCGAAATAGCAAATGTGTATAATGAAAGTCTATATATCAAAACGACTTTTGTCTCAAGAGTAGGAGATAGAGTAAATAGACTTTCTTTTGAGTGACAGATAAGTTCAAGTCTCCACATACCTTTTAGTCGATGAAGTTTCACCAGTTCCTTGAGTAGTCCTTCGTCTTGTATGATGATTTCCATGGAGTCTTTGGCTCAACTACACTTTCTATCCTAGTCCGAGACCTTTAGCTAAAATAGGCTAGAAATCAAGACTTATAGTTTTGATCACTAACATTGACAAACATGCTTGAGATAGCAACGCATGTGAGTTTGACCGAGCAATGCTCTAACAATACCAATAAGCCTAGCGATTTCCCTTTCGATTCATAAAACAAGTTCATGAATGTACTTCCTTTAAACAAATGTAAAACATTGTTTCCTAGGATGAAATCTTCACCTTTACCCATTCACATAATCAAAACAGCATTCATAAGATTATGTCAATGTCATATCTACGAAGTTCAAAAGATAAGCGTTATACTTCGTAGTCTAATTCCCTAATACTATGATCATGTGATCATGTCTCATGACTAGAGTAATATATCCATACACATCTTCACAGTTATGTTTTCAATATAGCACGACTTGAAAGATCCGTTAGGAATGAAACAGTTCAAGTCAATATTACTAACCTCAAGAGTAAGGATGATGTCGTCGTTGTAGTTCGTTTTCTTCACGTTCTTCAGGTCTTCGAGTAATACTCGTATGTCTCAACATTCCTAGACTTTCTAATCTAACCTAAATGAAGTTGTCTCTAGTACATAATCAAGCGACTCTTAGATGAGTTTTGACTCACTAAAATATGACAACCAAACTTGACATACCAACGCTTGGTGGGTTCAACCGAGCTATGCTCTAACAGTTTGGACCAGGATGAACCTGAAGAGCATTTGGTCCAAATACGTAGTCAAAATTTATCCAGACGAATATTGGACTGTATACAATTCCTCCACACCCCATAAATAGAGGTGGAATTCCAACTGGAAAGGTAGACATTTTTAATCCTTCTCTCCATAAAAATATGCTTAGAGCTCTAACTCATTGAGGCATCATAGTGTCTTTTGCAGGTACCCCCCATATTCTTCGACCAACAATTATGAGAGAGCAAAATTCGATAAGGAGGTGATTCACCAAGTAGCTGGTATTTCCCGATCTATCAATAGCGAATCATGAGGAATATACTGAGTCATCTAACGGGCTTAAATTTCATCTTCATATACAAATCTCGAGGATTGTTGCAGAAACGTTTTTTCTACAACATTTTTTGGCCCCCATCATGGGGTAGAGAAGGAATTTTCAGAAAGAAATCAAAATCCATGGCTATATCACAAGCAAGTTGGAGTGATGGAAATTCAAAGGGGAGAATAAGAGGAACTCGGAGTGATGTTGATCATCCACTTCGAGAAGGAGTTGAAACATCACTTGAAACAACGGAATCAGGATGTCCCTCCGTGAGAACTCCCCCAAGCTATACAATCCCCTGGAAATCTGCTTAGAGCTCTTAGACATTTTTAATCTTTCTCTCTCCATAAAAATCTTCTTAGAGATCTTACTTATTGAGGCATCAAAGTGTCTTTTGTAGGTACCCCCCCCCCCACTTTCATCTACCAACAATTATTAGAGAGCAAAAGTTGATAAGGAGCTGATTCACCAAGTAGCTGGTATTTCCTCATCTATCAAAAGCGTATCACGAGGAATACTGTTGAGGCATGTAACGGCTTAAATTTCATCTTCATATACAAATCTCGAGGATTGTTGCAGAAACATTTTTGCTACAACATATTTTGGCACTCACCATGGGGCAGAGTAGGAATTTTCAAAAACAGAAATCAAAATCCATGGATACATCACAAGCAAGTCGGAGTGATGAAAATGCAAAGGGGAGAATAAGAGGAACTCGGAATGATGTTGATCACCCATTTCGATAAGGAGTTGAAACATCACCTGCAACAACAGAATCAGGATGTCCCTCCGCAAGAACTCACCTGTAGGGGATAAGCTGAGGAAATCGTTAGGTACATTTTACTACTTGTTATAGCATTGCTCGGTTGAACCCACTAGCATTGGTACTTCAAGCTATTTGTCAAATTTAGTTGCCAAAACGCATTCTTGATTTAGTATACTAAAATTAGTTTCGGACTAGATTAGGTCTAAGAAGAGCTATTCTTGAAGGATGAAGATTGAAGACTACAAGAAGACATCAACGAGGACTTCATCAACAAAGGTATGTGGTAATTGATTTCATTTGGATTCTTGTTCAATTCTACCTTTCTAATCTATCGAAACAAATGCTCACTCTATGGAACAATTCATATGACGGTAAATATACATTTATGTATATATACTTGAGGTTATTTGAGCCACGACTTTTGTGACAATAACCTTCATCCCTGGAAAGGTTCTCATGTTATTGAGTGATTCAACGAGCCAAGAATCACTCAATTTTGAGTTATAACGATGAAGTTATGAGTGATTTATTAAATTAACAATTATAAGTGTTGTTATAATTGTTACAGTTCGTTAGTAGGAAACAATCCATGAACTTTTTGTAACGGTTCACGGACTTGATCCCAATTACGTGACTAGAAGCCTTTTTTAGTCAAGTTTTTGATGTTTCCTTTTCTAAGCAAGATGGCTATTAATCCAAACATATTTGATTACCATATTAAAGTGTTTGTGATATCTTTTAATTCCTGCCTAAGTTAAAATATGATTTATTCACATAAATACAATATTTGCTAATAATTATTTATGCAAGTTATGTGTAACTTAGGAAAGACTCCCATAATTAGGAGAGTCTTGAAAAAGGAAAATAGCCTAAACCCTAGCTTAGATTTCAAGCTACCTTGTTCACTATAAATAAAGGGTTCGTGAGTGCTACACGTTTTTTATCCCCTTTGGAAAATTGGTGTAAGCTTCATAAGGTTGTTTTCCATGTCTTCTATTCTTCGTGAACAAGAGTGAGATAAAAGTCTTTGTATTGGGGATCACAAAGCCGAGTTGGATTTAATCTTCGTGATTGATCATACAACTTGTAATCTAGGTTTTTCACCTCTTGTCTATTCTAAGGTTTTCTCTTCTGATATAAAACCATTCAAGAGTTGTTGATCATAAACCTTAGGTTTTGATAAAAATCAGTTTCCGATCGTATACCAACACTTGTTAGTCGAAATCGGAAGCTAGAAAGAAAACTTCAATTAAGGTATCTCGTAAAAATCCTTAAGAAGTTTTAAACAAGATATCTCTAGATTTATTCTAGTTGTTCTTGTTGTAGAATCATTAGGTTTCTCTTCCTATTTTTGAAGAGTATAATAATCCCTAATCTACAAGTTTGTCTTGATATTACTTTTACCTAGTAATTGTTTTTCTCAAAACAAACACGAGATTTCCAAAACCTTGATTCACATCTAAAGGGAAATCAAATCTGTGTTTTTGTGAAAACAAAAATATCAAAAAGTATCAACGTGTTGTTGCTTCTTCTAAAGAGAACTAATGTTCTGCTAGAAGATTTTTGAGAGTGCTTCTGAAGAGAATCGGTGTTCTGCCAGAAGATTTTCAAGAACAACTTCTAAAGAGAATTTTTCATCTGCTAGAAGTTTTACGAGAAGAATTCCTAAAGAGAATCGGTGTTCTGCTAGGAGTTCTACAAGTGCTTGATTACATCTAGTCCGAATAGGAAGTAGGAAATTAGTGTATCAGCTTATAATCAGTGTGTGTTTACTCTGGACTAGGTCCGGGGGTTTTTATGCATTTGAGGTTTCCTCGTTAACAAAATTTCAGGTGTCTGTGCTACTTCTTTTTCGTATTATATTGTTTATCTTTACAATTGAAATATCACAGGTTGTGCGTAAGTTCAATCAGTTTGTGAATCCGACCTTTGGTTGTTTATTAAATTGATTGACACTTGGATATTCTTTTTTTTATATCGTCCAAGTTGTTTCTTATATTAATCAGGCTCACAGATTTCTATCTGTTTGATTTGCTGATTACATTAATTAAGAAACATAGATATAACTCTTGGATATACTTTTCTTAAGATTGAGTCTGATTGTCTAGTTGATTCTCTTAAAAGTATATTGGATTTAGTCCATATAGATTGCTAAGCGAAATATTGGGTGTGTTTGTTAGACCCCTGCTTTTTCAATTGGTATCAGAGCAGGCAAACACGCTAAGACCTCATAAGTCTGTGTTTGAAGCAATCTGATTATTATGGATAAAAGTGCTATCTCTATAAACGTACCGCCAGCCTTCGATGGCACGAACTATTTATGGTGGAAAATTGATATGCGTGCTTTTATACAAGCGCGAGATTTTCAATCATGGGTTCGTATTGTTAATGGCTATGATCCTCCATTAGTTACAGTAGACGGTGTAACTGTTGCAAAGGATATTGGTGATTATGATGATCTTGAGATTCTTGCTGCAAAGCAAAATTCGGACGGATTAAATGCTATCATCCATGCCATTACCCCAAATTTTCAGCACCACGTGACTACGTGTAATAAGTCTAAAGATGCTTGGGATATCTTAGAAACCGTATTTGAAGGGAATGCTGCAGAGCAAGAAGCAAGGCTTCAAAATATAGCTTCTGACTGGGAAAACCTTCGCATGTCTGATGATGACACCTTTGATGAGTTTAACAAAAGACTTTCTCAAATAGTTAACTCCTCATATTCATTAGGAAGAACTATTCCGGAGAAAGTTATTGTGTGCAAAATTCTCAAGTCTCTACCATCAAGATACGAGTCTAAGAAACATGTCATTGAAGAAGCAAATGATATTTCTACACTCTCCAGAAATACTCTTGTTGGAAAGTTAAAAATCTTTGATAATGAACACCGGTTTGGAAAAGAGGTGATTTCTTTTAAAGTTGCAGGCAATTCTGAATCCTCTAAGGATAAATCTGGTTCGCCAGATACTAAGGATGTTACTCCACGACAATTTAGAAAACTCTTGAGAAACAGGAAAAATAGTTTTTCTAAAGTTACAACATCTCCTATTGATGACGTACCATGTTTTAACTGTCGTGGTTTCGGTCACTTTTCTTCGGGTTGCCCTATCTAGAGCCGTAGACAATCGGCATATGCAGCGGCTTTGCCTACTCTTTATGATGGACCTGAATATTATGATCACCAAGAGTACGCAGGTGCATTAGCTTCTGGAAAAATTCTTTCGGATACTGATTCTGATTCTGACGAAGAAGTGTTCCATGTAGATCCAGTTGCTAATAATCTTCTTAAGGAATGTCATCAAAAACTCTTTGAAGCTGAAAGCACCATTTTCAGTGAGAAAGTTAAATATGACAGACTTCGTAGTCGGAATAAAGACTTGCAAGACCAACTTGATTCTATTGGTGCAAGAGATTATCTCAACGAAATACGAATGCTTAAATAAGAAATTGCCGGAGGTCGAGATCGGGAAATTAGTCTTCAAGCAAAGCTAGATAACTTGGAGAACATTGAGATGAACTTGTTATTTGATTCGGAACGAGAAGATCGCAAAGTTCAATGTGAATCATCCAAGAATGATCTAGTTATTGCGCTTGAAAAGGTCAAAAGGTTGGAAGAAGAAAACTCGAGCTTAAAAGAGAGTTTGTCTAGAAATAGCAGCTCTGAAAAATTAACCTCGATATTGGGAGCATGTAGAATTCATCGTGATATACGAAGATTGGGATATGAAGGAATAGACGCTCCTGGTATTTGCAAAGAGGTAAAATTTGTCAGAGTTAAAGATTCTTCTCAACCAAAACCTTTCACGGTTGGCAAAAGTAAAGTATCTATACCAACTGTCGATGACGAAAAGAGGAAATTATGTCAAGCTCCAAAGCAAGCACATACGCATTCAGGTATCACTAAACATAACTTTTTTCATTCTACTAAGCATTGCTTTTATTGTGGAAAACCAGGTCACTTGCAAAGGAATTGCAGATTTCTTCAACGAGATAAAACCAGATCTGATTATGTTAAGATGACAAGATTTGATGTTCCAAACTGGAGAAAACTGAGTCTCATAATATCAGATCTTCTAGTATTCCCTCCAAGAAGTTTCATAATTATATTGGGGAGAAAAAGAAATACATTGCTCCAAAAGCTGCTCAAAAATGGGTACCAAAGAAGATCAATAAAGCAACGAGTACTATTAAGAAGGATCTCCCAGATAAGAGTTCGACAAGGGATAACATCTTAAAAAGGTATGGAACATTTATTGAAAGTTTCAAGGAAGTTGTTAAATTCCTAGAGTCCATGCATGATTTTGTTTCAAATACCTGTGGTGAGCAAGATTTTGTTCACCTCAACACAACATGATTGTGTTGGAAATGCATCCTCACCAAGAAGCCCTAGTAAATGCAGTGAGGATTGCAAAAGAATTGGGGCGCACATATTATGTTGGGTAATTTTTGAATACGTGAAAAAATTTATTGTTTCGAGCTGAGTTTAACTCGCTTACATATTTCTCGAAATATGTGTTGGTAAGCTTTCGCTTCAACCAAGTTCATCTTATATTCTTGACGAAAGTCAAAAGATGATCATGTGAAAATCG
The DNA here is from genome assembly GCA_023531295.1 of Papaver armeniacum. NCBI lineage: Eukaryota > Viridiplantae > Streptophyta > Magnoliopsida > Ranunculales > Papaveraceae > Papaver > Papaver armeniacum. Next base: position 168,375 of record JAJJWW010012357.1, on the reverse strand, counting down.
CCGAGTAACATCTTACATGGTTTGTGTGATACAATCATTTGGTGTAGACTTGGAGTGTTTCGTTATGATTATTTCAATAACTTGAAAATTGCTTTGATGCTAATAGTGTGTGAAAACGGCTATTGTCATCCTCTAAGAAAGTTTCAATGATTGAAATAGAGTTTAGAACTATTGGATTATAAACATAGTGTGCATTCTTGCATGTATGTGATCCATGACCGGAACTAAAGTATGCATACCCGTATGTGTACTTGAAGTTGTGAAATTATGTGTACCAAGTACACATACCGGTACGCGTACTTGCGTGAGGTATAGGTACGGGAATTTTTGCTGGGTTTTGGAAGTGTACTTAAGTATGCGTACACGTTCGCATACTGGCGAACCCATACTCAGACCGGCTACTTAAGTATGCGTAAATGTTTGCATACTTCAGTGGTTAAAGTTCTAAAATCGGTTTGTTCATGAACTAATACATTTATATATTAAGGAATGCATTCTTTGCAAACCGTGGCTATAATGTTCATGAAATAATTCGAGTGAATCAAACCGATTTTACTTCAATTGTGTTCTTGTATACTTCTATGAGAATATAGCAATTGAACAACTCTATAACTAGTTTCATTTGAGTCATTTGAACTAGTTATGGTTAAGATGAATATGGCTAAATACCACGTGTATGATTCTTAATTACCTAACTTGATTTGTGATTGAAATTCTTAAGTATAACAGGTTATAAGCAATAATCAAAGCCATTGGATGTTGGTTTTTATTGTCAAAGAAACTTTTTCATACACTTATGGTAACCATTCTTGGTGTAAATTCTTGTGGAAAAGGTTATTCTTCCTTTTAAGCATATCAATTCTTGTTTATACAAGTTTGTATCTTAGAAAAGATGATGACAATACTTGATCTTCATGATTACATATTGTGTATTGTTACCATGAGATAGTTCTATTTTTTTAGTAACACGATCTCATGAGAGACTTTCAATGATTGGTCCTTAGCTCGTCGCTCCTTGTGGGATTTCTAAAATCCAATATATAAATCCTTCTCCCTAGAGAAAGGTCACTCTTGTTGCTCTTTCGGGAATGACATTTTATGGGGGAGAGTTCTTAAATGAAATTGTGCTTAATTGCTATATCTTTGAGGATAGAAGCGGTTGTGGAACATGTAGGGGTTAACTTGTATCTTAATAAACTCCTTGATGAATGCATTTAGTTTCGGCTATATGATTGCATCTAAACAAGTTGATATGTTGTTCTCTTTTGGTCATGAAGTATCTCTATGGAAATTTCATTAGGATCCCACTAGTTTTCGTACATTTGGCAATTTTTATTGACAAAAAGGGGGAGAATTATTTTGTAGTTCACGCTACATATACATATGGTTTACGGATCATTATGTAGGGGGGGGGGTTTCATTGTGAGATGAAGTATTGACTAAGGGGGAGTGATACATATCACCGTAGTATTATTATCAAAGTTGTGATACAATTAAACTTTGATGTTGTGGAATAATACTATGATGGATCTTCAACAAGTACAGGATAAACACACGCATAGTTGAAGAACCATGGAAATCAAGCATGTCAGATTTTGGAGCTGTAATGCTTTTAACTAGTACAATCCATATGTAAAATGGTTTTGTCACTAAAATTGAAAAAGGGGGAGATTGTTAGAGCATTGCTCGGTTGAACCCACTAGCGTTGGTATGTCAAACTATTTGTCAAATTTAGTTGCCAAAACGCATTCTTGATTTAGTATACTAAAATTAGTTTCAGACTAGATTAGGTCTAAGAAGAGATATTCTTGAAGGATGAAGATTGAAGACTACAAGAAGACATCAACGAGGACTTCATCAACAAAGGTATGTGGTAATTGATTTCATTTGGATTCTTGTTCAATTCTACCTTTCTAATCTATCGAAACAAATGCTCACTCCATGGAACAATTCCTATGACGGTAAATGTACATTTATGTATATATACTTGAGGTTATTTGAGCCACGACTTTTGTGACAATATCCTTTATCCATGGAAAGGTTCTCATGTTATATTGAATGAGCTTACGAATTCAACGAGCCAAGAATCACTCAATTATGAGTTATAACGATGAAGTTATGAGTGATTTATTAAAGTAACAATTATAAGTGTTGATGTAATTGTTACAGTTCGTTAGTAGGAAACAATCCATGAACTGTTTGTAACGGTTCACGGACTTGAGCCCAATTACGTGACTAGAAGCCTTTTTTAGTCAAGTTTTTGATGTTTCCTTATCTAGGCAAGATGGCTATTAATCCAAACATATTTGATTACCATATTAAAGTGTTTGTGTTATCTTTTAATTCCTGCCTAAGTTAAAATGTGATTTATTCACATAAATACAATATTTGACAATAATTATTTATTTAATTATTTATGCAAGTTACGTGTAACTTAGGAAAGACTCCCATAATTAGGAGAGTCTTGAAAAAGGAAAATAACCTAAACCCTAGCTTAGTTTCAAGCTACCTTGTCCACTATAAATAAAGGGTTCGTGAGTGCTACACGTTTTTTTATCCCCTTTGGAAAATTGGTGTAAGCTTGATAAGGTTGTTTTCCATGTCTTTTGTTCTTCGTGAACAAGAGTGAGATAAAAGTCTTTGTATTGGGGATCACAAAGCCGAGTTGGATTTAATCTTCGTGATTGATCATACAACTTGTAATCTAGGTTTTTCACCTCTTGTCTATTCTAAGGTTTTCTCTTCTGATATAAAACCATTCAAGAGTTGTTGATCATAAACCCTAGGTTTGATAGATTTCAGTTTCCTATCGTATACCAACACTTGTTAGTCAAAATCGGAAGCTAGAAAGAAAACTTCAATTAAGGTATCTCGTAAAAATCCTTAAGAAGTTTTAAACAAGATATCTAGATTTATTCTAGTTGTTCTTGTTGTAGAATCATTAGGTTTCTCTTCCTATTTTTGAAGAGTATAATAATCCCTAATCTACAAGTTTGTTTTGATGTTACTTTTACCTAGTAATTAATTTTCTCAAGACAAACACAAGATTTCCAAAATCTTGATTCACATCTTAAGGGAAATCAAATCGGTGTTTTTGTGAAAACAAAAATATCAAAAAGTATCAACGTGTTGTTGCTTCTTCTAAAGAGAACTAATGTTCTGCTAGAAGATTTTTGAGAGTGCTTATGAAGAGAAATCTGTTCTGCCAGAAGATTTTCAAGAATAACTTCTAAAGAGAATTTGTGTTCTGCTAGAAGTTTTACGAGAAGAATTCCTAAAGAGAATCGGTGTTCTTCTAGGAGTTCTACAAGTGCTTGATTACATCTAGTTCGAATAGGTAGTGGGAAATTGGTGTACCAACTTATAATCAGTGTGTGTTTATTCTGGACTAGGTCCCGGGGGTTTTCTGCATTTGCGGTTTCCTTGTTAACAAAATTTCTGGTGTCTGTGATATTTCTTTTCCGCATTATATTGTTTATCTTTATAATTAAAATATCACAGGTTGTGTGTAAGTTCAATCAGTTTGTGAATCCGACCTTTGGTTGTTGATTAAATTGATTGACACTTGGATAGGTTTTTTGATACCGTCCAAGTTGTTTCTTATATTAATCTGGCTCACGGATTTTTATCTGTTTGATTTGTTGATTACGTTAAGAAACAGAGATATAACTCTTGGATATACGTTTCTTAAGATTGAGTCTGACTGTCTAATTGATTCTCTTAAAAGTATATTGGAGTTAGTCCATATAGATGTTAAGCGAAATATTGGGTGTGGTTGTTAGACCCCCGCTTTTTCACTACTCCTCCTTTAAGTGAAGGTACTAATCTGAACAGATCCACCAGGAATTTAGATCAACAGTAAAAAAGTATGGTGAACTCTTGTCTAAACCCCCTTGTGAATAGAGGCTTTCGTTTAGCCTCGCGCATTGTACAAGGGGATAGGACCGGAGCAACACCTGTAGATCTGACTCTTCGCGAAAGATTGCAAGAGTTGGAAAAGGAAAATAGGTTGTTGAATGCCTCGCTAGATAAGATACCTCAAGTAAATGATAACCAATACTCTGAAAGTGTCACTCCGCCCCGCCATGCAAGACCCTCACATGAGAGGGTCGACGGGCACGACACGTGGAGGATGATCACGAAAGAAAATATGAAACATCTGAAAGTCAAGTTGCTGAAGCAAATAATGCAAGGGATCGTTGACGGCCTAATGACTGCTACAAAATCCATCTATTGTCGAGGAGGCAAAACGACAATCGGGACCGAGCCATTGGCAAAACAATAGGCGCAAGCGGGAGGAATACCTTAACAAGCGAAGGTCCAGAGAATTCCCCGACGAGCGGAAGTGTAAGGAGTATTACAATGGGAACCAACGCTCAAAGAAACACAAACGAGAGAAAAAAATTTCTCACCATACTTTCATCTCACGTGGGACAATGAAACATCACAAAAAAATATAATATTAAAGAAAACAAAAGAATAAGAGATGGAGACTGTGTTTTCTCACTGTCTTTATAAAGTGATGATAATAATAATAATAATCCAACATACCTTGGGTTGGTACCGAGACAGTTAAAAGAATTGACAAAAACTGAAAATAATATAGCAGAAGCAAAAGAAGGTACAGGAGCAATAACTTTGAGAAAGTACTCTCAACTATTTATATGTGAAGGAAGTCAAGGTTGTTGCACATATGGTCGAGAAAAGTGGAGCATAAACAACGACGAGACACAGTCAGTCTTATTTTGAGATTATCTAGTTCTCTCGTGATAAGGAAAGTCAACATTGTTTAGTTGGATAAGATAAAGCAACTAGTCCTAAGGAAGAAAAGAGACTCACTCAAAATAATGGGACCTATGTCATATGTGATGCAATCATGTTTTCGTAAATGACACCAACATTTCAACATCAGAAGAAGAATTATTTGATGGTCCTAATTGAAAGGTTAGTTGGTGGGTCAATCAGTATTCGCGTGGGAATTAAAAGGAGTTGCTAAAAAAAAAGTCGTGGAGCATCATACTTCGGAGCCATCAATTCACGCAATTTACATGGGCTTTGCAACTCAAAGTGTGATGTTATTATATGAAGGTACGCTTGTCGCTTCGGCAATATAGTTTGAGGGCTTTACGATACAATTGTGAAACAACTAATTCATGATACTTTTCTTAATCCCATCAACAAGTTTGGAATTAAGAGGGGCGATGTTTGGACCATATACATGAAGTGGGTTAATAACTCGTCAGCCTAATTACCATAAATACAATATTTAATTGGTTCGTTGGTTGATGTCTAAGCCCATGAAGAATTATTAACCTGATGATCTACTAGCTTCTATATTGAGAAGACTAGATATAACCTGGAAGTTACAGATTCTCAGAAAAAGGAGAAATCAGTTACTTAGAAACCAATTATAACCTGGAAGTTACAGATCCTCACAGCAAGGAGGAATCGGTTACTAAGAAGACCCGATATACATTCAAACCTAAGGGTTGAAGATCCCTAGAAAAAGAGGAAATCAGCGAAAGACCAGGTATAACCTGGAAGTTAGAGATCCTAAAAAAAGGTAAATTGGTTTAGATCAGGCTAAACCTGGAAAGCGTATCACGACGAATACCGTTGAGTCATCTAACGGCTTAAATTCCATCTTGATATACAAATCTCGAGGATTGTTGCAGAAACGTTTTTGCTACAGCAAAATAACTTCTTCCGGAAACCACCGTGGCCTTTCTCTGTTTTGGCCTTCTACTTTTGTAAATTTTCGAGTTGTTGAGTAACCAAAAAAAAAAAAAAACTTCCAAAAACCAGCTAGGTAAAGCTAAAATTTGGTTTTCATGTATTGGTTCATTTATTCTATGTAAGTACATGGACCATACTGAATGCAATTACTTCGCCCTTTCAAACAGAAACCAAAACTTTACAATCTTGTAATTTTGAGAACAATAGTAACTGCAAACCGAAGACTAAACTATGTTGAACCTGGAATCCATTGGTCACCTTGAATAAAATTCTGAACAGAGTATGCAAGGACATGGTTTGCTGGAACCTGACTACTCCAATCAACTCTACCAGATATATTAGCTCCAGGGCCATTGTTTTCAAACTCCCCATAATACAGAGTTGATAACGCAAAATCTCCAGTCCAAGGCATCCACCCTTGTGGGGAAACAATCTCCCCAAAATAGCAATTTAAGAAAACGGTTCTTGAGTATTCCTTCCAAGGTCTACCGAGGTAGTTCTTATGAACCTTAGGCTTTTTATAATACCAATCCATGTATTCATCTGTACCATTGATCAAACAATTCTGAAAGACAAAACCTGTTGATTGTGCTGGGTCCGTCCGGCCATGGGCTGTTACCGCATTGTTTTCACCCTTTTCTGGTGACCGTTGGCGAGGACAAACTAAAATCACCGAGTCTTGAAAGATTGCAGCGGAATTACCAAAAATGAAGTCGACATTGCCTTGTATACGACATGATTTGTAGAATTGGCGTAAAGAATGAGCATACACTGTATCTTGATTTCCTAGAAATTCACAGTTTTCGATTACGGAGAGATCACTGTCTGATCTAAATGCCACTGCTTGGTGCTGTTCTCCACCAGCTGCATTCTCAAATGTTATATCCCGAGCCATAAAACCATCCCCGCTGACTCCTGCAGCAAACATAAACTATGTTAAATCTCAAAATGCATATTGCATAATAATTAGAATTTACTGCAAGAATTCTAACTTCAAAACTTTGGCAATATTCTAGTCACAGACTGACAAGTGCTATTAATACTTTGAAATTAGCATTACTCAATAAACTCCCAAATCATTAAGCCACAGTATATTCCAAACTCTGGTAATTTTTCTTCTCCAGCAGGAAAATGAAAGGAATAAAAAGCCCGACATACAACATTCATCTTTCTATGTAGGACCAAGGTCACCAACCCATTGACTAAGTATAAAGCATTATTAAGGGTATCACATGCGAAACATGGCTTCTCGATGTGACATACCAAGATCAAAAAAGGAAAATAAAAAAATAACCACAGAATTTCTTGCCGACGACTATCATGTAAAACCTTACGAATTCTTAGATCAGGGCATTCACCCCGCGAGGTGCACAATTTTTAGGTGGTGCAACTTGCATAAACTGGACTACTAAACACGATCAGATTATAAGTTAAAGAGCAATTACTGCCGGGCACGCATAACACTAAGGACCACTGGAGAAATATAAGCTGCTGTACCACCAAAAATCTAGATAAAATCGAAGTCTGTGCAGTATAATGCATGCTTACCAACGGTTGCTGTGTTGTATGTAGAAAGACCCGGTTGTTGGACACTCAAAGAACCTGTAATCACTGTTTTCCCCATCCCTTCACCTAAAAATACAACATTTTTCTTCTCAAGTGGTACCCTTACAATCTCCTGGTACCTCCCTTGTTTAATTTTGATCACAAATTTCCCTTCCCCATTGTTATCTGGTGCAGCATCTACAGCATCTTGAATTTTATTATATTTACACCCCACTCCATCTTCTTTACACACTGTTACATCTACTGTAAGATCCGACGGACAACCACCTTTTGTACTCAAATCCACCCCACCACCACCCCCACCACTATTATTATTCTCCCAAAAGCCATCTCTCTCGGTTTTAGGTGGTTTCCATGAAGCTGTTTCATCACCAAACAAGTCATACGAAACCACCATACTTAAAGCATTACTGGTGAAACCCATTAATGAATCCATAAATGACATTGTCTTGTTGACTAATTGACTGTCGTTGACGTACTTTAGAGCGGACCAGCTATCATATTGGTAAAGTAAAGCAGCACTCATCCAGGCCCTAGCATCTTTGATTCTTCCGCTTTGTAAAACATCATTGGCTGATGTTAATCTATACTCAGAATTGCCCAAGAACTCTATACAATTCTTTGCTGCTGCTGAACGGTTCGGATTGCTCAAAGAATCATCAATTATGCTCTTAACCATTGATTGAGCAGTTTTGAGATTTTGGGTGGAAATAGAAATTGCAGCTTGAATGATCTCCACCGGTTTCGGATCTTGTGGAAGGTTTCCAAATTGCGATAGACTGGTTTTGCAGATTTCAGGGTACCTCGTAGCGTTGCATGATGATTCAATCTTTGAAAGGGTTAATTGATTTTGTTGCTGTGGTGATGGTGGTGGTTTCAAGTGATGGTGGCGATGAGTTGCAGAGGATGGTGATAAAGAAAAGAAAAGGATGAGAGAGAAAATCGTGAGAATGAGAAATGAAGCCATGGAAATCAGTAAGATTTTTCTCTTTTTCAGAATACATGATGTGGAAGATGGAGATGAGAAGGGTTTTAAGGGTTTTCTAGGCATGTGAGAGAGAGAAAGAGTGAGTGATATTAATGGTGGGTAATACTAGTCGGTGCGTGTGAGTGATCTTGTGAGATAATGTGCAACGTCGTTGTTGATGTTGCCAAATCTGGGTAATTTTTGAGTGGGGGAGTCACGGGATTTGCAGTGGGATATCCACTGAAGATGGGATAGAGACAATGGGAAATGGGTTCTTAGTATGCAGCTAATTTCATCACACAGAGTCGGAAACAGGAAAGTGTAAATCTAAGAGTATTATTATTGGCTGTTTCCATCAAACATTTTTCTACTCTATGATCTTTATCACTAGTACTATGTAGGACTAGGTGGAGGGATTGGTTGGGCCAAGTTTGGTAGCAATGGACCCACTGCTCTCCCCATATGGTCCCCAGATGCTAAGGATGAGGAGCTCCTTCTTCTCTCCTTCCTGTTCATGCTGTTGCTGAAAAATTGGGGGAATGGCGGCATCTCAGAATTTGGTACTAAAAAGCTTTAGTTGTAATTCGTTAGGGTACTACCTTCAAACTCGCTTCCCGTTTCATTGCCCTCCTCCTTCTTGTATTTCCCTAAACCTAAAAAGCTTTCATAGTCAGCGTCGGATTATTATTAGCCATGCCAAGAAGAAAAGGAATTCACCTCTTGTGAGAGAGGAAGAACAGCAAGTAGATGAAGATATTGTAGCGGAAGTAGAAGAAGATGATTTTGAAGAAGAAGAAGAAGATGGTGATTATTTTCTCATACTCTTTCGATTTCTTTTTATGATTTTTCTATTCCTTTTCATTTTGTTTATCGGGGAATTTGAGTTTTTTTTGCAGGGGAATTTGGTGATGATGATGATAATTTTGATGAAGATTTATATGAGAGTGACGAGGGCGAACTTTATGTGAGTTATGCTGTGATTGTTTTACATTGAAGCTTAATTGTTGTTACGTTTCTGTCACTGACATGTGAAGTTATACTACTACCTAATTGTTTGGAAGGTTGGAGATGGAGGTGGTGGAGGTGGAATTTCACTAGCTGGGACGACGTGGGATAAAGAAGCATTGGCGATAGCTGAGGAAGTTTCAAATTCACTTGATGGTGACTTAAAAATATATGCATTTAAGACATTTGTGAATTCAACCATTCGAGTTCGCATTGAGAAGCTCTCAAACAAGTGAGTAGATATAACTATCTTTTTCTCAAGCCACATGAACAAATATTACTTACATCCTTTCATAGATCCTTTCTGAACAAACTCTTTGTTAATTGCATTGTTTGGATTTACAAAAACCTGCTGGAAACTTTAATGTTATACAGTTAGGTTTGTTTGGAACAAGTAAGGGTTAACTTTATGGGGAGCAATGGTGTCTCAGGTCTGTTGTACACAACAGTTGAAATTTTGAAACATCCCAGCAGACCCGTGACCTGAACGCAGACGGATTGCCCCTTCACCCCCACTTAGATCCTTTCTGATAGAGCCTACCTCCTACCATTGTCAAAATTTGGCAATGATACCACATTGTAAATTTGAGAAACACTAGCTTGTACTGTATATGGCAAAAACGAAAATAGAGTTATCACTAACAAGTTACGGCCCAGCTTATACGATCAACATCTCAGTAGAAGCAAACCCCATAGCAAATTTTCAGCCGTCAAGACTGTCAAAACATGAAAAAAAAAAATGTGGGTTTGATGGGGTTCAAACTAGTTAGGATTAAACATCTTTGACTGGATTGATAATAACATTGACGATTGTAAAATGAAGCTTGTAACTGATAAAGGCCAGCACTCTATTTGCTTTAACCATGCTATTTGTATCTGCTCTTTTTTGTTTGTTTGTTTTTAAGATATGTATAGTTATTAGCTAAGGCTCTTTCGGACATACTGCACTTGCATGTGTGATAGTTATTATCTGTTTACGTTCCTTAGATTTTGATAGTGCCCATAGATTGTCTATGTAAATACGAGTGTCTTGTAATATATTGCACCAAAACTGGATGAAGCTCAAATTTTTATAGTCTGGTAAAATGCTGGAACTACCATACTTCTGTTGTTATGCCGGTGGGGGAAAATAAGTTATGTATATTTGTGATTCATGTAGAAGTAGAAAGAGAGATCCTTAACAGTGGAAAACAACCTTGTTGCGCATCACGTTTCCGCGTATACCAAAGAGTAGTCAACTGGATTGTCTGCACCTGTAAAGGAAGTGCTTCATAAATTATGAGTGTTGCGTTGGAAAAATGAAATTGTACATTCTTGCTTGTAAAATCTTAATTGCGTGCTTTTGGTGATAACGTTTCAAGCGTTTTTATGCTCTTAGAAAGGCATTTTTGGAAAACTTTATACTTAGCTTTAAAGACTTGTATTTTGCTGCCGAAATCTCCTTAACCCAGTTAGGACTAGCTCTCTCCTAGACATCCATAACAACTGAAAAAAAGATTAACTTTTAAAGGTCTGTCTCGCCCACAAGTGATTGTTGTGCATGAAAACTTTATGGAACTTCAGGTGAGGGTTTTTGTTCTTTCAAATTTGTAACTTAGGTTATTATGTTTCTCTAATCAGGTGCAGTTATATGTTATTGAAAATAGAAGATATGACATGGATCTACACCTACTTCCTTTCTTAACTATAATGAATTTCCGCTAATCAATTTGTGGGATGGTACCCAATAATTTCCATGTTCCACACTGTGATTACCTCTGTCCATTTTTGTTTACGCACTTTATACTTGTTATCCTTCTTATTTGTTTCATCAAAACAGAACCATAATGTAATAAATTGATTTTGATAGGTCTAGTTCTCCAACTATGGCCGACATTGAAGCTTTTTCGTCTGCTTATAGAGCACGGTTGGATGAAGCAGAGGAGGCTGGATCTGTACCCAAGAATGTGTCGTTGGAGGTAGAATTCTTTAACCCTATTTTACTTGTATTGGTTTGGCGAGTTTGACAGAATACCCCCATGTTACCTTAACAAACTGCAAGCCAAACCTGTAGCTTCATGCTTGATTTACACCTTACTCTTTCTTTCTTTTGGGGGCTTTACACGCTTGATCCAGTTTAACTTCTCATTAGATCTGTCACTTCATGCTGGGCTTTAGCCTCAAATTCAGAGGAAGGAAGGGATGTAAGCCTTTTGTTGGACAACAATCTTGTTTGGCGTGGCTGAGTTGTCAGATATTACTATATTAGGGGTGCTTTAAGCAAATCTTGATCAATTTCTACCTTTAGTTTTAGCTGAAGCATTTCGTGGTTGAAACATCTCAAAATTCATAGTTAGATCTAAGACACTGATATGCGGAAGAACTTTCAGATGCTACTATGGCATGGGCAATGCCTTAATGGTAGTCGTGAAGCTAGTTGGTTCAGAGAAAAGTCATGTTTCAAAATATCCTATGAGAAGTTTGGTTTACTATAGAGAATCAAGTTTTTCTGATTCTCCTTGGTTTATTCTCTAATTCTCTAGTAATTGAATGTTTTTTTTTTTTTTTTATCAGATAGTAATTGACTGTTACAAGAGTCGTATTATTAAATTATTATTCTGATAGTTGGCATTAGACCTTTGTGCTTAATAGGTTGTCTTTCAGAGGTTTGACAAGATAATGATGTATATTTTATAGGTCTCTTCCCCAGGTGTCGAAAGAGTTGTTCGTATTCCACAAGACCTGGACCGGTTCAAAGATCGAGCTATGTACGTGAAGTATTTTCTAGAGTCTGTTGATGAAACAGGTGGTGTTTCGATAGAAGAAGGTGACGGTATTTTCAGGCTTGTTTCTTTTGATTTGGATTTGGCGGTTTGCGTTTGGGGTATCGCTGATGTGAGGGTTAATAGAGAGAAAGCTGGGAAAGGAAGACCACTTAACAAAAAACAAAGAGACTGGCGTTTGAACACACCATTTCAGTCTTTACGGTTAGTTCGTTTGTATTCTGATACCTGAATTTTTGCTTAATATATCACGGATGCAGAAGTGACGTGGGAGTAAAGGGAGCTGAAATAGATAGGTAGAAATAGAGGTCTGGTTATCTAGAAGATGGTTTACAGTTAGAAGTATATGTAACTATTTATCATGTTTAATTTCAGATGCCTGAGGGTCTAGAATTTAATTTGCAATTTTTCTTGGAAACATCTGTTGACAGAAATGCTTCCAACAATTGTCAAAGCCAGTAAACATGGTACTGAAATTGAGCTTGCAAATTCATCGTTTGACTATTTTGAGAGAGCAGAATTGGCGGGGAGCTCACTGTATACTTTAAAATTGGTTGTGGTGTTACACTACTACTACTACTACTACTGTCAAGAATCCAGTTGTTACCTACAGTAACTTTTTCTTTCCATAAATTTTCCTCCTTCATTCATGCCTCCTCCTCCTCCCTCTCTTCCTCAAAGTCGAGAAAAAAGACAGAAAATTTGGAATTAGCTATGACCCACCAACCACACTCGTGCCTGTGAAGAAAGTTGCGCACTCGAACTTAATCAAGTGTTTCCTTTCCTTTTCTAAATCTATGCGCGTCAACTATTTGTTGAAAATGACTCCGCAACAACAAATGCCTCCTCCTCCTCTCTCTCTCTCTCTCTCTCTAGTCTGTCTATACTTCCCTTGTCTTCTACTTTTGTTATTGTTGTTTCTTCCTTCACTTCACTGCACTTCTCTTCCCCATTCTTTTCTGTCATGGAAATGAACTTCAATCACCATAACCACCATCTCTGCTTGTCCAAATGTCCTAAACAACGCTGCAACACTGAATGGTATTTACTCTCTTTCTCTCTCTAAAACATACCCATGTTTATTACTAGTATATCTTTTTGTTTAAGTTCAATATTCACTTCTCTTTGGTTTCTATATATTTTTGCTTAAAAACTTTAAATTTGGTGATTAAAGTTTAAAGAAGAGGAGGGTACTAATAAAACTTCATTGCATAGACTTGATAATTGAATTATTTTACTAGAACAAGCTTCATAATTATTTTTTCTTTCACTCTACTTTCTGTTTTTTGTATTCCAAGGTGAAATCTTGGTCATTTTTATACATAGAATGAGTTCAAAATTCGTCGGCAGTTCACACAAAATATGCTTGTGTTAATTTACTTACTTTAAACCTCTGGAGTAGAATTGTGTTCCATTATTTTGAATCTTGAGTTTTCCTTGGACACTTGTTAAGATGGAGATTGTCCGGTTAGAGATAAATCGTTTACAATATGGATTTCTTTTAATTTATTTCCTTCACTTGTGCAGGATTTTCTTGGATGTCCATAGTGACATCACTATAGAAGTGGATGGAGCAACGTTTGCGTTACATAAGGTATATGTATTATATCTTTTGATTCCTTTGTATTGTACTTTTTCTTGTGTGACATCTTCTGATCTGTTTTATTCGTGGAATACAGTTCCCTCTCGTTTCTCGTAGTGGACGAATTCGAAAGTTAGTTGCAGATCATAGAGATACTGATCTTTCAAGGGTTGAACTTTGTGGTTTACCTGGAGGTGCTGAAACATTTGAGTTGGCTGCAAAGTTCTGTTATGGAGTAAACTTTGAGATCACGTCCTCAAATGTTGCTCAACTTAGTTGCATTTCTAATTACCTAGAAATGACCGAGGAATATGCAAAAGGTAATCTTGGTTTTCGTGCAGAAACTTACATAGATACCATTGTTTGCAAGAATCTTGAGATGTGCGTTCAAGTGCTGCAACAGTGTGAGAACCTTCTCCCTCTTGCTGACGAGCTGAAAATAGTTAGTAAATGTACTGACGCAATTGCTTCCAAAGCATGCCTTGAACAAATAGCATCAAGTTTTTCACGCTTAGAATACAGCAGCTCAGGCAGGCTTCAAACAAATAGGCAGGCCAATGGTGATGGAGATTGGTGGATTGAAGATCTTTCTGTTCTTCGAATTGATTTATATCAGAGAGTCATAACAGCCATGAGATGTCGAGGGCTTCGTCCAGAGAGCATTGGTGTATCACTTATGGATTATGCGGAAAAAGTTTTGATTAAAAAGTCCAGCCAATGGAATTCAGCTGTTCAACCAAAAGCCGATATTGTTGGTTCCTTCGATCATCTCCAAAGACTAGTAGTTGAGACAATTGTCAGTTTATTACCTGTGGAGAAACTCATCATCCCTATCTCTTTCCTTTTTGGAATGTTACGAACTGCAATGATGCTTGATTGCACGAGTAATTGCAGGCTTGATCTCGAAAGGAGGATTGGGTCACAACTGGAAATAGCTACTCTGGATGATCTATTGATCCCATCCTTCCGCCATCCTAGTGATACTTTATTTGATGTTGATACTGTTCATAGAATATTGGTAAATTTCTCTCAGCATGATGACAGTGAAGATGATATGGAATACGCTTCTGCCTACGAGTCTGAAGGATCTCATTCTCCTTGTCAGAGTGCATTGCTCAAAGTTGCAAAATTAATTGACACCTACTTGGCTGAAATAGCTCCTGATGCAAACCTAAAGTTCACCAAGTTCATGGCCATTGCAGAATCTTTGCCAGAACATGCTCGGACATCCCATGATGGTTTATACCGAGCCATTGATATTTATTTAAAAGTAGGCATCTATTACTTGTCCTGGCGATTATTTAAGTATAATCAGATATCTTTTCTAACCCTTTGTGGTTGAACTTTTTCAGGCCCATCAGGGACTCTCTGATACAGAGAAAAGGAGGATCTGCAAACTAGTTGATTTCCAAAAGCTTTCGCAAGAAGCTGGTGCACATGCTGCACAAAATGATCGCCTTCCAATCCAGTCGATTGTTCAAGTTCTCTATATTGAGCAATTAAGACTTCGAAATAACTTATGCAGCTCATATCCAGACACTGATCATAAACCAACATTACATCAGTCATGGCGGGTTGGTAGTGGTGGACTCAGTGCAGCTATGTCTCCGAAAGACAATTATGCATCATTAAGAAGAGAGAACCGAGAGCTGAAACTTGAACTAACTCGATTGAGAATGAGGCTCAATGATCTGGAAAAAGACCATGTTTGCATGAAAAAGAACATGGAAAAATCTTCTGGCTCTCATAACTTGACTGGTTTTTCATGGATGATGAAGAAGATGAGTTTGTTTAGTCATAGTTCTTCCCGGGGATCGTCGTCTCCGTCAAAACACTCACAAGAAACGGATTTTAAGATGACTAGGAAAATGAGTGAGGCACATATATACTAGGTAACTGCATACTCTACAGCGTATATTTTGTCTTCCTGAAGTCTGAACTGATCATATTTATGAGTGGTGGTAAACAGACAATAGATTTTCTAGTAAGTATAGTCTAGGCCTTTATTATTTATTTCATATCATCCTAAGAACTTTGATCTTAACCGTGCTCTATGTTTGTGCTAAGTCTCTTGCAGTAGAAAAAGATCTCGTCTTCTTTGGATATGTATCTACACTTACACATTACAGTTTCCGTCCTTAGTTTTGAAGAGATATAGTACTTGACCTTTCGGATTGACTGTTCGGCATTCTGTAATCAGGTCTCTTTTTTAAAGATGTGTACAGATGGTAAATGCTACAACTGTAAATCCCATTTCACATCACTGAGAAAATCCAGGTCATATATGCCAGAGCGCAGATTATCAGGCCAATGAAATAGGCTTTGAAATTTGAATGGGCTGGTTGGACTAGACACCACCCTGCAAGTTTTGATGGCCGGTAAGCCAAAACCTGTTGCTCCCTTTGGCCACCAGGATGTTAAGTTTATGTTTCCACAGGTTGCAAGAATAGTGCTCATTTATGGTGTCTGTGTTGTTTGAGAACATCTCATTTGGCTATTGATAATTGAAGTGTTTTCTCAATCAATCATTTGTCTGTTTCTCAATCAATCAATGTTTTATTGTGTTAAGATTTTGCCTGGAAGGCTGGAACCGTTGCTCAACTATAAAAGCAAGGAAAAAAATTAATTTCATTTCAACAGTGTCCAACAGATACAATTAAGAAATTACAATTTTTGACTCTACTTAAAATTTTGACTCTACTTAAAACTCAGTAGAGCTCTTAACTGACCCAACATCTTTTATCATTTGAAGCATTAGAGATTCCACCTGTTTATCTAACTTGAATCCTGCCTTTTCAATCTCCTTGCAAAGCTCCTTACACTTGGCCAACCTTCCTGACACTGCATAAATCTTTATCATATCCCTGTAAATGTCATAAGTTGCAGCAAAACCAGCCCTATTAAGTCTCGAAAAATATCTAACAGCCCTTGGGAGATCTTTCAGTGCAACAAATAATTTTATTGCGACATGATAAGCTGGAAGATCAAAGAGACAGTTTGATCCTTCCATTTCCCAGATCAAGGCAAATGCCTCCCTGTATCTCTTCTCCTTGTACCGGCTGTGTATCATTGTTGTGTACATAACAACACTTGGCTCTCGCCCAGATTCCTTGAACCAGCTATACAAACTTTCAACAGTATCGTATCTCTCAAGCTTTATACACACTTTCATGACTGATGTACAATCCTGCAGGCTCAATTCTAGGTCATCTCTCTCACCTAGCTCATCCAACAAAGTTAATACAAGCTTGTATTTGTCAGGGTTCTTCCCAAGTTCCAAAATCAGCTTAGCATGAATGCTAGCATCCAATGTTCTATTATTATCCTTAGCTACTAAAAGGAGCTTTCTAGCTAAATATAAACTTCCACCTCTAATGAAACCCCTTGCCAAAGCTTCAATAACTGGCCGACTTGCTGTACTGGTGAACTTCTGTAAGTCGAATGGCATTTTCAGTTCCCGGGTCCTTGCTAAGATCTCAACTGTTGAGGCTAGAATGCGATCATCGGGGAACAATTGAGGTTGTTGTTGCGCCCAGCAGAAAGTCTGTAGAGCTCTGTCTGGAAGACCCATATGACCCAATTCTCGTATTGTCAAAGAAAGTGATCCTTTCCTGAGGAACCGAACCCATTTGCTAAGAACTTCAGAAACATTTTTATCCGATGGTAGACTTCTGATTTCTTTGGCTAAATGGATGAGGAATTCTGGGTTCTTGTAAACTCTCTTACATACAGATGCTCGCGAAGAAGATAACATGGGAGAAGCCATTCTGACATGTCTCTTTGGTGTCGGAAGTCCCAATGGTCTAAGTTTATGAGGCAGGGGAAGTGGGAGAGGCCTTTCCCTATTCAGTCCGCCAGGTTTCTGAGGAATTCTACCTTGGAAAAGAGAAGAAATTGCATCGACCTCATCTGCGCTCCATTCTAAACCATCATCATCACCACTACCATCCCCATCATCAATGTTGGGCAGCTCATTACAATTTAGGTCCTCCTCAATATTGTTGTTCTTCTGAAAGAATAGATTACTTCTGGGATCTGGAGGAAGTTTTGCACGCCGTGGGTATCGAAGGTTCTTGGTTAATTTGCGGTGAGGATTCCCAGCTTTCGTTGTAACACTGCTTGCGACTTCCCGAGAATTTGATAACCTAACTGAGGTAAACTGAGAACCAACAGACTGTCCCAATAATTGATAACTTTGCCTTTCAAATAGTACATGAAAATTGCACAACACTGAATCCATGTCACAGTTACTGAACTTATAGATGTTCCATTTCTTCCTGAACTTGCACAGAAAAATTGATTTGGTATCTCATACAGACCACCTAGACCACCTAAAGAAGTACCCCAATGTTTTGGTATCTCCACTCGGACATCCCTACGCAAATCAAAGTAACATCAGTATATATGAACTAGTAAACATTCTGAACAACACATAGGAATCAAGATTAAGACACTACATAGACTAAAACAGAAAAACGATTATGAATCGATAAACAAATGTACAGAAGATAAAAACAAGTATTAGGGCGGCAACAGAGAGCATCAGCTTTTAATCTTGTCTAACATTAACTTACCTCAAGTTCAGCGATCAAGTGTAAAACATCATTTGCTCATAGACAAAATCAAAATAACTCAGGCAACTTTAAAAACCAAGATGATAAGATTCAACGGTGAATACGTGTGTGCTAGTGATGAAAAAGGCTAGAGCATATAAGTATAACAGTATATATCCAACTTTTGAAACCCTAGATGTATGGAGGTGTTAATTAGGGTTTTACACCCTCGATGCAAGAAAAGTTTTTATCCACAAAAACGATTTCAGTCAAGATATATTGACGGCCAAATTCGATATCTATTAAAGTTTTACTGTAAATCTTTGGAGGAAAAAGAAAAAAAAAAAAGGAGAAAGAAGAAAGATGTACCTGAGAAAACCCTAACCAGGATGTTTGCTTTTAAAGGAGAATAGCGAACTCAAAGTCAATTGGGTTTTGGTTCCTTACTACCAGTTCCGTTAATGAACCCGAGAGAAGAGGTTACGCAGCTGATAGGTCTTGGTGCTGGAGAGTGGAACGGCACATGAGTAGCTCGTTGGATGTCAATGGTACCTACCGAAACGGATATCTCCGGTACCTTATACGTTAGGGCAACTCATGGGACTAGCCTAATTTGATGATTTGTCACTCCAGGTGGATGGACAAACTTATTACTGTGCAAACAACTGGTGCATATTGGTGCGGTCGTACCGGATTGAGCCGAACTTCGTCCCAAAATAACAGCTATATTTTCCTTACCCCTATAAATTCAACACTAATTCAATCTTTTTAATTTCACGACAACTTCGTTCTTCATTACATATTTTCGAAATCTCCACTTCATATTTTCAACCCAAAATCAATCTTCTCTACATAATTTCAACCCAATTCGATACTTAATGTCTAATCTCAAGATATTAGTCCAAAAAGAAATAGAAAATTTAACAATCTAAAAGTAAACATAGTGAAGCTCTGCCGAATAGAGAAGAAGATATGGATGAAGAGAACAATTCTACTCTACTTTCTGGTCGAGAATTAGCATCAAGTTAAGGTCATCTGTCTACAAAAATAAAGCGGGACAACTCTCATCAAAAACCAAGAGGTGGTTAGTACGAAGTGGACAAAGTTTATGCAAAACTTCTTCATGCTGCTAAAACTATCGTCGGTCGATTTCCTTGGATTACTTTGTACTATGTACGAGCACATAAAAATTTTCCCAAATCGGTGGGTATATTGATGGAACGTTGGTGGTATACTTTCATTTCCATGCCTTCTAAATAGGTATGTCATATATTTTGATTTATCATTTTTTATGCAATCAATACGAGTATTTACAAATTAAATCAACAATTTTAAATTTTTACAGGCATAACACCATTATATTTGTATTTCTTACTTGGGATACCTTATGGGGTGGGAGATGACGTTTCGTTTAACCAAGAACATTGGTTGGAAGAAAAGCGATACAAAGATGCACTTCTGTTGTGCTTTGAGGTAACAACACAGCAAAATCATAAGAATTTAAGAAGTGGTGTAATTGCTAATTTTGGTTTAAAGACATTCATATTCAACGAATTGCATGGTAGTAACTATCATGATTCGGCAGCGGTATGACCCTACTAAAGATACATAAATTGCTAAGGTATTTATTTTATATATACTTGATTTATTTATTTTTTGTCAATTCAAGCGCAAGTACTCAAGCGGGATGGCTAGAGGCGTTGCAATATATGGAAAGATTGTCGATTATGATTGGGGGTTTGCTATATTAGCCGAATTGTACATTTTTCTCGATATGGCATGCTTAGGTTCGCCAAACATCGAAGGTCTATGGGCCTTATTGAGGTAAATACGATAGTACATTACTGTGGCTTTAAATCAGTTTATGAATATCTAGCTAGTTAGGTTAAATATTGTTTACTTTCCTTTGTATGTTTTTTACCTCAACTTTGGTGGTATAAATATTTCTACATTGGTGTACCAAGACTTTATGACTACACGAAGAAATATTTCCCAATTATAGTAAGGTATGAAGGCGATAACTGGCATCCAAAACAAAATAAGACTGAGCAAGATAACATTCATTTGTGAAGAAACCAGTGCTTGATTATAAACAAACATAATGTTATTGGATGCAGTATGTGGATTTTGAGGACTTCAACACTGATAAAGCCCGAAGGATCAAAGAATTTCCACTCCACCGCATGGTGTTGTACAGTCCTTTCAGTGATATTGGTGTTTATTCTTTGGGGGAGAAATGTGCTAGTTCCACATAATACCAATTGAAATGATTACACATGATTTTAATCAATAACGAATATATTCAGATAGTATTCAAAACTGGACTAGGTCCCGAGGTTTTTCTGCATTTGTGGTTTCCTCATTAACAAAATCTTATTGTGTGCCTTTACTTTACTTTTCGCAATATAATGATTGTTTTAGTTATAATAAAGTGATTTCACTTGTACGTTATCAAAACACTTGGGTTGATCCATATAATTAGGTTCGGTTTCGATACATATTCTATATACCAAGTGTGTATACCTTGTGGTTGTTATCCTCTTGACAGTCTATGTCTATATTAGATCATGCAAGGTAACCGTCATATATGTTGATACCGAAAAGATTGTAGTGTACTTGGTACCCTCATCATTTCAATAGGGGTTTGCAATCCGATTTACAAACCTACCCCTATTCCCGATCTCAGATGTAAAAGGTTTGCAAACCTCTATGATTCGCAGGATTTAGACTGACTAGGTAATACATACAAGCATGTGTACCTTGCGCAAAGCATCTGAAATGACGAGGGTACCAAGTACACCACAATATTTTCGACATCTACCTATAAGTTTGTCACCTTGCATGATCTAATATAAATAACAATTGTCGAGAAGATAACAACCACAAGGTATACACTTGGTATATAGTATAAGTTCGAAACCGGACCCTAAACTATAGGGATCAACCCAAGTGTGTGGAATTAACGTACAATGTGTTTACTTTTAATTATAACGAGGAAACCGCAAATGCTGAAAAACCTCGGGACCAAGTCTAGTTTTGAATACTCTTGGAATTAAGGCGTTATACAAAGACCACTACAAACTTCGTATAGTTGAGACCAAGTAAACTACTCTAGTTACCTAGTTTCCTCAGTATCCCTGCGCCTACAAGCAATCTGGCCAACGCACGTGAATCTTAAGATAAAGTCCATTATATTAAGTTTCTTCAGTCTCTCTAAAGACTTTGAGCAATCAACCCTTTAGATCATCTTCCAAACAGTAAATGAACAATATGTTTGTTAACCAGTCTTCTTATCTCAAGAAATTAATCAGAGATATTACAGTTGGGCTTTGACAAAGGCTCTTAGTGCAATCAAGAGTTAACAACCGTTGGTCAATCAAATCAATAATCGAAAACTAAAATAATAATGCAGATTATGGTTTCCAGCCAACGATACTATATTACATATTGAACTTTCCTATTTTGCAATCCCAATTTTCAAATCACATAAACCCTAAAGTGTACATGAATAAGGAAATCGGTTTTGCCTATTAGGACCGGTTCTACCTTGACTCCCAACATAAGTTCAGATCGGTATTACCTTGACTCCCAATATAGGTAGGCATCAGTTCTACCTTCACTCCCGACATAAGTTAGGATCGGTTTTACCTTGATTCCCTATATAAGTTAGGATCGGTTCTACCTTATATCTTAAATGAAAATCGGACCTTCAATCTTATTGGTTTCTTTCAAATACGAAACAAGTTTGTAAGTCTCCTTCCTTAAACTTAGATAATTAAACATAGTTTTCTAGGTACGAAATCAAACCTATTGAAAATGCGGGGGTCTAACAACCACACCCAACAATTCGTTTGGCAATCTGAGAGGACTTACTCAAATATACTTTATAGGGAATCAACTAGACAGTCAGACTCAATCTAGTGCAAAGTATATCAAAGAGTTTATATCTCTGTTTCACAATGTAATCAGCAAATCAAACAGATAAAAATCCACAAGCCTAATTATTATGTGAAACAACTTAAACGGTACCAAATACCAATGTTCAAGTGTCAATCAATTTAAACCAACAACCAAAGGTTGGATTATCTAATTGATTGATCCTAATGCACAATCTGTGATATTTCAATTATATAACAAAATATAATGCGGAAAAGAAATAACACAGACACCAGAATTTTGTTAACGAGTGATAGACACATTTTTGTGTCTATTTTGTTCTCAATGTTCTGTATTGTTAGTGATTGATATTGTACTAATTATGGTTTTTTGTGTGTTTGTAGGTATTTTTGGGAATTAAACATTTTTGGAGAATTCAGCTCGAAAAGTTGGCAAAAGCACCCCCCCGGAGGACACTTGCTAAACGGACTCCTACTTCGGATAAGGGGCACCCTGTTTACTATTCGCACCCCGGCTGTTGGATAAGGGGCAACCATCTTCTCCAACAATTAAAATTATTTTTGGCGGGAATATTTTGCAGTTTACTGCGTAATTTTCTGTTGGATTTGTGGAGGAGTTTCAGTGAGACTCAACCACTGGTTTCGAGCGAGATGAACGTGATATACCCAAACAAAGCTGGTATGGGTGATCGGATGAGTTTAGTTGGGCTGTATAATCCGAGAGAAGAAAAAAACAAAACATGGCAGCTTATTTACGGCAGATGATTTTCACGAGTTGCACATGTTATGTGTATGTTTGGAGTGTGTTTAGATGCAGCATAATCGTGTAGGAGCTAAAAAGAGGGAAGTTTGCAGATTACAGACGCGTGAGAACATAAAACAGGAAAGAAAATATTCTCGAGTTATTGGTTTGATATCAAGAAGATTTGGGAGTTATTACGAAGATATTCTTGGTCCTGTGACTATATAGAGGCTGTAGGAGAATCGTATACGGGGTATGGAGAGTTTGGGGCGAGTTTGGAACATCACAGAGAAGAGAAAATCAAGTTGCAGAGAGAAGTTTCTGCTGCTGCAGAACTGAAGAACACGAAGAACAGACGGCCAAAGACCGTAGTTCTTCAACAGTGTCAACGACAGAGCACTGTGGGTCGTAGTTTAGAGGCATCTTAAATCAACAAGAACAACGACGGAAGGTTTTATCGTTCTTTGCAACGGCTTCGGTTTGTAACACTTATAACTCATTACAAACCCTAGTTTTTATTTGATATCTCTCCTTTTCATCATTTGTAAGCACCTTTGAGCAATAAAATCATATTTTGAGCGTGTTTCCAACATGATGAGCTAAACCCCATTACTGGGACGACGGAGGAAGAAGAATTTCATACATGGGTAAAATTATTTAATTCTTTTTTTTAGACTTTTGCATTAATTTTAATTGAAATATGATTTGAATTAATTGGTTGTCATTTAATTTGATGAGGTATGCTTAGCTTAAATGTTTTGATACATCATGCTTAGGATTTACAACCAATCTTTTAAGAATCTACCTTGGCAAAATCAGAGTCCATGTTAATTTTATTTATTGAGCTTTAATTGTTGAGAATAAATAAATTGAACCCTATGTTATGAATTCGACGAAATCCTAGTCCCAAGAACTCTCTTCATCCAGTGACAATATTTTGTATATATATATATATATATATATATATATTCTTTATCTTTAGTATTTTCTTTTATTAAAACTTAAAATCGATTTCAACAAGTCCGAGTGAACGACAACCCTTCTTACTACAACATCATTGAAAAATAACCATCAACGAGGAAAACCGCAAATGCAGAAAAACCCCGGGACCTAGTCCAGTTTTAACACCACACTGTATTAAGCCGCTACAGACACTATCCTACTACCAATGAACTTCGGACTGGATTGTAGTTGAACCCTTATCAATCTCACACCGATTCAAGGTATAGTTGTGTTCCTTACGTCTCTGATCCCAGCAGGATACTACGCACTTGATTCCCTTAGCTGATCTCACCCACAACCAAGAGTTGCTACGACCCAAAGTCGAAGACTTGATAAACAAATATGTCCCACACAGAAAAGCCTATAGAATGAATAAATCTGTCTCCCACGGAAATACCCAAGAGTTTTTGTTCCGTCTTTTGATAAATCAAGGTGAACAGGAACCAATTGATAACCCGGACTTATATTCCCGTAGAACATCCTAGTATTATCAATAACCTAACAATAATCTAAATCGTATGATGACGAAACTAGATATTGTGGAATCACAAACGATGAGACGAAGGTGTTTGTGATGACTTTTTATCTTGCGTATCAGAGATTAAATCTCGAGAAAATCTTAGAGAATATAGTACTCAAACAATAAAATCGGGCAAGATCAGAACACGCAACTACAAAGAAAATAGTTAGGTCTGGCTTCACAATCCCAATAAAGTCTTTGAAGTCGTTAACCTACAGGGTCTCGATGGAAACCTAAGGTTAAAGGAGAATCGACTCTAGTTGATGCAACTAGTAACACACAAGAGGTGTGGGGATTAGGTTACCTAGTTGCTAGAGTTATCCTTTATATAGTTTTCAAATCAGGGTTTGCAATCCAAGTTACCTTGGTAACAAAGCATTCAATATTCACCGTTAGATGAAAAACCTGATTCAACCAAGCTAATATATTTCAACCTTTAGATCAAACTTAGCTTGTTACACACAAATGAAATGTACCCTCATTTAGGTTTATGTAACCGTACCCAAACGTGTACACCATTTTGGCTCAACAATAGTTAACCGAAGTTAGCCATATGATTACTCTCATATCAACCTTATTCATCTTAACCATAACTAGTTCAAATGACTCAAATGAAACTAGTTAAAGAACCGTTCAATTGCTATATTCTAATAGAAGTATACAAGAACACAACTGAAGCAAAATCGGTTTGACTCACTCGAATCAATTCATGAACATTATAGCCACGGTTTGCAAAGATTGCATTCCTTATTTTATAAATGTTTAAGTTCATGTACACAACCGATTTTCGAAAGTAACCCACTCAAGTATGCAAGCGTGTACGCATACTTAAGTAGCCGGACCGAGTTTGGTTACGCCAGTACGCATACGGGTGCGCATACCAATTTACATTCCAAACTCTAGCAGAAATTCACGGACGTGAGACTTCCGCCAGTATGCGGACGTGTACGCATACTTGCCCAGATATCCAACAATCGCCAGTACGCGTACAGGTACGCATACTTCAGTTTCCAGGTTTTGGACTTATACACAAATGTGATAACACACTATGTTTATATCCAAACATGGTTACATGATTCTAAACTCTTTATTTTAATCATTGAAACTTTCTTAGAGGATATAGTCGTTTTCAAACACTATTAGCATCAAAGCAATTTTCAAGATATTAAAATAATCATAACGAAACATTCCAAGTCTACACCAAATGATTGTATCACACAAACCATGTAAGATATTACTAGGCAATTTTCACATGATATAAGATGAATGTAGCGCCCCCTAAGCTAGCAGCATCGTTATCTCAGCTCAGCTCCAACCCCAAACACACTCTGCTCCCAACCACCACCTGCCATCAACCTAGCATTCATTTAAAACTCAACACAACACCCTAACTTAATCTCTTTTACATTTCCTCTAAACTCCAACCACAATCCAAACTACATCAATTAAACTTCTCCATTGGCCCTTTCTTACAGTGACCTAACATTCATCTAAACTGCACCACTAATTCTTAGCTGCAACAACAACATCACCACTATCACTAGTAGCTCAGTACAATCATTCACATCTGCACTTACAACTCCAGCTACTCATCGCCTCCACCATCAGTTCACTGTAATACAATTTGTCCTCTAGTTCCATTCACTAAACTGTATCTTAAAGCTCAAATTCCTTCATCTAAACTTCCACTCAAACATCTACAACTTCCAACACATCCAGAACCACCATTTTAGCTAACTTAAAACATATTCCCTTCACAAACCTCAAGCCAAGACCACCAATCAATCTTCATCACCCTCTTAAACTCATCACAAGAGCCAATACACCACAATCACCGCAAATAATCATCACCAGCATACTTCTATATCTTTAGCTGTAATACTTCTTCCTGCTCTAAACCTCATCAACAACAGTTCCCTAAACTCAATTCTTCCTTCATAGACCCATTCAATTGATTTCCAATTAAAACTCAAACCCCGATTTTCTATTTCTTCATTGTAAAACCCTAAATCAATAATTCAACTTCAATCACCTCTTGTCAGTTCATCATTCTCATCCGAAATACCCAAATCAGAAACCTTAATCGTCATCCTCAATTTATCATCAAAATCTAAACTACCCGATTCAGGAACCCTAACTCTAATTTGGGGAAGAACAGCACAACTCCTAATTCTCTATGAAACTAAAATTAACCCTTATACAATCGTGTATACTCTAATTAACAACAAACCCAAGAAATATAACACCAAAACAAACTCAAATTCATAAAGTAAATCAATCAACACCGGAACCCTAAATTTAATCTTCAATTACCTTTTCTGAGAGTTCTGAATCCACCGCATGAATTAACACCACCATGACCATCAAATCGACCAACACATCCTTAAATATCTTCTAAATCATCTGAAATCATAACTCCAATGAATATTAGATATCCTAATCTCCGATTTACAAAAGATCATCGTTTTCTTCTTCTCCCGAGCTCAATTAATAACACCACCACCACCAGTAGACAACTCTTAAAGTTTTCCCCTAAGTTTCTCTTTAATAACACGGTCTCATAACCTCAGAACTCTCACATGAATTCACCAGAGGTGAAGAACAGAGAAAGAGAGAAAGGAAAAGAAGAAAGAAGAAGATAAGAGGAAGAAAAAGAAATGAGATCGAGTTTATCTTCTCGATTTGGTCTTGAGATAAGGCCAAGGGATTTGATAAACACCCCCTAAGCTGGATAAGGGACGCCCCAGTCGGTCCAATGGAAAAAAAGACTATTTCCCTTTAAGCAACTCTGATGATATCTTCTTCGTCCGATATCCGAATGACACGTTCAAGTAGTCTATTTTACGTAACTTTTCGAGATCTATCCATCGGTACTAATTTTGCATCTAATTCGGTGTTAGATTAATTTCTATTAATTAATGTTCGTGTTAAACTAATCGAGTCATTATCGGCTAATTTGTCACTTGACCGGTCTAATAGCGCTGACGAGCTTGAGGCTCGTTACATTCTCCCCACCTTATATCATTTTCGTCCTCGAAAATCGATCCGCTCTTCTGGATTGTAAACCTCCCCACCTTATAGAGAAAAATTATCTCTCAAACAAATGCAAGTATTGTTCATACTTACAAACGCGCGAAACCTAACTCATTTTAAATGAGTTCGAAGCAAAAAGAAACACAAACCTATATGGTTTTGTACAACTAAGAATCTACAATTTGTAGCTCTAAGTTCAATAGACTAATTTTCTATTTCATAGTATGATTGTGTCTAAGCTAACTATGGTGAATCTGATTCTAACAGATAAGTATGTCTAAGCTCTCCGTGCTAATAATTATAGATTAATATTTAATAATTTAACAATTTGGTGTAGTTCTATATTTGTTATATATTTATCCTTATAATTAATCCAAATTTGATTTTACTTCAATTTATAATATCTAATATTTCAACTTTACTGTTATACAATATATACATTTTCCAAATATTATTATCTACTTTAAATTTGCTATTAACCTAACTATTGAAATACTATTATCAGTTGTTTTACTATTCTCATTATCTTTATTATTATCGTTATTGGTTTATTAATAGTCCAATTGGTATACTAAGTCTTAATTTTTCTAAACAAGTCTTAATTTTTCTAAACATAACTCTATATTCACGTAAGGATTGATATACTTGATTTTTAGTTATTCTTATCGAGTACGCATACTATATCTTGTTAAGTATTAGCGCTGGTAACTTAATGTTATTTCGATTTGGGTCTGCATAAAATTTTAGTGTATCCTAGTAATCTTTAGATTTTTCTTGTAAAGTACAGTATCCTATTAATATGCGAATTTATTTTCTTTCAAGTCCATTTGTATACTAAACATCCAAATACTATTATAACTACTTCATGTGTATTTGTTTAATTTTTAATGATCTACTAAATCAGTTATTGCACTAAAGATAATTTAAATATAAGATTACTAAGAAATTTAGTCTTTTCATTTTATGCAAAATAGTCGCACGTTCTTAAGTCTAATCTAATAAGTCTTATATTATCTATCTGGTTTCTATGCACAAGAAAGTATTTCTAATTTTATTTAAATTACAAAATCTGACCGTACATAATTACTAAGAATTTTGCATAGCTACTTGATCCTAATTATTACTTTTATCATTGTACATTTACTAATGAGATTTTGATTGCATAAAGTTCACTACAATACTATTTGATAAGTGTTAATATTACTTTCGTTATGATTATTAGTCATCTTATTATTATTAACACAAATAGTCGAACTATTATCTTAATTACTTTTACAATTTAACTTCATTTCTAATTTAATAGATTAATGGTTCTAATTAATGGAAAGAGTACTCTATTAGTTTCTAAATAAAACTTGGGATCTATTGATTAACTAATAGAAGCAAGTTCTCCTTTTACGAATGGTAATCCATGCATGTAGTTGCCCTTTCTAGGCTGATCAGACCTGACAATGCTTTCCTACGGCCAAAAGACGACACAAACATATCCGAATTACAAACCTCACTATTCTCCAGTGCTAGATAATTTAAGTGTTAAATAACTGAGACTAATAAATCTCTAATTTCCTATTGAAATTTCTAACTTATACTACAATTGGTTTCAGCCTACAATTTTTACTTCATTACATACACAAACAATCAAACAAACAAATCAATTAATCAAATAAATCTTTTAGTTATTAATAACTTTTAGTGATTAAAATTTATCTCTCAACCCAACCCAGTTCTAAACTAATCTAGTTCACTAACTGGCACTGGCTATCTCTATCTTTTCCCATATAAGATCTACTAGTGAGATCTGATACCAACTTGTAGCGCCCCCTAATCTAGCAGCATCGTTATCTCATCTCAGCTCCAACCCCAAACACACTCTGCTCCCAACCACCACCTGCCATCAACCTAGCATTCATTTAAAACTCAACACAACACCCTGACTTAATCTCTTTTACATTTCCTCTAAACTCCAACCACAATCCAAACTGCATCAATTAAACTTCTCCACTGGCCCTTTCTTACAGTGACCTAACATTCATCTAAACTGCACCACTAATTCTTAGCTGCAACAACAACATCACCACTATCACTAGTAGCTTAGTACTATCATTCACATCTGCACTTACAACTCCAGCTACTCATCGC
Source organism: Papaver armeniacum (assembly GCA_023531295.1). Taxonomy (NCBI): domain Eukaryota; kingdom Viridiplantae; phylum Streptophyta; class Magnoliopsida; order Ranunculales; family Papaveraceae; genus Papaver; species Papaver armeniacum. Next base: position 138,872 of record JAJJWW010012357.1, on the reverse strand, counting down.
CTCCACCATCAGTTCACTGTAATACAATTTGTCCTCTAGTTCCATTCACTAAACTGTATCTTAAAGCTCAAATTCCTTCATCTAAACTTCAACTCAAACATCTACAACTTCCAAAGACATCCGTAACCACCATTTTAGCTAACTTAAAACATATTCCCTTCACAGCCTCAAGCCAAGACCACCAATCAATCTTCATCACCCTCTTAAACTCATCACAAGAGCCAATACACCACAATCACCGCAAATAATCATCACCAGCATACTTCTATATCTTTAGTTGTAATCCATAGTAATCCTTCTTCCTGCTCTAAACCTCATCAACAACAGTTCCCTAAACTCAATTCTTCCTTCATAGACCCATTCAATTGATTTCCAATTAAAACTCAAACCCTCATTTTCTATTTCTTCATTGTAAAACCCTAAATCAATAACTCAACTTCAATCACCTCTTGTCAGTTCATCATTCTCATCCGAAATACCCAAATCAGAAACCTTAATCGTCATCCTCAATTTATCATCAAAATCTAAACTACCCGATTCAGGAACCCTAACTCCAATTTGGGGAAGAACAACACAACTCCTAATTCTCTATGAAACTAAAATTAACCCTTATACAATCGTGTATACTCTAATTAACAACAAACCCAAGAAATATAACACCAAAACAAACTCAAATTCATAAAGTAAATCAATCAACACCGGAACCCTAAATTTAATCTTCAATTACCTTTTCTGAGAGTTCTGAATCCACCGCATGAATTAACACCACCATGACCATCAAATCGACCAACACATCCTTAAAAATCTTCTAAATCATCTGAAATCATAACTCCAATGAATATTAGATATCCTAATCTCCGATTTACAGCATCATCAGTTTTCTTCTTCTCCCGAGCTCAATTAATAACACCACCACCACCAGTAGACAACTCTTAAAGTTTTCCCCTAAGTTTCTCTTTAATAACACGGTCTCATAACCTCATAACTCTCACATGAATTCACCAAAGGTGAAGAACAGAGAAAGAGAGAAAGGAAAAGAAGAAAGAAGAAGATAAGAGGAAGAAAAAGAAATGAGATCGAGTTTATCTTCTCGATTTGGTCTTGAGATAAGGCCAAGGGATTTTCTAAACACCCCCTAAGCTGGATAAGGGACGCCCCAGTCGGTCCAATGGAAAAAAAGACTATTTCCCTTTAAGCAACTCTGATGATATCTTCTTCGTCAGATATCCGAATGACACGTTCAAGTAGTCTATTTTACGTAACTTTTCGAGATCTATCCATCGGTACTAATTTCGCATCTAATTCGTTGTTAGATTAATTTCTATTAATTAACGTTCTTGTTAAACTAATCGAGTTATTATCGGCTAATTCGTCACTTGACCGGTCTAATAGCGCTGACGAGCTTGAGGCTCGTTACATTCTCACCACCTTATATCATTTTCGTCCTCGAAAATCGATCCGCTCTTCTGGATTGCAAAACTCCCCACCTTATAGAGAAAAATTATCTCTCAAACAAATGCAAGTATTGTTCATACTTACAAACGCGCGAAACCTAACTCATTTTAAATGAGTTCGAAGCAAAAAGAAACACAAACCTATATGGTTTTGTACAACTAAGAATCTACAATTTGTAGCTCTAAGTTCAATGGACTAATTTTCTATTTCATAGTATGATTGTGTCTAAGCTAACTATGGTGAATCTGATTCTAACAGATAAGTATGTCTAAGCTCTCCGTGCTAATAATTATAGGTTAATATTTAATAATTTAACAATTTGGTGTAGTTCTATATTTGTTATATATTTATCCGTATAATTAATCCAAATTTGATTTTACTTCAGTTTATAATATCTAATATTTCAACTTTACTGTTATACAATATATACATTTTCCAAATATTATTATCTACTTTAAATTTGCTATTAACCTAACTATTGAAATACTATTATCAGTTATTTTACTATTCTCATTATCTTTATTATTATCGTTATTGGTTTATTAATAGTTCAATTGGTATACTAAGTCTTAATTTTTCTAAACAAGTCTTAATTTTTCTAAACATAACTCTATATTCACGTAAGGATTGATATACTTGATTTTTAGTTATTCTTATCGAGTACGCATACTATATCTTGTTAAGTATTAGCGCTGGTAACTTAATGTTATTTCGATTTGGGTCTGCATAAAATTTTAGTGTATCCTAGTAATCTTTAGATTTTTCTTTTAAAGTACAGTATCCTATTAATATGCGAATTTATTTTCTTTCAAGTCCATTTGTATACTAAACATCCAAATACTATTATAACTACTTCATGTGTATTTGTTTAATTTTTAATGATCTACTAAATCAGTTATTGCACTAAAGATAATTTAAATATAAGATTACTAAGAAATTTAGTCTTTTCATTTTATGCAAAATAGTCGCACGTTCTTAAGTCTAATCTAATAAGTCTTATATTATCTATCTCGGTTTCTATGCACAAGAAAGTATTTCTAATTTTATTTAAATTACAAAATCTGACCGCACATAATTACTAAGAATTTTGCATAGCTACTTGATACTAATTATTACTTTTATCATTGTACATTTACTAATGAGATTTTGATTACATAAAGTTCACTACAATACTATTTGATAAGTGTTAATATTACTTTCGTTATGATTATTAGTCATCTTATTATCATTTATTATTATTAACACTAATAGTCGAACTATTATCTTAATTACTTTTACAATTTAACTTCATTTCTAATTTAATAGATTAATTGTTCTAATTAATGGAAAGAGTACTCTATTAGTTTCTAAATAAAACTTGGGATCTATTGATTAACTAATAGAAGCAAGTTCTCCTTTTACGAATGGTAATCCATGCATGTAGTTGCCCTGTCTAGGCTGATCAGACCTGACAATGCTTTCCTACGGCCAAAAGACGACACAAACATATCCGAATTACAAACCTCACTATTCTCCGGTGCTAGATTATTTAAGTGTTAAATAACTGAGACTAATAAATCTCTAATTTCCTATTGAAATTTCTAACTTATACTACAATTGGTTTCAGCCTACAATTTTTACTTCATTACATACACAAACAATCAAACAAACAAATCAATTAATCAAATAAATCTTTTAGTTATTAATAACTTTTAGTGATTAAAATTTATCTCTCAACCCAACCCAGTTCTAAACTAATCTAGTTCACTAACTGGCACTGGCTATCTCTATCTTTTCCCATATAAGATCTACTAGTGAGATCTGATACCAACTTGTAGCGCCCCCTAAGCTAGCAGCATCGTTATCTCATCTCAACTCCAACCCCAAACACACTCTGCTCCCAACCACCACCTGCCATCAACCTAGCATTCATTTAAAACTCAACACAACACCCTGACTTAATCTCTTTTATATTTCCTATAAACTCCAACCACAATCCAAACTGCATCAATTAAACTTCTCCATTGGCCCTTTCTTACAGTGACCTAACATTCATCTAAACTGCACCACTAATTCTTAGCTGCAACAACAACATCACCACTATCACTAGTAGCTCAGTACAATCATTCACATCTGCACTTACAACTCCAGCTACTCATCGCCTCCACCATCAGTTCACTGTAATACAATTTGTCCTCTAGTTCCATTCACTAAACTGTATCTTAAAGCTCAAATTCCTTCATCTAAACTTCAACTCAAACATCTACAACTTCCAACACATCCAGAACCACCATTTTAGCTAACTTAAAACATATTCCCTTCACAGCCTCAAGCCAAGACCACCAATCAATCTTCATCACCCTCTTAAACTCATCACAAGAGCCAATACACCACAATCACCGCAAATAATCATCACCAGCATACTTCTATATCTTTAGCTGTAATACATAGTAATCCTTCTTCCTGCTCTAAACCTCATCAACAAAAGTTCCCTAAACTCAATTCTTCCTTCATAGACCCATTCAATTGATTTCCAATTAAAACTCAAACCCTCATTTTCTATTTCTTCATTGTAAAACCCTAAATCAATAACTCAACTTCAATCACCTCTTGTCAGTTCATCATTCTCATCTGAAATACCCAAATCAGAAACCTTAATCGTCATCCTCAATTTATCATCAAAATCTAAACTACCCGATTCAGGAACCCTAACTCCAATTTGGGGAAGAACAGCACAACTCCTAATTCTCTATGAAACTAAAATTAACCCTTATACAATCGTGTATACTCTAATAAACAACAAACCCAAGAAATATAACACCAAAACAAACTCAAATTCATAAAGTAAATCAATCAACACCGGAACCCTAAATTTAATCTTCAATTACCTTTTCTGAGAGTTCTGAATCCACCTCATGAATTAGCACCACCATGACCATCAAATCGACCAACACATCCTTAAATATCTTCTAAATCATCTGAAATCATAACTCCAATGAATATTAGATATCCTAATCTCCGATTTACAGCATCATCAGTTTTCTTCTTCTCCCGAGCTCAATTAATAACACCACCACCACCAGTAGACAACTCTTAAAGTTTTCCCCTAAGTTTCTCTTTAATAACACGGTCTCATAACCTCAGAACTCTCACATGAATTCACCAGATGTGAAGAACAGAAAAAGAGAGAAAGGAAAAGAAGAAAGAAAAAGATAAGATGAAGAAAAAGAAATGAGATCGAGTTTATCTTCTCGATTTGGTCTTGAGATAAGGCCAAGGGATTTGCTAAACACCCCCTAAGCTGGATAAGGGACGCCCCAGTCGGTCCAATGGAAAAAAAGACTATTTCTCTTTAAGCAACTCTGATGATATCTTCTTCGTCCGATATCCGAATGACACGTTCAAGTAGTCTATTTTACGTAACTTTTCGAGATCTATCCATCGGTACTAATTTCGCATCTAATTCGTTGTTAGATTAATTTCTATTAATTAATGTTCATCTTAAACTAATCGAGTCATTATCAGCTAATTCGTCACTTGACCGGTCTAATAACGCTGACGAGCTTGAGGCTCGTTACATTCTCCCCACCTTATATCATTTTCGTCCTCGAAAATCGATCCGCTCTTCTGGATTGCAAAACTCCCCACCTTATAGAGAAAAATTATCTCTCAAACAAATGCAAGTATTGTTCATACTTACAAACGCGCGAAACCTAACTCATTTTAAATGAGTTCGAAGCAAAAAGAAACACAAACCTATATGGTTTTGTACAACTAAGAATCTACAATTTGTAGCTCTAAGTTCAGTAGACTAATTTTCTATTTCATAGTATGATTGTGTCTAAGCTAACTATGGTGAATCTGATTCTAACAGATAAGTATGTCTAAGCTCTCCGTGCTAATAATTATAGATTAATATTTAATAATTTAACAATTTGGTGTAGTTCTATATTTGTTATATATTTATCCGTATAATTAATCCAAATTTGATTTTACTTCAATTTATAATATCTAATATTTCAACTTTACTGTTATACAATATATACATTTTCCAAATATTATTATCTACTTTAAATTTGCTATTAACCTAACTATTGAAATACTATTATCAGTTATTTTACTATTCTCATTATCTTTATTATTATCGTTATTGGTTTATTAATAGTCCAATTGGTATACTAAGTCTTAATTTTTCTAAACAAGTCTTAATTTTTCTAAACATAACTCTATATTCACGTAAGGATTGATATACTTGATTTTTAGTTATTCTTATCGAGTACGCATACTATATCTTGTTAAGTATTAGCGCTGGTAACTTAATGTTATTTCGATTTGGGTCTGCATAAAATTTTAGTGTATCCTAGTAATCTTTAGATTTTTCTTTTAAAGTACAGTATCCTATTAATATGCGAATTTATTTTCTTTCAAGTCCATTTGTATACTAAACATCCAAATACTATTATAACTACTTCATGTGTATTTGTTTAATTTTTAATGATCTACTAAATCAGTTATTGCACTAAAGATAATTTAAATATAAGATTACTAAGAAATTTAGTCTTTTCATTTTATGCAAAATAGTCGCACGTTCTTAAGTCTAATCTAATAAGTCTTATATTATCTATCTGGTTTCTATGCACAAGAAAGTATTTCTAATTTTATTTAAATTACAAAATCTGACCGTACATAATTACTAAGAATTTTGCATAGCTACTTGATCCTAATTATTACTTTTATCATTGTACATTTACTAATGAGATTTTGATTACATAAAGTTCACTACAATACTATTTGATAAGTGTTAATATTACTTTCGTTATGATTATTAGTCATCTTATTATCATTTATTATTATTATTAACACTAATAGTCGAACTATTATCTTAATTACTTTTACAATTTAACTTCATTTCTAATTTAATAGATTAATGGTTCTAATTAATGGAAAGAGTACTCTATTAGTTTCTAAATAAAACTTGGGATCTATTGATTAACTAATAGAAGCAAGTTCTCCTTTTACGAATGGTAATCCATGCATGTAGTTGCACTTTGTCTAGGCCGATCGGACGACAATGCTTTCCTACTACCAAAAGACGACACAAACATATCCGAATTACAAACCTCACTATTCTCCTATATAGATTATTTAAGTGTTAAATAACTGAGACTAATAAATCTCTAATTTCCTATTGAAATTTCTAACTTATACTACAATTGGCTTCAGCCTACAATTTTTACTTCATTACATACACAAACAATCAAACAAACAAATCAATTAATCAAATAAATCTTTTAGTTATTAATAACTTTTAGTGATTAAAATTTATCTCTCAACCCAACCCAGTTCTAAACTAATCTAGTTCACTAACGGGCACTGGCTATCTCTATCTTTTCCCATATAAGATCTACTAGTGAGATCTGATACCAACTTGTAGCGCCCCCTAAGCTAGCAGCATCTTATCTCATCTCAGCTCCAACCCCAAACACACTCTGCTCCCAACCACCACCTGCCATCAACCTAGCATTCATTTAAAACTCAACACAACACCCTGACTTAATCTCTTTTACATTTCCTCTAAACTCCAACCACAATCCAAACTGCATCAATTAAACTTCTCCACTGGCCCTTTCTTACAGTGACCTAACATTCATCTAAACTGCACCACTAATTCTTAGCTGCAACAACAACATCACCACTATCACTAGTAGCTCAGTACAATCATTCACATCCGCTAAACGTTCAAGCATTTGATCAATAAAAGGTAAAGGAAAGTGATCTTTTCTAGTAGTGGCATTCAATTTTCTGTAATCAATACAAACCCTCCAACCGGTTTGCACACGAGTTGGGACAAGTTCGTTCTTATCATTCTCCACCACTGTCACACCTGATTTCTTTGGTACTACTTGTACCGAGCTCACCCACTTGCTATCGGATATGGGGTAGATAACACCCACTTCCAAAAGCTTTATTATCTCCTTTTTCACAACTTCCATCATGGGAGGATTCAAACGACGTTGTGCTTCCCTTGTAGGCTTTGCATCGTCCTCCAAACGAATCTTGTGCATACAAACGGCAGGGCTTATACCCTTGATATCGGCAATTGTCCATCCTATGGCCGTCTTGTACTTCCTTAGCACCCTTAGAAGTTTTTGCTCTTGTAAATCACTAAGCTCATTAGAAACAATCACAGGTAACTCTTCATTATCACCCAAGTACAAGTACTTTAGGTGATCGGGAAGAGGTTTCAATTCTAACTTTGGAGATTTAACAATTGAAGGTACAAGCTTTTCATCACTGCATGGTAAATAAATAAAAGAGATATTATGAGTTTCCGGGCATCCTTGTAGTGAATTAAGATCACCAAGGGCTTCCTTGACTTCATTACCACACTCTACACCATTATCCATGGATGTAGTTAACACGGTTTCCAAAGCGTCATGACCATTTAATTCAAATATTTGTTGTGCCAATGTATCCATAACATCAATGGAGAAACAAGAGTGGACATCACTAGGATATCTCACCGTCTCGAAAATTTTGAAACGTATTGTTTCTCCATCAAACTCCATAGTTAGCGTTCCCTTGTCCACATCAATAATGGTTTTCGCCGTTTTCATGAAGGGACGCCCAAGTAGCAATGGAAGAGACGAGTCCGGTGAACCTTCATCCATCTCTAACACACAAAAGTCAACTGGAAATACAAGTTGATTAACCTGCACAAGAACATCCTCAACAATACCCATTGGGTAGACATTAGAGCGATCGGCTAATTGCAATACAATTTCAGCCTTTTTAAGAGGACCAAGATCAAGTGAATTATATATTGATGCAGGCATAACATTAACGGATGCACCTAAATCCAACATAGCTTTGTTAAATATTGTGTTACCAATTGTGACGGGAATGTCAAAACTACCGGGATCCTTGCACTTAAGTGGGAGTTTGTGTTGTAAGATTGCCGAAGCATTCTCCCCCACACTAAGCACTTCATTACCTTTGAGCCTTTGCTTATTGGTACAGAAGTCCTTCAACACCTTTGCATACTTTGGAACTTGCTTAATAGCATCAATGAGTGGTATGTTCACATGGATCTTTTTAAGAACGTCTAAAATCTCATTTTCTAATTCCGCCTTCTTAGAACTTGCAAATCTGCGAGGAAAAGGTAAAGGAGGAACATAAGTAGAAACCGGAGTTTTAGAGTTAGGAATAGGTACCTCAGAAGTTTGGGGAGAATCCTCATTATTCTCCTCCAAAACAGGTTACTTGGGTGTTTCCACCTTGCCCGAATCAGTAACTTCGGGTTGCACAAGTTGTGTACCACTTCTCAACGTAATAGCATTGACACCCTCTTTTGGGTTAATAGGTTGAGAAGGGAGTTTCCCACTATTTTGTGCCTTCAATTGGTTCAACTCAATAGCCATGGAGCCCATTTGTGTTTGTAATTCCTTGATAGCACTCTTAGTTTCCTGCTGACTTTCTTTAAACATGGTGGAAATGCCTTGCATCATTGTTTGAAGCTTTGAATCAATATCAGAACCTTGATTTTGCATTGATTGTTGTGCTTGTGGTTGCTGAAATTGTTGTCTCGGCTGGAATTGTTGTTGTTGAGGTTGATATCCACTCGGAAAGTTGAAGGTCGGTTGTTGGACCGCTCCTTGCTTGTTGGCATAGCTAAAATTGGGGTGATCTCTCCATCCCGGATTGTAAGTGTTTGAGTAGGGATCATACCGTCTTTGTTGATTTGGAAAGACCGCATTAGCTTGCTCGTCCTCATAAGTTTGAGATGAACTTGGTATAACCACGGCTGCAACTTGTTGCATCATTACTGACATGTTACCCATTTGTTGACGAAGTTCCTCAACCTCGCTCACTTCATTCACTCTTCTTAGAATCACATCTGAACCACGACTCGAGAATTGTTGGGAGTTCGCTGCCATGTTTTCAATCAACTCTCTAGCTTGTGCCACCGTCTTGCTAACTAGTGCACCGCCACCCGCAGCGTCAATAAGGTTCCTATCACTTGATTGGAGTCCTTCATAGAAGTATTAGATGATCATAGCGTCAATGAATTGGTGGTGAGGGCAGCTTGCCACCAATCTCTTGTATCGTTTCCAACATTCATATAAAGATTCTCCCACATTTTGCTTCATCCCACAAATCTCCTTTCGAATTTGAGTAGCCTTTGATGCAGGAAAATATCTCTCTAAAAAGAGTTTCTTCAACCCATTCCATGTCGTGACACTTCCGGGAGGTAAATAGTACAACCAATCCTTAGCACTATCCATCAAAGAGAAACGAAAACTTTTAACATTGCACCATCCGCCTCAACATCCGCTGGAAGCATGGCCGTGACAATGGTGTGGAAGTCCATAAGATGCTTGTTTGGGTCTTCATTCACCATGCCATGGAACTTTGGTGATTCTCTAAGCAACCCCGGCTTGATCTCAAAAGTAGAGTTTGTTTGAATACACCCTTGTTGTGTATCAAGCCTATGAGAAGCCAAGTCCTTGAGTGAACGATTTGCATCACCCATTGTTTCTTCTTCTTCAACTTGTGGTTCTTCTACGAATGGAACCTCTTGTTCTCCTTCTATTTGTAACTCTTTTTCCACTTCTAACTCTTGATTTTCTGCTTTTGCCTTGACTTGGTTGGAGTATTGTGCCTCTTCGAGTAGATATCCCGCACCTTGGATAGTTCCAATCTTTAGAAGCCAGGGATTAGGTACCTGAAAACAATTCTCGCAAACAAGTGAGAAACAAGACAAGAACCGAAAAGTAAAGACAAAAGCAGAAATTATAAAAAGAAACTAAAAACTTAATAACAAGCCGTATGCCTCCCCGGCAGCGGCGCCAAAATTTGATCGTTGTCGTAAGCGTCAAAAATAATTTCACTTTCTTACTCACTAAATATAAATGAAGTACAATGTAAGGAAGAGTTCGTTTCCACGGAGAGGCAATTGTTGTTATACGATTTTCAGTTTCTAAGGTAACCAAGGGGGGATTTTTGTTTTATCTAAGAAATAAAAGTAATTGAAAGCAAAGTAAATAATTCGAATAATCAATAAGGAGAAGATATTGGTCACGGGAAAGTATCATTCACAAACATGTATTTTCATCAACGATTAGAATTGGTATTTTAATCTCTCATTTACTAAAAGTCCTAGGATACCTTGATCGCAAGTATATCCCGCTAATTCCCTGATTTCATCACAACCACATTAAAAGATGCATATGTGAATTCTTCCTAGAAAGCAACCTAAAGTGTAAAAGCACAATTAGATTTAACTCCCTAAAAGCAATAAGTTCTATGGAATAAGACTAATCAAGGCAATCAAACGTGTAAAAGCACTAATTCAATTTAACCAAGGTTATGATTCACCTGTGACTAGTAGGATATATCACTACAAGCACTACCCACAATTATGCTACTTAGAATCAGGGATAAACAACTATTTCGTATTGAAAACCCTAATCTAGCAATAGAGATGAAAGTAAATCGGATTGATTCCGGACTCAACCAAACAAACAATCAAATCATATAACACTATTAATTGTGAATCACAAACAATAAAATATTGAGACAAAACTAATTCATTGAATCATATAACATATTGAGAGATCAACTTTATCCCATAACCAATAATATGTGTTTAGCTACTCATAGCTATGGAGTTCATCATTAAAATATTAATTGAAAAGAAGAAGATGAACAAAAGCAAACCCTAGAAGCGTAAACAAAACCGGCTCTCTCCAAGTTCCAAGAATAATATGTGATCCAAAGTTGTAGAAGACTTTTCCTTTTTGTAGCTTTTCCTCTCTTCCAAAATTAGGTCAAGTCTCAAAGGTCCAATAGATGAAAGTCCACCAAGCCCATGTGAGGAATACCCATGTAAAAACTCTGCCAAAAAACTGTCGCCGGAAATTGGCCGGAATCCATCACCGGAAAATAGCTCAGGTGACCGGCAAAGTCCGCCCGGTCACCGGTCAACGAGTCAGCTCGGTCAAGGTCAGACCGAGTCACTCTGAGTCAATGGAGAGTCAGGGTGAGTGAGAGAGTCAGCTGAGTCATAATCAAGTCAGCTGAGTCAAGACTGAATCAACATCTGACTCGGCTGAGTGAGCTAACTGGTCAAGGCTGAATTGGTTGATTTGCACGGCCTAGGCCATTCGCACAAGCCATATCCTCTGTTGCGCTAAGATGGCGCTTCATGTCTTCAGTGTTGCACCACCATGGTGTAATATCCTTCTCAAGCTCATTTTCAGCTGCAATTCTTTCAGTCATAAGCTTAACAGTTCCATTCATTCTCATCACCAGCAAACACCACAAAACATTCAATCATTGCTCCTGCATCTCCACCAGCGCCATGTGCATTTCAGCTCATTGCAGTACCACTGCTTCCAAGTCAAACCATCAACATCTGTAGCTACAATTCAAGACAAACTCATTTTTTTTTCCATTTCAGTCCACCACAATCTCAAGCTACTTCCTACAACAACAAACAACTCCACCAACACATCAGTGCACCAGTTCTCAGCTCAAAACTTCAAACATTGGCAGCTGCTTCACATCAGTGCAATTCATGCCTGCACTTCCATATCTTGTAATTCCAGTTCACTTGGCTTGCAACAACACCACTTCTAGCCATTAGATCATCACCTGCCACTCCATCTTAGTCACAGTTCCCTCTTCTTGTAACATGCAGCTCAACCTCATGGCTCGCAATTGCAGCTGCAGCTCATTCCACAACCACACAGCAAGTGATTCCTCCATTTCTGCACCAACAACCCATAGCAGTACCACATGAATCAACAGCCTAACACATACATTTAAGCTTCTTTTGTAGCTTCTCAGCCAAAAGCACCACCAATTCATATCATAACCTGCACTTCAGCTCAACTGCCATTCTCCCCTGGACTCTCTTAGTATCATCTCCATTGAATCCATAGCAGCAACAGCTACAACACCTGCAACATACACATCTGTAACTGTAATAACCCATATGTGATTCATCCATGGCTCCAGATGCTCCATACACCACAAGTATTCAACACAGAAGTCTTGGCATCCATTTCCTTGGCACTTTCTTTTACAGTTGCACAGCCTCAAACCATCCATCCATAGCAATAACTCATCTTAGCTCTCTTACAGCGCCTCCAAACCAACGCCAAACGCACCATCAATACCAGTCATCAATCACCAGCATAAACTCCCATTCATTCATTCATTCCTGTCTTCCCGAGCTAACAACTTTATCAATAGCAACGCCAAGCTCTCAGCTGCAATTGCATATCACCTCATTCAGCATAAACCCCATTGAAACATTCATACACAATCTCATTTGTAAACCAGAAATGGACCCATGAATTTCAGCACCAGGATCCTCTTCTTGCTTCAATCTCCAACAACATCCAGCTCCATAATCTCTGCATCATAACTCAACATCACCACCTTCTTAGCAGCACCAACAAGCCCATTTCAGTTCTCCTCTACATAGTTAGGCTCAACTCAACACCTCCATGAATTCCTACAATGCTCAGCTGCAACTTCCTTTAACAACTCAGACCACCAAATTCAAATCTGAGACTCGACCCATTTCTTCATTCGAATTTCTTGATAATATCATCAACCCAAATTTCTACAACAGGAGATTCATTTTCTTCGATACTCAGATTAATCAACACAGACCCATGTCTCACAGCAATAACAACTTCGTTAATCTCTCGAACCCGGAAATCATCTTCACCAGCAAACCCTAGCTCAAACAACTTCTCTTGATATCAAATCCCATTTAATTCTTCGATTGCAAACCCTAGATGTCAGCAAAAACACCCTAAGATCTTCGTTCCTTAAACTTCACCAACAGATACATCCTATTCTCTGAATTCCTCTTGAACTTCATCGATCCCATGAATTTCTGCTCCTGCTTTTAGTCGCTCCATCTCGATCTCCCCTGTCCTCTCTTACAGCAGCCACACTTCTCTGAATTTGAGATCGAATGTAATGAAACTCGATTTTAGAGTTGTAGGAAATGATACAGCCACCCAGGTGATGCAGATAAGGGGTTACCCAGAAATGACTCTAGGCACCCAGAAATGGGAAAAGGGCCTCCCAGTTCTTGTATGGCTTGTCGCTTCCAAGTAACCGACAGCCTAATTCCTTGTTCAACTCAATTGTTAGTTATGGAGAACGGACACTTCTTCTTCACCTCCTTCTTGCGCATTCTATCCGACTCCAAGTATAGCTCGCCTTGGAATTGATGTTTTTGCCTTTTACACTCCAAATGAATGATTTCTCCTTCTTTTGTTCCGAATTACTCCATTGTACCTAAACACTCAAAATTAAACATAAGAGATGCAATTCTCAAGGATTATAGCAAAGAAAGCATAAATACTAGATATAAAATGAAGGTGTTTATGACACCTATCAATATCCGAATGACATGTTCAAGTAGTCTATTTTACGTAACTTTTCGAGATCTATCCATCGGTACTAATTTCGCATCTAATTCGTTGTTAGATTAATTTCTATTAATTAACGTTCGTGTTGAACTAATCGAGTCATTATCGACTAATTCGTCACTTGACCGGTCTAATAGCGCTGACGAGCTTGAGGCTCGTTACATTCTCCCCACCTTATATCATTTTCGTCCTCGAAAATTGATCCGCTCTTCTGGATTGCAAAACTCCCCACCTTATAGAGAAAAATTATCTCTCAAACAAATGCAAGTATTGGTCATACTTACAAACACGCGAAACCTAAATCATTTTAAATGAGTTCGAAGCAAAAAGAAACACAAACCTATATGGTTTTGTACAACTAAGAATCTACAATTTGTAGCTCTAAGTTCAGTAGACTAATTTTCTATTTCATAGTATGATTGTGTCTAAGCTAACTATGGTGAATCTGATTCTAACATATAAGTATGTCTAAGCTCTCCGTACTAAAAATTATAGATTAATATTTAATAATTTAACAATTTGGTGTAGTTCTATATTTGTTATATATTTATCCGTATAATTAATCCAAATTTGATTTTACTTCAATTTATAATATCTAATATTTCAACTTTACTGTTATACAATATATACATTTTCCAAATATTATTATCTACTTTAAATTTGCTATTAACCTAACTATTGAAATACTATTATCAGTTGTTTTACTATTCTCATTATCTTTATTATTATCGTTATTGGTTTATTAAGAACGCGCAATTGGGGGATAGAAAAAGTAATTGGGGGATATAGATTACTTCTCCCAACCCATGGTGTCTGATAAGGGGTGATTTTTGGGTATGAAAATACCAAAATACCCTTTGGTTAATTAAAAAACATTATGAAAATACCATAATACCCTCTCTACTAAAACAATAAAATCAAAAAACCAAAACATATATCCCCCATTTCATTAATTCAAGATCAAGACTTGTTAGGTTTAGTTTTTGAAAAAAAAAAATTCAGTGTTCTTCATCGTTCTTCATCGTTCTTCGTCGATTCAAAAATTTCTTCGTCGATTAACCAACCCGAATCATTAACAATGCCTCCACGAAAGAAACCAAATGCCCAATCGAACTCAACATCATCGATTGCTGAACAAAAACAAAGCGGAAAGATTTGCTAAGATTGCTCAAGAGCAAGAACACGAAGAAGCAACGTTATCTGACGATCAACTACACAAATATATGGCTTATGTGAGAAGGTAAGTCATTTAAAACTACTTTTTAGGTGTTTAAATCGATCTATGGCAATGGGTTCAGGTTAGAATCGCGAACCCTAACTCAAACAAATTGAGTTTCGAGAGTACCGGCATTGAAATTTAAATGAATACAAAGGTCTTAGGTTTATGAGTTCCGATTGAATCTATGATGAATACAAAGTCTTAGGTTTACAACCCTGAATAACCGGAGACTGAATTTTAACTACCGGCATTCAATCTAGGATGAATACAAAGGTCTTAGGTTTGTAGTACCTAGTGTTTGATAATAATTCGTGTATGCCGGTAGTGGACTTAAAACATACGGAGAGTTTATGAATTTGCCACCAATCATCGGCATTGTTTTTGGATTCATTCTATGCCGGTGTTAAGTACCGCATTTGTTTCTAATATTTCGAGCATGCCTAGTAGTACTCTTAAAACATACGGAGAGTGTATGAATTTGTCACTAGTACCGGCATAGATTTTTGTTTTCTTTACATGCCTAGGTTATTTGTACCGACGTTGTTTTTAAATAATTAGAGAATGCCGGTAGTGGACTTAAAACATACAGAACATTGTCAACAATTCCTAAGCGTAGATTTTAGGTTTCATTTGTATGCCGGATTTGTTGGTACCCCGGCACTATCGACGATCAATGTGTACTGCTTAGGAACATTGTACCGCGTTGTCTAGTTTAAAGTATTCAATGCCTAAGTACTAAAACCGAAGTTGAGTTGTCTTATATTCATTGCTTTCCGTGTGCTTACGATATAGGTCAAAAGCAAAGGAAGCCAACAAAAGAAAAAATAAAGATGTTGTCACTAAGAGAAGAAGGAGGGACGGTCTTGATACTCCTCGCCCTCTGCCTCCTCGAGGGAAAGATGAAGGTCGTAAGATTCGTTTGGGGGCTGGTACAAGAGGGATAATTTGGGAGAGTGGTGTTGACCGTAGTCGACTTGCAATCCGTGAGCACAATGAGCAAGATGAGCAAGATGAAGAGGAAAGTCAATTAGCAAGCCAAAGCGAAGTTGGTGGCCCAAGTCAACAACCAACACAAGACAATGGCAAGAAGGGGAAGGGCAACGTCAAAGTGAAAGTTAAAGGTTCTCACCTTCCTCACATTGATGACATGATTCCTGACCTTGATCGTGGTAGAATTTGGGGCGAAGCTCCGGAACCGAAAATACTATTTGGATACAAGGACTCGTGGGCTCGTACTATCTATCAAACCTATGTAAGCATTTTCTATCTTGTACATATGTATTGTTGTGTATTTATGTAAAATCTCTTAATTGTATTGTCTCTCCTAATTGTAGGATCATAAGAAGGCTGTGTGTGTTTGCCGAAACCAAGCCGCGGATGGTTGGGACTTGTCCGAGGAATGTGAAGAGGTCCAAAGAATAGTAAAGGATTCTGGTCTATATGCTTTGGTTGAAAATTATGTGAAGCCTGATTCTCATTCTCACAATTGCTTCGTCGAAAGGTATCATGGTGAAACCGATACCATGCACTTCCCTTTTGGGGAGATGACCTTCATCCTCGAAGATGCTCGAACATTCTAGGCTTGAATGTTATCGGCAAATCAATTGCGTAAGGAGTTGAGTCTCTAGACCTAGAATGGTCGAAGTTGCACGGTCCCGACTAACAAGCTATTTGGTTGGGACTACAAAACTTCGTGGAGAGCTTTTATGAATCCACGTCTGGTAAGACAAAGACAATCAAGTTGACGCCGCTTAAGAAGAATTTTGAAAAGACAAAGAAAAGAAGTTTGGAGGATGGATGGGACCCTAAACAAATTCGTTATCTTTGCATTCACTTACTGTTGTACATCTTGGGAACTAGGGTATTCCACGACACCAATGGCAACGAGGGTTAGTGCAAACTACCTTCGTGCTTGGATCCGTTGGAAGATGTCTATGGATATTCTTGGGGCACCGCAGTAATGGCACATTTGATGATGGAGATGAGAAGGGCCTCTAAGGCTAAAACCAACCAATTTGTCGGGAATTTCACTCTACTGCAGGTAAATTTGTTCTTAAACTTATGTTATTGTGTATATTGTTCATATGTACTCTTATCGTGAACTTAGAAACAAAACTTATTGCTTCACATTGGAATAGGTGTGGGCTTATGTACACTTCCCAACCTTGTTCAAGGCCTACCCTCCTTGAAAATCATAGATCTTCCGGAACCCGATACACCTCTAGCTAAGAGATACGAGTTCAACAAGCTCAAAGCCCGGTAACATGGGTCGACTGATCGATATGAGATTGGCTTTGGACGCAATGAGTACCAAAGATGTTGTGTTCGACCCTTACAAGGAGGCTAGAGGAAACCGGCAGGTTTTGAGGTTTGGTAACGTTGCATTTTACCATGGGCCGTTGTTCCACCCAAAAGGATACGTTATGGCTAATCCTACGCGTGTGATGCGTCAACTTGGATATAAGCAATTAGCATTTTTCCGACGGCCTCTTTTCAATGTTTTGATCTCGACCTTTCTCGGTGTTATTCAACTCCAAATCGGTTGCATGTAGAGTATGTTCCGAAACCGGAGCCAACAGATTGGAGGGATAGGGAACCACGTCGTTTGGTAGATTTTAGTCGGTGGGAAAAGTTGGAGATTGCTGAAAACGGTGATGAAGTTGATGCCGATTACATGGAAGAGTACTGGAATGGTCACATCCTTATGTCGTCCGCCCGGATGACGTCCAAGTTCCTCCCCAAAAAACCCTCCGGTTCCAACTCCCGCACAGGCACCCCTACGATGACCCAACTAAATAACACCGTTGGATTGCTTGTAAGTATTGTTAATCGCTTCGTCGTTTAATATACACATAATCATATATGTATACTAATTATGTGTTTGTTATATTAAACTAGCGGCGTCGGCTTGGCAAGTTAAAGAAGATGTTGGGTTGCAAATACCAGGAAGGAGAGGTACTGTCCCTTGAAGAAATGAAGGAATTCGAGCAAAAGCTTGATAGAATTGAAGCAACCGACCCTAGTTCAAAAGCTTTGTTCGGGGAAACTAAGAAGAAACCTGCCCAAAAGAAGCAAAAGACCCAGTGATTTAACTCTTTAGTTGTGTTTCTTTTTTGGATCGTGGTTGTCACGTCTTGAACAATTCCAAACTTGTTTTCGTTTGTACCTTGTGTTAAACTCTTTAGTTGTTTGGTTTGCTTTTGGTTTAGGATACCGATTAAGAACATTTGATAGCAAAATCAAGTTGGTTGGTTTATGTTGAGCGTGTTATCCTTGCAAGATTTATTTGTGACTATTTCCGGCATAGATAAATTAGGATTAAAAGCCGGATTTTGGGACCGGCATTGTTTAATATTTAAACATCAATGCCTAGGTTCTTATAACCTAAGCGTTGAAAGTATTTATAAAACCATACCGGGATAAGAATACCAAAAATTCAATGTTCCTGTATAGATATTCGATGGTATCGGCACAGTAGTATTTTCTGACATCTATGCCGGTTTACTGATAATTTGAAAATTTTCATAGTTTTTCTAAAACCTAAGACCTTTGTAAAATTGAATACTTCCATGCCTAAGTACACTCGCTTGTTTTGAATAAAAATTCATTTTGAATGCTCTTCTATTTTATTCCTAATAATTAATCTATTACATTGGATTTGAATCTTTTAATTAAAACATGCTAAAGATAATCTACTTCCATCCCTTTTCAACAATTACTTTAACCTTTGAGCCTTTCTCGAACCTCTTCAAGACATCGTCTAGGGAGTGGGGTGTCAAGGATCAACTTCATTGGTTCTTCTTCTCTTTCAACATATTCCTTTCCCTTCATATAACACCCATCACACCCAACGATTGGCTTGCATTGGCCCTTGTGGTTTTCTCTTGACTCTGCTAGTTGAACAAACTCTGTCAAACCATTGAAACTCATCGCACTTTGGGTGATTCAAACACCTTAGAAACATTCTTCCATTTTCGGCATCATCAGTTTTTGCAATCCAAAACCGGCGTGTCCCATCACAGCTTCTACACTTTGAATAAATAAAAGGACAGTCCATGGCTAGATGAGAAGGCGACTTGCAAATTTGACACTTGCAATGATGACTCTGTAAGAGAAGTCATAGTAGTGAAGATCATATTGTTAGTAAATCTACTTACTTTGCAAATAGAGGAAGATGATGAATCCCCCATCCTTTGTGAAGCTTTAACCGTGCTTGCTTTCTTGAGAGAATGATTTTTGTTATTTGGTTGCTGGTTTGTGTATAATTTTCCAAAGGAATGGGGGTATTATATAGAGATGAATCTCCAACGGTCTTATTTTTCAAAAAACTAGCCGTTTTTTTTTGAATTCATCAACTACCGGCATAGACTTTGTTATAGATTGAATGCCGGTTGCATCTACCGGCGTTTCAAAGTGTTTTAAAACCATGCCGGTATAGGTTGCATATTTGTCGCAATCTCTGTTAAAATTTTTCCTATTACCGGCATTTTAAGCTTATCAGATACAACGCCGGTTGTATTTACCTGCGTTGTATTTCACGATTCGACAATGCCTAAGTTATGTAATTTCAAAAAACTATCCGTTGAGGTTTTTCTCTATATAAAGAGAGCTAATTCTTGGACCCAAATAGCAAAAAACTCGCGTTCTTATATATCTCCTTGAGAATCTTAACTTAAGAAACCCTAAACCCTAGAATAGTCATCTATAAATAGCTTATTATAGAACCTAATCCCACATACAACAAATGGCATCGTTTGACTCGGAGGAAGATTTAGCAATCACCCAAGCATGGTACTCCGAAACGCGTCCTTCAACTATAGATAGCAGCACTCGTGATTCCATGTGGTTGAAGATTTTTAGGAAGTTTGTTCACGATTACGGTAACCCGAAAGGAAGAACTGCTCAACAAATCGAGCAACGACACGACATCATCCTAAATGTTGTGGTTGAGTATCTAAAAATGAAGTACCGGATCGATAACGCTCATCACAATAGGTTGTCCCCCCAACAACTCGTAAGTATCTTTATGAATAATTCGGCACAATCTACTATTTTTCAATTTTTATGTAACCAACAAAGTTTGTGTGTTGTTTTTGTAGCATGAAGCCGTGAAAACGCGTTACTTACAGGAAAAGGGAGAACCATTCATGTTTGAAGCCAACGTGAACCATATTGTAACCAAAGTCACTGAGTACCACCAGTTGGGGGAATCGGAAACGGATTCTTCTTAAGAAGATTGATAGTTTAGTGTAATTTGCTTAGGTTTTTAGGGTATCCAGTTAGGTATTTCGTAAGGTTTTGTGGGTATACCTCTATGTAAGCCCTCACGAGACTATAACTCGTCCACTTGGGCCACCAAGTGGTTTAAAGGCTTGATGCACGTGCTAAGTGCATTTGTTGTTCCGTCGACAAGGATTACGTTCGAAATAAATTATAGTTCCGGCTTAGTATGTAAACATATTTCAATTGCCTAATGATTCCGGCTTAGTATGTAGTATATTAATCTATGCTTGGTACCTAGTGCCGGCATTTACGATAAGTTTATACCATATAGGAATGCCAGAGGAGTTCACTTTCAACGGCGTGACAATGTTTCATTTTACAACGGACCGTTATTTCATCCAAAAGGATTTGTTATGCACAACCCTCGCCGTGTAATGCGCCAACTTGGGTACAAGCGAAAGATCTCACGGATACATCTTATCGAAATTCTCTCATGACTTTCCTCAATGCCAATCAAGTGAGAACCATACTCTCGTGGTTTACGACCCAAAACCTATTCTTGCACATTGGAGTGAAAGGGAAGAAAAAGGACTTGTGTTGGATAGGGCTGATTGGGAATTGGCCGAGAACGGTTATGAGATCAACCAACCTTCCTAAGAGGCCATCGGAAGTTCACGCATCCTTATGTTGTACGACCGGATATAGTAGTTGTTCCTCCACCACCAGCACATGCCTCCACAACTCCGGAAACTATACCCGCACTTGTACAGCTCGTTACGTTGTTGGTACGTACGTCTTGTTCATTGCCATTCTTTTAATCTATGTCTATGAACTTATACAATCGAACATACTAAGTACATGTTTAAAATTTCCTTAACAGCGTCGGCGGATTGGAAATTTGTCAAAGTTCTTTAAGAAAAAGAACACGAAAGGAGAGGTGTCTTGACCCGAAAAGAAATGCGAACGTCGAGCAAAAGATGGACAAAATTGAAGATCCGAAGGCAAAAGACTTGTGGGGCGAAAGGAAGAAGAGGGTACAAAAGAAGCCAAGAACCGAGTGATCGTGTGTTTATTCTATAGTATTAGTTTGGTTTGAACAATCTAGTGTTGGTTTATGTTTGTTTGTGAGTCTTGAACAATGTGTTTGCTTGATTTGTTTTCGGTTTGGAACCACAAAACTTAGGAGTTTGTTCTTTTATACATTCTAGTATTTTTATTATATTTTTTATGTTGTTAAATTTGTGTCAAATCCCCTAAATTTCTGAGTTAATTTTCATACCCGGCATGCTCGAGAACAGTAAACACAATGCCGGTTCTCTAAATGACAGAGTTCCGGCATTTATTTGTGTTTGGATACTATGCCGGTATCTGTAATCTCCATTATAAATACGATTTTGACAGAAAACCGGCACAGTACTGAGGTTAATGTCAATGCCGGAAATGTCACTGAATTCTCTGGAAGTTTTTTCATCATATCCGGCATTGTTTCAAACAAGATCCTACGCCGGTACACCTGTTCCGGAGTAGACAATATAAAACACAACTATGCCTAAGACGGCATCAAAATATGATTTAATGTTTACAATTCACACTTCCAAAAAAAAAGAAAATTTTGCGTACTAGTGAACAACATACATCAAAATTATTCATCGTCGCTTCCACACGTATGAAGTTGCATCTTCTCCTCTGGGAGAGGTTTTTTTGATAAGGCCAACGCATCCCAAAATTGGTGATTCTCCTCATACAATGCCATCCATCCCTTCCAGATATTGGGATCTAGAGCCTTGTTTTTAATCATCCCACAAACAGGTGGCAATGGACAATTTTCTCTGAGTTTTAGAATAACGAAATGATTACCGTTCACGAACGCCAAAACAACTCTTCTCTTCTTAAGGGATCCTTCGCATTTTTGCTACTTTGGGGTAAATGTACATTCTACGGTGGGGGTAAAATAATGAACAACACATCTAAATGTATCCGCCACCAGATGCCCACAAAGCGGCATTCTCATCCAATATTCAGAAGGAAGAAAGTTCATCTGTTGTTCGGGCCCCAATACTTGAGCATGCATATCATCAAACCCCTCGCCTTCACCAAGCAATTGCTCATAAAAGCTCCTCTTGTTCACAAGTTGTTCGGCCATCCTCGTTCTAGCATATTTGCATGGTGTCATACCTCTACTAACCGCCGTGTCAAAGATTCCTAATTGTTCGATCACAGATGATAGCCACAATTTCCATCTCCGTCGACATCATCCGTATATAAAATATACTCGTGAATAACCTCGGGAAGTTGGTCTATGTAAGACTCGTATCTTGGTATGATAACTTCTAATTGTCCTACCTTGCTCGGGATCCTTATACATCTTCATATTACCCTTTTGTAACAATAATATATCCAAACCATCCTCTCGCAATCTCTACACTTGCAATGTCTTCGATATGTGATGGGAGTCCGTACTTCCTTGGCCTACCCCTTCTCCTTCGAACTAAAACTACGTCAACTTTGCTATCACTTTGGTTTGTCACCTCCGCTAGATCGACTATGGGTATGGCTTCGGAATGGTCACCTTGTTGTTCTTTGTCACTAGATGATGTTACTTTTGGCGGTCTACCCCTTTTCCTTGGAACCTCCGCTAGATCGCCTATGGGTATGGCTTCGGAATGGTCACCTTGTTGTTCTTTGTCACTAGATGATGTTACCTTTGGCGGCCTACCCCTTTTCCTTGGAACCTCCGCTAGATCGTCTATGGGTATGGCTTCGGAATGGTCACCTTGTTGTTCTTTGTCACTAGATGATGTTACCTTTGGCGGCTACCCCTTTCCTTGGAACCTCCGCTAGATCGGCTATGGGTATGGCTTCGAATGGTCACCTTGTTGTTCTTTGTCACTAGATGATGTTACCTTTGGCGGCCTACCCCTTTTCCTTGGAACCTCCGCTAGATCGACTATGGGTATGGATTCGGAATGCTCACCTTGTTGTTCTTTGTCACCGGATGATGTTACCTTTGGCGGCCTACCCTTTTCCTTGGAACCTCCGATGAGTTGGCTTTTGGTGTGGATACGGATTCTGGGTTAGTTGTTGACTTAGCGGTTCCTTCGGCGGCCTACCTCTTTTGTTTGGAACTCTGCGCTTCCACGAACCTTTGTTCCGAAATCTCACATGCGGTTAGATCTCGTTTCTTACTTGCCGCGAGTTCTTCTTCACGTTGAGTCATTTCTTTCAATTCTACCATTTGTTTTTTCCTTTTTGTTTTAGTTTGTGGTCTTCCTGTTGGATCTCCCTTTCTTGGCTCTTCGCTTTGTGCGATCCATGGACGAGCAATTAGCCTTAGTTGGCTCAACAAGACTTGTCGACTTACCGAGGTGCCACGATAGTAAGCTTCGAAGAATTCCTTTGCTTCGTTCGTATCCCATGGAGATTGCCCGGGATCTCCCGAAGGGGGAGGGTCGAAAGATAGTTGCTTCCAAAACGGATCAATAACCTCCAAAGGTATCAGTTTTTCATACTTAACAAGCATATGACGACATGGAAGCCCCAATGAAGACATGTCAGGACAAATACACACATCACCCGGTTTTCCGTAATTTTTCTCATATTCCATTTGTCTCATCATATGTTTTATTGCCCAATGAGAGACGTTGAATTCTATTCCTTGGAGAAAGTTACCATAACGAAGAAATGGAGTCAACCTTTCCATTGAGCTTTTCTCAAAAGCCTCCTTGATCCTATTGATATCTTGCTTAAAGTATTGCTCCATTGCCTCGGTGACCGTAACCACATTGCCTTGACCGGACTGGATGAGATCTTTAAATCTCCCATGAGCGGCCTCAGCTGCACTAGTTGCTTCCGTCTTGAAGTGTCTATACCGGTTTGTCCATGCACGTACAAATTTTTCCTTGAACTTATCCAACCATTGAGTCCGACAATACCAGATTTACGGTCGGATAAACTTCGTTCCAATCGGCAATGAACTTCTCCAATCTCTTTTCGTACATAACCTCGGTAAGAGACCAATAAACTTTATCCCAATCTTTTAGAAATTCCAACCACTTTTTATGATTTTCCGCATGTTCTTTGTCCACTCGCTCCTTTATCTTGCCTCTCTCATCTTCTTCTTCTTCTTCGGGGATAGTTTGTTCTTTCGAACATCTTCCTCTAGTTGTACCATCATTCTCTTCTTAATATCCGCCTTTGCGGGTTCAAACAAGGCATGGCAAGTTTTTATCACATTATTACGTATATGATATGTACATAGGAAATTTTGTGCGTCCGGGAAGACATCGGATATTGCTCTCATTAATGCGGCATCGTTATCGATTACGATGACCCTCGGAAGTTGATTTTCCTAAGAACAACTTCAATTGTCGTAATGCCCAATGATAATTATGGTCCCTCTCGTTTTCCATTAAACACCAAGCCAATGTGAATGTTACCTTGTCCGAGGTTTGCCCCACGATGTTGAATAACGGCATATTGTATTTGTTTGTCTTGTAGGTGCAATCCATCAAAAGAACACCACAACATGTATTTGCCAACCTGTGAAAGCAACGGATGCGAAATGAATATTTGAAGGGGCTTGTTGTCGGGCCCTCTTTTAATGATATGCGTGTAGTTGTGATCCCAAGCTATCTTCTCAAATTCTTGCATAACGGACCTCCCTTCCCATTCCACCCTCCTAATAGTTGCTTGTGCACTATAAATTGTACGTAGAGAAGACACGTTAGTCTCGTCCTTTTCCTTGAAGCCTCTGAGAATTTGTCTCGGTTTGATAAGTGCTTTGGTCAATCTCTTTACATCCTCGAACTCGTCAGGTTTTAGCTTCGCAACTAAGGAGTGACCAACAAAATCTTTCGGATCCCGATGGTTATGACAGCCACACAAAACCTCACAAATCCCAATTGTTCATGTCATTTAAACGGAATACAAGCTTAAAAGGGAAATCATTCTTCCTCGTACGAGTCTTGTATACCCTATTAGTCTTCTTTGGATATACATAATCCTTTATCTTGTGGCTATTCTTCTCCTTGTATTTCCCACTTCTCTCGCAAGCCATCTCAAAACGCCTATTCGAACCTTCGGTGTTCCTCACCAACACACACATGTTCTTAAGAGCCGTCTCTTTAGCCCAAGCGATTGCTTCCTTTCGATCGCTTATTCCCTACATAAGAACAATTTCGCATTCATTAGAAGGTTCACTACTAGCAATCCATTAGTAATGTTCAAGATACTAGGTGAAAAGTATTATTTGGTCACATACCTAGGGATTTTATAGTATTCGACGTATCCCGATAAAGCGGCTTTGCATTTGTTGGATCAATATATGGCACCACCTAAGGATCGAATGAAAATTAGTTCCAAACAACATTAAAACATTGTGCCGAAACCCGTGTCGGCATGCTCGACAATTGTTACGGCATAGTATAAGTTTACCAAAACGGAAGACCAAATTTGAAACCTATTCCGGCATATGTGTTTCGTAAGACTACAACGCCGGAAGCAAGGATACCGGCATTACCGTAACATTTTGTTCCAAGCCGGTACACAATTCCGCATTGAAAAATAATCGATATTGAATGCCGGAATTGAGCTTTGGAAAACATTTATTCCTGCATGTTTTTAAAGGTACCGGCATTGAAAAGTTGTAACTTAACAACGCCGGTTTCGTTCTTGGCATTATCGATAGTGATTGAACCACGCCGGTACTAAATTTCGGCGTTAATGTTTATTAAGTTTCAATGCCGGTTTTTGGTTTGGGATGGAATTGTTTCCTGTATGTTTTTCATTCAATACCGGCATGGTAGACGATCAATGAAACCATGCCGGTTGAATATTCCGTAGTATATTCCTTGTTAGGTAAAAGGTTAACTCCATACCGGCATAGTTTTTTGGTTATATTCCATGCCTAGGTTGATAATTCAAATTGGGGGATATAAGTGTACCGGGCGTGGTCGTAGTATGAATACCATGCCGGTACCTTGACTACCTGGCATGGTATTCATACCACTACCATGCCGGCATCGAGGTTTTTCATTGAAAAAATGGCGGGTTTAAAGAAAAAATTCGATTTTTCGACATCTTAGCAGACTTTACTGTGTGTTGGGGATGCTAGTATGTTGTGCAAGTTTACTTTCTTGTGTTGGTTCTTCATGAAACTCTCCATACTCGTCAAAATCATCATTCAAGGGTGTTGGCTCAACAATGAGTTGCAATTGAGAGTTGTTGTCGTTAGCTGAAGATTCAAGATATGCTCCTTGTTGTAGTTGAGCTAAAGATTCGGCAGCAGCAATCCTCTCTTCACAATCATCCTCCATTTTCCACACAAAAATTTCTCTCTCAAAATATTTTTCCCTCCTTCTACTCTCACCTCAATCACCCAAAAACAAATAAAACACATACTAATCAATTATAAAAAATCTTAAGATTTTTACTAATTATTATTAACCACTAAACCTGATTAGTGAGGGGTAGATTAGGATTTAAAAAAATACTTAGATAAGGGGTGACCCCGAATTGATATCTGGATCCAGTTTTTGTCCTTTTCTTGTATCCCCCAATTACTTTTTATATCCCCCAATTGCGCGTTCTTTATTAATAGTCCAATTGTTATACTAAGTCTTAATTTTTCTAAACAAGTCTTAATTTTTCTAAACATAACTCTATATTCACGTAAGGATTGATATACTTGATTTTTAGTTATTCTTATCGAGTACGCATACTATATCTTGTTAAGTATTAGCGCTGGTAACTTAATGTTATTTCGATTTGGTTTCATAAAATTTTAGTGTATCCTAGTAATCTTTAGATTTTTCTTTTAAAGTACAGTATCCTATTAATATGCGAATTTATTTTCTTTCAAGTCCATTTGTATACTAAACATCCAAATACTATTATAACTACTTCATGTGTATTTGTTTAATTTTTAATGATCTACTAAATCAGTTATTGCACTAAAGATAATTTAAATATAAGATTACTAAGAAATTTAGTCTTTTCATTTTATGCAAAATAGTCGCACGTTCTTAAGTCTAATCTAATAAGTCTTATATTATCTATCTGGTTTCTATGCACAAGAAAGTATTTCTAATTTTATTTAAATTACAAAATCTGACCGTACATAATTACTAAGAATTTTGCATAGCTACTTGATCCTAATTATTACTTTTATCATTGTACATTTACTAATGAGATTTTGATTACATAAAGTTCACCACAATACTATTTGATAAGTGTTAATATTACTTTCGTTATGATTATTAGTCATCTTATTATCATTTATTATTATTAACACTAATAGTCGAACTATTATCTTAATTACTTTTACAATTTAACTTCATTTCTAATTTAATAGATTAATTGTTCTAATTAATGGAAAGAGTACTCTATTAGTCTCTAAATAAAACTTGGGATCTATTGATTAACTAATAGAAGCAAGTTCTCCTTTTACGAATGGTAATCCATGCATGTAGTTGCCATGTCTAGGCTGATCAGACCTGACAATGCTTTCCTACGGCCAAAAGACGACACAAACATATCCGAATTACAAACCTCGCTATTCTCCAGTGCTAGATTATTTAAGTGTTAAATAACTGAGACTAATAAATCTCTAATTTCCTATTGAAATTTCTAACTTATACTACAATTGGTTTCAGCCTACAATTTTTACTTCATTACATACACAAACAATCAAACAAACAAATCAATTAATCAAATAAATCTTTTAGTTATTAATAACTTTTGGTGATTAAAATTTATCTCTCAACCCAACCCAGTTCTAAACTAATCTAGTTCACTAACTGGCACTGGCTATCTCTATCTTTTCCCATATAAGATCTACCAGTGAGATCTGATACCAACTTGTAGCGCCCCCTAAGCTAGCAGCATCGTTATCTCATCTCAGCTCCAACCCCAAACATACTCTGCTCCCAACCACCACCTGCCATCAACCTAGCATTCATTTAAAACTCAACACAACACCCCTGACTTAATCTCTTTTACATTTCCTCTAAACTCCAACCACAATCCAAACTGAATCAATTAAACTTCTCCACTGCCCCTTTCTTACAGTGACCTAACATTCATCTAAACTGCACCACTAATTCTTAGCTGCAACAACAACATCACCACCATCACTAGTAGCTCAGTACAATCATTCACATCTGCACTTACAACTCCAGCTACTCATCGCCTCCACCATCAGTTCACTGTAATACAATTTGTCCTCTAGTTCCATTCACTAAATTGTATCTTAAAGCTCAAACATCAATTCCTTCATCTAAACTTCAACTCAAACATCTACAACTTCCAACACAGCCAGAACCACCATTTTAGCTAACTTAAAACATATTCCCTTCACAGCCTCAAGCCAAGACCACCAATCAATCTTCATCACCCTCTTAAACTCATCACAAGAATAATGTCTCATAATCTTCATCTTACCACTATATAAAATTCGATCAACACCATATATATACTCGCAGGAACAAGAATAATGTCTCATAATTACCCAAAATCTCCCATAACTCGACAGCAAAGAAAATTATTCTCGGGAATATTTTCTTCCCATTCTTGTCTTCTTCATGCGTCTGTTGCAGTCAAACTCCATCCAAACACTCTTCCACACATCCCAGCATGCGTCAAACACGCTCAGGCCACAAGAACTCTTCCCAAACATAACCAGAATTTTCCCGATGACTTGAGCTTGCCTTGTTTTGGTGAGATTACGTGAAATCTTCTCCTTCAATCAAATTTAAAGCACTTACCAATCCTGTTATGAAGTAACAGGCTGTTATATATCCAAATTAAGATAAATATACGAAAGAATCTCATCCAAATCATTGCCAGAAGAAGTCGCGGGTGATAGGTTAACTTGCCCTGTTTCACTTCAAACTGAAAATCCAGCCAATTCTGATCCAACTAAACACCCATAACACGCCTGTATGGACCAAAGGATTAAACCCATTTGATTTCAGCCCTTTAATCTCACTGAAATAAGGTCAAATCGCAAACCCTAATATTTTTCTTCCGCTGTAAATATTTCCCGCCAAATTTTGTTGTTTAAATGTGGAAGAAGAAGGTCGCCCCCTATCCGTCTGTGGAGTGTAAATAGCAGGTGTCCAACTGAGGTGCCCCTTATAAAATGAGGTACCCCTTATCCAGAATTGAGAGTCCGAATAACACATGTCCTCCGGGGTACCAAAATCAACTTTTCGAGCCGAATTTTCCAAAAATGTTTATTTACCAAAGATGCCTACAAACACATAAAATACCAAAATTAGTACAAAATCGAGTGCCAACAATATATAGTACTGAGATCAAATTAGACACAAAAATGTGTCTATAACCTTGTATGATCTCGTCAGCCTCACGGAACAGAGAATCAATTATGTCTAATACCTCCTCATGAGAAGAAAACTGGGTTTCGTCGGGTTCAGAATCTCTCTCCGAAGAGGTACGATCATCACTGGAAGATCCCATTATGTGCTACAAAAAAAAAATTACCACGTTTGTACCGGCAATCTACATGATGAGAAAGACAAAATGGAACTAGAGGAAGAAACACGATACAATACCTGTGGGGAAGATGGATGCGATTTTTATGATGATCTGTATGAGTGAAGGATTCAAGATCACCTCTTATATTCAGCAGAAAATCTTTTAACAGCCGTGAATTAAGGCTTCACACGCGTGATACCAGCTGGATTAGATATTTGTTTATACAGAACAATTAGGGTTTGGTTTCCGAGTCATTCTGCGACTTAGCCTGCGCCATCCTCCCATCCCAAGCGCGCGTCCCAAGCCAGCGCCATCATCTCCGCGCCCAATCCAAGTCGTGCCCAAGCCAAGTCGCGTCCAAGTCGCGCCACGCCAAGCCGCGCCCAAGCCAAGTCGCGCCAAGCCAAGCCAAGCCGCGTCCAAGCCAGATGCGCCATCCGCCACTTCGGCTAGCCTCCCACTCGCCACTTCGAGCTAGCAGTGCCAACGTCCCATGGTCAAAGTGGATCTATGCAAAATCCGCCAGCACAAAGATCACAGACTTCTCACGCCTTCCACTAAAGGTTAGTTGAATTTCCTTGGCGATCTCTTCACGTATTGCTCTCTCGGTTGTACTCTCGCCTGTCACCATCTCATGCTTACCCCGCAACAATGCCACTGTTACGTGCTAAGCAGGGGAATTAATGTTGATGGTGGTTTTTAGCTTAGGGTTAAAATCGTAAAACCTTGCATCAGATGTGACGTCACTCTACAAGGAAACGGTGCTGCGAGTACTAACCTCTCCACCGACACATTTATTGAGCCGCTCAATATACTTCTATCCATAACACTCTGTAAATTCTGGCACCTCGCCAATACTAGACTCACTGAGTACTTTCATGTGCCAAAGTTAAGGCCATTGCACGGAATACTCAGACACAAAGCACACTGCATTCTGTAGATAAAGATTTTGTGTGGCAGTATACAAAATCCAGCCAATTATTGTGATGACTCACAAAATAACTCATAAACCCGACTAGTTTGTAAAATTAGGGTTTCGCGCCTCGCGCAGTATACTAGACCCCGTTGGTCGAAACCGTGCTTAACCAAGCTAGGCAACCAAATCCGCCACAAGCGCACTAAAAGTGCGGCCGCGCCCTAGCATGCCGGCCCTCTTTATATCGACCAATCAGGTCGCTTCAAATCCGCCACCGCGCGTTGGAAGTGTGGCCACGCCCTAGCATGATGACCTCACTTCCCTTCGACCAATCAGGTTTCTCCAAACCTGCCACGGCCTCAAAAGAGGTCGATGTACTAAGATAGCTTCCCAAAACACGCTAGCTTCCCAAAACACGCTGGCTTCCCAAAAACGCTGGATGAAAAATCTCGGCCGTCGAAGGCCGTCACTGAACCGGCAAGCCTCTATATTTTAACTTGCCACACATAGCAACATGCTACACGTTTTCCAATGAAAACACTCGAGACATCAAAACATGTCACAAACTGGGGGATGCTCATCAGGGTATTGGTATGGCGGTTTATAGCATGCGGCGTGCAATACGCCCGTTACAAGAAAGTGTCATAAAGGTGAGGCGGTTAGTAATGGCAAGAAATAAGTGGTGAAACGCATCTTCATTATGGAAACATCAATTCCAGGCGTTACCCGTTACCACTTTTCCACCGCTCAACCGCTTCTACTTCTTACGAGGCCAGGGTACGTTTTATTACGACTTGTATAAATAGGTTTCACCTACTTCGACCAAAGGACAAGTTTTGATCAGGAGAACAATACACATCCAGAAATCACCTGGTAGCTTTCCATTCACTCGCCGATTCAACTTTCGGATACAAGTCGCAAAACACCCACACTTCCAGAATCAACTATTCTGGCCTCAACACTTTCTTCGCTTCCCTCCCTAAGACCAACCCTTCTCCTTCACCTTGTGACCGAAGCAAGCCTGGAACGACCATTTCTTGGTTTAGGCCAGGATTGTACAGATTGATCTCTCGAATCAAAAGTACTCCCGTGCAGTACATTGTTTTGGGTTTAAATTTGTTTCTCACCCGCACTCACACGAAATTACCAAAATCAGCAGAAACAGTTTTCACCCACAAACAAAGGGTTAGCTTAGAATTTAAGATAAGATAACTTTAGAATCAAGCAAAATACTTTAGGTCTTCAGAATACAATAAACGACTATACACATAGGTTCGGTTACGGAACTGTGAACAATGACTGTTCGGTTTGGCAAGTTAGCCAAAGAACTAAAAGATATTTGATGTTCTTTAAACCACCTAAGAAATTAATCATGATACAAACACATAAGTGTTTAAGTAATCAATGAAGTCTTAGAAGTGTTTAAAAGAGTTCTAGCAATGCTAAACATATTAAAATAATAAGTATTTAAGCATCTGTTAAAATTATCGGGACAGTTGGTACAACGGTTTCCCAACCATAGGACTTGTTTATGAGTTAGGGTGCTACAGTTTGTGAACCGAGTTCACCAACCCTTCTAAACTACTGAACTCGGTTAACCACAGTTCGTGAACCGGGTTCGCCAACTGCTAGCCTATTTATCCAACTTATAAAATATAGTTCACCATGGTTCGCCAACAGGGTGCCTGAACTGTTCCCAACTGAACAAACCTTCTTTTATTTTTGTATATCAGATATCTATGGTTTGCGAACCGGTTCGCTAACCTTCCCTGAGTAGAAATTCTAGCAAGTTCATATTTCTCTCTTATGATGTTTGAAACATTCCCAAGTGATAGAATTATTTGCATGGGTAATTTTCAATTGATCCACAAATTAATTCATAGAATAATATTGTTAAGGACCTATGAACATCTAATCGTTAAATCATATTTCGAGATTTTTCATAAGATAATAAGCTTGACTCTAAACTTTGTAATTCTATTATAAGTCATGCAACATGGTCTCAATATATAGAATGATGGTATAGTGAGTATAATAGAATGGTTCAGTCTTCGCACACCTGATACTGAAGTTCTCCAAATATCTTCGTCGATCTTCAGTCTTCAAGGGTGATCTCTAATACTCAACTACAATTCTAGCTTATCCAAAACTTGACTTAGTAGACTATAAATGAAGATATAGTTTTTATCACCAAACATTGACAACAAGCTTGAGATAGCAAAAATTGTGGGTTCCAACAAACAATGCTCTAACAAAATTGTTCTAACTAAGATTGTTGTATGAATATCCATTGCTTGAATTATATTTCGATGGTTTAAGCAAGACAAACTTGAACTCTAAATTTTTATTTACAATAGTAGATCAAATAAAATCACACGACATAGTCTCATAAGATAAATTAATGTATGCCATGAGTGAATAGGTCAGGCCAGTCTTCACATACCTCTTTGTTGATGAATTTTGCGCAAATATCTTAGTTTTTTCTTCAGTTTTCAATATTCGAGGGTTATTCAGTGATGTCAGATACTCAACTACCATACTCTCATCTTAGTCCGAGACTTGACTTTAGTAAACTGGAAATCAAGATATAATTTTGTGCATCTAATATTGACAACAAGTTTGAGATAACAAAACTTGTGAGTTTGATCGAGCGATGCTCTAACATTATGACCAATGCTTAATTGAAATATTTTCCGACAATCATGAATGTTTATTTTTGAAATTAACAAATACAAATGTATTTCAGCTATTAAACTTATGTCTCTCATAGATGACAACTAATATTAGCCAGCACACATCTTTTCAAAAATCCTTAAGATATGTAAAGAATGTTTATTTCCGAAATTAACAAATACCACTTGTATTCCAGCTACTAAACCAATATCTCTCATGAATGATAACTAATATTAGCTTGGATAGATCCTCTCTAAAATCCTTAAGATATGCAACAACTGTTTATTTCTGAAATTAACAAAAAAATTATTCCAACTATTAAAACGATGTCTCTCATAGATGACAATTAATAATAGCTAGCATACATCCATGTACTTTACTAACATAGTGACTAGAGATATGCAAACATTTGGGATAGTGATCAGAGATATGCAAACATCTGGGATATGATAAGCATATAATTCTGATATTAAACAAATATTGAAAAATCGGATAAGCATATAATTCTGATATTAAACAAATATTGAAAAATCGGTTTTAGGATCTTGCCTTGAGTATCACAGGAATATACTTGAATATTAAGATATTAGAATTTAGCACATTCTCAAATCACCATGTCGACATTTATGAACATTTTTGCCTAACCCATATAAACTTTGTTGTTTGCAAAAACCAGAAGATAACATACATATGAAAGTGTAAAGTTCAGTTATACTTTGTTAAGATCGATTCTGGATTAAAACATGGATAAGGATCCGTAATGGTTTAGATCCTTGGGATCGGACTTGGATTAGATCCTTACTTGGGATCGATCCTAGATTAATAAGTTTCCAAAGTTCAACACACAATTGTTTTCAAACATAATTCTAAGGTATGGATAATCGGAAGTTCAACACACTAAATAATAACGAATTACCAATTAGTGCAATATCAATTAAATGGAGTCCATAGATAAACTATACTTTGTACCTCCATATACTCAAGTTGTAGTAACAACTAGTATGCCACTCCTTAATAATACATTGATTATAGTATAATGACCAAGTCAAGAATATTAAGTTATTGTAAACAAATTTCACTACATATGTTATGTTTTTAATGAATATTGACTTGAAAGAACTAAAGATACAAATAAAACAAGTAAAGTGTGTAGTTACTAACCTCGAACCGATCCGAAGGATGATGTCTTCATTGTCGTCGATACGTCTTCAGGTTTATTTCTTGTCCAAGGGAAAAAACAAGAACAATCTTATAACCTATTACAAATTGTAATTTCTCCCATCCAATAAAGGGTCGGGTGGGTTCTCATGAGAAGAGGATGATTTCGTTATTCTTTGTTTCTGATTTCTCTTTATGGAGGGAATATCAAGACTACACATCATCCTTTCCTGCAATGTTCTGAAAGCCATGTTTATTGATTTTCGCAAACTATGAATTGTTCTGAATATCACTTTCGAAAGTGATGTAGATTTCTTATGAGACTTCCTTTTCTTCTTCTGATTAATAAAAGAAGATTTTTCAAGAACCTTCGTGCAAGCCATCTCTGGAAGATCCTGGTTTTTATACAATGAAGACATACAATATGTCGTGCGATTGTATTTTATCATGTCTTTCTTATTACAAGAGAGGTTTGAACATGACAAACTTTCAGGAGTAATATGTTGATTAGGTTTAAAAGAGTTTATCGAAAATAATTGATTCTTCTTCATAAAATCACGATTGCGAAATGTCGCATTCTCTTGTCTTAATTTTTTCAGTTGACATTCCAGATTTTCAATCATTTTAATCCAGGATTCCTTCTCCAGTTGAAACATACTCTTCATTAAGTACGGATCTTTGGTCAAAAGATCAATTTTCTTTTTTGTGGAAATTAGATCGTTTATCATGGAACAATTAGAGATGTTAGATAAACAAGTGTGATTATCAGCAAAATAGGTGAGAGAACTTTCACAGACTTCTTCCTCAGGACAGTAGTCAAGAGTTGTCATCCATGTTTTGGTTAACTCACTAACCTCCTTATTAGGATAACCAGAGATATTATGAACACTTCTATATCACTTGGAACAAGTTCCATTATCATAGTCTTTGTGAACTTTTTTATCCTTCTCAATGATTGAAGACGATTTTTTTAGACTTTCTTTTTCTCTGTCTAAGAGTTTTATTTAATTGTTGTACAAACAATGAAAGAGTTGAATTAAAGCAATTCTTATCCTTTGTATCAATCAATACAGGACATAGAGACTTTACATCAGATGTAGCAACAAGATTGCAAGACATGTGAAGTTTTTATCTTTTTCTCAGTTCAAGATAAAAAAATCTTTAGCTTCCCGACAAGAGTATTTATGGAAAGTGTTTCAAGGTTATTTCCCTCAATGATGGCATGTTTCTTAGAATCGTATCTAGCTGGCAATGATCTGAGAATTTGCATCACAATGTCCTTTTCAGGAATAGTCTTACCCAGTGCAAAAGATACATTAACAATTTCAGACACTTTGTGATTAAACTCATCAAATGAATCTTCATCAGCCATACGAAGGTTTTCCCAATCAGAATTCAGGTTTTGAAGCCTAGCTTCTTTTTCAGAGGTATTCCCTTTAAATACGGTTTCTAAGGTATCACAAGCATCTTTAGACCGAGTGCACGTAGTTACATGGTGCTGAAGATTTGGGGTAATGACATGGATGATAGCATTCAAACCATCAGAATTTTGCTTTGCAGCAAGAATCTCATGATCTTCATACTCACCAATATCCTTTGCAACAGTCACACCGTCTATTGTAACCATTGGAAGATTATTTCCATTAACAACATGAACCCATGATTGAAAATCACGTGCTTGAAAAAAGGCACGCATAGCAATTTTCCACCATAAGTAATTTGAGCCATCGAAAACTGGTTGTACGTTTACAGAAATAGCAATTATGTCCATAGAGTCAGATTGCTACAAATACAGACTTATGAGGTCTTAAGCGCGTTTCCCTGCTCTGATACCAATTAAAAAAGCGGGGGTCTAACAACCACACACAATATTTTGTTCGACAATCTGTATGGACTAACTCCAATATAATTCCAAGAGAATCAACTAGACAGTTAGACTCAATCAAGGAAAGATATCCAAGAGTTATATCTCTTTCTTGATAAGCACGTAAGTGCGACCCATTTTCACCCATAACTACATTAGTTGGGACTCATTTTATCACTAATAAACTTGTTTGTAGGTGTTTTTTGTGAAACAAACATTTTATCCTTCTACTGAACTTTATGGTATTTGTATCATGTTGTTTGTTGTCTTAACTGATGTCAATCAATTCAGAAGCAACCATGTATTGATTGTTCTTATTGATACATCCATATGTATGTTGTAGCTAAGTCAGAA
Source organism: Papaver armeniacum (assembly GCA_023531295.1). Lineage (NCBI taxonomy): Eukaryota > Viridiplantae > Streptophyta > Magnoliopsida > Ranunculales > Papaveraceae > Papaver > Papaver armeniacum. Next base: position 102,078 of record JAJJWW010012357.1, on the reverse strand, counting down.
CTATCATGGTGATCCATTCCAGTCTACTATGTGATAATAGCTCTGCATAAAGGTGATTTCTAGCTTGTTGAGCATGCTAATACTAGGGTTAAGAATGTTCTCAGCATAAGGGTAATTATATGATCATTTTAAAGTCTAATGAATGATGATTAAGAAGCTGAAATTCCAACATTCTACTTATATTTCCCCTAGTTATTACATGTTCTTCAACTAGGGTGTATATGGAATGGTGTTTTGGTTTAGTTTAGTTTCGTTTGAGCTTATTCTTATTAGTTGTGTATTACTTTCACTGTGTAAGACATTGAATAGTTTAATACATGAGCTGTAAAGGTGACTAAGCAATAGAATGATGACTGCAAAGTGCTTCTATAACTCATGGGCTTACCTGTAGTTAAGGTTGCATCTGAAGCCGAGGTAAAGTGTGTTACACTGTGAAAAGGCATTGTAAGATGATGACAGAACCTAACCTCTCAATGGGCCAGTTTGTTGGTTTGTGGATCCTTGTTGGTTGTGATTGTTGTCCTGCTATACGAGGTGTTGAGGAAAAGACTGCCTTGAAGTTTTTATGTCAGCATGGTTCTATAGAAAGTATGTTGTATAGCATAAACATACAGAGGTATCATATACTTGAGAATTGGATGTATGAAGAAGTTCACTAAGTGGATATGAAATCGAAGAATTGTGACCCTTCTCCAAAAGTTTATGCCTCAGTATAGGAAGCTCATTAAAGTCGGGAATTCATGATTCACAATTTTGTTTGAAACAACAATCTTGTTTGCCCTTAGGTGGACACACACTACCACTGGTTGATGTTTTTTCTTCTCAAAGGCCAAAATCCATAGTACTGGCAATGAGATCAATGGATGCTACATCTATTTTGGGTGATAAAATTTCTGGTTCAGACTTATTTTACCTGGAATGATTTCGTTGGTAACCGCAGTTGATGCTCTTTTCTCATTTTGATGATTTGGATGAGCTTAACAGTCTTTACTGCAGACTTCAACATACGGGGCAGTGTTAAAAGGGTGCTTGGCAGAAGAAGCACGTTATCTCTACGGAATTTGAAGGGCTCAACTTACTTCTTCATGGTGGATTACGCGAGAATCGGTTGACATAACTTGTTGGTCCATCAAGCTCGGGTAAGATATAAGTGTTTCCTGATCTGCTTACAAGCTGCTTCATATGTGGCATACAAGTCAAGCATGAAAGCCATGAAAGATCAATGAAGCAACATGCTCTGGTTAGGAGTTTGCAATTGGATCTACTGCAACCATATGGGCATTCCTTGAAAAGTTGTACAAGTCAGTGGGAGCAAAAGTTCCTACTCCGCTCAGGACTTACATGGGTTTATGGTAGTCATCAGAATCAGGATTATAAGTGAGGATGCTACTTTCAGGATGACCAGACAAAATAAGGTATTAATCTGATCTACTAACACAGCAAACATATCTAGTGATACTACTCTTCCGTTAGAAGTTACGGAGACTATGGAGCTTGTGGTTGGTTCAAATCCTGGGTTCTCATTAAAACCTGCTAGAACAAGGGCATATACAGGAAAGGTTAAGCACGTATTGGAGTGTTGATACAATGCTCAAAGAGCTGAGAATTGGTTGAATCCTAGTGCTGTGATAGAGGTGAACTTTGTGGTGCACTCTAATAAAAGGCAAGTACTTTGGATTGTCAGTGAAGGAGTGGTCTGATTTTACCAACCTCCATCCTTGAATAAGTTCTGGTGGCACCTCTGCCGAAAATATTTCTCAGATTGAGACACAACGGCTCAGAATGTTCCTGGGTTTGAGTGTCTGGTGATTGTTAATCATACAGGTGGCTAATTCCTGACGTGAGTACTGCCCTGGTTCAGTGGGAGCAAAAGTTTTTTCTCTGCTAAAGATTTCCATGAGTTCATGGCAATCATTGGAATCTGGATTATAACGGTGGTATGTTTAACGTCAAGCTTCAGGTATGTTCTCCTTTACGGTGCAGATTTTAACTTCATAGTATACTAGTTTGTTGTATCTATGTCGTTTGATTTTCAATTTTCTGAAAATTGTAATTGTATGTAATCTGTACCTTTTCATTACTCGACTAAGCGTTGCCAAAGTGATGCTTTGAGAGCGATGAAAGAAATTTAATGAGAATAGGTGATGATTGTAGTAGTCATGATTTAAATTTTATCGTTTCCAGGTGTTGCCAAAGTGATACTTTGGGAGCTGATAAAAGCTACATATTTCGTTATGAAAGGACTATGTAAAATTGCGTTTCAGAAGTTGTTTGTATGACGATACCCAAAGGTTAAAGGAGCAAGATAATCTATTTATACATAGTACATGATAGGTCTTTTCGACCCAAAGGTTTAAAAGGTCCGTTGAGTACTATGTATAGGCTGATTAGTCTTGTTTTTGGTTAGGACTTTAGTATATCACAAGTTTACCCAAAGGTGAAGTCGTGGTGTATTGAGTCTGAAATCAGAATTTTATTATCATGAAGTTTCATATGCTAGTGTTGTTAATATCGTCTAAACGGAGATAGTTGTTGCTGTTGTAAGCAATTCATACTATCTGAACATAGAATGATGAGCGGCAGAATTCCACAGAACAGTGGGAGTATGATAATTTTGTTTGATTATCACTTATGTCTGTTCTTGCTATTTATATTTTATTGAGAACAATACAGAAAACTCTCTTCGGAGAAATAGCTCATATTGAGCACAAAAAAGTCTTTTCGGAGATGTATATGTTATAATGACAACAGAAAGTATCTCAGAGACAGCTCATGTTGAGTAGATAAAATCTCTTCGGAGATTGTAAAGAAGTCTCGTATTGAGTACAGAAAGTCGACATAGCTCATAGTGAGTGCAAGAAGTCGAATAGCTCATAATGAGTACATAAAGTCTTTGCGGAGACGGCTCATATAGAGTAAAGAAAGTCTCTTCGGGGACATCTCATATGGAATTTGAGCTTTGTTGTAGTCTCTTGAATGAGACATTAGCAGATCTCAGTTGAGATCATAAGGAATTTTGTTGTAGTCTTTTAACGAAGACATTGGCAGATCTCAGTTGAGATCATAAAGAACTCGCGGTAGTCTTTAAACGAAGACATTGGCAGATCTGAGTTAAGATCGAGACATTTACTGTAATCTCTTAATTGAGATATTGGTGTAGATTTCTTCGGAGATCATTAAAAATTTATTTTTACTGTATAGTCTCTTAATTGAGACATTGGTGTAAATCTTAAGTTAAGATTATAAAGAAATCTCATAGCAGAGATATAAACAACTATTTCGAGACTAAAGAAGTCTTTTGAATAAGACCTAAAGAAGTCTCTCGAATGAGATACAATCTCAGTTGTAATAATAAAGATAAAGAAGTCTCTTAAATGAGACATTGGCATATCTATTCAGATCATGGGAAAATCTCTAGCATCAGATATAATGATCTTAGTTATGGTTATAAAGAAGTCCCTTAATCGAGACGAACGATGTCTTCATAGATCATCTAGAATACTCAATTTTGAAGCATACAAATCTTTGTTGTAAAGATCAGTTGAATGCATAAAGTTTAGCTTAGAATTGTTGTATGTCTTAGTTTTCTGATTATGGAAATGGCGTATGCATCTTCTAAATGGTGTGTAGGTCTTCATAGTCGAATACTAACGTGCTTTTATTTTGAGCCTGCAGTTTTCAGTAGAGAATTTGTCGCTAACCAAAGTGGAAGATGTTAGACTTTATGTTGGTTTAGCAACAAATCAGGCTTAGCTAAGTTAATCTATGATTAATTTAATCTAAACTGGATTAGTATATACCAGATTAAGGAAAGATTAGAGTTAAATATAGGAATTAGATTAGCTTAATGTGAGCTGAGGTGTCATGTTGACTAAGCATGACTCACTTAGTGAGGTGTCATTCAACTAATGATGGACAGGTTGGATGACACACAACTATTTAAGTAATGATGACTAAGCCCTCTTCTAGCCTCTTTCATATATATCCAGAATTTTGTGATTAGCCATTAATCAAGCAAGAGGAAATAGAAGTAGAAGCTAAGTCTTGACCTATTCTAATTCTGTAAAGCTTTTATTTCCTTCTACTGAACTTTATGGTATTTGTATCATGTTGTTTGTTGTCCTAACTGATGTCAATCAATTCAGAAGCAACCATGTATTGATTGTTCTTATTGATACAGCCATATGTATGTTGTAGCTAAGTCAGAACTATCATGGTGATCCATTCCAGTCCACTATGTGCTAATATCTCTGCATAAAGGTGATTTCTAGCTTGTTGAGCATGCTAATACTAGGGTTAAGAATGTTCTCAGCATAAGGGTAATTATATGATCATTTTAAAGTCTAATGAATGATGATTAAGAAGTTGAAATTCCAACAGCTACGACTCAAAGTTGAAGACTTATAAACAAATCTGTCTCCCACATAAAAGTTTATTCTGATAGATAAATATGTCTCCCACAGAAATACCTATGAAGTTTTTTTTTCCGTCTTTTGATAAATCAAGATGAATATGAACCAATTGATAATCCGGTCTTATATTCCCGAAGAACAACCTAGAAGTATCAATTACCTCACAATAACTTAACTATATGGTAGTAGAATAAGTTATTGTGGAATCACAAATAATGAGACGAAGAGCTTTGTGATTACTTTTTATATATAACCTATCGGAGATAAATCCCGAGCAAATCTTAGAGAAGATGGTACTAAATACTATAGAACAAGTAAGATCAGAACACGCAATTATAGAGAAAATAGTTGGGTCTGGCTTCATGAATCCCAAATGAAGTCTTCAAGTCGTTAACCTATAATGGTTTTGGGAAAACCTAGGTTAAAGGAGAATCGATTCTAGTCGCAACTAGGACACAAGAAAGTGTCGGGATTAGGTTTTCCAGTTGCTAGAGTTCTCCCTTATATAGTCTTCAAATCAGGGTTTGATAGCTTAAAAACAAAGCAATCAATATTCACCGCTAGATGAAAACCTGATTTAAGATTCAAGCTAAGTTTGCTTAAAACCAAAGCAATATCTCTCCACCGTTAGATGGTCTTAGATTGTTACACACAAATGAAATATACCTTGATTTAGATATGGGTAACCATACCTAAACGTGTATATTGAGTTGGCTCAATAACAGTTAACCGAAGTTAGCCATATGAACACTTTTGTATTAACCGCATTCATCTAACACTTCTAGATCAAATATGATGATCAATCAAACATGAAAGCTAATCAAATGAATTTAATTGTGTTACTTATAGAGTTGTTCAATTGTTTATATCTCATAGAAGTATACAGGACACAATTGAAGCAAAATCGGATTGATTCGTAATTGTACAAAGTACTTATACCGAAATCAATTCATGAACATTAAGCCACGATTTGCAAAGATTGCATTCCCTAATTTATTAATGTATTTGTTCATGAGTATGAAAACATAATTAACCCATTTTAGAACTTAACCAACTAAGTTTGCAAACGGGTACGCAAACTTTAGTTTCGTACTTTGGTCTTGTCCAGCAGTTTGCAAACCCGTATGCATACTGCCGTCTCGAACCTAACTCAGGTAGAACCATTTGCATACCAGTATGCAAACTTGGTTCCCGGACTTTAACAGTTAAAATCGTTTGCATACTGGTATGCAAACTTGGTTTTCGGACCTGAATCATAGCACAACAGTTTGCATACTGGTATGCATACTGTGCTATAGCCAGGTTAATTTTTCTAAACTCACATTTCAATCATTGAAACATCCTTAGAAGACGAGTGATCGAATGATCAATACAAAACATTCTGAGTCGACATCAAATGACTGTCTCACACAAATCATGTAAGATGTTTCAAGGCAATTTTCACATGATCATCTTTTGACTTATTATTTAGTTTCCAACAAATAAATTGTTTCCAACTAAACTCGTCAAGGATAATGATGAACGTAGCTAAAGCAAAAAACTTCCAACACATATTTCGAGAAATAGATAAACGAGATAAACTCGGCTCGAAATATCAAATGTGTTTAATATAAAAGTCTATATAGCTATACGACTTAGTCTCATTAGGAGATAGAATAGAATAGACTTATGAGTGATAGATAAGTTTTAGTCTCCACATACCTTTTGTTGATGAAGTTCCTTCAAGCTCTCCCCAATAGATCTTCATCTTCAATCGATGAACGCCGTGAAGTCTAAAGCTCAACTACACATTATATCCTAATCTGATACATAGCTATAAGTAGACTAGAAATCAAGACTTATAGTTTTGATCACCTAAACTTGACAAACAAGCTTGAGATAGCAACGTTTGCGAGTTCGACCGAGCAGTGCTCTAACAATAATAAACTCAAAAGATTAAAAGGAGTTATAAAACCATGGAACTGGAATGTATTTGGAGATGTTAGAAAAAAAATGAAGCAAGTAGAAGAAGATGTATTACAAGCATTCATTGTTTTTGATCAAAATCCTGAAGATTTAGTTTTGCTAAATAATTTGGTGACTGCAATAGGAAGACGGGAAATAATTGCACAACAACATAAAGAAATATTGCAGCAAAAAGAAAGGGTGAAGTGGGTGAAATATGGTTCAGCAAATACCAGATTTTTTCATACATCAATCAAAATAAAACACAATCAGAATGCTATGCATGAATTAGAAGATCAAAACGGAATTATGGTAGCTGATCAAAATGGAATTGTTGATATGTTGGTGAAATACTATGAGTAAAAATTTAAATACCAAATGGTTACTTTCTCTGAAGACTTGTTCAATATATTACCAAAAATGTTAACCAATAAAGACTGTGAAGTAATGGATGCCACACCAACAGACATGGAAATTATAAAAGTTGTTTTTGATCTAGACCCTAATAGTACACCAGGCCCAGATGGATTTTCAGGTTCCTTCTACAGATCTTTTTTGGGATATTATTCGTATGGATGTTTGCAACATGGTCAAATATTGTTGGACCAAAGGATTCATTCCAAAAGGTATGAATTCAAACTTCATTACGTTACTTCTGAAGGGACCAAAAAAAACACATCAATTTAGACCAATTGGTTTAATTTTAGTTTCAAAATATTTACAAAAATAATAACATCTAGAATGAGCGTATTCCTTGATAAAGTGATTTCTCCACAACAAGGCGCTTTTTTCAAAGGAAGATGCATTTAAGAGAAGATAGTATTGGCATCAGAAATGATTAATGAAATGGAATATAAAAGGAGAGGAGGCAATGTTGCTCTCAAGCTAGATATAACTCAAGCATTTGACTCATTGAGTTGGGAATTCCCTTTTGAAGCTATGGAGAGATATGGTTTCTCAAATAAATGCGTTCAATGGTTAAATGTGATGTTCAAATCTCCAAGACTCTATGTTTTGGTGAACGATGGTCCAGCTGGATTCTTTGAAGTTGGTAGAGGTCTTCGTCAAGGTGATCCACTCTCACCTATTCTTTTCATTTTAGCAGAAGATGTATTGAGTAGGAACTTATCTCACTTCATCAACACTGGAAAATAGCTCTAATGGTTATCAGAAATGGTATTAGTCCAACTCACAATTTCTTTGTCGATGATGTCTTTATTTTCTGCAATGGTCATAAAAGAAACTTATCCAACCTAAAGTCACTCTTAGTGAATTATCAACAATCATCTGGTAAGTTAGTGAATAACCTAAAGAGAAAATACTTTGTTGGAGAAACAACGGAAGCTAGAAGACATCAAATAGCTGCAGAATTTCAAATGTCCCTATCTGATTTCCCTGAAAAATATTTAGGAGTTATTCTGAATCCTGACAGAGTAACAACTAATCAAGTTTGGAGTGTGGTGGAAATGCTACAACAGAGACTTGCAAGTTGGAAAGGACAACTGCTTGCTTTTATGGATAGATTGATACTCATCAAACATGTTCTGTATAGCATACCTATTTATAGCATGGCGGTTTATAAATGGCCAGTGGGTATGATTAAAACATGTGAGATGATTATTAGAAATTTTCCTTGGTCTGGAGATCCTTCTATAAGAAAAATTATGACATTTAAATGGGATAAGGTATGTACTCCTTTTGAAGAAGGTGGTTTAGGCATCAAAAAATTAGAAGTGATAAACAAATCACAATTGATTAAATTACTTTGGAAAATGTTGAACACAGAGGATGAGTGGTCAAAGTTTATGTTAGCTAAATTCACAAAAACAGATGGAAGCTGGTGTACTTCATACATAAAATCATCAATCTGGCCAGGTTTCAAATGGGTACTTAGTGATGTGCAACAACATACAAGGTGGGTAGGTGATGGGAAAAATATTTATGTGTGGAAGGATAACTGGATTAAAGAAACAACTCTAATTAATATGTTTCCTGGTAATTAGTTCATCGTGGAACATGAAGATATGTTTGTGATGGAAAATGGAACATCCTTGAAGACGTCCTGAATTTTTTCAAATTAGAAGAGCTTTCAGTTTTAGACACTGAATCTGATAAAAGAACATGGAGTGGAGAATTATCTGGAGAATTCATAACAAAGTCAGCTGCTGAAATAGTAAGAACTAAATATCCTAAGTTATGTTGGTCAAAATCCATCTGGAACAAATGCCTGCATCCAACTACTTCTAGTAATGTATGGAAGATTTTAAGAAATGCAAATGTTACATATGAGAATATTAAGAAAAAAGGGATTAAATTAGCTTCCAGATGCAATTTATGTCATTCAGTTGAAGAAACAATAGAACATATCCCGTGGTATTGCAATTTTAGTGAAATTATATGGATTTGGCTTGGAGGTATGTTCTTATTCATCAATCCTACTTCATATGATGATATTTTGAACTTTGCTAAACCCAAAAGTAAAGCAGTAAAGGAAATTTGGCTGGTAGTAGCTTCAATTACTATTATAAAGCTGTGGTTCACAAGAAATATGATCATTCTTGAATCTGCATTACTTGATGTTACAAAATTTAAGAAAAGAATTCTTCAATTCAGTAAAGATTGTGACATTAGAATGACTGGTGACATGTGGAATACAAGTTATGATCACCAAATCTTAAGAAATTTTGATCTTAAAAGAAGATACATCAAGAAGCAAAGAATCGTGGAATTACATTTTACTTTGTCGATGGGAGAACAACTTTTAATCTGCTGTGATGGAGCCTCTAAAGGCAATCCAGGTGTTGTTGGATATGGTTTTATCAGCATACAATCTTCAAGTAGCTTCCTTTTTGCACAATCAGGTGGAATTGGAATAGCCACAAACTTTATTGCAGAAGTGATAACAGTAATCTGTTCTTTGGAATGGGCTGTAGGAATTCTTATAAGAAATGATTCAAGTGTTGTCATCTCTTCTTTCACTACTGGTAATATTCCATGGTTTGTACTGACAAGATGGAACAAGATATGTAGGTTGCTGCACAGATGGAGCTTTGAACATAGTTATAGAGAAATCAATTTTTTCAGCGGATAAGTTAGCAAAATATGGAGCAAGATTAAGTGCTGGTACAACTGTAAAATACTCTGAAAAGCCAGACTTCTTAATCAATCTTGAATCTCCGTTACAAGTCTACTATCGTTTTTGTTGAGTTTTGGGCTTTTAGTGTATATTTCATTTATATGAGATCTCAACATGTTGAGTGTCTCTTCTTTTTGTGAAATTTATTCCCATGATTATGAAACAATCTTAAATTGCATAAATATTTCTATGACCATGGGACCAAGCGAGGATCGTAAGAATAATTAACTCAAAATGAGTTAAGTAACGCTTGATTAATTTCTTATTTGACTTTTTTTTTTCTAATATGCTGTTTGAAGCACGTCAAGAACTTGCATTTTGACTTCTCGAAACAAAAAAGTCATGAATTAGTTTGGATACACAATTTCAAAATGGAAAAGATTAACTTTTTGTGAAGCAAAATATTTTTACTTCTGACTCATGTTCGTGACTTTTGCATACTTCTACTTGTAGTATCCAAACACGCTATAAGTAAAACTAAACAACAAATTATTATTGACCCTTAATTTTGCATAAAGTAAAATGATCACCCCTTTAGCAAACCACAAATCTGGATTCCTCCGGACAACCCAAAGATCTAATATGAAGATTCTTTATTCAAAAAGTTGTGTAACCATATTGAGGAAGGATCCCCTCACACCTTTATTATCACACTATCTCACATGTTGGGCGTCATTTTTGCGAATAAAAATCAAACTGTGACGGATTTGAAGCTAATATTTTGGGGATATGTTCCTCTTACCAAGTTCTACATGCCTACCAAAAATGAGCACATTCCGAAATATAATACCTCACAATCTACCGGTCTTAATTTCGACGGCAAGAAATCCGTTGATTTTCAACGGCTCATTTTCAAAGTAATAGATGGTGGTGTTATATGTTTCGGCATACGCTCATTTTTGGTAGGTATGTTGAACTTGGTAACATATCCCCAAAATATTAACTTCAAATCCGTTACAGTTTGGTTTTATTCACAAAAATGACGCCCAACGTGTGAGATAGTGTGATAATAAAAGTGTGAGGGGATCCCACCTCAACCATATTTACTAGGGCTGCACATGGGCGGGTTTGGGCGGGTATTAGCTAAAACCAACCTTGCACCCACAGACTGTGGGTTTTTATTTTCATAACCAACCCCGCACCCACTAACAGCGGGCGGGTTTTGTTACCCGCCCGCTACGGGTTGGGCGGGTTTGGGTTTAAACCCGCTTATACCCGCTTTATATTCAATAATCATTCACACACATGTTTTAAAGTTTAAATAAACTACTTACTTAAGTTCTTGATAACTTAAAAAAACAAACCATAAACATAACTACATAAGTCTTCATTGTTAAGCTTAAACAAGAACTAGTGTACATAGTACACTAGGATTTCCAATAAAAACAAGTTTAAAGTTTAAACAGTACGACTACTTTAAAGTTCAGATTAAAACTTAAACAATAAAAGTTTACAGACCAACAGTAAGTGACTCATGTCTCTTCTATCATCTTCAAGTCTCTCCTCCTAGCATCCTCAAGGATCAAGGACTTCCGATTAGTTTTATCAATGGTGTATATTTAGCGGGTTTTTCGGGCGGGTTTGGGCGGTATTAGCTAAAACCAACCTCGCACCCATAGACAACGGGTTTTTATTTTCATAACCAACCCCGGACCCACAACGGGCGGGTTCATAACCAACCCCGACCCACATAAACTAACCAAACTTCAAAACCATATAATTAATAAACCTACCAAAATTCTAACATCTTATAATCCTGGCGGGTTCGGATTAAAAACATGATGTGCGGGTCTTTAATATATGATGTGCAACCAATAGTTTATTTCGAATACAACACATGAGCATCTAGGCAATTTACCTATACACCTCTCAAACTTTCCGTCCCGTTACAGAGGAATATTAGCGTGTACCTTCTTCATAAACAGCATTTGGTGTATTCTAGATTGTCCCCGGACCCAAACAACTCCGGTAGATCCTAGCAAAATCTTTTGCAAGTAAGAAAGCCTCTCGTAGGTTTTTGTGTTCTTAATAAATGTCAATTTATTTTGCTCCTGCTAACATGATTGTCCTTGGTTTGTGTATGCTAGCAAGAAAGAGGGTGAGAATACATTTGTTCTTAGGTTTTCCAATAAAATCAAGGAAGACTTCTTATCTAGAAAGTCATTATATGGGAACGGGTTCGGATTAAAAACCCACGGATTTAGCGGGTACGGGCGGGTTTGGGTATGATGTGCGGGTCTTGTGCAGCCCTAATATTATTTACAGTAAAGCCGTATACGAATACAACACATGAGCATCTAGGCAATTTACCTATACACCCTCAAACTTTCCGTCCCGTTACAGAACCTTCTTTAAACAGCATTTAGAGCATATCCTAAAACAAGATCTGTATTCGTCATTTTAAAATATGAAGGGGCGAAATTGGTAACACAAATATATTCTCGATGGAAAGAGTCAAACGCTCCAATGGGCGATGGGACCCACTAATCCCATAAAAGTTATGTGGGACAGACAATTCCCCAAGAGAGTGTGAAACTTCTATCTTTTCCTTCCGCTCCTGCTAACGAACACGTAGGTACAGATATTATTTTCCTTTCCTAGTTTTAAGCATCTAGAGAAACGAACGTTGATAAAGTATAAACCACCTAAATTAATGGGCCCCGTTTGTCTTTACACGCTCGAAAATTGTCACTGTCGATTTAACAATACCTGCACTATTCGCAGCCTTGTTAATCTCAACATCCAACTGTATATACTAGCTCTGTGCCAGTTTTGACACTTGTTGGTCCTAGAAATTAGCTTCAGCTTAAACAAAGAATCCCAAAGAGGCAAAGACAACTTAGCTGATCGCCTTCAGTTAGTCGATGGACTGGTGTCGATATACGCACCGCTTTGTGAGCAGTAACACTGTTGAATTTCAGAAAGTAATTTGTTTATGTCAAGGTAATTGGTTAGAAAGTAGAGAACAAGTCTTTCAATTATTTTTAAAGCATTTTAAGAAAATCTACACTTCTACTAAACCTCGTAATTGTGATATTGAGGAAGTCCTTAGGTTTGTTGAACCTAAAATTTCTGATGAAGATAATACTTACCTGACCGCCATTCCTTCAGAACAGGAAATTAGGGACACGGTAAATAATTTATCTTCTTGGAGTTCTCCGGGGCCGGATGGGTTTCAGGCCGGTTTTTTTTCAGAATAATTGGGAGATTGTTCATTCTGAAGTGGTTTCTCACGTCCAGGCTTTCTTTACTAATAGATTCCTTTTGAAACAGATTAATTTTTCTTTTATCTCTTTAATTCCCAAGATCAAGAATGCTTATTCTCCTCATGACTTTAGACCCATAAGTTTATCGAATACTGTCTATAAAATTATCTCGAAAATTTTGACTAATCGCTTGAAGTTGTTAATGGACTCTCCGGGTCTCGCCTTTTCGATCCGCTTTTTGTAGCTAATCGATGATTCATGATAATGTGGTCATTACACATGAAATCTTGCATTCTTATAAAATTAAAAAGAAAAATTCGACTAGTGGTCACCTTGCAATAAAACTTGATCTCTCTAAAGCATTTGATAGGCTAGAATGGCCTTTTATTATTGCTGTCTTTAAGAAATTAGGTTTCTCTCAAGAGTGGTGTCAAATGATTTTTCAATGCATTAGCACTGTGTCGTATTCTGTCTTGGTAAATGGTTCTCCTGGTGACACTTTTTATCCCTCTCGTGGTATTAGGCAAGGGGATTGCTTGTCACCGTATATCTTTATTCTCTGTATGGATGTTTTGTCTCGAATGCTAGTTAAAGCTGAGGAGGATAAGTTGATACAAGGTTTTAAGTTTAAGAAAGATAGTCCTTCTATATCTCATCTTTTTTTTCGCTGATGATTGTATGCTGTTTACTAAAGCTTCTGTCTCTCATGCTAGGAATCTCCTCAATATCATTAATGTCTTTGAGAAAGCCTCTGGTCAGGCTATCAATTTCGAAAAATCTGGTTTTTTTACTGGTGGGAAAATGCATCATAAACATATAAAAATCTTAGCCAGGACTCTTAAGATGAAATACCTTAGTAGCACTGAAAAATACTTGGGGACTCCCCTCTTCATTGGGAAGCATAAAACTAATTCCTTTAAGTTTCTTATTGATAATTTGTATGCTAGATTGGGTTCTTCAAAAAAAACAAATCTTAATGTTGCTGGTAGAACAGTGGTTACTAAGCATGTTTTATCTAATCTAGCCACCTATCATTTGGCCTGTTTTCCCCTGCCGAAAACAGTTACTTCAGAGTTAGATTCTATTCAGAGGAGATTCTGGTGGTCTAAAAAGAATCCAAAGAGGGCTGCTTATTTTAGATCTTGGGATGATTTAGGTAAGTCTAAACTTAATGGTGGTTTGGGTATTAAAAACACTTTTGTTACCAATAGAGTTTTTATCTGTAAACTCGGATGGCGTATTTTAAAAAACCCCAGTAGCTTACTCTCCATTTTTTTGAAAGATAAGTACTTTCCTAACCAAAATTTGCTTGAAATAGATAAGGCGGCAAATACTTCTTCCTGGATTTGGAAAGGTATAGTGAAAGGGTTAAAATTTTTAAAAGCTAACACGGTGGTTAATATTAACAATGGGGCTTCTACTAGGATTTGGCAGGATAATTGGATTCCTGGTTTTTCCGCTCCTCCTGTCTCAGGTCATCCTTCTAAAATTAATTATACTTATGTTAATGAACTTTTTGATGCTCAGAATGGTTGTTGGAATGTTAATCTCTTATTGGATCTGTTCTCTCCTGAGGTAGTCACTAGGATTAAGACAATTAGATTAATTTTATACCAGAAAGATGATTTAATGTGGATGCATACTAGGAATGGTAAATTTACAATTAAATCAGCTTATCGTGTTTATAAAAATGATATGGTTTCCTCGGATGATGCTGTTTTTTGGAGGAAAGTTTGGGGTGTGGACTGTTTGCCTAAAATTAAGTTCTTTTTATGGAAAATTTTCGCTTACATGTTGCCGGTTAATTCTTTACTTCATGAGTATAATTCTGCTGCTGATGTTAGTTGTCCGTTGTGTCATAATCATGAAGAAACTGTTATGCATCTGTTCATCAATTGCTCCATTGCGAAACAAATATGGACTGGAGTTTCCATGCTTCATATGATTTCTGCTGATTTGGATTGGATTGATGACTATTTTCTGGCTTGGCATGACTCTGCTATGGGTGATTCTCCTTTTATTGTGTCTTGGCCTAGTGTGGGTGCCATAGTGTTTTGGTGCATTTGGAAGTTAAGGTGTAATGTGCTTTTTAGTGATGCTTCTATTGACATGAACAAGATCATTTTAGATACGAAGAGAATGATTAACACTTATGTTTTTCCGCAGATGCATAAGTCCGTTGCTTCTTGTAATGTTAAGATTCTTAGAGAGCAGGTGGAGCATTTTATATTTGTTGATGGTTCTTTCAAAAGTTTTCACATGGGTTTGGGTGCTATTTGGTGTGACATTGCAGAAAATATAAATAGTGTTCGTGCTGATTTTGGATTGATTTCTGAAGCAGTAGGAGCTGGGCCATCTCTTGGGCAGAAGAGATGAATCTTTCCAATGTCGTTTTCGTCGGTGATTGTCTTCAGCTGGTGCAGTTTATTAATGGAGTCAGTCTTAATGTTGACTGGAGATCCGGTGATCTTTTTAGTCAATGTCGGAGTTTAATTTCTTCATCAGTGTCTTTTAAAGTAGTGTATATAAAGCGCTTGAATAATCTCCTAGCCGATCGCCTTGCTCGCCGGGCTAGGAAATTTAGTCTTAAGAGTCTTTCGAATTATGTTCCTTCTTTTCTGGTTTCTCTTGTTAAAAATGTAAACTTGAACAATATCTGTAATTCCCTGGTTTGTTAATGAATGGTGTGTTTCGTAGCAAAAAAATTTTGTTTATGTCACCGAATATTTTTTTTAACACGGGAAAGCTATTGAGGATCGATGAACTTTTTTTTTTTAAACTTGAAATAGCCTGGTCAAATTGGGGTATACCCAGATTAATTGGGGTATACTCATTTTGTTCCCAACCATAATAGTGGGTTAAGGGGTGTCTAATATGTGTAATATTATCTAATTACCCTTCCTCTAATAATAACCAAAACTACCCCTTTTTGGTTTTAGATCAAAACCTTATTAATTTCTTTCCTTATCCTTTATCATCAATCTAATCAATTTCTTTCTCCTTCTCTATATTTCATCGTTTTCAAATGAAAAAATATCGTTGATTATGCTTTTTTTTATTGTCGATTAATCCTTTCAAACTCATTCTAGTACTCCTTTGTTTTGTTATTTGAATGGCAAATTAGATCAGAAAATTTGAAATTGTTGAATTGCAGTTACATAGTCGTCATGGTATTTTTTTGTCGAGCATGCCGACTTTTGATATTTATTTTTAGTCGCAAGGTTATAGGATGAATAGCATGCCGACTTTTCAAAGAGTTTTGTTTTTGAAAGTAGTATTTACAGGGTCGTCACGGTATTCATCCTTATACCTTGCCGACTAGTGTTGCAGTAATTAAGGTCGGCATTTTTTGAAAATTTGAACCTTGCCGACTATAGTTTAGTCGGCAAGGTTATAGGATGAATAGCATGCCGACTTTTCATATTTATTTTTAGTCGGCAAGGTTATAAGATGAATAGCATGCAAACTTTTCAAATAGTTTTGTTTCTGAAAGTGGTATTTACAGGGTCGTCACGGTATTCATCCTTATACCTTGCCGACTAAGAACTTGAAAATTTGAACCTTGCCGACTATAGTTTAGTCGGCAAGGTTATGAAATTAAAACCTTGCCGACTAATTATGCATTTGTAACACCTTTCTCTGTATGTCAAAAATCTTATAGTCGGCAGGGTATTTTTTTGTCGACCTTGCCGACTTTTCATACTTTCAGAATTGAAAGTGTTGATTTCTTTTATAATTTTGAGTATAAAATCACTTAGCAGCTTTGCAATCCCCTTTGTAGAAGTGTTTGGCTAGTGTAGTTTCATTTCCATTACAAAAAAATCTAAAAAATCTATAAAAAAAAAAAATCCTCAAAAATCATAACACATAATCCATGAGTTCAATCCAAATAATGCCTAATTTTAATTTTAGAATTTTAATTCAACTAATTAACTAAATTAATTAATTAACCTAAACATATTATGAATGTTAGTTAAGTAGGGACAATTTAGCCATTTAGAAAATACATGGTTAAGGGGTGTCCTGTTTTACTTCAAAATGACTCGGATTTTGTCTTATTAGGTATACCTAAATTTGGCCAGGTGAAATAGGTATTGATCTTTCCCTTTGGAACCTATCATTTTCTTCACCCATCTACATTAAAGGGATAAGGGGTGTCTAAACTAGGTAAAAATATTAAATTGTCCTTCGTTGTTAAAATTTAATCCTAAGCCTTATTCTTCTAGATTTTAATCCTATCAAAATTAAAACTCATTGAAATCATTTCCCTCACAAATTAAAATTAAAACCTAATTTCATCAATCGATTCTAACTACATCGATTGTTTTAAAGGAAATTTCATCATTTTTTTTTTTGAAAAAAAATCAAACCAAACATCGTCGATTGCAACATATTAATCTTGGTTATATTTGCGATTGATTTCAAAATTGAAAATTACAAACAATCTTGGGTTTATGTGTTTGACCATAATCGGCCGACGTCCATGTCCATATTGACAGATTCCTATAATAATAGGTTTATGTTCACGACAACGTCAACCGATTATTTTGTATGTGTTTTCTGGTTGAAGAACATTTAACCAGAATCAGTTGATGTTCATGCTCATATCATTATGGTATGGAAGAAATACCAAGTTTTATGTATATCTTTTATTGCTAAAATCGGATTATGTGAATGTTCGCATAAACCAATGACAACAAATGCTATCCCACACGACTTTGCGGGATGGCTTCCCGCAAAAGCGGCTTCTTTACCGTTAGATCATCAAATCAACGTTTAGATTCACATTCAGAAAATGAAACATCACTTTCAAGATAGGACCCACCACTTTCAGGATAGGACCCACCACTTCCCCTAAAGGGTTCAACACTGTTAGATCTGGGTTTTAACATGATCTAATGGTAAAGAAGCCGCTTTTGCGGGATAGCTTCCCGCAAGGTCGTGCGGGATAGCACTGCTCTATAGCCTTTGATTTCTTATAAAGACCAATTCTGGTTAAACCCATTTTTTTTCAGTTAGTACTCGATCATAGATTTGAGTATGAAATCATACTCATTCTAAAATCGAGTGATGTACACTCGACTTCAGTTCGAGTAAAATGAAAAAAAATTCATACCAAAATTGAAAACCAGTATGAATTCATACTCGAATTGGAAATGAGTATGTATTCTCAAATAAAATATGAAATCAAATTCGATTTGAAAATGAGTATGAAATTATACTCGATATGAAAGTGAGTGCGGATTTAAATTATGTTTGATCACCAACAAATAATCGGTCGATGTTAAGGTTCATATTGACCGATTCTGGGTAAAAGAAAATTTTAATCTTTTTTGTTTGTTTGTTTTTGAAGCTACGATCGGTTTATGTAGTAATTAATATCAATCGATTATGGGTTTTCAACCAGAATCGGTTTACGAGAGCATGAACATCGACCGGTTCTTGGTTGATGATTTTACAAAAAGGAAAAAGAAATCAAAAAGATTGCATGTTTGGTGATCATAAACATTAGTTGATTTCTGAATTAATAAGATTAAACATTTGTTAATCAATCAAATCAACACTAATTAATCAGGGGAAAGTTAGCCGTTAACTAAAATAGTTGGATAATGTTTTTTTTTTTAATTTTACTTACAAATATCTCTTGTTGTCTTTTAGTGGTAGGCCTCGTATAATTCCTATAGGCCTCAAACTAGGAAAGTTTGGAAACAAGTAGAATATAATCTTATCCATGCAAAATATACTAATAAAAAACATTTTAAGGAAATCGTTCAAAATTCGTCGAAACCATATTCTACCTTGCTCTAAAAAGAACTTATGTCATTGTAGTATAACGAGAAAGTCATAATCTGATAACATTAGTGATATGGTTTTGAAATCGTGCGTTTGAATTTCTTTACCGACCAATAAATGTCTTCCTTTTAGCAAATGTTAAAGTAATATGGTGTTGATGGAAAATGATAAAAAGGCTTTCGGTACAATGACCGAAATGATTTATTATCAAAATTTGTTTTGCTCTTTCCAGTTTCAATTTTGGATTCAATAAAATAAAAATTCCAGAAAATGTATAAGTTTTCATTTTTATTCCCCGATTAATTTGATTTAAAGCCCAAATTTATGAATCAATATGGTCAATCTGGTTAGATAAGATAAAATTGGATTTATAAAGTTTTCATTTCTTCAGATCACTCTGATCTGATAAAGTTTTCATTTTTCCCGATCATTCTGATTTAGAGTTCAAAAATGTAAAAAAAATATGTCAATCTGGACAAATAAAATAAAACTGGAAGTTTTAAAACTCTGAACTATAAAAGAAAATGTTCAAATTTAAATATTATACGAGGCTAGTAATTACGAGTACTGCTATTACATCAATACATGACACGGTGACCATGTTTACGGATAATATGGTATATTTTTCGTATCAGCTCAAGTGTTTTCACCATAAATTGTTCATGCTCCACGATTATAGTGTTTAAATTAGATGCATATACGTTTGGTTTTGTGGGATGCTTAAACTTTGGGTCAAAACTTAATGACCAACTTTTGAGCTTGGGTCATAGGAAATTTTTAACTAGATTTTGGATTCCCAAACCGTCGTTGACCATCTTGACAGTGAGGAAACTAATTATAATTTAACTTAATTCTAAATTACTTAACGACATCGGTCACTACTCAGCATATGACTCTCAAACATTAATTATACAATATATACATATACTTTTAAGGGTTCCATTTTAGGCTGATTCCGAATGCATATTAGTATTCAAATTTCAAGACATGGCAAAACTTCATCACTCATCTTTCTACGATTAATGTCCCTTCTTCGAGCAAAAATATAAACAGAGGATCAAAATTAAGAGAATATACCAACACCATATATCACATTAAACCCACAATAATAGACAAGATTGAAAGAAACAAAAATACTTCGAACTGACAAACCTTAAAAATCAGGCCGCCTAAAATCGTCATTTCCAGTCTCTATCCATACATTGTAATATTACCCAATGGATTGAAAATCATGCTTTTCATCAGTGTCAATTGACATAACGATAAATTTTCGAGATTTATATGATGAAGAAACAAGGTTAGATTTGGAATACTATTTATTTTCAGTTGCCTTCTTTATCGCATCAAGATGCGAGAAATGAAATGTGAAAGAAAAACTTGACATAATTTTTAGAGCATCGCCCTGTCAAACTCACAAGTCTTGGTATGTCAAGCTTGTTGCCAATGTTAGATGAACAAAACTATATCTTGATTTATATTCTACTGAAGTTGGTCCCGAAATAGGCTTAAAGCATAGTAGTTGGGTCAGAAATCATCGAAAATCCTTGAAGATTGAAGACTGAAGAACAAAGAAGACATTCACGATGACTTCATCGACAAAGGTATGTGAAGACTGACTATCCTATTTTCTCATTATTTCCCCAATTTTATTTGATGATACAATGACTTAGTAAAATTAATGAATTGCAAAGAAAATGTTTCGAGTTCAAGCTTGTACTTGCAAATTTTCAAAACATAAATTCAACCAGTTGATGTTCACGTGACTTATCATTGATGACAAATTTTTTCAATGTAGTTTGGCAATTTTTATTTGGGATTCTGGTTTTGCTAAAAATACTTCCATTGATATTTAAATAATAATAAGTATGTTTAATGGATAAATACATCTTTTTACTTTAATCATTGTTGTATTTATACAGTCGAGGACAATCTCGTACTTATTCAAATGACACCGAATTAGAGGTTTTTATTAGGTAAGTGTAATAGAAGGCAAAGAAAGAAGCTTTCATAAGACTTTGCTTGGTAAACGTGTCGATTATTCGGTGGTGTTAAAAAATAAAAAGAAAATGACCAAATAATCAATTTTTTATGAACAATATGCTTGTTTTTGAATGTTTCAGTGGAAATATACCATACAGGGACATCAATTGTTATTGCACACATAGCCAATTTCAGTTTCTGTTGAAGAACTTACACAAAGATGAACTAAGTTTGAAGATGCTTGAGCAAAAGATTCATAATAGGCTACAACTGGAAGATATTGGAACTGTTGATTTGATGTGGATGAATAATGGAGTTGGTTATAGCTTAATGAATGATGAAGACTGCTTCACATTTTGGCAAAAGGCTGAACTGAATGATAATGGTTGTATAAAATTACAAGTAAGGATATTCAATCCAGAATGGGATACATTGCAGGGTATTATGAACACACCTAACAAGACTAGAGTGTCAAAGTCACCAATAGTACCAGTGAGAATAAGCCCTAGACTTAAAGGTAAAAAAGTTACAACTACTTCAAAGAATTTGTTTGGTGAGGCAGGTGGTTCAAGTACTAAACCAGTTGTACTTGATAATGATGAAGATATTGAAGATATAGAAATGAGAGATGCTCAAGATGAAGATATTGAACATAGACAAGGTGATGAATACATTGAACATGTAGATGCATTTGATCATGATTATTGGGTAAACCATTGGATGATGTCAAAGATTGGGTCAAGGTAAGCACTTTAAACCAAATCTGAAACCAGTAAAGCACTTTCTTGGTAGTTGTACATTTAATATTCACAATATTCTTCTTTATATAACATATGTTGATTACTTTAGGGTTTCAATTCTCATTTCTCATCATTATTGTTTGGTTGCAGCAAGAGATGGAGCTAAACCTCTTATAAGTGGCAGGAAAATAGGAAGGCTTAGAGTTAAAAGGAGGAGGGCATATGATGAACCTCCACCACAACCCAGAGTCTATAAATGCCGCAAGTGTGGGATTTCAGGCCACAACATTAGGGGATGTGCTGGTGGTGTTGTTGGTCAGAACTCTAAAGCACCAAGACAAAGAACTCAAGTTGATGGTGCAATACACCTGCAACAACCTCTTCAAGATCTAAGAAGAGGAAATCATATGATACTCCAGGTGCATCTTCTTCAAAACCAGTTGGAACTAAGAAGCAAAAAGTTTCTCAAAATTTCAGAAATGTTAAATCCGTTAAACAAACAGTGGGACAAACTATGACAAATCCTAAAGGAAAGACAAAGAAACCTAGCAAGACAAATAAAGACTAGAGTTGCAGTTTGTTTTTGTGTGTCTTTTATGAATGGTTAATCTGTGAACTTTAAGTTCTTGTAAGAATGTAACTGGTTGTGAACTTTGGTTTGTTTGAACATCTTTTGTTATAACAAGATATGAAATGTAATAGTATTTAGTTCTTAAAACAATTTCTTGCATATTACATATGGAGGTTTTTTCCTAATTGCTTACATATATCGGCCATTTGGGTTGTAGATTCTCTAACCCTGTCTTTTGCAGCAATGAAGATGGCATCTGAAGCCCATCTAAAAGCTTCACAATCTTGGTAGACAAGGTAAGTTATGTTCTTATTGTGTTGATTTTTGCACATCTTCAGTATGAGTTTGGATTTACAGGTTGCAGAAAAGCAAACCTGATTATGCAGTGGACAGTCATTGTAGCAGTGGTCTTCTTCTCCACAAGCACAACAACTTTTCGTTGATGGTAGCATAATGTCCTTGGCTTTACAGTGGTCTGAAGCATCTTCAAACCATTCAAAGTAATTGCAGGCAGGTATTGTGCACTTGAAGAACATTTTTCCATAGTTTTCAGTTGTTGTAGATCTAAGTAATGCTCTCACACCAACACATGGAATATGCTTGCACCTAGATTACAACCAAGGACAGACTTGTGTGTCATGATTTCCTTGTTCACACATTGCACAATCAATCATGACTTTTTTGTCCCTATTCTTGCTGTTGCTACTACTTGGAGATTGTTTCTGACCTCCAACCATTGCTTGTTTGTGTTTTCTAAGTTTGAATTTGATGAGTAACTTAAAGAAAATATTGTCTAATTGATATGAATGAATTAGGGTTCTTCTCTGGTTTTTATAGAGTGGAGAAGATGAAGATAGTCGTTTTTCTGTCAGCTAAATCATGGTCGTTCATTTTGTGTGCACATGATCATGCCACGTGTTTTCTGGCCGTTATGGTGCTATCCGTGTGAGTTGCACGTGCGAAGAATTTCCAGCCCATGTTACTGCTGTGTGTATGAGATGCACGAGCGAAGGGTGTATATGTCATTTGTAGGGTGCCAGCTGGAACTTAACACCCCTAACCAGCCGTTACCCGTTTTTTGAATAAAACGGGGCACTTTTGAAAAGTTCTAAAAAACGGGGACAATTTATTTTGCTATATTCAAAACGGGGGCACTTTATCGAAATTCCCAAAGAAAAAATAAATTGTGTAAAGTTTAGGGTAAAACAGCCCATAGAAATAGCAAAGCCACGGCATAACACAAGTGATGAGATTTTTCCAGTTGCAAAAAAGTAGGGTCCACTAAAAAATTACGGAGCCAATTTAAAATTGTCATCCCAACAAGCACAAAGGAAAACACAAAGGCAGATACAAGAAACTAGAGAGAGTAGAGAGAAGAGAAGAAATTAGGGAAGCATACGGATCGATGACGTGTCCCCAAAATATTTTCAAATCCCGCCCAAATTCCTTTCTACACCTCCCTTTTCATTTCGACCGTCATTGAATTTTAATTAACCCTCTCTCTCTCTCATCTCTTTCCTTCCCTTCTTATCTTCCCCCCTTTCGGCCTCTTTCCTTTCTCTCTTCATTCACTGTCCACACATACGCATTCCACAACAACTCTCTCTCTTTGTCAAAACCCTAAACTGGTATACCTATTCAACTCGTTTTTCGTAGTTTCTCTACTTTTCTTACCGATTTTCGACGATTTTTCAACGATTCGAGTGTTTTTCCTGCAGATTTCACCATGAAAGGAGCCAAATCAAAGACTGGTACCACCAAAAAGTCTGATAACAAGTGAGTATATCTTCATTTTTAATAAGTTTTTGTGTGAAATGGTATTTATGATGTTGTATTGGAAGGTTGGTTTGGATCGTTTGATTTTTTTAGATCTCAGTATATTTCTTGTTTTTGATGTTTTGATTTTCGTTGCGTTTAAAGGTTAGCAGTGAAGAGAAAAGCACCTGCAAGTGAAAGAGCTGGAAAGAAACCAGCAAAGAAGGAAAAGCCAGCTAAAGATCCAAACAAGCCTAAGAGGCCTGCTAGTGCCTTCTTCGTTTTCATGTTAGTATCTAGATTGATTTTTTTTTTTCTTCCGATTTTATATGAAAAAAATTTTCCAGTTATTTTCTCGGATTTCTCTAATTTTTGTTTTTATTCGATTTATTTTTTCAGGGAGGAATTTAGGCAAACATTCAAGAAGGAACATCCTAACAACAAATCAGTCTCTGTTGTAAGTTTTCTCTACAGATCTGCCTAACATATCTTTCAGTTAATTATCATTGTTTTTGCTTGTTGACGGTATTTTTGTTATCAACAATTTAGGTTGGAAAAGCTGGAGGAGATAAGTGGAAATCTCTATCTGATGCTGTATGTAAAATGAATTTCTCCATTAAAATCTCAATATAGTTATATTTAGAAATAAAATCTGATCTAATTTTTGTTCTGTAATTTTTTGTTTTAGGAGAAAGCTCCTTATGTAGCAAAAGCTGAAAAGAGGAAGACCGAGTACAATAAAGTCATGCAAGCCTACAACAAGAAACAGGTTTATATATGAGTGTTCCTTTTTTCGTGATCCATTTTATTTTCTCCTGTATTGCTTACTTTTCTTTCTCTCTGAGACTTTTGGTTGACTTTTTTTGTTTGTTTTTGTTTGAAATCATTTTTATAGGCTGAAGGAGCAGCAGAGGCTGAGGATGAAGATGAATCCGATAAATCGAAATCGGAAGTGAATGATGATGAAGATGATGAAGAAGATGAGAGCGGTGGAGAGGTTTGTTCTTTGAAACCTTCAAGCTTAATAATATTCCATTGAATTTATTAACATTTGTTCTGATTTTGATTGTTCGATTTTGCAGGAAGAAGATGAAGATGATGAGTAGAAGGAAAAGGAGTACAGACAGAAGAATAACAATTTGATGTTTTAGTAGTAGTTGTTTAATGATGAAACTTCAAATTTCTACTGTACCTATTTTCCTTTTATGTTTCAATGATCAGCAGCTTTAGTCTCATTTTCATTTTGGTTCTCTAGATGTTTCTCTTAGCATTTGTGCAGCTTAATTCTCACTCTCCAAATCAAGTTATATGCTGTTTCTTGTGTTGTAGAATGTGCACAGCTTAATTCGTAGTTTCTTAATCATTATATGCTGTTTTATGTGTTGAAGAATGAAGCTACAACTAATTCATTGACATCATCTTTTTTAAGATCTAATACCCTGTTAGAAAATGGATTTGGTTTATGAGATTGTTGGCTCAGTTGTATAAAATCTTGGGATACTTCAAGGGTTTTCAATTTTCTCAAAATGAGATTATATTTTGCTTAGTTTTACCAATGAAATTTTCTTAAATTAAATTCAGTTGAATCAACGGGAGTGGTGCTTTATTATAAATGATATGTGATTAGATTCTTTTAAGTACTAGATAAATTTGGTGGAGTTTTGATTGTGATTGTGAATGGGATGGTGGAATGAGTTGTGATGACTGATGTGCAGGCCAGGAGAGCCAGAATTCCTGAGTGTTTTCAGGGTCTGTATGATTATAGTAACATTCAAAATATTAAAACTATTGTTAGATTAGGAAAATAGTACATGTTTTTTCTTTCTGATTTTTGATATTATTCTATGGACTCGCACATGGAAATCCACTTTTTCTAATGGGGTGCATTAATTTATTCACAGTGACTTGTTTTTGGTGATGAGATATTATGCTGAGATACTCACTTAATGACTAGTTGCTGGTTTTGGTGATGAGATATTATGCTGGGATACTCACTTAATGACTTGTTTTCCAGGATATTCTTTATTCTTTTTAATTTTCTATATTACTGCAGTTTGTATTTATGAGGAAAGGTCCTTGCAAAGGAAATACAAATCTTGTTTTTGGATCTAATTTGTTTCATGAAACCTTTGTTGGAATATTTTCAACTGCCCTATCCAAGGGGGGTCCTAGGGGGCGTAGTTTCCTAATCCGAGACATAGCTATAAGTAGATTTGAAATCAAGACTTATAGTTTTGACAACTTAACTTGACAAACAAGCTTGAGATAGCAACGCTTGCGAGTTCGACCGAGCAGTGTTCTAACAATCTCCCCTTTTGTAAATTTTAGTGACAAAACTATCAATACATATGGATTACAAAATAAATAAACTTTGTAGCTTCTCATCCAAATGCTTGATTTCCTAGGTTCTTCAACATTACTTGAAATCTTCGTCACTTCCAAGTACTCCAATGATTCTGAACGTGTTCAACTCAGCATTATAGTTGTTGAAGATCCGTAGCCATAACAGTAAGAAAACAATTGTTCTCAATCATTGTTATACATTGTTATAGTATTATTACACAACATCAAAGTTCAATTGTATCACATCTTTGACAATAATACTCGGTGATATGTATCACCCCCCCTTAGTCAATACTCCATCTCACAAAGAAAACCACTCCCCCTTACATAATGATCCGTAAACCATATGTATTTGTAGTGTGAACTATACAATAATTCTCCCCCCTTTTGTCAATATAAATTGGCAAATGTACGAAAACTAGCGGGATCATAATGAAATTCTCATAGAGATACTTCATGACTAAAAGAGAACATATCAACTTTGTTTCGATGATTTCACATAGTCGAAACTTAGTGTATTCATCAAGGAGTTTATAAAGATACAAGAAAACTCCTACAATATTCCACAGCCGTACTCCCCACAAAGATTTGGCAATTAAGCACAAGTTCAATTAAGAACTCTCCCCCATAATATGTCATTCCCGAAAGAACAACAAGAGCGACCTTACTTTCACAAGAAAAGAAGGATTTCTTTGAACATGAACAAATTACATGAAACATGAATTTGTATCCAGAAAACTCAATTAAATTAACCACATGAGAAACCCATGATTAATTTAATCGGAAATGCTCAACATAAGAAAACTCTTACGGAGCCATACAATACTTTCACGTAGAAGTGGATCGGGGAAAGATTAATACTGCGAAATATTCAAAGAATCATTCTATTTTTCATCAATATTTGCATAATGACAGACTTAATCTTAGACATCGAAAGTTTATTCTATTTTCCATAAATATTTGCATAATGACATAATAGACTTTAACTTTTGACATATATGGGACAATCATAGTTCACGGACGCAAACACACATATCCCATAACATTATTTGCAATATATAAAACCAATAAAGATTAATATTGCAAAATCATTTTCCAAATAAACTTTATAATTTAAATAAATAAATGTAAAAACATTGCAAGATCAAAATCGTTGGCAATAGAAATGTGTAATAACAATATAGGATATTCCAAACCATAGTTATCCTTCTTAAAACTCAAGAATAAATTCTCATAAGAAGTTTCCTAGACAAAATAAAAATCAACAAGCTAAAAACAAACAAAAACCTAAAACAGCAAAGCCGATCATGAACTGAAATCAAATAGCACTTCCATAACCCTTACGAGTCTTGAGGCCTTTGAGCTTGTGATTGAAAACATCCACTGCTTCTTCAGAGAAGATATCCCCATTGAGAAGATCTTTAACATGTGTCTTCATGAGAACAAGTTCAGAGTTAACCTTTTTCAACTCAGTTCTTAACACATCGAGACCCTTCATAGTGTCAACGAGCTGCAGTTTTGCTTCCTCAAAGTATTTAAGAAAATCGTGAACCACTTCAGCCGAAACTATCTCATCATTCTCAACATCTTGATGAGTATAGGCATGGTAGCACGAGGCATCAGAATTTTGACCATCAACTTCTACTAGGGTTATTTTCTTCCTCCCTTTGGACTCGAAACCGATACCTTTATCAAGAAAACCTCTTGCAAAATCACAAGTGCGAGAAGGTGAAGACATTCTTGACAAAAAGAAAATAACCTAGAGTACGCGTACGTGACTCAATAGGTTCGGTATTTAAATGGTTTCTTAGGGAAGGTAAATTTTAGGGTTTGTAAAAATGGTTCGTGGCAAGCAATATATGGGTACCCGTACGAACACAATCTGAACCCAAAAACTAAAAACACTCAACTAAAAATGAAAACCAAGACAAATGTTTGCAAAGCAAATTTTTGCTAAGTGAATACATTAACACTTCTTAGCTCAATAAATTTTATATTCTCAAGAGAAAAATTTAGAGCATAAGAGTAGCATCATAATAAACTTAAAAAAAAAAAAAATCAACAATGACAAAACCATACAAAAATACTCATGCAATAATGTCTGCAAATGACAATCCAGCTAAGAACAATAAGATCTGTACGCATACGGGTATGCATACTAGGGTTCCCGGACTTCAACTGTTGAATCAGTACGCATACGTGTATGCATACTAAGTTCTCGGACTTGGAATATATCTACAACAATTAGCATACAAGTACGTAAACTGTGCTATATCCAATCAATGGTTAATTGTTCTAAACTCCCATTTTAATCATTGAAACATTCTTAGAAGACGGGAATAGCTGCCTCACACAAACTATTAGCTTCAAAGCAATTTTCAAGTGATCAAATGATCGATACGAAACATTCCTAGTCTACATCAAATAACTGTCTCACACAAATTATGTAAGATGTTACCAGGCGATTTTCACATGATCATCTTTTGACTTTCGTCAAGAATAAAAGATGAACTTGGTTAAAGCGAAAGCTTGCCAACAGATATTTCGAGAAATATGTATGCGAGTTAAACTCATCTCGAAATATCAAATGTGTATAAATTAAAGTCTATATAGCTATACGACCTTTGTCTCAATAGGAGATAGAATAAAAATAGATTTCTGAGTGATATATGAGTTCAAGTCTCCACATACATTTTGTTGATGAAGTTCCCCAAGCTCCCCTTAGTAGTTTTTCGTCTTGAATCGATGAACGTCGTGAAGTCTAAAGCTCAACTATACATTCTATCCTAATCCGAGACATAGCTATAAGTAGACTTGAAATCAAGACTTATAGTTTTGACAACTTAACTTGACAAACAAGCTTGAGATAGCAACGCTTGCGAGTTCGACCGAGCAGTGCTCTAACAGGTGTGATATAGGTCCACTTTTAGGAGTAATTTTAACTCCATGAAGTAGTTTATTATGTTCTTGAGAAAGAAGAAGTCTGGAAAAGATTTCTATACAAATAATAAAAAGATTTGGGGAAAGAGGGGTTCCCTGTCTCAAGCCCCTAGTTGGGTTAAACATCTTTCCTGGGGATCCATTTAAAAGAACTGCTATAAAATTAGTTGAGATGCATTGTTCAATTAAGTCACATACATCCTGTGAAAAACCAAAGGATTTCAAACTATAAGAAAAAATTCCAGTTTACTATATCAAAATTCCTAGATCTCCTTTTTTTTTTCTTCTTCTTTTTTTATGATGAATGAGTGAGTTCATGAGCTACTACCATGTTATCTAAGATTTGTCTAGAAAATAAGAAAGCAGATTGAAAGGGAAATATTATTTTATCAAACATAAGTTTTATCCTATTAGCTAAATTTTTTGCAATGATTTTGTAAATTGTATTACAAAGACCTGTTGGTCTGAATTGACTAGGGGTTTTAGGTTGCTTGATCTTAGGGATTAAAAAAAAAGATGAGTCTTATTAAGCTCTTTGTTCATTAATTTTGTTGATTTTTTTTGGACTATCATAGTGACTTGGGTGCCAACAGTTTACCGGTTGTTCTTAAAGAAACTAACTAGAAAGCCATCCGGGCCAGGAGATTTATTTGGTTTTTTTTTATAACAGAGAGAATTTCTGAATTAGAAGGGATTGAAACTATTGAAGAGTTATCCAGGGATGAGATGGAAGGATTTATATCATTGAAGATTTGGTCATGGAGAGAGGTATATATTGAATCTTCAATAAAGAAAGTGGAGAAATAATCTGCGAGAGTTTTACTTATTTCATCCCTATTTTTAGTGACTACATTTTGGTTGTTTAGTAAGCAGTCGATATTATTCCATTTACGCCTCCTAAGGGTTACACTATGAAAATATTTAGTATTTCTTTCCCTAGCTCAATTATATTGTCTCTAGATTGTTGTTTTGCTATGGCCTCTTGAGTATCATACAGACCTTCTAGTTCTAGAAGTTTATCTTGCAGCTTATTCTGAAAATACTATGTCATTCTGTTAGATTTTATTCTTTCTATTTCTTTAAGTAGCTTAGTTATTTTCCGTGCTGGTAAATCAAATATATTTTTCTTCCAGTCTAGAAGATTGATTCCAAAAACTTTTAGGTTGGAATTAAAGTAGAAGCTGGGTCAAGATAGCTCGAATGATTCCAAGATTCCTCGATTATTTTAACACATGCATCTTCCTTCTTCCAGGTATCATAAAATTTGAAAATCCACTCTCTCCTAGCCACTTCATTATCTAAAGTAAGCATGATAGGACTATAGTCAGATCCTATAAAAACTAGGTGGGTGAGTATAGCATCTGAAAACCCAGTCATAATAAGTGGTCCTTTGGTGAAGCAAATACTATAATCAAGTGTACCCATTATAGTTCGTATATACCTTAAGGTCTCTTAGCAACTAGCAAATGATCAGAAGTATGAGTGGACACATGCTCACACACTTGGTTCACAACAAATTATATTTCTGGTCTTGTCCAAGGAAGATAGTGTAAGACACTATCAAACTATCAAAAGATTTAAATTCACTAGGATTATCAAAACTGCTATACCATCATTAGTGGAACCATAACAATGAGCAATAATATAGGAGGAACAAGGCACTGCGCCAACCATATTTATCTTCTTTAGGAGATCCAGAATTCCAGATCATTCTTGGTTTGAGATAAAAAATAAACTATTAACAAACCTTTCAACCTATAAACAAGCAAAATAGTGCAGAGAACCAAGATCCTTGTTTGAAAAATAAACACCAAGATCCTTAATGACAGATGTAAGATAAGCTGAGTCGTAACATGTGAAATGATGTCATCCACATAGAACATAATAAAAAAAAAGTCAGTATCAATATTTTCCACAAACAAATAAGTGCTTGACAATGAATAAATAAAGTCAAAAGAAAGTACCATATATGCAACTTGTGCAATCACTGTAACACCCCGAGTTCCGGACCAGGGTCAAACCCATACGGAGATACGAACTCGAAACGTTACGGGTCGGAAAGAGACTTAAAAAATTAATTTTATTTTTATTTAAATCAAATTAATATATCAAAATTAATCAATAGGAAAAATATCATTTCTTAGGTTTAAATTTATCCTTAACAATATTATATATGAAACATTTGATATCGATTTACGCTTCAAACAAATACAAGTAAACAATTCAATCACTAAGCTACTCATTCCTAGCTTCCATTGCGCAACTCTAATAAATCTGCAAGGAATGTCAATTGGGGTGAGATAACAGCTCAATAGAATGCACCCTCATTCTCAAAAGATGCAAAAATATCAATCAATCAAAGAGAACATACAACAAGATATTTTGCACAACTTCGAGGATTCAATTATATGTTCAATTAACAAGCTCACAATATCAATAATATTTCAGACAAATAATCTAATTAACGATTCAATACATTATTGATTCACAACACAAATATGTTTTCAACAATTCATCCATTTGAATTTTATACATCAATTCACAAATTAATATTTACACCAACATACCATGAGTTCACGGTACGAAAACTTTGGTTCGTACACCCACATATCGTTTACCGGCACGGAAAGCCGCCATCGATGGTCAGGAACAAAAGTTCCTAGAGGGATCATACCCATTTGCTCTCGGGGATCTACCCGTTTCATTTTCGTTATCCGACACGAACAACCGCCAATCGATGGCCAGGAAACAGTGGTTCCTACACGGGGATCATTACCCATTTAACTCTCGGGGATCATTACCCGTCGTTAGCATGAAACCATGCATTATCCATCTAACGATAAAACATGATATCATTTTCAACTTTTTAAATCATTTTCACAAACAACGCAAGGAACCATGGCTTAACAACATATAACAAACAACATGAGTTACTTTTGAGCATTTAGGCAAACAAGCTAACTACAAATATTTTACATCATGCATCTCAGGGTGATTACTTTATCCGATCATCCTAAAATTATAGAAAAACATACGTAACTCAATAAAAAACCATATATCCAAATTTCACATTAAACCAACAGTTCAAACAAAAGATATTGATTTTATAGTGACATCCTAAAAGCTGGACTGACTACATGTCATTACAACATAATTCATATTAAATTCACAATAATCAGGAATTGAGAAAATCTAAATCCATATGAAACATATTACATAAACCTACAACTTTCTGTTAGAGCATTGCTCGGTCGAACTTGCATGCGTTGCTATCTCAAGCATGTTTGTCAATGTTAGTGATCAAAACTATAAGTCTCGATTTCTAGCCCATGTATCTAAAGGTCTCGGACTAGGATAGAAAGTGTAGTTGAGCTCAAGCACTCCATGGAAATCATCATACAAGACGAAAGACTACTCGAGGAACCGGTGGAACTTCATCGACTAGAAGGTATGTGGAGACTTGAACTTATCTGTCACTCAAAAGTCTATTATCTATCTTCTACTCTTGAGACAAAAGTCGTTTAGACGTATAGACTTTCATTATACACATTTGCTATTTCGAGCCCAGTTTAACTCGCCTATCTATTTCTCGAAATATGTGTTGGTAAGCTTTCGCTTTAACCGAATTCATCTTTACCTAGTGACGAAAGTCATGATATGTTTCAATCACTTTGGAAATTGTTCTGACGAAAAATGGTCTGTGAATAACGGCTATATAATGTTCTCTGAGAATGTTTCAATGATTGAAATGAGTTTAGATTACATAACCATTGGTAGGATATAAGCATTTTTGTAGAAACATATATATGTATAAGTCCTTATTCCTAGAACCAAAGTTTCCGAACTTTGTTGATCAAGAGAAATGGAAGTGGCGCAAGCCAAGTCCGCGAACTGGCGGAAGTTCTCACCCGAGAATTTCTGCTGGAGTTTGTGTACTCCTTCCATGAGCTTAAGTCCGCGAACCCAGTCCGCGAACTTGAGTAGGTTATATCTAAAACCGGTTGTTCTTGAACTAATGTTTATATAAACTAAGGAGTGCTTTTGCAAACCGTGGCTATAAAGTTCATGAACCGATTCGAGTGAATCAAACCGTTTTTGCTTCGATTGTGTCTTGTGTAGTTACATAAGATCTAAGCAATTGAACAACTCTCTAACTAGTTCATTTGAGTCATTTGAACTAGTTATGGTGAAGAAGAATATGGTTGATATGAGAGTGTTCATATGGCTAACCATTTGGTTGACTATTGTTGAACCAACAAATGTTAATGTTTGGGTACGGTTCATAAACCCAAAATTGAACATTTCATTTGTGTGTAACAAGCTAAGTTTTCGATCCAACGGTTGAGAAATATTAGCTTGAATCTAGTCAGGTTTTCATCTAACGGTGAATATTGAATGCATTGTTAGTAAGCTAACATTGATTGCAAACCCTGATTTGAAAGACTATATAAGGGAGAACTCTAGCAACTGGGAAACCTAATCCCCACACTTTACGTGTGATACTAGTTTGCTAAGCTAGAGTCGATTCTCCTTTAACCTTTGGTTTTCTTCTTCTAAAACCAGGTTATCTCTCTTAATTTGATAAAGACTCGCAGATTTCTATTTGCTTGAGTAAAGATCAAATCGAGAGATTGAGATATAAACTCGTTGATATAATTTTTATCTAGGTTGAGTTTGACTGTCTAGTTGATTCTCTTGAAAGTATATTGGAGTTTGTACATACAGATTGCTAAGCGAAATATTGGGTGTGGTTGTTAGACCCCCGCTTTTTCAATTGGTATCAGAGCAGGCAAACACGTTTAAGACCTTATAAGTCTGTGTTTGTAGCGATCTGACTTTATGGACAGAGGTGCTATCTCTATAACGTACCATTGATCTTGATGGCTATAATTACTTATGGTGGAAAATGTCTTATCCTCCCGGTGGAAATGTAAACGTTCCCAAGAATATTGGTGAATACACCCTTGTGTGATTGATGGCTCTAATTACTTATGGTGGAAAATTGCTTTGCGAGCTTTTCTTCAAGCGCGTGATTTTCAATCATGTGTATATGTTGTTAATGGCTATGATCCTCCCGTCGTGGCGCAGTTGGTGATGTAAACGTTCCCAAGAATATTGGTGAATACACCCATGACGCAGCTAACTTAGCTTCCACACTGTTTCAACTTACCCTTGTCCCAAAAGGGTTTAAGGCCATAAGGCCAATGCCAATGCATTTTCATGCGTCTGAGGTACTTGTTGCAAAGCAAAATTCCGACGGTTTGAATGCCATCATACATGCCATTACCCCAAATCTTCAGTACCATGTAACAAACTGCACTAAGTCGCAAGAAGCTTGGGATATCTTAGGAAACCGTTTTTGAAGGTAATACAAGTGAAAAGGAAGCTAGGCTTCAAAACCTTAATTCCGATTGGGAAAACCTTCGTATGGCAGATGAAGAAACATATGATGAGTTTAATCACAAAGTGTTCAAATTGTTAATGCATCTTTTGCTTTGCAAGACTATTCCTGAAAAAGGACATTGTGATGAAAATTCTCGATCGCTGCCATCCGATACGATTCTAAGAAGCATGCCATCGTTGAGGGAAATAACCTTGATAATCTCTCCAGAAATACGCTGGTTGGGAAGCTTAAGATCTTTGATTATGAACATTCATCCAAGACTAAGGATGCTGCGTTCAAAGCACTAAAGGACACTAAATTACTTGATAAAAGTAAAAAAGTGTATATCTCTGAAGATGATCACTCTGAGACAGATTCATCATATGAAGATCTTGACAAATCAGTCTCGATGATCACAAGAAAGTTTAGGGATCTTCTGCTGAAGAGAAGTAAACGGTTCTCCAGAGATAAGCCTAAGGCATCAGTCAAACCTCATAATCGTGTTCCTCCTAAAATAGGGATATTGATGAAACTGATGACGAGGATATTCCTCAGTGCTTTAAGTGTAAAGGATTTGGTCATTTTGCAAACGAGTGCCCAAATAGTAGAAAATACACTGGGAACAAAGGTCTTGCTGCAACTCTTGATGAAATGTCTGACAACTATGATTCTAATGAAGACGAGAAATCAAGTGTTGCACTTCTTGGTGAAACTATTGATTTTGATAATTGTAGCAATACATACATCAATCTTAATATTCTTTCAGAAGATAATCCAACTATTCTGAAAGATAAAGTTGACCCATACTTTGGAAACTCTGTTTATAATTTTTCAGGTTCCACTATGTGCGTAGCTGCGTGCATATCTCAAAAGCCTGATTTTTATCCTAGATTGACGTGTTCGTATTGTTCTCAAAGGGGTCATGAACTTTCAAGGTGTTACAAGTACAAACACCAACTAAGGCACGTCAACAAACTTCAATGAAGAGCAAATCATTTAACAAGGAAGCTTAAACTTGCTCAAAAGACCGCTGAGGTATGTAGGATTTTATCTTCATCTAAGAAGTTAGTTTCCAAGGACAAACCAAGACCATTAGAGAATAAAGTATGGTCAATTCGGTTTGATAGACAGAAGTCTGAGGATTCCTCTCATGAGGAATATGGTGGACAAATTGTTGTTCACCGCAACACAATTTAATTGTGTTGATTGATGAAAATCTTGTCTCATGTGCCTGATCAAAGAGACAATGATTTTGTACCTCATAGGCTTTAGGAAATTTTTTTTTTCTTTTTTTTTTCTTAGTTTTGATTTTGTGTATGTCAAACAAAAAGAAAGGGTACTATCGACAATTCTACTCTTCATAGGGTTGAGAGTGGTCGTGTACGAACCTGTTAAAGGTTTCGAAACCCTACATTCCTTTTCCTTCTTTGAAACTCCTTTTTATCCCAAGACTACTTGTTGAGTCTGTGATTTCCTCTCACAAACCCATACGCCTATGGATGCTCCAAGTGCTCTGTCTTCTGATGGAAAGGATGTTAATATGATTGTCAAGCCATCAATCATGAAGGAAAACGAAAAATCTCCGTTAGCTCCAACATTGAAAAGAAAAAGAAGGAATGTGAGTAAGCCAAGAGCCGTTACTTTTAACTCTCAGAAGTTTTCTGATGTTCTTGAAGTGTTGAAAGAGATGCGAAAGGAGATTCAACAAAAAAGGCTTTTGTGTTTAAGACTCATGAGATTCGAAGGGCCATTTTGGGTTCGACATCATCAACCCTAAACTCGAAAAGAAAGAAGAAGGTTTATTGATATAAACTCCTACCTTAATGAACCTTATGTCCCAATGGCTGTGTTGATATTGGTCATTGTTATGAAGTGAAGCTCACTTGAATGTGAATGAATTCGATTAGATGTATGCTTAGGTGTGTTACTGAGGAATGAAGCTAAAGAACGGCCCGAATGTGGCCCGGAATGACAAGGAGTTCGGGGACGATAAAGAATTCTTCAAAGGTCTTAACATCTAGTAAATCTTCTATTTTTCTGTTTTTAGAAGAATAATAAGTAGAGATTGGAATAGCCATTATTGTGATTACACATAGCTATGTCCAACGTTCTCATCTTCTTGTTTTTAGATTTATTGGTTTAAATTCTAAACTTGTTTGGAAGATGATTTTTTTGCACACCCCCTTATTAATCTTTATGGTTTTATATATTGTAATTGTTTATGGGATATGTGTGTTTGCGTCCGTGAACTATGATTGTCCCATATCTTGTCAAAGTAAAGTCTTTCGTAAGTCGATATTCTTATATTGATAAAGGAATGAATGGACTTTTGACAAATACAAAAGTTAAGCCTATATTGTCAATTAATTGATGGAAGATAGGTTAAAATATTTTGTTTTTCAAGGATTATGTCTGTTGTATGTCATGGTGCAAATTGTGATGGAAAATAGAATGAATCCTTGTGTATTCCACAGTAATTGATCTTCCCTGATCCATATTTTTTGTGTATTACTGTGAGGCTCCGTAATGTGTCTTATGTTGAGCACTAAAACAATCAAAGTTGATTATTTTCATGGTTAGCTTTGTTGTTGTTCCATAAGGTACTTTATGTCGAGCATATTGAACTAAATTAATCAGCTTGTTTGGTTATTTAGTTATGACTCCATAAGTTTTCTTATGTTTGAGCACTTTTTGATTGGGTTGGTTATTTTCATGATTAACTTAGTCATTGCTCCATAGATTCTCTTATGTGAGTATGGGCAATTAAATTGATTACTCTTTGTGATTAGTTTGATTGTGTATTTCGATTAAATTAATCATGGGTTCTCTTGTGGTTAATTTAATTGAGTATTTTGGATTCAAATTCATACTTGTATGTGATTTGTTATGTCCAAAGAAATCATTCTTTTCTTTCGAAATTAAGGTCGCTCTTGTTGTTCTTTCGGGAATGACATATTATGGGGGAGAGTTATTTTTGAACTTGCGCTTAATTGCCATATCTTTGTGGGGAGTGCGGCTGTGGACTATTATAGGGGTTATCTGTATCTTTAAAACTCCTTGATGAATACATTTAGCTTCGGCTTTATGATTGCATCTAAATAAGATGATGTGTGTTTCTTTCTTTTGGTCATGAAATGTCTCTTTCGGAAATTTCATTAGGATACCGTTCTTGTACCTTTGCCAATTTTATTGACAAAAAGGGGGAGAATTAATATGTAGTTCACACTACAAATACATATGATTTTCGGATCATTATGTAAGGGGGAGTGGTTTCCATGTGAGATGGAGTATTGACTAAGGGGGAATGATACATATCACCATAGTATTGTTGTTAAAGTTGTGATACAATTGAACTTTGACGCTGTGTAATGATACTATGACATTGTATAACAATGATTGAGAACTCTTGTTTTCTTATTGTTATAGCTACGGATTTTCAATAACGATGATGCTAAACTTACAACCTTTGGGATCATTGGAGTACTTGGAAGTGACGAATATTTCGAGTAATGTTGAAGATTAAACATGTGGAATAGGAGCTACAAAAGTTAATTTATTTATTTTTTGTATTCCATATGTATTAATAGTTTTGCCACTAAAATTGACAAAGGGGGAGATTGTTAGAGCATTGCTCGGTCGAACTCGCATGCGTTGCTATCTCAAGCATGTTTGTCAATGTTAGTGATCAAAACTATAAGTCTTGATTTCTAGCCTATGTAGCTAAAGGTCTCAGACTAGGATAGAAAGTGTAGTTGAACTCAA
Organism: Papaver armeniacum; assembly: GCA_023531295.1. NCBI lineage: Eukaryota > Viridiplantae > Streptophyta > Magnoliopsida > Ranunculales > Papaveraceae > Papaver > Papaver armeniacum. The sequence goes on along the minus strand of JAJJWW010012357.1, from coordinate 64,113 downwards.
GAACTCCATGGCAATCATCATACAAGACGAAGGACTACTCGAGGAACCGGTGGAACTTCATCGACTAAAAGGTATGTGGAGACTTGAACTTATCTGTCAATCAAAAGTCTATTTACTCTATCTCCTACTCTTGAGACAAAAGTCGTTTGGACGTATAAACTTTCATTATACACATTTACTATTTCGAGCAGAGTTTAACTCGCCTATCTATTTCTCGAAATATGTGTTGGTAAGCTTTCGCTTTAACCGAATTCATCTTTACCTAGTGACGAAAGTCATGATATGTTCAATCACTTTGGAAATTTCTCTGACGAAAAATGGTCTGTGAATAACGGCTATATAACGTTCTCTGAGAATGTTTCAATGATTTAAATGAGAGTTTAGATTACATAACCATTGGTAGGATATAAGCATTGTTGTGGAAACACATATATGTATAAGTCCTTATTCCTTGAACCAAAGTTTGCGAACTTTGTTGATCAAGAGAAATGGAAAAGGCGCAAGCCAAGTCCGCGAACTAGCGGAAGTTCTCACCCGAGAATTTCTGCTGGAGTTTGTGTACTCCTTCCATGAGCTTAAGTCCGCGAACCCAGTCCGCGAACTTGAGTAGGTTATATCTAAAACGTTTGTTCTTGAACTAATGTTTATATAAAGTAAGGAATGCTTTTGCAAACCGTGGCTATAAAGTTCATGAACCGATTCGAGTGAATCAAACCGTTTTTGCTTCGATTGTGTCTTGTGTAGTTACATAAGATCTAAGCAATTGAACAACTCTCTAACTAGTTCATTTGAGTCATTTTAACTAGTTATGGTGAAGAAGAATATGGTTGATATGAGAGTGTTCATATGGCTAACCATTTGGTTTACTATTGTTGAACCAACAAATGTTAATGTTTGGGTACGGTTCATAAACCCAAAATTGAACATTTCGTTTGTGTGTAACAAGCTAAGTTTTCGATCCAACGGTTGAGAAATATTAGCTTGAATCTAATCAGGTTTTCATCTAACGGTGAATATTGAATGCTTTGTTACTAAGCTAACATTGATTGCAAACCCTGATTTGAAAGACTATATAAGGGAGAACTCTATCAACTAGGAAACCTAATCCCCACACTTTACGTGTGATACTAGTTTGTTAATCTAGAGTCGATTCTCCTTTAACCTTTGGTTTTCTTCTTCTAAAACCAGGTTAACGACTTAAATACTTCATTGGGATTGTGAAGCCAGACCGATACTACTTTTCTTGTAGTTGTGTGATCTGATCTTGCTGTTTATATCGTACGAGTACAATTGAAATACTTGGCTTGAGATTTATATCTCCGATAGGCAAGATAGAAAAGAAATCACAAACACTTCGTCTCATCGTTTGTGATTCCGCAATATCTTTTTTCGCTGCGTCGATTAAGATTATTGTGAGGTAATCAATAATACTAGGCTGTTCTTCGGGAATATAAGTCCGGGTTATTGATTGGTTCCTGTTCACCTTGATTTATCAAAAGACGGAACAAAACTCATAGGTTTAATCGTGGGAGACGGATTTATCTATTCTGTAGACTTTTCTGTGTGATACAGATTTGTTTATTAAAGTCTTCGACTTTGGGTCGTAGCAACTCTTAGTTGTGGGTGAGATCAGCTAAGGGAATCAAGCACGTAGCATCCTGCTGGGATCAGAGGCGTAGGAGCATAATTGTACCTTGGATCAGTGTGAGATTGATTGGGGTTCAACTACAGTCCAGACCGAAGTTAATTTGGAGTAGGCTAGAGTCTGTAGCAGCTTAATACAGTGTGTGTTCAATCTGGACTAGGTCCCGGGGTTTTTCTGCATTTGCGGTTTCCTCGTTAACAAAATTCTGGCGTTTGTGTTATTTCTATTCCACATTATATTTGTTTATATAATTGAAATATCACAGGTTGTGCGTTGTTCAATCAATTAGAATATCCGACCTTTTGGTTGTTGATTTAAATTGATTGACACTTGGATATTGGTCTTTGGTACCATCCAAGTTATCTCTCTTTGATAAAGACTCGCAGATTTCTATTTGCTTGAGTAAAGATCAAATCGAGAGATTGAGATATAAACTCGTTGATATACTTTTTTTCTAGATTGAGTCTGACTTTCTAGTTGATTCTCTAGAAAGTATATTGGAGTTTGTCCATACAAATTGCTAAGTGAAATATTGGGTGTGGTTGTTAGACCCCCGCTTTTTCACTTTCATGAACACTACACATCATGTTAAAATCATCAAGATTACCTAAATCAAACAAAAACACGATAAAGCGAATCTGTCCAGAAATTTCAGAAATTATTATCTATATTAACACAAACATTCAATGGTGAATTTACGGTAGATTATCTACCAATATATAATCAAAGGATGATCATCAATCGGATGCATAGAATTAAACAGGTAAATTTCAGTTACCTAAAGATATAAGATTTATAACTAATTAAAATCAAGTTTAACAAACAAAAAGAGAATGAAGATTTAGCATTCTACCTCTTATTAGCTACAATCTCTTCTAGATTTTCTACAGAATTCTTCTCTAAGAACCTAGCTCCATCTTCTTATCTTTCTCTATAGTTCTTTTGGTTTTCCCCTATAAAATTTCCTTTATAAACTATACACTAATGCCAACATTAATAACACTCTAATAATAATAATACATCATATTTATTATTTTTCTTAATTATTTTATTTATCTTTTTATTTCCCTTAAAAAAATTTATTTATTAAAATAAGGTGACTCTATTTCCACCATAATTTGTAGATTTTCTAGTTCAAACAACCCATTAGACTAAGGTGTTGGAAACAACAAACTAAACCACATGGTTAGCTAAGTCGGATATAACCCGAACCGAAAAGGTAAATAAAAATATCGGGTATTACAATCCCAGGATATAGTGCCAGATTCATAAACCAACATTATGCAAAGAGAAGGCTATTATCCAGTGCAACAATTATAGAAGATCATTGGACTTTGAAGGCTCCCAAGTTCAAGGATTACACTAATGTTATGAAAATCAATTTCTAATCTCCAATAATTTTTTAATTTGCATATGCTGTTTCATTACTCCTTGACCTAGGGTTACTGACTGATTCACAAATTTCATCGGAATGGATTTAGTGGTCAATTTGGTTTCATAATCTATAAACAAGTAAGAATGCATCTTTATATGTAAATTTTATTTTTCATGGTTTACTAGTTTCATGATGTTTGTAGAGATTGTTGATTTCACTGTATAATTTTGATGTTTTGAAAGTGATTGATTTTGTATTTTTTCTATATTTGTAAATTAGAGGAGAAACATTTGAATTTTTCTTTCCTAAACTACACTTGAAATGTGTGTGTAGATGCATTTTGTGAGCATCATTTGATTCGGTAAAAGCTATTAAGTTAGCTAATTACTCCAGTTATTGGCTTGGTTACGTCGTGCTTTTTGTAATTCAATGGCATGCAAGAGAAATAGCTACCTAGCTAAAACTATGGAGTTGTTGAAATCAATGACTCCGCATTGAATTACATGTGCCAGGTACTCATTTGATAATGCATTTTTAGTGAGGTTGTATATGTTCTTGTCGCCACCTTTGATGATAAAAATAGATTACAAGCTTGTTGTCTTGTAAAATCCGTTGTGGAAGATAGATGGTGGCCATACATCAAACCAAGATACCAGACCAATTCAGGATATGGAAAATACTTCAATTCATTTTATATTACGGAGTAATTTTTTATGAATCACTTAACGCTGCTCGTTTTAGCGATTGTAGTATCCGGTCACAGATTACAACTTTAAGTTTCAAGAGTCATTTGTAGAAAAAATCTATGGTTTGAATATTTAGGATAAATACTACCCACTATGACGCGGTTGCTAATTCTGTCGCTGGGAGAGTACTTTCTGCTAGACTGAATTCAGGTTGGTTGCGTAATTCCTTACTTATTGTTGCCATTAACACATTTTGAATTCTTTTTGAGTTTTTCTTGATACCACGGAATGTCAGAGAAAGGACTGATATGGCGAGGTAGTCAGCAAACTAGTTTTGTTATATGAGACACTTTGAGAGGTCATGTAACTGACACCAGTAGTTAGTTCAGATTGTTAGGCAGCAATCATATAATTCCATCACTTGAACTTTGTATTAATTGTCGGACGCCCTTGCTTGTTATCTTTTAACAAAATAATTAGTTTAAGAATATTCTCCTCTTTATGTATGTGAAAGTCAAGTTTGATACTTAAGAATTTTGAGTGGAGAGTTCCAGTTGAGAAATGAGGATCGCAGTCCACGTGAAAATTGTTTGCTTAGTCATAATCTATCTTCCATAAAATATTTATAATTTTCTTATGTACTGTATGGTAGAAAATGAGAGAGATTCAAATAGTAATGGTATATTCTCTTATCATTGCTTTTGTATTTGAAACCCTTTTTACTGCGTCGAATGATGAATATATTTAGCACCACTCATGAAAATGGTTTACGGGCATATTAGCAGTAGCTAGATTTTCTACTGTTATGAAAGTGTTATAAATGGACAAATCATTAATAGTTGAAAAAAGAAAACCTACTTCTTGTATATGAATTTTAGTATTATATAGATAATTTAGATCGATAATCGTTACATGATAAAATCTAATTTTGTTTCCTTTTTATATGTAGTTTTTAACCGTGTTTATGTTAGTTTGAAATTTTGATTAATAATAATAGCTAATACAGTTCTAAGTATGGCGAGAAATTGCAAGCAAAACTGAATTCAACTGATTTAGTTTGGCTTATTCATGTACACTTTTTGTTAGACATAACTTTTGCTAGTTTCCTCCAATTGAAAACAACTTGAACAAGTTACCTTCACATTTAAAGACAACTTGACCAAGTTGCTTCCACTATTGGAGACAATTTATGCTAGTTTTTTTTTTTTTTTTTTTTTTTTTTTTTTTTTTATGTTGGAAACTTAAATATGTTGTTTTCATATTGAGTTTCAGTTTTGTTTTTAATTTGTTTGAGTTTGTTTTATCGGGTAAAAATGGTTGTTGCAGAGATTATTATTTTTTCCAAACCAGTTTATATTTATGTTGTTAAGCTATTCTTTTTTCGTTGGATATGGATTGTGAAAAGGCGAGGGTACCCAAATATACCTCAAGCTAAAACTTTTCCTACCTATAAGTCCTTTCTCCGAAAGTGATTGTCTATGGAACGAGTCGAGACAATACAACTAATCGGTTCACACTTCGTGTGATCGTCTATGGATACGAGATCGAGACAATACAACAACGAAGTATGTTACTTGATAAAAAGGTTCGGACTTAACCAAACATAATAGGATTCACTTATCAAGTAAATAGGAATTAACGTTTGTGTAATTTACTTTAATTTAATTATAATAAAACAATTATAATGCGTAAATATAAAGTAAATGACACAACAAGATTTTGTTAACGAGGGAACCGCAAATGCAGAAAAACCCTGGGACCTTGTCCAGAATTGAATACGCTCAGGAATAAGCCGCTACACAAAATTACACCTAACTTCGTATAGTTGAGACCAAGCAACTAAACCTATAGTTCACCTAGTTCCGTATGTATTCCCACGCCTCCGACATTAGTCACGTACTTGGAACAATTCCTTTGGTTCGTATTCCAAACAGTAAAGGAACAACAAATCTGTTTGGTATCAACTCTATTCAACCTAGTGATATGAGTTGGACAAAGGCTCTTCCGTTTATCTTAACATAAACTCCTTCGTCAGGTCCTTAGATCTATCTTATATTCAATTACCGAAGTAATCGTTTAAGATTAAGCCAACAACACTATTAATCCAAAGAATTGTGTTGATGTCGATCTACTCAATTAATCAATCCAATCTATCACAAAGATAAACAGATCATTAATTGGATCCTCTTTTACCGAAACAAGTATTGTGCACACCAAAGATTATGAACCAACAAATCAGAAATCTTCAATATCTTCTTTGTCTTCAAATCTTCTTAGATCTTCAATAAACACCTGCACACAATCACTTGAATCTCTTGTGATCAATCACGCACAGAACGGAGTCTGTTAACAATGGATTATCACAAGATCGTCTTTAGAACTAACAACAGTCTAAAGATCCCTGTCGAAACTCTGAACTAGTTTGAGTGAATCTTATATCAGAAGAGAAGATTCTCAAGCATAAACAAACTAGGTGCAATCAAAGTTCAACCACCGTTAGTCAATCAAATAAAAAAAAAACAAAAAAAAAACCGTAATTATCTAGTTTCCCACCAACGGTACTCGTAGAGCTTCTCAATCCCAAAGAATACTTTACACTGAGCGGCCGTAAGAGATTTCGCCTAATTAGGTTACTCTCCTCTCCGAATAGGCGGCTACACTAGTAACAACACAACAAAGTGGAAGTCTGTTGTTACGAAGGATTAATTTGCTAGAAAGGCAAACTTCAAGTATTTATAGACAAGGAAGTTTGGACACCAAGGAATTTCCAAAATCGAAAATATTCTCAAGATATTCATTAAAGCACAAATTCGGTTTCCATAATTCCTGGAAATGCCCTGTCCAAAAATAATGATCGAAATCTCTCGGAAAATCTCTAATTAGTAAATGCACATTACTAATTCTTATTTCCCTACAAAATGAAGTTAAATACCTTAATTAAAAGATTCTTAACTAATTTATGTTTCGATCCTGGGATTCTCTTCCCTTAGCTATTAAGGAATAACTTTGAACAATTAAAGAAATAAACATTCATGGCACGTGTTCAAAGTATGTCGACATCTTAACTTTGTAAGTTCTCTTTCATACTTACAACCTTGAAACCGATTTGCCACACTTCCAAACAAGTTTAGAATTGGTTCATCTGACTTTCAAGAACTATGCGATTGATCAAATAACATTCAATCACAATCATGGGTTTAACGGTTCTACCAAAACAAGTTTTCGTTCTACCTTCCATGTGATTATTGTGCATAGTCACACTAGCTTTCCAAAATTCGGTTGACTAGGTACTAGGATCGGTTCCCCACATATATATGGTATCTAACTTATATGTGTTGCACATGTCCATAGGATCGGTTCCCCTTTGCCTTAAAACGTGTTGCACACGTTCATAGGATCGGTTCCCCTTTCTGCTATAAACCTTGCCGCACCTCATACAAGGATCGGTTCCTCTTTGTGATGTACTGCACCTCTTACTAGGATCGGTTCCCCTTTCCCATATTTGGTCAAACAGAAAATCACAAACCCGATCATACCATCTCAGGTGATTACTTAAGATCGGTTTCACTAATAAAAGTCATACCAATACATAAGTCAGGCCTTTGTGAATAGTTTTACCAAGAACACAACAAGTCGTGAACGGTTGTACTCAATCACACATATTGGTTGTTCATAAGATATGCAATGAATAACAAAACCAATAATGCCTGGCGATTTCCTTTTTGATTCACAAACAAGTTTATGAACTTACTTCCTTATAACACATGTAAAACATTGTTCCTTAGGATGAAATCCTCACCTCATACCCATACATAATTACAATAGCATTCAAATGATTATGGCGATGTCTTATCTACAAAGTTTAATGGTTAAGCAATAAACCTCGTATTGTATTCCTTAATACTATGTCTATCTAGAGTTCAAATATGCTTCGCAGTTTTTTTTTCAATATGCACGACTTGAAAGATACGTTAGGGAATGAAACAGTTCAAGTCAAATATCACTAACCTCAATTGGAATGATGATTGTTGTCGTTGTAGCTCCTTGCTTCTTCACATCTTCAAGTCTTCGCAATACTTTTAAAGTCTCATATCCTAATACTTTTAAGCTAACCTATACGAAGTTGACTCTAGTACATAATCAAGCGACTCTTAACATGAGTTTTGATTCACTAAAATATGACAACCAAACTTGACATACCAATGCTTGGTGGGTTCAACCGAGCTATGCTCTAACAATCTCCCCCTTTGTCAATTTTAGTGACAAAACTCTTACATCATATGGATAAAAAATTACAATAATTCATTACACATACGCTTGATTCCCGATTCAACAACACAGTAAACTGCTTACATTCAATCCTTGAAAATGCCACTGTTGACATTATAATAACTAAGAAAATACTCCCCCTAAGGAAGATAGGTAGATATTCAATCTGCACGTCTTTGTTATACCAATTCATATGATATGTTACTCCCCCTTAGTCTGTGCTTTCACTCTTTCGTTTAGATAAAACGTTTAAGCACCAATGTTCTTTTCCTTAGCGATACCAATCAATATAAAATCAATGCAAGTATCACTTGTTTACTCCATATATTTCTCCCCATTTTTGTCACAAAATGACAAAGAAACGAAAAAATAAAGGACAACACGAAAAGAATCTTACAAATCTCAATAGACTTGCAACCTGTAGAGTTAGGCACGAGGTTTCCACACATCATGTTCTGATAACCACTATCAAAACCGAAACTACAAGTAGTTTTATTTTGATATGTTACCAAGGAAACAATTGTCCGAAACAATTTTTCCATTTTAGTTTAGCAAACCAAAAATCAACTAAGCACCTTACTCCCTTTGCTAAACCGATTGTACAAAAACAATCGCTTAATTCGATAAGACCAAAATAAAGATAACTCTATTTTTCTCATCAGGTTCTAATTATCCATAAACTTAGACCTTTCAATTTTAAACAAGACAAATACTAGGTTAGTTAACTAGCATTTCTTGTTAAGGCATTCGATTAGACTTGAATAATCGAAACCTCACTTCGATAAGTCTAACTAAGATCAGAATTAACTTAGTTTCTCTTATCCGGAATCGAATTGGACTAAACAACTCATCCCGTACACCTTTTATTTCGTTAAGCAATAAATAATTCATACAAACCAAATAAATCAACTTGCATAATTATTCACCTCAACCGGAAGCAATTGAAACAACATAGACATTAAAAGCACCGCAATTACACCGAAATTTTGTAAGCCTAAACAATTGATACCACACAATAAAGCAACATAACAATAGTTTTTCTTAACCGGAACCAATTGAATCACACATACATCCATACACACATAATGGAATAAACATCAATTGTACCGAAATTTTGTTAAGCAAAAACAATAAATATATATGAAATAAACTCAGGATTTTCTTAAACAGGAAAACAATTAACTAACAAGATTGTTACCTCAAATTTCGCATCCACTTCTCCAATATGATTGCATCTTCTTCCAGGGAGAATTGGTATCGAAATATCATCATGTTGTCATCCTTATGCCAAAAACAAAATAATAACAACTGTAGCGTCCCCAAAGCTAGCAGCTGACTAATCCAAGAGAGTAACTAAATAAAGAGGCACTAAGAATCTAAATCATTTACTTAAACATTCGATTAAGAAATCTGCTATAAAACTTAACCTAAAACTAGCCCCGCTCAGAAATATATATACAAGAACTTCTCTCAAATGATACATATACAATAGTCATTTTGTTTGCAAATAGAATATATAACATAATAAACATAGCAGAAATAATCTAACAAACGGACTCAACTCCTCAAAGCTTTCGCTGCGCAACTCTGATCAGTCTCTGAAACTGAAAGTGGGAATGGGTGAGCACATCATCCCTAAAAGGGGTTCCCATTAGAAATAACATTTAACTTTTAAGTAATCATTTGCACGATTTGGAAAACAATACATGTTTTCCCAAACATTAAATAGCGACCAAGTCACTGAAATAAACAATCATGTATATGGAACAAACTCCTTCGTCAAACAATGTATAATATTCAATGCCAAATTCCAGCACCTAATAATAATATTGCGGTGTATCGCCCTAGCCATGTGCATAAAAGCTCGAAAGAAAGTAGGTATAAATGTGAAGGAGCGTATTCTATATACCACATGTGGAAATTCTTATTTCCCGTAGAAATTCATAAAGAAAAGCAAAACATTACAAGTCCTTTCCAATCCATGGAAAGATTCAAAGAATCAACAGAACAATCGTAAATACAAATTAAACACATCATGGAATGTACAATCAAACAAAGCATGAGTTTGTTAAACAAAAACTTTTGTAAAAGAAACAACAATGGTTACAAAAGAATTAAATGTATTCCCACCTCTTTTGATGACAAGCCACGCCTACCTCGAGATCCACGATCCACTGGTTCATCATTTGAATCGATCGTTGTTAATAACGAACTGTTAATCACACAAGAACTCTAAGAATCTAGCCAAACTGGCGCACACAAGAATCATACAGTTTTATCTAATTGTTCTAGGCCCATTTAAGGTTCTACACATCTTCATTATCCATGTCTTGAATATCTAAAGGTCTACTAATACAATTAGGTTGTTTCTCTAGTCCAATAACTAAGTCTTAAGAATATCTACAACTTTGTAAAATAAACCAAAGGTTAATTCGGACCATAAAGAGTCCAAATATCAAACTAAGGAAACTAACTCTAAGCCCTTTGACTAAACTCAACCCAATAACTCAAGGCCTGGTCCAATGAATCAAATAACGGTCACTAACGGTCACAAGTCAACTAATAGTCAACGTAAGTCAACAGTCAAAGTCAAGTCAAGTCCAGGGTCAAGTCTAAACAAACTGGAATCGGTCAACTGGGTCAACTCAGGTCAAGACAGGGAACTCGGTGAGTCAACACAATTCAACTCAGTCAGATAAACTGAGTCAGACAGAAAGGAACTAAGTCAGACTGAATATGTTCTGCCAGACAGGTATAAGGTTCAGGCATGAGCCATAAGCACAAGCCAAAGACAGTTGCAACATCATTTTATCACTAATCTAATTTCAAACCTACATCTCAGTTCAACTTCAATTTACTCTTCTTTTACATTACTATCCAAATTTTATGTCTACAAAAACATTATAACACATTGAATCTAAAACATAACTCCATAATTCAATTACAACATTAAACTAAGCTTACCTAGATTTGCAGTTGCAGGCTTTCACTAAGGCCACTGCTGAAACATGAATACAACCAACCACTCTCACTTCATCTCCGTGATTACAACTCCAGTACAATCCTTAAACCAACAATCCACATAGCACCAGCAACTCTAAATCTGCAATTTAGCTGCAACTGCATCTCATCTCAACTATTATCTCCACTCTTAAGAACTGCATCATCAACATACATAACAACAGCTTCAACATATCATTTCAGCTCCCTCATTTAACCACCAGATACAGATACAGATACAGTTGCAACTCCAACTTCATTTCAATCCCCTTATACCAGTTCATGCATCTTAGCTTAATCACTTCAAACTTCAGCTATACAACCAACAACATCAGTTTAACTTCAACATCATTACTACCCAACCACTTAAACTTATTCATATCCCCCAAACTTTAACAATACTTCCAAACCGGTCTTAACACAATCATCATGCAGATTACAATCGCACTTCATTCAAAACAAACTTAAGTTATAATTATAAATACATTCCATCTCTGTCATACACATTCCAATTAACAGCTCCAAGAACAATCACATATAATCAACAAAGAAACTAAACAATTCAGGCGGACAATTACCTCAAAACAGAGTGTCTCAATCAATTGAAATCAATCCCTTTTTCAATCTGATTCATCAGTTCATCACAACCAATTCCAACTTTGAAATACTAAATCCATGAAGCTCTAATCCATTATTCAACCAATTCTAACCTTAATTAAACCAAACCCTAACTTCTCAGATTGACAACTAACTGTTCTTCTTTGAAATTAGACTCATAACCTTCATCTTCACATCATATCTGTAAAACCCATACTCATTAATCTTCTTAATCATCACCTAACTCGAATTCATATCCAATTCAGGAAACCTTAATTTCTCAATTATTCTCTTCTCTGAAACCCTAATCTTCAAATTGACACAACAATCTTCTTCTTTTATTCATACTCTAGACACCCATCTTCAATTGTAATACCCAATCAAGCCTACACCAATTAACAGAACCACTAACTTCGTTTTACATAAACAACACTATCATCTTCTTCCCGTGCTCAATCAACTACAACATAATCTCTTACTCCTTCGAATTCACAAACCACATACTTCCTAATAGTCCTTCACCTCAATTTCATGCTCAACTGGAATCGACAGAAAGAGAAGAGGAAGAACATAGAAGAAGAGAAAAGAAGAGAAAAGAAGAGAGAAGAAGAAAGAGAAAGAAGAAGATAATATTGAATTCTTCTCAATCGGTCTTTGGTGAAGATATGGCCAACCAAAAATGCTAAAGGCACCCGTCCAACGATAAGGGAAGCCAGGCGGTTTCCAAGTGAAATGACTATTTTACCCTTCATAAACACCTTGATAAATCTTCTTCATCCGGTATCCGATTGACACGTTCGAGTAGTCCATTCTGCATAACTTTTCGAGATCTATCCAAGAGTACTAGTTTCGTATCTAAATCGTTGTTAGATTAATTTCTAATAATTAACGTTCGAGTTACACTAATCGAGTAATTAGCGGCTAAGACGTCTCTTGACTAGTCTAATAGCGTTGACGAGCTTGAGGGTCTTTATAACAACAACCAACCTTTACCAGAGAAAGGTTGAAAATCGGTTTTAACAATTGCAAGCAAAAGTTGAAATCCGTCGAAACACATATGCTTTTATGCTAAACCAAAACCGATTCAACATATTGTGACTTTTACACATATTGTTTCTACCAGAACCCCTCGTGATTCTTTGATAAAGCCTACCAACACGGGCTAGAACTTAATCCTGCTAAATCAAAAAGTCACCCAAACCACAAGGGTTCACAACATATGAGATCGAATATTAAGGTAGTAAAACCGAAAAACATCCCATAAACATACATAGCAATAAGATAAAAGCATTCAAGCACAGGCTATGTAAACCAAAAACTATCACAAGAAAAATTATAAATCAAATAATTTTATTCATAATAGTTTTATTCTCAATAGACCAATACAATCAATGAAAGAAATCAAAAATTGATGTCTATTTTTCTCTTGCAACTTAGTCCTTCATATCAGAGCTGAATGAAGGCGCATTACTACTCTTCAGCTTTTGAATTTCTTCAAGTAGAAAACCTTGTTGCTTGACTAGAATTTCTTGCAGATGAGAAATTTTCGTGAAGGATTCTGCAAGAACATGTAATTCTGTCTTTGATTGAACACAATAGTGTGTCAATGCCTCAATACACTGATCTTTCTTCAGAGTATTCTCTCTTTCCTTCTTGCTAAGCCAATCTCCCTTTCTGATTTTACCCTTGATATCAAGAGACGATCCAGACTTAGTTTTAAGATGATCTTTCTGATCTAGCATCTTCTCCAGAGAAACCATTTGATCCAGACCCATAGTTCGGACAAGGAATGACCAAAATAGGAGAAAGATCTTTTTATAATTTTTCATACTACTAAAAATATAATATTCCTAAAAATACGAATATATCAAATATCTTCAAATACTAGATATTATTTCCATAATCTACACAAAAGTGCCTTGATTTTCTTCTTCCTCACTCAAAGATTTGGCACACGAGGTGAGCAAAAAATTAGTATGAGATCTCTCATTATGGAATTTTGAACAGCCAGAGTGTTCTTCATCTAGTATAGTATGAAAATATCTCCTTTTGTTACCTTGAACTAACGAACTATCTTGGGATTGACTGGAATTGCAGATGCAACTCTTAGCAATTCTGTTTTTGAGACAAGTTTTGCATCTTGTCTTATTTTTCCCTTTACCATTAGGTGATTTAATAACATCGGAAGACATGTCCATTCTTAAAATGGGTAAATCACTAATGGAAGAGGAAGAAATAAGATTGACAACTAATGCAATATTAGTTGTTTCCTCTTCTTCAGAATCATATGAATCAGAGGTCTCATCTAGAGTTACAGCCAATGCCTTGCTTCCAGTGTATTTCTTAAGATTGGGACAGTCTTTAGCAATATGACCAAACCCTTAACACTTAAAGCACTGCGACTGATATTCATCATCTTCTTCATGATCCTTTTTGACAGGGACTCAATCATGTGGGCGAGAAGATCGATAAGTATCCTTAACGAATCTCTTATTTCTTTTCTTTAAGAGATCTCAAAACTTTCTAGTAATCAATGAAAATGATTGTTCAATTTCATCATCAGAATTTTCTGCAATCTGTTCATCTAAATCATCCATCTGTCTATTCCTCTCCATTGGAGCTTTCGGAATTCTTGCAGCTTTAAAAGCGATTCCTTTACCTTGAATAGACTGTGATTCATGATCAAATATCTTTAACTTTCCAACGAGTGTGCTTCGTGAGATAGTTGAAAGATCGTTTTCTTCTATGATTGCATGCTTCTTAGAATCGTATCTAGATGGCAACGATCTGAGAATCTTGCATACTATATCTTTTTCAGAAATAGTCTTTCCTAACGAGAAAAAAACATTAATTATCTCAGAGAGTTTAATATGAAACTCTTCAAAAGTTTCGTTGTCATCCATTCAAAGGTTTTACCAATCGGAAGTGAGAGTTTGAAGTCTAGCTTCTTTCTCTGAAGAATTTCCTTCGAATACGATCCGAAGATTATCCCAAGCTTCTTTCGAAGTTTGACATGTTGATATATGATGTTGTATATCACGGCTTACAACATGTATTATAACATTCAAACCATCTGAATTCTGCTTTGCAAGAGCCTTTTCTTGGTTTGAGAACTCTAATAAGCGTTTAAACTCAGTTTATGAATTTTATATCTTTGGACGAATATAACCATCGACGACTAATAGCCAAGTATTAAAGTCTCGTGATTGAAGAAAAGATCTCATAGCAGATTTCCACCATAGATAGTTTGTTCCATCAAATCTTGGCGGTACGTTAATTGTAGTCGATTCATGAGAACTCGAGTTCATTCTTATAGGTTGGATCGCACCAAACACAGATTGTTAGATCTTTTCGTGTTTGCCTGCTCTGATACCAATTGAAAAGGCGTGGGTACCCAAATATACCTCAAGCTAAAACTTTTCCTACCTATAAGTCCTTCTCCGAAAGTGATTGTCTATGGACTGAGTCGAGACAATACAACTAATTGGTTCACACTTCGTGTGATCGTCTATGGATACGAGATCGAGACAATACAACAACGAAGTATGTTACTTGATAAAAAGGTTCGGACATAACCAAACACAATAGGATTCACTTATCAAGTAAATAGGAATTAACGTTTGTGTAATTTACTTTAATTATAATAAAACAATTATAATGCGGAAATATAAAGTAATAAAGTAAATGACACAACAAGATTTTGTTAACGAGGAAACCGCAAATGCAGAAAAACCCCGGAACCTTGTCCAGAATTGAATATTCTCGGGATTAAGCCGCTACACAAAATTACACCTAACTTCGTATAGTTGAGACCAAGCAACTAAACCTATAGTTCACCTAGTTCCGTCTGTATTCCCACGCCTCCGACCTTAGTCACGTACTTGGAACAATTCCTTTGGTTCGTATTCCAAACAGTAAAGGAACAACAAATCTGTTTGGTATCAACTCTATTCAACCTAGTGATATGAGTTGGACAAAGGTTCTTCCGTTTATCTTAACATAAACTCCTTCGTCAGGTCCTTAGATCTATCTTATATTCAATTACCGAAGTAATCATTTAAGATTAAGCCAACAACACTATTAATCGAAAGAATTGTGTTGATGCCGATCTACTCAATTAATCAATCCAATCTATCACAAAGATAAACAGATTATTAATTGGATCCTCTTTTACCGAAACAAGTATTGTGCACACCAAAGATTATGAACCCACAAATCAGAAATCTTCAATATCTTCTTTGTTTTCAAATCTTCTTAGATCTTCAATAAACACCTGCACACAATTACTTGAATCTCTTGTGATCAATCACGCACAGAACGGAGTCTGTTAACAATGGATTATCACAAGATCGTCTTTAGAACTAACAACGGTCTAAAGATCCCTGTCGAAACTCTGAACTAGTTTGAGTGAATCTTATATCAGAAGAGAAGATTCTCAAGAATAAACAAACTAGGTGCAATCAAAGTTCAACCACCGTTAGTCAATCAAATCAAAGAAAACAAAAGATAAACCGCAATTATCTAGTTTCCCAACGGTACTCGTAGAGCTTCTCAATCCCAAAGAAGACTTTACACTGAGCGGCCGTAAGAGATTTCGCCTAATTAGGTTACTCTCCTCTCCGAATAGGCGGCTAAACCAGTAACAACACAACAAAGAGGAAGTCTGTTGTTACGAAGGATTAGTTTGCTAGAAAGGCAAACTTCAAGTATTTATAGACAAGGAAGTTTGGACACCAAGGAATTTCCAAAACCGAAAATATTCTCAAGATATTCATTAAAGCACAAATATGTTTCCATAATTCCTGGAAATGCTCTGTCCAAAAATAATGATCGAAATCTCTCGGAAAATCTCTAATTAGTAAATGCACATTACTAATTCTTATTTCCCTACAAAATGAAGTTAAATACCTTAATTAAAAGATTCTTAACTTATTTATGTTTCGATCCTGGGATTCTCTTCCCTTAGCTATTAAGGAATAACTTTGAACAATTAAAGAAATAAACATTCATGGCACGTGTTCAAAGTATGTCGACATCTTAACTTTGTAAGTTCTTTTTCACACTTACAACCTTGAAACCGATTTGCCACACTTCCAAACAAGTTTAGAATTGGTTCATCTGACTTTCAAGAACTATGCGATTGATCAAATAACATTCAATCACAATCATGGGTTTAACGGTTCTACCAAAACAAGTTTCGGTTCTACCTTCCATGTGAGTATTGTGCATAGTCACACTATCTTTCCAAAATTCGGATGACTAAGTACTAGGATCGATTCCCCTTTGCCTAAAAACGTGTTGCACATGTTCATAGGATCAGTTCCCCTTTCTGCTATAAACCTTGCCGCACCTCATACAAGGATCGGTTCCCCTTTGTGATGTACTGCACCTCTTTCTAGGATCGGTTCCCCTTTCCCATATTTGGTCAGACAAAAAATCACAAACCCGATCATACCATCTCAGGTGATTACTTAAGATCGGTTTCACTAATAAAAGTCACACCAATACATAAGTCGGGCCTTTGTGAATAGTTCTACCAAGAACACAACAATTCGTGAATGGTTATACTCAATCACACATATTGGTTGTTCATAATATATGCAATGAATAACAAAACCAATAACGCCTGGCGATTTCCTTTTCGATTCACAAACAAGTTTATGAACTTACTTCCTTAGAACACATATAAAACATTGTTCCCTATGATGAAATCCTCACCTCATACCCATACATAATCACAATAGCATTCAAATGATTATGGCGATGTCTTATCTACGAAGTTTAATGGTTAAGCAATAAACTTCGTATTGTATTCCTTAATACTATGTCTATCTAGAGTTCAAATATGCTTCGCAGTTTTGTTTTCAATATGCACGACTTGAAAGATACGTTAGGGAATGAAACCGTTCAAGTCAAATATCACTAACCTCAAGTGGAAGGATGATTGTTGTCGTTGTAGCTCCTTGCTTCTTCACATCTTCAAGTCTTCGCAATACTTGTAAAGTCTCATATCCTAATACTTTCAAGCTAACCTATACGAAGTTGACTCTAGTACATAATCAAGCGACTCTTAACATGAGTTTTGATTCACAAAAATATGACAACCAAACTTGACATACCAACGCTTGGTGGGTTCAACCGAGTTATGCTCTAACAGATTGTATTTAGTCTTGAAGTCATTTTTGGTGGATTAATCAGTTTTGTACCGAAAATTGCAGATCATGAAAGATCCAAGTTACTAGTGGAACCAAAATAAAAGGATACAAAGTTTTCCTGAAAGACATGATACTCTACTAATTGGTATGTTCCGGATATGTTGGCAATGCTGCAATATGAAAAGTAGCATGTAGCTTTTTCAGGAAATTACCAGGTAAATTTTATATGCATGTTACCTTGTGTTATGCATGACTCTCTGGTGTAGTGGTATCACCTCTAGCTTTGGAGACAACTTGGGCTAGTTGGATACGATTTTTCAGCAACTTGTGAAAAGACGAGGGTACCCAAATACACCACAATCTTTTATTTATCAACCTATAAGTCCTTTACCAAGTGTGATCGTCTATGGACAGAGTCGAGACAATACAACTACTTTAGTACACATTTCGTATGATCGTCTATGGATACGAGATCGAGACAATACAACAACAAGATCACTTGTGTGATTGACTATGGATTCAAGATCGAGACGATACGACAACGAAGTGATCACTTGATAATAGGTACAATAATAACCGAAACTGTATAGGATCAATATCAAGTGTTATGGAATTAACGTACAAGTGCAATTTACTTTAATCATAATAAAACAATTATACTCCCTCTGTCCTAAAATTTCTGTCCTCTATTTTATTTTCGTTTGTCCTAAAATACTGGCCAACTTCTGTTTATAATCATATTTTTTAGTCAAACTCTCAAATATACCCTTTAGTGTTTTATAATTATAAAATTATTCTTAAATATAACCAATCTAAAATCTTAAATGATATCTTCTTCGATAGGAAACAAATCTACTAAATCTATCCATAATTTTTTTTATTTTTATCTTCTATTTAAACATTTCTATAAATAATAAAATTACCAAATATGTATTTTTCTTACATACTCCATAATCCATATACTGCTTTCAATTTTGGTAATAATAACATAGCATTTGATAGGGGTAGTTTTGTATACTCCACCGGTCTCCTTAGTATCTTGACTTAGTCAAAGCGGACTAATAATTTAGGACA
Organism: Papaver armeniacum; assembly: GCA_023531295.1. Taxonomy (NCBI): domain Eukaryota; kingdom Viridiplantae; phylum Streptophyta; class Magnoliopsida; order Ranunculales; family Papaveraceae; genus Papaver; species Papaver armeniacum. The sequence goes on along the minus strand of JAJJWW010012357.1, from coordinate 45,312 downwards.
GAGGGAGTAATATGGAATAATAAAGTAAATGGCACAACAAGATTTTGTTAACGAGGAAACCGCAAATGCATAAAAACCCCGGGACCTAGTCCAGTTTTGAATACTCTCAGAATTAAGCCGCTACACAAAATCTAATTCAACTTCGTATAGTTGATACCAAGTAGACTACCCCTAGCTACTTAGTTTCCTCAGTATCCCTTCACATTCGACTTCTAGAGTCACGCACGTGAATCACCAATCCTTTTGATCATATTCCAAACAGTAAATAATAAATTTGTTTGGTAACCACTCTATTCAATTTTCGAAAATTGTGCCTAAAGTGAAAGTATCACTTTTCTTGAAACAGAGGGAGTACATACGTTTTATTAGTTGCAACGGAAAATTAGTTGATGCATAAACCGAAATATGGCTACATAAAGTACTAGATTACTGCTGCAGCAGTGGGCCAACCGCAGTTCCAAAATAATTTTATTCCAAATCAATTTTAACTAATATATTTTATTTTGCCGGAAATGAAATCTAGAATTTTATGTATATGTCGTACTAATTATCTGTAGATAGTGAAGATCACACTTATAGCTCGAGAAAAAAGGTTCCTAAACTGTTTAGCAATGGCCAAGCTTTTACCATATAGTAACGCTTATATGTGTTGCAAATAGATCTATGTACTGCTTATTGATAAATGACGAACACTTTTAGCCTGACAAAACTGTTCCTATATAGCAACAATCTGCTTATTTAGCCTGCTTATTGAGATCAATGTATTTTGCAACAGTCTGCACTATCATGATATAGAAACACTTATATATGTTGCAACAGATCCATGGACTCTTTCTTCTTCGCCCGCGTTTAACCCGATTGTGACCCGTTTTTCTGGGTAAAATTTCAGACTCTAAAATCTTCTATTATTGATCGAAATTTTCAAAATATCTTTCAACCCAAATACAATTTAACTATCATTAATCATTTGATGGAAGAAATTTTAAGAGAAACAATCAACAATTAATCAAAATCGAAAAAAATTAGAAAACTTTTTTTTTTATTGAAATTTCAATCTCGGAATTCTCTAATTATCGATGATATTTTACGAAATTTCTTTCAATTTATGACAGATATAATAATTAAGATCTCTCTGCTGAAAAAAGTCCGAAGGAAAACGATAGAGAATCTGTTAATTTCAAAAATAAAATTCTTCTTTTTTTAGATCCAATTTTGAGGACCATGAAAGTGTGACGGACAAAATCTAATAGAGTCACCCTATAGAAGGCCTCCTAAAGTCGGCCAAATTATGTATCCTTTGTGGTGGTTTGCATAATGGATGTACATTTAATTTTCTAAAATTGTGCCTAAAATGATGAATACCTCCGAATTTTTCGTAAAAACTCTAAATTTGATACTGTTGTTTATACTCATTGCGTACATTTTTTTATAACCTTTCCAACGAGATAAAATTTGTCAAATTCCAAGGCACGGATTTTTAGATATGTTATATTAAAGTTTGCTTTCAATTATACCCCTGAAAAGATAGGATACATAAGGATGTATAGTAATTAGACTAAAAGTGAGGGATAATTATGTCATTTCAGGTGCACACTACCAAAGTCCAATCTTTTTGTGTCAATTGATGACTTAGATTTTACAAAAAAGTGGCCATATAAGGTCCTCCCCCGCTTCGCTCGGTCTGCCCAATCAAGAAATATCTTTGAATAATTAATGATAAGAGTTATGTACATGTTCAAATAATGACGACATCTAGAAGCTTCTCATCTTAGCAAACCCGTAACCCTAATTCTCACACATCATGAAGAAATATGTGAATCATGGAAACTTAGTTTTGCTCATGGAACCGATTATACCATCACTCCAAAATATGTTATGACGATATAACATGATTCCCAAGATAGGCTGTAATCGCTTACACCTTGCTCCACAAAGTAGCTTGTGACCGTTACACCTTGCTTCCCAAAGTAGCTTGTGACCGGTTACACCTTGCTTCCCAAAGGTAGCTTGTGACCGATTACAAATTAACTTCCCAATTCATCTTGTGACCGGTTATACCTTGGTTTCCAAAGTAACTTGTGACCGATTACAACTTGCATTCCAATATAGCTTGTGATCGGTTACACCTTGATTTCCAAAGTAACTTGTGATCGATTATAACTAGCTATATTATATAGGCTATGACCGGTTATACCATAAATCTCAACACGTTAAGATAGGTTCTACATTGTCATCTTATAATTTGTCATTCAAAAGATATTCAATAAAGAACCCAACCAATCATGATTTCCTTTCGATTATGAAACAAGTTCATATATGTACTTCCTCTAAAAAAATGTTATAAAACTTTGTTTCCTATGGTGAAATCATACATATATCATACACATATAATCAAGCAACTATATACAATAGATTATGATTTTTAAAATTCCACCTCCCCAGTTTCCTCACTCGGTCACTCGCTACAGGATAGACATAAGGATATCGCTCTCACACTCGAAACCAGTTAACTTTTGGGTTTTTTTATTCTCATCCTTCAAACCCAAATGAAAAAAATCAAGGAGAAACCTCCTTTTCTCTGCTAAATCTCTCTTTCTACCGTCCCTAGAGATTATTTAGTTGTTTTTATTTGCTAGATCTGTGGTATGATCATCATGTTTTTATCTTTTATCGAATTTAATTAGATTTGGGGAGCCTTTGCTTAATGGGTTGCTGATGTGATTTTTCTTCCGTGAAGTTGATTGTGGTAATGATGGTTTTGTTTCCTCAAATGGTTTTTCCTGATTACTCCATTCGTTTTCACCCGTCGACTTCTACAGGTACAACTTTCCCCAGTTTAGATTAAATCTTCTGTTTGTTGTTTCATAATCTTTTGGGGGTTTCAGTTGGGTGAAAATTTAACGTTATCATATGAAAGTTAGGGAAAATAGCCTGCAACTCCTTATCCTATCCTTGCAAACTGTTTTTATTATTTCAATTTTCAACCCTAGTGTCTGCTCCAAGTTCATCATAACCTCTAAACCAGATCGAAATTTATCTCTATCAATCTTGATGTTGTTTAACCCTAGATGTTAATCAAAAATGTACTCTGCTGCATCTTTTCTTCTCATCAACCTTTGTTTTCTCAAATCAATTTCGCTGCATGTGGTCCTTCAAAACCCCAATTTTAATCAACCTATCCAAACCTTGGATTAACCCAAATCCTCAATTTATCCATAATCTTGTAGGGAAGTTAGTTTTTTTCTTTTTTCCTCAATTATTCCTTGTCAGCTAGTTGTGGCTGGATTATTATTAAAAAATATTAGTTGGTGGTTGTTTCCGGTTCCTTCAGACTACCAATTCGATAATTTGTCAGCTCAATCGCTGGAATGTTTGGGGATTGTTTTAGGTTAAGGTTTTATCTTAGTCCCTTAGAAGCTCGTGTATGTCGTTAAGAATTCCTTGTTAATTCTCTGGTGGTAAACTGGAGGTTGTTTTCTTGGAGGTTTTTGGGTTATTCTTAAATAAAGGTGGATATTTTCCTGAGCGCATTGGGTCTTAAGGCAACGGTGAGTCTTAACATGAATAGTTTATATGTATTTTTGGGAGCCATTATTGAACATTAGGTTTTTTTTTATTCAATGAAGAAGAATTTGCGGATTCTCAGAGTCAGAGTAAGGGTTATTTTTTCAATCATTGGATTCGGAGTTCATGCAGCCAACAATGGTTCGGTATAAGGGTTTGAATTCAACTTCCTTAAGTATCAATAGAAACAAGCAGCATCAATAAGCAGCAACAACAACAATCAGGCATGCCATTTTCATCGCAGGAAACATGATCAACTTTACCGCACTACCACAATCTAGCATTAAGAACCTAATGCATCCCAACATTCCTCTGGGGCCGGTGGATGCTCAACCTTCTTTTTAGTCAACGTTTTTTTTTAGTATCTAGTGTAAACATCTTTTGTGCTTGTACTTTAGGTTAGCCTCATTTGAGTCAGTAATTGTTCTTTTTCTTTATCTCAGTCTCTAGTATCGTATCGGTAACATTAGTAGTAGTAATAATCTTTAGTGGTAACATTATTAGTATTATTCAAGTTGTATTTTGCTGGCACCAAATCCATCAAGGACTTTGATTGAAGACTTCTTTAAGCAACAAATCAGACGATATGGATCAAGCCGAAAAAACGGGAGATAGACAAATATTGTTCGGGCACTACTCTTCAGCTTATGGATGCAAATGCCTGATTAGCAACTTCCTTCAATTGCATCGAACCCATCTACCATCAACTAAGTTCCTATGGATACCGTTATGTCCATCAAAAGTACAACTTTTCTTGTGGAAAGCATTGACCGAAGGCCTTTCGACCTTCGAATTCGACTCCAACATCCTCCCCCGATGCAATTCTGGTTTGAAGACTGCTACTCTCTCTTTGTTCCATTATGATGTTGTAATTGATAAATCCCGGAGTATAGCGTACCCACATGTAATAGCCCCGTAATAGTTCAATAAATTTTATGCTTCAAAATAAAAATAAAAAATAAATTATGTAGATGTCGTATTTACGAAGTTCAAAAGATGAGCGTTATGCTTCGTAATTCAATAAATTCCTTGACACTTCGATCATAATGTTATGACCAAGTCTAGTCACTAGACTATTATTTATATTCATCTTCACATATTATGTTTTCAATATAATCCGACTTGAAAGATATGTTAGGAATGAAAACAAGATCAAGTCAATATTACTAACCTCAAGAAGAAGGATGATGTTTTCGTTGTAGTCGTTACTTCTTCACATTATTCAGGTCTTCGGAGTAATACTTGTACGTCTCAACATTCCTAAACTTTCTGGTCTAACCTAAACGAAGTTGACTCTAGTATTTAATCAAGCGACTCTAGATGAGTTTTGATACTAAAATATGACAACCAGCTTCACATACCAACGCTTGGTGGGTTCAATCGAGCTATGATTTAACAACTTGTTCTTATATAATTTTTTGTTGCAGACAACTTGTGTTTGTTGCCATTATATTTGTCGACAACTTGAACAAGTTGCTTCTAGATTTGGAGACAACTTTGTGTTAGTCGCCTAAGATTCGAAGACAGCTTTGTGCTAGTTGCCTTCACTTTTAAAGATAACTTGTGCTAGATGCCACAGATTCAGAGATAACTTTACGCTAGTTGCCTTCACTATTGAAGACAAATTGAGCTAGTTGCCTTAGATTCGGAGACAACTTGAGTTAGTTGGCTCCATTTTTTTTAGCAACTTGTTCTTGTACATAATTTTATTGGAGACAATTTGAGCTAGTTGCCTCCACTTTTGGAGACAACTTGAGCTAGTTGCCTCAGATTTGGAGACAACTTGAGCAAGTTGACTCCACATGATGGTGGTGGTAGCGGTGACTGTGGCGATGGAGGAAAGTGGTAATGGTTGGCGGCGACGGCGGGTAGTGGTTGTCGATGGTGGTGGACAGTGATGGTGGTTGACGACGACGATTGATGGTAGTGGTTGACGATGGTGGTGGGCGGTGGTTCGCAGCGGCGCGACGATGGGCAATGGTGGTGGTTAGCGGTGGTGGTGGACGGTGGTGGTGGTTAGCGGTGGTCGTTTGGGATGGTGATGGTTTATCGACTGCGGTGGTGGTCGTCAGTGGTGGGCAGTGGTGGTTGTCAGTGGTGGTGGTGGTTGGTGATGGTGGTTAGCGGTGGTAGTGGTCATCGGTCGCGGTTATTATTGGTTGTTGATAATGGTGGACAATATATAAGAAATGATATTATAATAATGGTGTATTAAGAGGATAATGCTTTCAGAAGAGCATATTTTAAATTTGAATGGGTATTTTTCAATGGACCTCCTATCGTGGATAAACATTCTATAGGGCTTGTGTGGGTAGTGGATGGGTTGAAACGTGACACTACTGGGTTTGACCAGAACAATCCAGTACCACGTTCAAATTCGAAATTGGAAAGGCATCAACCAGATATCGAGGATGCCACCGTGGAGCGACACGTCGCATTCTACTCGTGAAGATATGCAACTTTTTCTCGAGACTGAAAACTAAAATTGAAGAGAGTCCAGAGTTCAGAGAGGGAGAGAGAGAGACAATGGCCGCTCCGTTAGAACTTCCTGCTAGTGCCTTTTTTATTTTCATGTAAATCTCCATTACCCTTTTGGTTTTGTTAAACTCCAAATTATTTCCTAGTGTCTTTTGATCGGCGTTTCCTAGTGTTTTCTAACCTGTGTGTTGATTATTTTGTATTTTTAGGGAAGAATTCAGCGAAACATTCAAGCATGAACATCCTAACTACAAGTCATTTGCCATTGTATGCAAAACTGGTGGAGATAAATGGAGATCCATGTCTCCTGCTGTAAGTACTTTCTGCTAGAAGAATATAAACATTTTTTTTTTCAAAATCGTAGGTTTTAATTCCTTTTTATTTCCCCTCGTGTAAATATAGGAAAGAGGTATTTATGAAGCAAAAGCAGAAGCAGAAGCAAGGAGGACTCATTATATCAAGAACATACAAGCTTATGACAAGAAAATGGTATTTCTGCTCCTTTTTGTTGTTTTTTTTTTTAATTTTCTTTTTTCCTTTCAATAATCTTTTCTTGTGGGACTTTTTCAGGGTAAACGAGCAACTTCTGATGAAGATGAATCAGATTCAGGTTCAGACGAGAGTGAAGAGGTATTCCTTTACAAACCCTAGTTTGATTCAAATTTTTGTTGCAACATTTAGTTGAAACTATGGCTGGTTTAAAACCATGGCATTGGTTAACAGGTGAGGTTTATATTTAAATACGGCTTCACAATTATATCCGCCTTTAAGGCACAGTGCATTGCAAAACTTAATGTCTGTGATTGTATTATTGTCAAAGACTTGATAACTCACTACATTAGGTGTTGAACTGCTAAAAAACTTGAATATTGTTTAGAATATCCATTTATTTTTTAAAACTAAAATGATTCAAGGTGATAGGAAAATTAATTGACATTGTCTTAGCTTTCTACTCAAACATGCTATATTCTTCTTGAGCTCTTTCTGATATTTTTTCAGGGGGACTATTGTCTATGATTATATTGTGAGGTATTTAACATTGATACACGAACTAAGATTCAAGTCTTTACTTGGAAGTGCATAAGGGCATTCATAATGTACGATCTCGTAAAGCTATAACCACATCTATGTTGGATGATACTATCTGGGATTCTGGGTCCCAATATATGTTTGAAGCTAAAACCTTGGATCCGATATCATCGGATATCTGCGTTGTGTGTAGACACAACCATCTTAAAAGTTGAAATTTTTTGGGTACCAGGTAGTTGGGATGGGGCTAAGATTAACACAGGGCTTCCCAATTGGATTCCTAATCCCGATAGAAACCTCCTGATATTTATGTTATTATAGTCAAAGACCTGATAAGTTACAACATAAACTGTTTGGGGACTGCTAAAAACCTTGAACTTTGTTTCAATAGAGATGGCATTATCCACTACACCAATGTAACTCTCCCGAACATGACACTTTATCTATCTCTTACTAACCATGGTAGAGTCACTGCGTGCTGTATATAATCATACTGTCATCTGTCACTAGGGCTCGTAGTTGTGATAGCAGTGATCCTCGTAGTGATATCAGTGATCCTCGTAGCAATTTTGAGTAGATAATAGTGCAAAATTTGGAAACACTATCTAGGATTCAAGTCTTTGTTTGGAAATGCATTCATAATATTCTCTACGGTAGGTCTAAAACTACATTTCGTTTACATGACATGTGGTATCCCATGCATGGTTTTGAAGCTGAAACATATATCACTTGTTTGTTAATGATATGATTTTGCCACAAATATTGGAACAATTTTCTCAATAATGACAATAAATTCATCGCTGTCAACGCTAAATTAATTTCGGTCATGTAATCACGCTTTTAGTATCTGTTGAAGTTCATGCACTTTCTGCCAATATGGTTTGGTTTATCTGGGCAGCAAGATGTGAAAAAGTCCATCATTGTGAAACTATAGGCATATAACAAAGAATTTGGTTCTTACAAGGAATCCTGCCACTTACAAATGATTGAATTCTATCGTGCAGGTTGTTGACTCACTTCCGGATACAGTCGAACACAGAAGACCAGCGAGTGCCTTTTTCTGTTTCATGTAATTTTTCTCCAATGCTCGTTCTTTTCATAAGTTCCTCAAATTCTATCTCTCTTTTCTAACGTACATTTGACTGATTTTGCCAGGGAAGATTTTAGACACACATATAAGAATAAACACCCTAACAACAAGTCAATCAGCGCTGTAAGTTATCTCTGCAGATCTACCTATTTTTTGCGTCAGTAACTTTAATTTTTTACCGTGCTTTTATATTTGTTAATTTGGTTTTTCCTTTCCACTTAAAATAGGTAGGCAAAGCTGGAGGAGATAAATGGAGATCATTGTCTGATGCTGTAAGTGATTTCTTCAAGGAAAGAAGTTTTATTTTCATTAAAGTCTTGATTTTTTGTTTACTTAAATTTAACATTTGTCTGTAAAAAAATAAATACAGGAGAAAGCTCCTTATGTAGCCGAAGCAGAAAAAAGGAAGGCTGAGTACAACAAGTACATGGATCCTTACTGCAAAAAAATGGTTCGCTAAATAAAATTTTCTGATTATCTTTTATTTTCCTTAGTCATTTGTCTGCATTCTTCCTTCCAATATATTTTTTATTCTTATCATGATTTGGTAGAGTGAAGTAGCTTCTGATGAAGATGAATCAGACGAATCAGAGTCTGATGAAGATAATGAAAGTGAAGAGGTATTTCTTTACAGCCCCTAGTTTGATATTTTCTTAGAAATCCATCGAAAGTTTTCTTCCAACAGTTAGTTGAGTCATTCGTGGACCAAGGTTGTTAAGAGTTGCCTTAAGCCCTAAACCCTGTATACGACTGCTTCAAAACCTTTATTACTCTGATGGTTTGGGACCTCTGGTCCTTGGGGATGGGGCCAATATTAAAATATGTCTATACAATTGGATCCCCAGTTAACGTGCAATGAGAAACCTTCTAATGCTAATGTTGTTGTTTGTGTTACCGTACTGTCGAAGACTTGATAAGTTACAACATTAACTGTTTGGACTGTTGAAAAACGTGAACTTTGTTTCAATAGAGATGGCATTATCCGCAGCACCAATGGAACTCTCCCAAACATGACACTTTTGCTATCTCTTGCGAACCATGGTAGAGTCACTGTGTGCTGTATATAATCATACTGTCATCTGTCACTAGGGCTCGTGGTTGTGATATCAGTGATCCTCGTAGCAATTTTGAGTAGAAAATAGTGCAAAATTTGGAAACATTATCTAGGACTCAAGTCTTTGTTTTGAAATGCATTCATAATATTCTCTATGGTAGATCTAAAACTACATTTTGTTCACATAACAGGTGTTGTATCCAATGCGTGGTTGTGAAGCTGAAACTTATATCACTTGTTTGTTCATGATATGACTTTACCACAAATATTAGAATAAATTTCTTAATAATGACAATAACGTCATCGCTGTCAACGCTAAATTAATTTCTTAATAAAGCGTTAAGTAATCACGCTTTTAGTATGAATTGAAGTTCATGCACTTTCTGCCAATATGGTTTGGTTTATCTGGGCAACACGATGTAAATAAGTCCTTCAAAATGAAAACTATAGGCATATAACAAAGAATTTGGTTCTTACAAAGAATCCTGCCACTTACAAAATGATCGATTTGCTGTTATTGTTTTCGACTGTGCAGGTTGTTAACTCATTTTCGGATACAGTCAAACCCAAGAGACCAGCGAGTGCCTTTTTCTGTTTCATGTAATTATTTCCAATGCTCATTCTTTTTTATAAGTTCCTCAAATTCTCTATCTCTATTCTAACTTACATTTGACTGATTTTGCCAGGGATGAATTTAGACAAACATTTAAGAATAAGCATCCTAACATCAAGTCAGTCAGCGTCGTAAGTTATCTCTGCAGATCTCCCTGTTTTTTTCGTCTGTGAATTTAATTTTTTACCGTGCTTTTATATTTGTTATTTTGCCTTTTCCTTTCCACTTAAAATAGATAGGCAAAGCCGGAGGAGATAAATGGAAATCATTGTCTGACGCTGTAAGTGATTTCTTCGGGGACAGAAGTTTGATTTTCATAAAAATCTTCAAATTTTTGTTTACTTAAATTTAACTTTTGTCTCTGAAAAAATAAATACAGGAGAAAGCTCCCTATGTAGCAGAAGCAGAAAATAGGAAGACTGAGTACATCAAGTACATGGATGCTTACAGCAAGAAAACGGTATTCTTAATAAATTTTCTGATGTCTTTTATTTTCAATAGTCTTTTGTCTGCATTGTTCCTTCCAATGTATTTTTTATTCTTGTCATGATTTGGTAGAGTGAAGGAGTAGCTTCTGATGAAGACGAATCAGACAAATCCTTTGACTCCGACGAGTCAGACGAATCAGAGTCTGATGAAGATAATGAAAGTGAAGAGGTATTTCTTTACGCACCCTAGTTTAAAATTTTCTTTGACATTCATCTCAAGTTTTCTTCCAACAGTTGACTCATTCGAGGACCGAGGTTGGTAAGAGTAGCCTTAAACCCTAAACCCTGTATAAACCTTTAGTACTCCCTCCGGGTCCTTGGGGATGAGGCCAATATTAGAATATGGCTATACAATTGGATCCCCAGTCAACGTGCAATGAGAAACCTTCTAATGCTTATGTTGTTGATTGTGTTACTGTATGGTCAAAGACTTGATAACTCGCTAGTCACTACATCAGCTGTTAGGATGCCCAAAGACTTGAGCTTTTTATATTGTCATGAACTATTATAAATTCTCCATGAGCTCTTTATGATCCTTCTGTTTTTTGCTTGATTCTCTGTGATTATATTGTTAGGTTAGAGTATGAATACACTGTAGATTCCAATCTTTACTGGGAAGTGCATTCATAACGTTCTACATGGATGACTGACTAGAAAAAAATGTGCTTGAGTTACAGTACTAAGCAAAGCTAAAATCACATGCATGTTGCACGATATTATATGGTTCAAACTTCAAAGATGTCACCTTAAATTGTTTTTTTTTATGAGTTGTTGTAAATGTTTGGAAACCAAATTGTTAATAAGTGCAAGAATATTATAACCAGGATTTGTTTCTTCAAGGACTAGATAAATTCTGGTTGTCTCTACGCGATTAATAGTATGGAAGTAATACTATTACTATGAGTAGGGTTCCTGGATAGGGTTCCTGGACTTTGTCTCTTTGTATATTGCTTTATCTGGAAAATAAGATATGCAAAGCAGCAAAGGTCTCTTAAAACAAAATGTCCGACCATATAACAGCTGTTATAATGGTGGCCAGTTTCACTCATGAAATGTCAAGCATTGTTGGATAACAACTCTTAAAAGCAACTGAAAAGCTGTTGGTTGGAAAAACCTTCCTCGACTTGTTTTGCAAAAATAACTGGACCATTATTACCAACAGAATGATAATTGTCTACTGTTTCATTTATGCAGGTAGATCGAGACAGACCTAAACGGCCTGCCAGTGCCTATTTCATTTTCATGTAACTCTCTATTCCTCAAATTGTTCCTCATTTTCCAAATACTGGTCCTATCTTTCTCTCATTTATGTTCGTTTTTCTCATTAATGTTTGATATTTGTTTGTTTTTCTAGGGAAAAATTCAGACAAGCATACAAGGAAAAACATCCAAACAGTAGATCTGTCTGTGTTGTAAGTTATCACTTTAGATTCACCTCAATTTCTCTGCATACTATTTCCATCTGTGCTTATCATTTATTTGCTTTACTTAATGCGAAACCAAAAGGTGGGCAAAGCTGGAGGAGATAGGTGGAAATCAATGTCCGATTCTGTAAGTAGCTTCTCTAATAAAAACAAATGTTTGGTAGTTTTTCTCTAATAAAACAAATCAATTAACGGTAGTTTTTGCTAGCTTTAACTTTTATTATTTTTACAGGAGAAAGCTCCTTATGTAGCAATGGAAAAGCAAAGGAAAATCAAGTATATCAAATACTGGGAAGCGCATGAGAAGAAGGCTGTGAGCCCTTGGAAGGTGCGAACTCTTAAAGATACAGGAACCAGTTTGGGGTTATCATTTCCTTTTACAAAAAAGTTTATTTTTTTTTGGCATGACTAGTGGCGTAAACATTAAGCATGATAAAATCCTCATAGAGGATGTTGAAGATGATAACAGTGAAGAAGTTTTTTGTGCTTGTGCAAAACAAAATTTCGATTCATTTGAACAAAACTTTCAAAATTTAGTTTGACAGTTATTTGGATTGTTTTTCATTTTGGTTGCAGAAAGCAGATGAAGAGTAGAAGAGGGTGATGTAATGAAGAAGAAGAAGATGATTTAGTTGGTGTAGTTGGCCATCTTTGTTCTCTGTTTACTACTACTTCTACTCTTGATCAATGTAATCAACAAAAAGTGGTGTTTTCTCATATAGAAGCTTGCATCTCTATAGTACAATGTTACTATGTGGGCACTTTTTAGGCCTTCGTTGTTCTTATTCTTGTGTATAAATTTCAACCTTTTGCAGCTAGTTTATAAGTTGATTTTGTTGCTAATTACATTTATGAATCGGCTCTCCATGTACAATTTGGTACAAATAACGTGTTAGAACTTCCCAGGTTAAAGACTTTGGTCGTCCTTCCCAAGGACACAGCGAGCTTAGTGTGTGTACACAGCACACTCTTAACTATTTGGTCATATTAGTTTACAAATATCCAAAAGCTTGGTTGTAAAAGCTTGTTTTGTCATACAATTCCAAAACTGGACAGAGAGAGAATGGCAGCTCCAAGTACAAAATGCTTTCTTGTCACAGGGCCTCCTGTAAGTGCGAAAAAGAAAAGAAAATTTTCTAATCAGTTCTTCATCTCCTTTGGGATAAAACCAATAATTTGAAATCAATTTCAGTTTCAAAGTTAAGATTTTCTGCAGAATGACAATTCTTTCTGTTATTTCGATTTTGATATAACTAACAGGGTGTGGGGAAAACAACTTTGGTAATGAAAGTACTAGAAACTCTAAGAGCTTCTAATCCTAACTTGAAAGCTCAAGGTTTCTATACCAGTAAGAGTTTCACATTCCTTCCCATTTTTCTTCTTCTTCTATATTAGCTGAAAATGTGTTTAGTTTGCTGACGATGTGTTTGATGAAATTACTATGTAGGTGAGATTAGGCAAGGAATGGAGAGAGTAGGGTTTGAAGTGGCGACTTTAGATGATCGTAAGGCTCCTCTTGCCTCTACTACTATATCTAGTGCAGAGTCACAAAGATGGCCTAATGTTGGAAGGTTTAAAGTGGATGTAACCTCATTTGAGTCACTAGCATTACCTGAACTGCAGGTTAGACATTTGGTCTATGCAAATTTTTGAATCCTTCACAGGAGCTTTACCTGATCAAGTCAATTTGGCTCACTTAGTTAGTTGACGTGTTCTTTCATTTTGAAATGTGATGAATGTAGGTTAAAGAAGACACTGATTTATTCATCATTGATGAAGTTGGTAAAATGGAGTTGTTCAGTTCTTCATTTTTCCCTGCTGTGTTAAGAGTGCTTGAATCTAATATCCCAATTCTAGCTACCATACCCATCCCCAAATTCGGACGTGACATACCTGAAGGTAAACAAGTTTCAAAAGATTTATGGAAATTCTAACGTTTTGCATTTTCCATTAGACATGTCAAGTAAATTGTGCGTCTCACGTTCTTATGCAGTTGCACGGATGAGGAATCATCCAGGAGCTAAGATATTCACGATCAACACAAGGAACAGAGATGCTGTGAAAGAAGAGATTTACACTCAACTCGTAGATGTGCTACGAAGGACCTAATTCTGTGCCGTCTTTTGGATTCATGAAATACACTTCACTTTTTTGCTTCCATTTCTGAAGCGTCTCATCTTTGTTTGTGTTGTCAGAATGCTCAATTTTATACAGGCGTGGAAGACCATTTTATATTCTGTTAGAATGTGGAAAAATCACACTGTTCATGAAAAATATAAAGTAACAGAAAACTACCCATGGAGCATACCGCACAGACACCCCCACACAAAAATGATAGCTGTACAATAAAAAAACAAAACGCCACAAAATTGAATTCACACAATTTTAATTTACCTAAGCACCCTGACAAGCCAGGGTTGTTATGAACTCCGTTTATCATGTTCGGCAGTTTTTAACACCTCGTTCGCCAAAGCTGAGAATGATTTAGCAGTATCCTCCATTTCAGTTGTACGAACATTGATACCCTAAAATAGCAAGCACAAGCAACACAGTATCTCAAAAACAAATGGTTGAAAATCGAAACTTTATGGTAGAAGGTTGTACACTTGAAGGACTAGTAAACAAAAAAAAAGAAAAAAAAAAACTTACGTCCAACTTCCTCAAATTTTCATGAAGCTTGCTTTGGGCCATATTAGCCTCACTAGTTGCCTGGGACAACAGAAAATGAAGTCAAGTCATTTACATCAAGGGGAAAGACTTACACTGTCCACAGTGGTACGATAAATTATCATTCAAAATGGAACAGGTAAGTGAACTTACACCAGAGGAAGGAAAACCGTATCTCTTCTTGATTTCGTCAATTGAACTGTTTTTCTCATCTTTTCTGGGAGATCCACTTTTCCTAGCCTCATTCTCTATTTTAGCATGAGTTTTTTCGTTTTTAACCATTTTTTGTTTCAGTTTTCCTGTAATTTCAGTAAGAAAAAAATGCTTGACAGTGTTACAAAGGAAATGGTTTATGCTGTCATTATGGTCGAAAGATTCTTGAACTGTAAATAAATACAAATAAGTGCACACCAACCTGTGAGTGCTTGAAATCTACTTGCCAGCTTTTGGGTATTTAGTCCTGGAATAATATTATGTCCGCCTCCCCTGAGCTTCTCCATTTCACCATCAATATCAATATCATCTTTACAGAAAGAACCAGCACACACAATCAGTCAATGGGATGTTCTTCTCATTGCGATCAAGTTAAACACTGAGAGAGAGAGAGAGAGTTACATATACCTATACTTAGCTCAGCGTTATCGTTATCCACGGGCACATGATCTATGTTCTCAGCATCTAATGGAAAGTTTTCTGCCGAAAATATAGTGTTAAGCTCCTCTCCTACACTTGCTCTGGGTTCCTCAAATGTTACATCTGAATCAGCCTTGGTTTTACCTCCTTTCATAACCGAGCTAAAGAAACCCTGAAAAGTCCATCAATTTTACTTTTTATGGACTACTTTACACGTATAACAAGGAATACTGTAAATAATTCAAAAGACTGTTACCTTCTTCTTTTCTTTATGGATAACAGGTACATTCACTTCTTGCTGAACTAGCATTCTCTCCTTGTAAACTAGACTAATATGGTCTAAAATCCTGAAATTGAGAAGGAAAATTGAGCTTAAATCACTTAATTAGCCTAGCAGTACATGCAGAATATGTGGACAATAAAACTAAAAGAATGTACCTATAGATTTCCTTCTGGAGTAAAAGTGAGACAAAGAAAACTTCTTGATCTCCATTCACCACAACTAGTTCTCCACCAGATGAAGCACACAAGAAATTCAACTTTGAATTTGATATTGTCAAACCTGTTATGGAGGTTTCCTTGAGAAGGGTTAATTCTGGAAGAGACCTAGAGTACATAAGAACAACTCAAACTTCAGTTTTTGTTCAACAAAATGAACACTGAAGCCATCATGAGTTGGAATACTACAAACCTTATTTCAATTTTTCCACTTGCAAACAGAAGTATAACTGCAATGTTTGAGTTGTTATCGTGTACTGTTGTAGCCCAACAGCAAGAAGTACTATGGAACTTTTTCTTGTACAAGACCTTCTTAACTCCCTTTGATAATAGTTCAATGGACAAGGAGAAAGTAATAGTATTTTCAGCTACTTTTGCACATAATATGGGATATAATAGTACTTCCATCAACGAAGAGAATTACCTGAACCGCATTAACCAAGGAATATACGTAGATAGATGTCTCATTGCAAAGCAATACCAGATCATCCAGTACATCTGCACAAGTTGATTAACTAATGAAATGTCTACGAAAGAAAGATCAAGCTAGTATGATCCACAGGAAATTCTGATTATTACCTAAAATCTGCATGAAAAGGGCTTTAGAAGGTTTATTGGGATGGACAGTGTTGGCACTTAATGTGTTTCCATTGTCACTGTCAAGCGCCACAATTGATGAGTCTTTTGTGGCCACCAATAAAACGTTTTTCTCAAAACCATGGAAGCTGCAGGTTTCAAACTGTGAGGAGATAACACCAGTGCATAGTTCGCTGGTAAATTGTTTTTGAGAAAGTAATGTAGGGCCTTCCATGTCAATTATAGAAATCTGAAAGCCAAAAAATTGATGAATATTTTAGAAGGTGACTACTAAGAACTCGTTTAGAGATATAAATACAAAGTCAAAGGGCACGAGATAGAAAAAACCCACATATCCTTGATCAGACCCAACAGCAACATGACTTGAGTCCTGCTTTAGATTTATAGAAAGTACAGCTCCATTAACCTTTATCACCTTAACACTGTGGATAATATTTTTCTTTGTACTTCCTGTAACATAGTCAAATTCATTACAATGTTATTTCGCCATGGTAAAGGATTTCCAACAGTCCATAGAAAAGTTAATCTCAAGTATATATGACAATCATTATCTTCAAGCAAAAACACCTTGTAGTGAAAGACGATTATTTTCCATTGAGATTTGGTCAGGTTTGAGTTTGAATATGCGGACCTACATAGAATCAGGGAGAAGTAAACGGACAAGTAATTAAAAAGTACAAGATCCAGCATTTTTCTCATTGTTAAGGTGATAAATTAGAACAAAATACTTTACCATTCCAACTTGATCGCCTGTAACAAGCAATCGTGAGCTGTGGTCAAAATGCAATGCTGTCACTGGAATGCCAGTAACAGAATGGTTATCCTCACTCTGCGCGATTAAAAAGATTTGGATTAAAAACAATAGAAGATCAGAAAAATTTAAATTCAATTGCGGGTAAGCTCAAAAGAAAGATATTTACCTGCTGTTTAACAGATGAAATAGGAAGAAACAAGGGACATGATAAATCCCAAAAATTTATAGATCCATCACTGTGTCCCGTTATATACAAACATTTAACCTTTCTGAATCCACTACTTAGGCATTTTCCATCTTTCTCCTTTACTTCAACTGGAAGAAATGACGGCAAACTTTTAGCCACCAACTTGTAATCCTACAAAATTACAGAAGTAGTAAATTTAGAAGTGGAGACTGATGAACAAAATAAGAGTTGGCTTACCAAATTCTTTTTCATAATGGTATTACCTCATCCATAGAAAGATTTGTACAATCTGTAATGAGTTTTGCTGTAGTAATGCTTGGCTCTACAAATGGCAGCTTAATCATGACCTGCTTTGGAAGGGAAGGAGTTGACTTGGAGTGCAACTGCAATAGATATCTTTCGATCGCCGAATCATCATAGGCACACAGATGACCAGATTTCAAAAGGAGTATAAGCGAATCGTGTTTGTGCTTGTTTTGGTCACTGGTGCTTGGTATAATTTGCATGTCTAAACAACGTTCCGGCAGTGGAAGTGTCAGCTTAATTGTACGTGATTCTGTGTGCTCATTCAGAAGGATTATCTGCAATGAATAATCAACTTACATTCACAAAAACATTCATGGAATAATATATTGCCTCATCGTTGTAATACTTTACCATGATACAGACTGCTAAAGGGTAACTCTTGCTTGCTCACAAATAGAAAAATTAAATTTTAACATCAAAGGAATTGTAGGTTCGCATAAAGAAAACTACCTGAAACAAATTCGACGTCACAGAGTCAGATTCTCCATTGACGTACAAACGACTAGCCTTGCCATCTCCATAAATCCACTTCAACGAAGATATAGGAATTTTGTCCATCTTATACCCAAGATTGAGTTTACAAGTAGGAACATTTTGAGTTGCAGATACATCTTTGTTACTCGAACCTTTTGAATCAGAAAGTGATGGTATAGCCCAGAGTAATATCTCACCATTGTTATATCCGGCAACTACTTTACTACCATATGGGCATGCCCAACATGCAGAAGTAACTTTTTTTGTGTCAGGAGACAGTGAATGAAGCAAATTTCCACCCGTGATGAAGATAACATTGCTTTCTTCCAGTCCCCATAAGATAATAGCACCATCTCTAAAGATCAGAAGAACTCTTTTGCTTTCAGCCATTGGTTGTGGCAGTATATACATCACTGCAGTATCTCCTCCTACTTCCGATGTATTACCTGAGGGAATAGAATAAGGGAAAATTAAATATAATCCAAAGATGCAATTATAAGGACAACACACATGTACACTGGTTAAAGTTTACTACCATGCGATACTGAGAGAGGAATATTGTATCTCATCTGCAGTATATGATGATTTTCTTGATCAACCTTCCATACTGAAACATTTCCGATGGAATCTCCAATGTAGCTACAATCACCACAGCATTTTATCTCAGTTTATGGCTGCAAATCCATTTCATGCATTAAAGAACGATAATTGTATTCTGGATCATATATCTACTATTTACTTACATATAAGAAGTATGCTGAATGACAGTGAAAGCGGTAATCTCTTGTTTAAATTTGTGCACATGAGATAATTGCTTCCTCTCTACATCCCAAACCTGACAATATAATAACAGTTCTGATTCATGTTATAAAATGGAAAGTGAAATAGATGTAATGAAACAATATTATGCTGAGAGTAAGTAAGCTACAGAAACACACACCTCCATGTGGTTTTGGGCTGTTACATTTATAAGAACTCCTTCATTCTCAATAAACTGCAACATGAGAAATAATCTTAAGAAAAGAGCAATTGTAGCATTTGAATCTTCATAATTGCAGTGTGACCAAAAAGTCTAACTAGAAACAAGAAACCTGTAGAAACTTGCTTGGAATTGGGTCATTGGATTCCAGTATAGCTTGAGTGTTATCTTTGCCGAGTAATTTGATTCGACCATCTCTGAGCAAAATGTTAAAAAGCTATTTATTCCATCCTTCAATGCATCCTTTAGCAGTAAGAGTGAGTAGTATATTTTATCAAACATTCAAACTAAAATTTGAGGAGAGAAACTTTCTTACTTGGTGGATATTGCAAGTATGTTTTGGATCGAATCATAAGCCAGTTTAATTGCTCCTGCAGGAATCCCATAATGGAAAACTAGACGTGGGTTTACATCATCAGACTTCAAACTACTCAAACTTCCTCCTCCAGGCTGCTTATAGAAACATCAAAAATATAATTTCTGAATACTCGGATTTCACATGGAACATTACACAAACACGTAAAGAACAAAGAGAGAACTGAGAACTCCTGTATTGCTCATACTTCACAGTCACGGCCATCTCTGCCGCATCAACCATGCTAGACTAGCACTCTCGTATAGCAGCTCACATACTTAGTGGATTACCTTTGGTCCTAACGACAATACCTAAGCATCTAAGTCCCACGTAGAAAATCATTTTAACAGTTGCACAGTGGTAGTTTGTTGACTATGGTCACTTTAATTAGAAGAAACGAGTTCAATTCTCCCTGAGAGAATATTTTTCGGTCTACTATTTCCCATTTAGTGGCAAAAAAGTGAATCCAGATTAAATCTAGCGCCTGATGGTGGCTACAGCACATACATCTAAAGATGGTGCTGCGGCATCACATCAAGAGTCTTAGAGAGGAACTGAACATCTATCTGCAAGTCTATTGTAAAAGATTACCAAATTCCACGAAGGTTACCGATCCAGTGAATTCAATGTCGATAAGAGTTGTTCCGTTTTATATACGGATCAGGTAACCCTGCAGTGGTCCTGTCTACATCATGACTTATCTAGATTGACCTTAAATTAAGCTGGGAAAAAAATGAAAAAGAAAAAGGGTGCCCAACGAGCCACTTTATAACATTTCATTGGTACAAGGTGACCCTGTAACATTCTTTATTTCTTTCTTTTCTTTATTTATCTGGTTCGTTTGATTTTCAATATCAAAGTAGGACCATCACAAAAATATAAGACGGTGCGTCTTATGACAGATCCTGGCCCGTCTACCTTTAAGTGCACATAGTTCTGCTAATGCTAATTGACCAAAACCATCTAAGTTATGATCACGGTCCAATACTGATGCTCACTGTCCCGAAATAAACTTGGTATCCAACTATAGTCACAGAAAACAAATCTCAACATCTTGATTTTCTACCGACCAATGCTCCGGTCATCAGAGTACCCTGACTTGACAATTTATCGGCCGGCAAGACAGTAATGACAGAAGATCGTGCCGGCCGTCATACATCTAATAGCATGGGCTAAAAGCTAGTTATGGAATCTCAATATGTAATCCTGTATGGGAAATACAATGAACACTCTAACATGGGAATCTGCTTCAACATTTCAAATAAAGGAAGATCATAATAATTTTATAAACAGAATAAAATATTGCTTGAAAAAGCAAAATCATCGTAACTTTCATTCATGAAATTAACTTAATTGGAAATGCTTCAGAAAGGAGCAAATCACAGTTCAATGACAGAATTTGAATCACTAAGGGTAAGATGATTGTTGTGACTTGTAAAAAAGGTTATAAGAAAGATTAAATTGTTGATATCAGTGAAATGAGTAAAGAAGGATTTGAAATTTGAGATCGGACTAACCTTTTTTGAAGCCTTCTCCACTAATTTTTTGACAAACATCGAGTAGATTCAGTAATAGCAGTAGAACGGTAATGATGATCAATAACTTCACTCTGATCTTGTTTCTGATTGGAAGGGATAGGATTCAAAGTCGAAACAAACTTTGAAAACTCAGGAAAATTTGGTTTTCTAGTGATAAAAACAGAGAAAGAAAATAGAAATGGAGAGAAACGACAGGACGGTTTAATTTACACACAAAATCTAGTCTACAAGCAGCATTTATGTGTACACGTGGCGGCTGATTATCTAAATACTGATGCTCTCAGATTTATACTAGTAGCGACAGTGACAATGAGACGTCAGGGTTAAGAACCAAATTGAGGGGTAACACGTGGAATGTTAGTAGTTACTTTGGACGCTGACCTATATTTAACGGAAAGATGGGTTATTTCCTTTCCTTTGTTACAAACGTCGATATTTGGTTGGTTGTTATGGAGAGTTTAAAGTGTCAGAGTGTGTGCAGGTGCAAACCGACCAATACATTGGAATCAACTACCAAATGTTTGGTGAGACCATTTTTGTTTTCTACTCATAGTTTATTTAAGCGATTGGATGTTTCTGATCCTATCGCCATAAATGCCATGGTCTTCCGGAGAATGGAATCCAATCCCAAAATGATGAGTTGCCTCGACATAGAAGTCACATTGTTATGTTTGATTGTTATGTTTGATGGAACGGAATCTACAAGGCACAATCGTGAGGAAACTGACTGGGATTCGGCAGGGGTAGAGCAAGTTCTGGGGGAAAAGAGGGCAAATCACCGATATGGGTGGACAATACACTAAAATGGCCCAGCTGAACTATTTTTTTTTTTGTTATTTATTATGTAGATGCCCACTTTTGTGGAACCTTGTGTAAACTCTATAAATAGAGTCCCAAACCTTTGTATAATTGTATTCATAGATTGATTAATAGAATTTCTCTCTCTTTTCTTCCCCTCTACTGTGTGTCTCCTTTTCTATATTCTCTATTTACAAGACGTTATCAACATGCTCTACACTGAGCTAATTGTAAAACCGTTCTCAAAATCGGAAGGGATAAAAGCATAACGTGAAGATGCATACACGACATATCTTAACCTTTTGTTTTTATTGATATTCTCACATGTTTTATACTTATTCCATCTGCTCATATATATTGTTTAATTTTTTTTATAATGTAAATATGGTGGATGCAGGGCTTATTGCTATGTACGTACCTGATAGGTATGAGTTTTATATGATTAGTGCTTCTCCTCTAATGACTTTTCTTTTTGTCTTTCATAGACTTATATGAATGCGGAGTTGGTTAAAGTTGCCGCTATGAATTCCGATGAGTACGAAAGGCTACGATGCACATACAGACGATAACTTGTTATCTTACAGAAAAACTTCCTATTTTTTTTTCTATTTTTATTTCTCCATCTAACTGCTTCGTAAGTTATTTGGCCTTTCTTTTCGTTTGTATGATTTTGATTTTATACATCACGGATGCGTACGCGCATCATGGTTTATTTTTTTGATAATGGATTTTATATATCTTCGCAACCCAACCCTGAGAATATGATAATTATTATTCTCAAAAGTTTTTATTCATGGGTGCAATTAAAATTCATTAACTGATCCCAGCAGGACATACTCTGTATTTATGGAATCGGTATGGGAGATTTTTCCAAATATATTTCTCTAATTTTTTCGTTGAGAAAGGAAAAATAATTTACAGTTTCTATTTTTTTAATGAAACTGTAATCACCAAAAATTGGTGTTATCGCAATTTAATTACCTTTATGGTAATAATCACGTGCATGGTTGAAAAACCTACGGCCAACCAAGTTTGGTATCTACATCCAATAGATGAGATCATGTGGTTTATTTTATCTGGTTTCTATTCCTTTACAAGAAACCATCTGTTTATCCACGAAGTGGATTATCCTTATGCGATAACTAGCATGACATTTTTTTTTCTCTTTCTTTGTCGATACGATTTTCATGAATGAAAATCATAACAAACTGGTGTTGGTTTTCTCTATCGCTTATGTGAGATGTCAATATAGTTTGGTTATTTTTACCAATACCGTTGGTTTACCGAAACCCATGGATTTTTCTAAATCCAATAATGAAAATGATTTCTTTATCTTTCTTAAGAAGAAACATATAAGCCAACTAGATTTGGTTTTTCCCTATCGATCCTAATGGGATAAAATATTGTTATGGTATTTTCAATTGCAAACGCCAACGAAACACTCACTTATCTAATTGCTACATTCTTGAGGGATATTGAACAATTTTTATCTTTCCTCACCGTAATAATCTCCAATATTTGGACCGTTCCACTTGCAGCTGGAACACAGTTTGACACAAAAGATCAAAGGGTGCGCACCCGGCATGTTAGCCAATATTATTAGTCCTTGTAGTGACTATATTGATCTTAATTTAATTTTCTTTTGATAATGGAAGTCCATAATTTTATTCCGAGAAACTTAATTTCTTTTGGAGATTTATTTGCGTATTGTATATATTTTTGGATACTACTAGAAAAATCCATGATGGATGGTAAATGTACAATGACTTTTGAATAGTCGATATATGTGGTACATAAAAACCAGGAATTATTATGAGTATTGTCTTCGAATTAATCGGATAATACTCTACGAAACTTGTTTTCGTTTTATAACATGAAAATATTTTCGCCATAATCAGGGGGAGACTATACACTACCAGCAAAATTTGGTGTTAATTAACTTCAATGTTATATCAGTTTCTCTCCCATCATGACCAAATCGAAAAAGGCTGCCTTTATCTCTCGTAAAATAAGTAGCCTTCCATGAGAGGCTACTGGTAGTGCTCCAGTTGAGTGTACCAAAACACCATTCACATTCTCAAAATTAATATCTCATCCCTTGATGATGATGAGATTATAACGCTCGTAGGCGCTGGTACCAGTAAAATTTGAATTTTTCAAAATATGCATATACTTGAGAATTGTGTGGGATCGTGGTAAACAAAAATTATTGTCGAATGTTCATTAAAGTATCTACTGAAATAAATGATGGTGGTTTTGAACCCCTCTGCAGAGGAATATCGACATATGTGATTGGTTGGCAAACATTCCAAATCAGATTTGATTATTTTAAATTCTCAATTGATGTAATATAAGGATCCTAGCTAGACTCGACACTTTAACTTGCCAAGCCTGAAAGTTACATGTTGATGTTAGTCATATTGCATATTAAGAGAAATAAATCGCTTTAAGAGCGATTGGGGGTTATATGTTCAAACCCTAGGATTGGTTCAATAATACGTTGTTCTCCCTATATGATGGATTTTTTGTGGTAGTCTTGAAGGACTCGTATTGCATTCACAGAAGAGATGTGCTCGGAGAACATATTCAAATTTGTAATCATTATAAGATTCAAATTATATTCTGGCAGCCACTTGACTCGATTATGTCAGGTTTAACAATCCTATATGTGTTTTTTAGAAATTTGGTACGAACCAAAAATCCGGATTAATTAGTTGATGTTATCAACTTTACAGGTCTCTTGAGGAGTCTTTGAAAACACATAAATCCACGCTTTAGCAGCATAAATTCTATTTTTTTCCCTTTCTTTCTTAAATCTGCAATTAGAATTATGCTAGCATAAACTCGTCTTTGAGATAGACTAGAGTTATTATTTTGATGCTTGTTTTTTTTTGTAAAACTCATATAGTTATGTTAGCATCCATAAATCGTCAAAAGTTGTACTCTTTTTCCTTCGTTTCAGGTTTTGTCCCATGTGGTTTTCCTGACAAGGTTTTAACGAGGCAACATCTGATTGACATTTAATTTTCTTTTAAAAATGTTGATATTTGTGCTCTTTTTCCTTCGTCCAAATTTTTTCCCATTGGGTTTTACTGGCAAGGTTTTAGTGAGGCAATTTAATTCAACATGATGGTCATCCAAGGGGGAGTCGTATCAATTTTGGTTATTTAGTGGATGCCCACCTTTGATTAAACCAAATCAACTTAATCACTCCTAAGATTTTGGATTTCCTTCTCACAAATACGATTTTTGTTTACCTAGATAAGGTATTCATATCTTGGCACTTTGTTGAAGAAACTACATCAACTATTTGTGTGAATCATCTCCAAGAAATTAGCAATCCAAGAAACAAGTACTTAATGTATTGAAAGAGACATGAAGAGTCGAGAACACTACTATTAGAAGACTAACACAAAAGAAGACTTCATCAATCGATGATTTCTCACGAAAGCATTGCTATCTCCAACATTCAAGAAATTCGTTTATTGAAATTGGGAAGTGTCGACTCGAATATTTGCAAGCCAAGATTTAGTTGAAGTAATTATCAGGGGGATCATCATAGTAAAACGTATTTTATCGGACTATCACGTTGTACTCTTTTTCCTTCGTCAAGGTTTTGTCCCACTGGGTTTTTCCTTGTCAAGGTTTTAACGAGGCAACATATGCATGTCCAACTCTGTTCTAAGTTTTCTCATAATTGTACCCTTTTACCTTCGATCAGGTTTTGTCCCTTTTGGATTTTCCTGACAAAGGTTTTAACTTAGATACAGTGGTCATCTAGGGGGGGTGTTATAAACGATAGTTTATTATGTAGATTCCCACTTTTGTGGAACCCTATTACTTAGGCACCAAGTATGTAAACTCTATAAATAGAGTCCCAAACTTTTGTATTCATAGACTGATTAATAGAATTTCTCTCTCTTTTCTTTCGCTTTACTTTGTGTCTCCTTCTCTATATTCTTTATTTACAAGATTTTTTTAATATAAAAAAAAAGTAATACGGGAAAACAGTTCCTCAATAATAATATTTGGTTTGTAGAGCTGGATCCAACGTCATGTAAAAATCCAAGGTTATCAAACATAAGATGAGCTACATCAAAAAAAAAAAGAAAAAAAAAGAAACATAAGATGAGCATTGCCATTTGATCCTACTAACGGGAAGTTTTTTTAATAAGTACATCAAATTTGGACCTTTTCAATTAAAATTCTCTAAGTGAGAAGAATTTGTTACTAATCTAGCTAAGTAAACTATTGTCTTGTTCCGATCCGGGTTGACTTTGATCAGGTTTCCTTGGACAAAAGATACCACTTCAAAATTTCCATCATTCATTTGATAAAATCCCATACAAAATTTTCCCTGGACTTCTTATTTATATGTTTCCTTTATCTCCTCCAGAGTTGCATCCTCGGCATGAGAATCTATATTGGTCCTCTGCAACTCTTTGGCCCAACACACTGCTAGTTCAGCCCCCCTCCTGACTCTGCGAAATCCAGTGATATTGTCTTTAAAGTTTCTTGCTTCCACATAGTTTCCTGAATAAGACATGGTAATTAGAGCAAAGTTAGTATGAGAATAAGAGTTAGCATTTCCTTCCATGATATAGGAGTCCATGGAACTAATGCTAATGATTATGCCAAATTTCTCCTTATGATTTCTGATGAGTCTTTCTAAGTTATCATGACCATTTTGCTGGTAGTATAGATTGTTCAGAATATGGTTTTGATTGTGTATGACTTTGTCAAATGAGAAGATATGTTGTCTGATATTGTTTGGCGTGGCCTCAGCTGTTAAAGATCTTCTTGAAGATAAAGTCACATCTAGCTTTCCTAATGAACCAGCAAGTGGTAGCAAAGGTAGAGATCCAATTGTTGAAAGGGTTCAGAGGTTGGAATTAAGTGTTTAACCACTTTATGAGGTTGGTAGATTCTCCAAAGACCTAATGATGGGCACCAAAGAGATTTGACCCCGACAACATAAGCACAAGGACATGACATTAGAGTATGTATTATATCCTCTTTGGCAAATTTGCATAATTCTGAGATAAGATCAATGTGGTTGAGGATGCTAGCAGTCTTAGCATTTGCGGAAATAATTCAACGCGCATTTCCATATGAATATTTGAATAATGGAAGAGGCGTCCATCTTCCAAATATCATTCTAAAATTGTTTATATGGTCATCTTTATACTTATCTTGGATTTTTTTTTAATATCACGAGAGAGATTTGACTGTAAATTCCCCTTTGTCATGAAGGCTTGAACAATAATATCTTCCTCTTGGATGTTGAAGATAGTATCATGGATATCATCTTGATCATCTTGGGAGAACCACAGAGCAAGATTTTAAGTATCCATTCCCATTTATTATTGAATGAGATGGTCGACATTAGTTAGATCATTGAGGCAAAGTTGGGGCTTTATAGAGATGTTGTTTTTGTTACGTATCCACCGTCTTCCCGGTTCTGATTTTTTTGACCATTCCCCACTTTTTATCTATAATACTTCTGAATATTTTCAACACCTTCTAGAATATCTTTCCATACCCAAGAATCAATTCTTTTAGGTTTTTGTCCATTAACTTCTTGACCTTCAAATTGATTTGTTTTCATTGGTGGAAGACCATAAAGAATCTGGCTCAGTGATGAGTCTCCATGCTATTTAAGTGATCATTTGCATTGTTGAATAGTTCAATGTTTCTGAAACCAAGACCTCCAAATTATTTAGGTTTGCAAACCGGTCCCAAGCAATGTACTAGATACCCTTAGGCTTCCCAGGGTCTTTATTCCAGAAGAAATCCTGTTAGAGTTTATTCATGTCATATTGTCATTACAAGTCTTCTTAGGGAGTCTGAAAAAAATTCATTTGAGAGATACTAGAAGTGTAAGTAACACTTGCAATCATGGTGGCTATGCCATTTGGAGATAAATTTTTATTTGTTCCATCCATCCAACAAGCTTGAATTTGAGTTATCCATACAAGGTTGAAAAATCTTGTATCTTGCTCTTATTGGTGAATAAAGGGGATCCCAAGTACTAATTCTTTAATGTCAATCTTTTGGACCTCCATGAAGAGGCTTATACTGTCAGCAATTACAAGAGTAGTGTTTTGCTGAAGAAAATAACAGATTTTGAGAAGTTGATCATCTGCCCAGAAGAATAACTGAAATCATTGAAGATGTTTACCATGTTCTTGCATTCCAGCGGGTTAGCTTTACAGAAAACCATGCAGTCATCTGCAAATAGAAGATGGCTTATGAGAGGGGCTCTAAGACATATCTGAGTACCTGATGCGTGTCGTGAGTGCCAAATATTAATCAAGATATTTCTCACTAATTAACTAGTAACACAACGGTAGTAAGGATTATTCCCAGAGAGACCTGTGTAATTGATAGGTAATTTGAATCAGAAAAATAAAGTAAAAAGACAAAGGGGGATTGGATTAAAGTAAATAAAAAGAAACAAATAAGAAAAAGAAAGAGATGATCAAAGAGTCCTTCGCCGTTACCAAACGTTAACTCTCATAGCATACTTATCTATCTTTTGTCAGAATATTCTTTCATCACCAACCGTAGAATAGCAGCTAGCTCAGTGCTATCCCAAATACTCCTTTTACCACGGATATGGAAGCTCTCCAATATCAGATTCTATTCAACCGAACCACCAAGTAGTAGCTCACTCAAGGTGTAATCCAATCGAACGCTTTAGGCTTTGTGAATTAGGTTGATCCCAGTAGTTGAACTCTTAGTTCAATGTCCACTTACTGGTGTTATCTTCACTCGCAATTGCTCCACAGAATCCCTCGGCAAGGTCTCGCGATTTCTACTTTGTGTAGATAGTTATTCGATTATTTTTTATCTCCTAATTTCTACTAGCAATAAAACAATTAATACATCAATCTTGCGTGCATTCCAAATCAATCCAAGAATCACTCTTAAATATTAGATATGGTAAATACAAATGATGATATGATTAAAACTCCGAACAAACTTGTATAACTAATAAATATTACATCCAGAACATTGAAAATTCATCCTTAACCAACAAAGGTTTAGCTACATATGATTAAGAGATGATAAAAGAGATTGGATTCCCCTTAAAGGTTTAAATGTAGAAGATGTGGTATGGGGGTATAGATGTGTAAGAGATGATAAAAGATGGTAAAAGATGTCTTCTTATTGTATTGAGGGTCTTCTTATATAGTGCTCACATGGTCTAGGGTTTAGAATCGTTCCGGGACCGCGTATTCCTTGAATTACGGATAGCTTCAAACCAGCCCTAACTCTGACAAGAAAATAGTGTTAAAATTCTCAGAGTTACGGTTGGTCTCGAGTCCTCCAAAGCTATCTGTAATTCCTCTTGTACATTTTTTGTCTTTCGCCATTTCGGTCGTAACTTCTTCATCCGACATTCGATTGAATTCATTCTTTTGGGGTTGCATTCGTACCGTCGTCCTCTACAAGATGGAAATGAATAAATCTTTATATATCTTCATTTTAATTTACGATTGGCTTGGAATCAACCGTAACTCCTCATGAATTTTTAGTGGAAGTCAACTTGTTTCTACGGTTGGATTTGGGGTACTTCTTACCAACCATAAATCTTCTTGGAAATTGTGTCCAAGAGTTGCCTTTGAACCTTCCATTCATACGGGAATGAACTCCTTGCTCTTATTAGCTCCTTCTAACCCTGTTTCCATTGATTTCAGATGATTCACCTAAAAAGATAATTAAAATAGAAAAGAAGAGTAATACAAGGATAATATGCAAGAATCAGTATGTATTTGACACTCTAAACATGTTAATTAATAGCCTATCCGTACCATGTATCACACTAAGGTGTTAAGCATTGATGGGACTTTTAGAGAGAGCTTCCATACAAATACAGGAAAAGATAAGGAGATAGAAGATCTCCTTGTCTAAGTCCTTTGGAGGGGCTGAAGAATTTGCCAGAATCACCTTTAATCAACACTGCAAAATTTGAAGTGGATATGCATTGATGAGTGAGATTGCACCACTTGTCACTAAATTCAATTTGAGTCATAATAGCAAGAAGTAAACTCAGTCCACTCAGTTAGTGGCCTTAGCCATGTCAATTTTGATCCCCATAATGCCTTTATTATCACTCCTTTTTCCACCCTTGATATTCATATAGTGAATGATTTCATGGGCTATATCAAATTTTTTTTCCAGAAATTTTTCTGCCATGAGCGAAGGCAGATTGAAAAGGAAAAATGAGCTTGGGCAGGATAGGTTTTAGTCTTTGGGCAAAAAAAAATCATATGGTTTTGGAAGTAGTATTACAAAGAGAGATGGGTCTGAAGTGAGAAGGGTGGTTAGGGAGTCTATTTTAGGGATAAAAGAGATGAAAATGGAGTTCATTTCTTTTAGGATGAAACCAGAGCTGAAAAATTGTTGGCCCATTGCACAATGCCTTCTCCCACAACATCCCAAATGGCTTGAAAGAAATTATGTGGAAAACCATTAGGGCCAGGAGATTTGTCAACTGCCATACTGAAGATAACATTCTTAATTTTTTCAGACTATCTTGAATGGCAATGAGGTGATCCTTCTCAGAAAAGGGGATAATACTAGGGATGAGGTTGGTGATATCTTAGTTGATTTTGATTTTGATAGAGTCAACAATAGCCATTATTTCAAAGTGAGCAGCGAAACAGTTGGATATTTCTATGTTGTCAGTGATCTAGTCTCCCTTATCATTTTGAATATAATCTATCTTTTTTATTCTAATTTTTTTTTTTGAAGAGTCATGAAAGAACTTACTATTTCTATCCCCAAGTTAAATGGATTGATCTCTACCCTTGGTTTCCAAAAATTCTTATGAATATCATACTAGTGTTTAAAATTTTCCTTAACTTCTCTAATGGCAGCACCTCTGGTAGCATCAAACTTATTCTTTGTGATCCAATCAAGTTTTTTTTAAACATTCATCAAGGTTAGATTTAGAAACCCAAGGATTTCCGTAAGCAGGAGTGATCAGAGCACTTATATGATTGTTGGAGAAATCCATAATGGCAATGCTTAGGTTGTTTTTTCAAGCCAAAGCTAGAACACCAGTAGTGCTAATGGCTCCCTTAGGTTCTACAAACCAATAGTTGGTAACACCAATATTGCCAAGAATGTTGCTCAGGCTTTTATACTTTTGTTTAGTTTTAGATGAGAAAAAGATATCAGGGTTTATTTTGTTCAACATGTCATTAAGATATCTACTAGTGGTGTTTTATCCCATTCCTTGACAATTCTTGACCATTACTGTGAATTGCCAAAAGTAGGATATCCTAGGATAAGTGAAAATGGTGATAATATATTCCAGGAGAAGGGGAGTTGGTTTCTTATAAGTTTTATGGCTAGTGACAATGTCCATTTTACTGGTGAGATCATAAGCAGTTATAACATGCAAATATAAGGAAATTTTTAAACAAGGGGTAGAATAGAATATTACCTTAGCTTAAAAAAGAGGGTTCATTTCACCTCCTAAAAAAAGAATCAAAATCAATTTAGTGTTCACTTGGAACAAATCGGTACAAAACATTTGTAGTAACTAACAATCACTTACAATGTTCTGTACTGGTATGCGAGCGGGTCTTCTTCGATAACAACCTATGATAGTGCTACATACTCTCTTATTGTTATTTTGATTTTGTACACCCTTTTTTGAACAACATGAATTGCTTGTAGGTTCAGATTCCCTGACGTTTTGTAAAAAATTTCATCACCCGATGCCAAAAGTTTTTTCCATTTACTAAACATCTTCTGACATTAAACTCTAGGATAACAGTGACCTAGGAACTAATGATGGCTTTATCTTCTTGTGGAGAAAACCTAACTGTTGGTGCAAAAATTAATCACCCCAACAATCTTCGAGATGTGTGTATGATGATCGAATCGCCGCCGTTGACTAGAATCTCCAAAGAATTGTAGATTGGTAATGGTGGGGGTACTGCAAAGACACTCCGATGCTAAAATCAACAAGAGCTCTATGCAAGTAAGTTGTTAGGAAAAGGAATAGAAGTTGTTACCTTTTGTGTTGAGATTTAGCCTCTATATATAGGCGAAATAGATGTAGCTTTAGGGTTTTGATAGTTATCCTAATAACTTCCCTCATCTCGTATAAATCCCAAAACACGTCCAGTTCATGATAAACCCTAATATTTATCATAATCCTTATTTATCTTGAATAATAATTATCTTGAATAATTAATAATATTTAAGATAATTATCCCTTTAATTTAGGATCCTGTATTTATCTCAAACAATATTAATAATTATAAATAAATAATTATTCAAGACTCTTGGGCTTCCATAATAAGCCTAGTGGGTTTCCATAATAAACCCACTAGTTTCCCTAACAACCCAAAACCAGGCTTCCATAATAAGCCATACGGGTTTCCACAATAAACCCGCCGGTTTCCACAATAAACCGGGCTAGGCTTCCATAATAAGCCATGCGGGTTTCCACAATAAACCCGTCGGTTTCCACAATAAACCGGGCTAGGCTTCCATAATAAGCCATGCGGGTTTCCACAATAAACCCGCCGGTTTCCACAATAAACCGGGCTAGGCTTCCATAATAAGCCATGCGGGTTTCCACAATAAACCCGCCGGTTTTCACAATAAACCGGGCTAGGCTTCCATAATAAGCCATGCGGGTTTCCACACAAACCCACCGGTTTCCACAATAAACCGGGTTAGGCTTCCATAATAAGCCATGCGGGTTTCCACAATAAACCCACCGGTTTCCACAATAAACCGGGTTAGGCTTCCACAATAAGCCATGCGGGTTTCCACAATAAACCCGCCGGTTTCCATAATAAACCCGCCGGTTTCCACAATAAACCGGATTGTACCGACATCAAATAGCTCGTGCGGTACGCACACACGCTATTTTAATAGGGTACAAACATCGCCCCCTCTTAATTCTCAACTTGTTGACGGATTAAGAAAATCAATAGAACTAACCTTCTCGGGTCGTTCAAATTCGCCATACGCTGCTTATCCGATAACCTTTTGTGGCCTTGGCCAGCATGTTGTGTGGCCTCGCCCCGAGCTCGACTTGATAATTCAAAGTACCAAAAATGTACTTAACCATCTCAAATCACCAAACATGTTCAAAGTACCAATAATGTACTTAAACTCCATATAGTAATTACCCATATGCCAAACAGATCGGCATGTTATGTTCTCTTGCTCTTCCATTAGCTAACATATGACCTAAGTGTTGGTCTTGTAAATCTTCTTTAATTTCATCTCCCACCCTTATGGTGAATGAAGCGTTTCCTTGGTTTTCCTCTTTGATAGAATAACACTTCCAATTTATCTCTTTAATAGAAAAATTATTTGGATTAAATTAATAAATCAACTTCAACTTTGAGAACATACCTCACCTCGAATGCAGGTTGCTCCCGTAACTTTCTAGGCACATTGGTTGCCCATTTGCTCCCGTAATGGCCTTGAATTTCCGACTCAACGCGCTTGTGTCTGCAAATAATGAATGTGCGACAATCTCTGGTGTACAGGTTGACTGTCGACATTCATACATTTTCTTTCATAATAAGCTAGTGGTTTCTACAATAAACCGAACTGGGCTTCTATAATCAAGCATGTGAGTTTCCACAATAAACCCACTGGTTTCTACAATAAACCAAATTGGGCTTCCATAATAAGCCATGTGTTGGTTTCTTTAATAAACCACCGAGCTTCCTTAATAAGTCCTGTTGGACTTCCTCAATAAGCCAACTGGGCTTCTATAATAAGCCATATGAGTTTCTTTAATATTTTTCCTTTGCTCCTTTCGCTCCATTTCAGCTTTAGCTTAATTATGTTGGAACACCTTGTCTTCGCCTTTCTCTTTATTAGAAAGACATCGCAACAATTTCCTTTATAATCAAATACTTTGTCTGTCTTTCTCTTTGTTAAAAAGACATTGCAACTATTCCTTTGATAACCAAAATACCTCGCCTTTGTTTTCCTCTTTTTTAGCAAAACATTGCACGTATTCCTTTAATAACCAAAATACTTCGTCTTTGTCTTTCTCTTTTATAGAAAGACACTGCAACTATTTCCTTTAGTAACCAAAATACTTTGTCTTTATCTTTCTCTTTTATAGAAAGACACTGCAACTATTTCCTTTAGTAACCAAAATACTTTGTCTTTATCTTTCTCTTTTAGAAAAGACACCGCAACTATTTCCTTTAGTAACCAAGATACTTCGTCTTTGGCTTCCTCTTTTCTCCCGGGCGTTTGTTCCTTCAACCTTAGCCGCCCCATTACTTGCCATGATACTGAAAAAGATGTCTTCTATTGTTTGACTTCTTTAAACAGTTTGCTTTTGATTGCATGCTAGGCGTCACTTTAGCCGCCCCCAATATCTCTGTAAAGATATTTCCAAATAACAAAGACGCCCCCATGTGAAGCGGAACTAAATCTATAATATCTCGATCCTCACTTGCTAGATGGATCGGGATTATGGTATCTTTTCCGTTGCTATCTTATTTCGGGTTCATCGTGATTTTTCCTTTTGGAATCGCTCAAAATGTTGTCTTGGTTCGGTGTATCCCTCGGTTCCGAACCCTTTCGCCGTACATGGAAACTTTGTTTTCTTTTCCTTTTCGCTTTTATGTACCTATCGGCCCCTGTCATACAGCTCCCGAGGTTTCCCACCGGCTCCACCGGTTAATGAGTTATAAATTCCAAATTCATCATACTCAATCGCGTTTTTATATGCTTCTATAATGAACCTTTCATCCACTTTTCCAATTTCACCGACTTCTGAAGAAATCTCCTATTGAAATCAAAAAGGTCTTCGCCAATCTCTTTATGTAAGAGAAACAAGTGACTACTCTCCTTTTGATCCCGAGATTAATCTTGTACTTGCTCGAAAAAAGAATCCGACAACATTCCAAAATCCTTGATTGAATTAGGCTCTAACCGAGAGAACCAAGTCGAGCCTTACCGGTTAAAGTCATTGGAAAAGTCCCGCAGAGTAGCTCGTCACCGTATCCCCACAAACTCATCGAAGCTTGAAAACGTTGGATATGTTCCACTGGTTTCCATTTCCGCCATCAAAGAAATCCTTAAACCGAGGTGGCTGAAATTCGAAGGAGGACGGTACCACCTTATCTTTGCTACGAACGGGAATCCATAGACTTTTTCATGGATAGAATCTTTGTTGCTCTTCGTCTTTGGATTGTTTCGTGTTAACAATTCATCGATCATGGCGCTAAGTCTTTTTGTTTGAGCTTTTCCTCCCTTTACGAATCACTTTCGGTCTTTCTTCGACTCGCTCGTTCCTGGCGGTATGGCCCTCTTCCGAATGATTCCCTTCACGCCTCGATCTCCTCGAGTGACCATCAATTCGACCAGCTCTCCGTCCATGTCTCATACGACTCGTCCACTCGCTTGATCGCCTCTTTCGGCTCCATAATAATCCTTGTTAGGCGCCTGACGGTCGTAAAGGTCATCACCACGACGACCTCGACTCTGATTACGGTCCCTTTCCTCCTCAGCTCTTCTTCAATCGCCCTGACTCCGCCATCGATCATCAATGATTCTGTCTCTGCTTCGTGGATTATTTGGCTCTAAGTAATTGGTCCTTCCACTTCCAAAACGAGATTGCGGCGTTTCTAGCTCTCTTCTCTTCTCCAGCGCGACCTTGAGTCGCTTGTTCTCTCTTTCCAGCTGCTGCAATCGCTCACGCATTGTTAAATTAATAGGCGTTACCTGTGTGATGTTCCCCAGTTCGAGCTGTTGGTTATGCTGAGCAGCAGGCGCCATGGGTGGAACATTAGTTACTTGAGCAACCGATTGGTGATTAGTCTGAGCTATAGGTGGAATTTTGGTCTGTACAGCAGGCATGACGTTATCCTGATCAACCGGTGGGTTGCTAGCTTGAATCCGCACGCCTCTGCTAGCTGCATCCTCATCTCGACGGGCCTGGCTGCTTGGGAGTCGATTTGAGTTCTCTTCTTGCTGTCGAACCCTCCTGCTAGTGGCTGGAGGTGGTGATCTATTCAGCAACTCGTGATTCACCCTTGGAGCAGTTCCCTCGGAACGCGATCGAGAGGCTGACGCTGTTGACGACATCGACGTCGTTCCCCCATCCCTTTCGTCGAAGTTATGGACAACAGCACTTCTCAGAGTTCGAGTATTTGCTTGCTGACTCGATTGGTTTCGAGTGGGTACATCTACATCCATCTCAGGTTGATCTGCATCTAATGTATTCATCATATTGAAGCTCGGACGCGGCTTCTCTGGTACTTTTTGAAAAGTTGAGCTACTTCTGCACCTTTCAGAAAACTTCGGCTATTTCTGCGACTTTCCGAAAAGTTAAGCTACTACTGAATTTTCTGAAAATCTAAGCTACTTCTGGAACTTTCCGAAAGGTTACGCCTTTTCTGAGCCTTTCCGAAAACTTGTGCTGTTTCTGCACCTTTCGAAACCTTGAGCTACTTCTGCAACTTTCAAAAACTTCGGCTATTTCTGACTTTCTGAAAAGTTAAGCTACTTCTGGAATTTTCTGAAAAGCTAAGCTACTTCGGAACTTTCCGAAAGGTTACGCCTTTTCGAGCCTTTCCGAAAACTTGTGCTGTTTCTGCACCTTTCGAAACTTGAAGATATTTCTGAGACCTTTGGAAAACTTGTGTTATTCTCGGCTTTCTGTTGAAACCCTAGTCTCGACAAATCGATTGGAAAACAGCTCCTGCTAAATGGAGAACACGACCTTTTCTCATTCCCCTTAGTCGGCGCCAAAAGATGTTGGTGCAAAAATTAATCACCCCAACAATCTTCGAGATGTGTGTATGATGATCGAATCGTCGCCGTTGATTAGATTCTCCAAAGAATTGTAGATTGATAATGGTGGGGGTACCGCAAAGACACTCCGATGCTAAAATCAACAAGAGCTCTATGCAAGTAAGTTGTTAGGAAAAGGAATAGAAGTTGTTACCTTTTGTGTTGAGATTTAGCCTCTATATATAGGCGAGAAATAGATGTAGCTTTAGGGTTTTGATAGTTATCCTAATAACTTCCCTCATCCGTATAAATCCCAAAACACGTCCGTTCATGATAAACCCTAATATTTATCATAATCCTTATTTATCTTGAATAATAATTATCTTGAATAATTAATAATATTTAAGATAATTATCCCTTTAATTTAGGATCCCGTATTTATCTCAAACAATATTAATAATTATAAATAAATAATTATTCAAGACTCTTGGGCTTCCATAATAAGCCTAGTGGGTTTCCATAATAAACCCACTAGTTTCCCTAACAACCCAAAACCAGGGCTTCCATAATAAGCCATACGGGTTTCCCACAATAAACCCGCCGGTTTCCACAATAAACCGGGCTAGGCTTCCATAATAAGCCATGCGGGTTTCCACAATAAACCCGTCGGTTTCCACAAAAACGGGCTAGGCTTCCATAATAAGCCATGCGGGTTTCCACATAAACCCGCCGGTTTCCACAATAAACCGGGCTAGGCTTCCATAATAAGCCATGCGGGTTTCCACAATAAACCCGCCGGTTTTCACAATAAACCGGGCTAGGCTTCCATAATAAGCCATGCGGGTTTCCACAATAAACCCACCTGTTTTCACAATAAACCGGGTTAGGCTTCCATAATAAGCCATGCGGGTTTCCACAATAAACCCACCGGTTTCCACAATAAACCGGGTTAGGCTTCCACAATAAGCCATGCGGGTTTCCACAATAAACCCGCCGGTTTCCCTGATAAACCCGCCGGTTTCCACAATAAACCGGATTGTCACCCATCAAATAGCTCGTGCGGTACGCACACACACTATTTTAATAGGGTACAAACATCGCCCCCTCTTAATTCTCAACTTGTTGACGGATTAAGAAAATCAATAGAACTAACCTTCTCGGGTCGTTCAAATTCGCCATACGCTGCTTATCCGATAACCTTTTGTGGCCTTGGCCAGCATGTTGTGTGGCCTCGCCCCGAGCTCGACTTGATAATTCAAAGTACCAAAAATGTACTTAACCATCTCAAATCACCAAACATGTTCAAAGTACCAATAATGTACTTAAACTCCATATAGTAATTACCCATATGCCAAACAGATCGGCATGTTATGTTCTCTTGCTCTTCCATTAGCTAACATATGACCTAAGTGTTGGTCTTGTAAATCTTCTTTAATTTCATCTCCCACCCTTATGGTGAATGAAGCGTTTCCTTGGTTTTCCTCTTTGATAGAATAACACTTCCAATTTATCTCTTTAATAGAAAAATTATTTGGATTAAATTAATAAATCAACTTCAACTTTGAGAACATACCTCACCTCGAATGCAGGTTGCTCCCGTAACTTTCTAGGCACATTGGTTGCCCATTTGCTCCCGTAATGGCCTTGAATTTCCGACTCAACGCGCTTGTGTTCGCAAATAATGAATGTGCGACAATCTAAGGTGTACGGGTTGGTGTCGACATTCATACATTTTCTTTCATAATAAGCTAGTGGTTTCTACAATAAACCGAACTGGGCTTCTATAATCAAGCATGTGAGTTTCCACAATAAACCCACTGGTTTCTACAATAAACCAAATTGGGCTTCCATAATAAGCCATGTGTTGGTTTCTTTAATAAACCACCGAGCTTCCTTAATAAGTCCGGTTGGACTTCCTCAATAAGCCAACTGGGCTTCTATAATAAGCCATATGAGTTTCTTTAATATTTTTCCTTTGCTCCTTTCGCTCCATTTCAGCTTTAGCTTAATTATGTTGGAACACCTTGTTTTCGCCTTTCTCTTTATTAGAAAGACATCGCAACAATTTCCTTTATAATCAAATACTTTGTCTGTCTTTCTCTTTGTTAAAAAGACATTGCAACTATTCCTTTGATAACCAAAATACCTCGCCTTTGTTTTCCTCTTTTTTAGCAAAACATTGCACGTATTCCTTTAATAACCAAAATACTTCGTCTTTGTCTTTCTCTTTTATAGAAAGACACTGCAATTATTTCCTTTAGTAACCAAAATACTTTGTCTTTATCTTTCTCTTTTATAGAAAGACACTGCAACTATTTCCTTTAGTAACCAAAATACTTTGTCTTTATCTTTCTCTTTTATAGAAAGACACTGCAACTATTTCCTTTAGTAACCAAGATACTTCGTCTTTGGCTTCCTCTTTTCTCCCCGGGCGTTTGTTCCTTCAACCTTAGCCGCCCCCATTACTTGCCATGATACTGAAAAAGATGTCTTCTATTGTTTGACTTCTTTAAACAGTTTGCTTTTGATTGCATGCTAGGCGTCACTTTAGCCGCCCCCAATATCTCAAAGATATTTCCAAATAAAAAGACGCCCCCATGTGAAGCAGAACTAAATCTATAATATCTCGATCCTCACTTGCTAGATGGATCTGGGATTATGGTATCTTTTCCGTTGCTATCTTATTTCTGGGTTCATCGTGATTTTTCCTTTTGGAATCGCTCAAAATGTTGTCTTGGTTCGGTGTATCCCTCGGTTCCGAACCCTTTCGCCGTACATGGAAACTTTGTTTTCTTTTCCTTTTCTCGCTTTTATGTACCTATCGCCCCTGTCCATACGGCTCCTGAGGTTTCCCACCGGCTCCACAGTTAATGAGTTATAAATTCCAAATTCATCATACTCAATCGCGTTTTTATATGCTTCTATAATGAACCTTTCATCCACTTTTCCAATTTCACTGACTTCCTGAAGAAATCTCCTATTGAAATCAAAAAGGTCTTCGCCAATCTCTTTATGTAAGAGAAACAAGTGACTACTCTCCTTTTTGATCCCGAGATTAATCTTGTACTGCTCGAAAAAAGAATCCGACAACATTCCAAAATCCTTGATTGAATTAGGCTCTAACTGAGAGAACCAAGTCAGAGCCTCACCCGTTAAAGTCATTGGAAAAGTCCTGCAGAGTAGCTCGTCACTGTATCCCCACAAACTCATCGAAGCTTGAAAACGTTGGATATGTTCCACCGGGTTTCCATTTCCGCCATCAAAGAAATCCTTAAACCGAGGTCATTGAAATTCGAAGGAGGACGGTACCGCCTTATCTTTGCTACGAACGGGGAATCCATAGACTTTTTCATGGATAGAATCTCGTTGCTCTTCGTCTTTGGATTGTTTTACGTGTTAACAATTCACCGATCATGGCGCTAAGTCTTTTTTTGCTGAGCTTTTCCTCCCTTTCTGAATCACTTTCGGTCTTTCTTCGAATTCGCTCGTTCCTGGCAGGGTATGGCCCTCTTTCCGAATGATTCCCTTCACGCCTCGATCTCCTCGAGTGACCATCAATTCGACCAGCTCTCCGTCCATGTCTCATACGACTCGTCCCTGCTTGACTGCCTCTTTCGGCTCCATAATAATCCTTGTTAGGCGCCTGACGGTCGTAAAGGTCATCACCACGACGACCTCGACTCTGATTACGGTCCCTTTCCTCCTCAGCTCTTCTTCAATCGCCCTGACTCCGCCATCGATCATCAATGATTCTGTCTCTGCTTCGTGGATTATTTGGCTCTAAGTAATTGGTCCTTCCACTTCCAAAACGAGAGATTGCTGGCGTTTCTAGCTCTCTTCTCTTCTCCAGCGCGACCTTGAGTCGCTTGTTCTCTCTTTCCAGCTGCTGCAATCGCTCACGCATTGTTAAATTAATAGGCGTTACCTGTGTGATGTTCCCCAGTTCGAGCTGTTGGTTATGCTGAGCAGCAGGCGCCATGGGTGGAACATTAGTTACTTGAGCAACCGATTGGTGATTAGTCTGAGCTATAGGTGGAATTTTGGTCTGTACAGCAGGCATGACGTTATCCTGATCAACCGGTGGGTTGCTAGCTTGAATCCGCACGCCTCTGCTAGCTGCATCCTCATCTCGACGGGCCTGGCTGCTTGGGAGTCGATTTGAGTTCTCTTCTTGCTGTCGAACCCTCCTGCTAGTGGCTGGAGGTGGTGATCTATTCAGCAACTCGTGATTCACCCTTGGAGCAGTTCCCTCGGAACGCGATCGAGAGGCTGACGCTGTTGACGACATCGACGTCGTTCCCCCATCCCTTTCGTCGAAGTTATGGACAACAGCACTTCTCAGAGTTCGAGTATTTGCTTGCTGACTCGATTGGTTTCGAGTGGGTACATCTACATCCATCTCAGGTTGATCTGCATCTAATGTATTCATCATATTGAAGCTCGGACGCGGCTTCTCGGTACTTTTTGAAAACTTGTGCTCAAGCTGCCTCCTTTCGAAACCTTGAGCTACTTCGCACCTTTCAGAAAACTTCTGCTATTTCACGACTTTCTGAAAAGTTAAGCTACTTCGGAATTTTCTGAAAATCTAAGCTACTTCGGAACTTTCCGAAAGGTTACGCCTTTTCGAGCCTTTCCGAAAACTTGTGCTTTTTCTGCACCTTTCGAAACCTTGAGCTACTTCTCGCAACTTTCAGAAAACTTCGGCTATTTCTGCGACTTTCGAAAAGTTAAGCTACTTCTGGAATTTTCTGAAAAGCTAAGCTACTTCGGAACTTTCCGAAAGGTTACGCCTTTTCCGAGCCTTTCCGGTAAACTTGTGTCTTTTTCTCGCACCTTTCGAAACTTGAAGATATTTCGAGACCTTTGGAAAACTTGTGTTATTCTCGGCTTTCCTGTTGAAACCCTAGTCTCGACAAATCGATTGGAAAACAGCTCCTGTTAAATGGAGAACACGATCTTTTCCCGTTCCCCTTAGTCGGCGCCAAAAGATGTTGGTGCAAAAATTAATCACCCCAACAATCTTCGAGATGTGTGTATGATGATCGAATCGCCGCCGTTGACTAGAATCTCCAAAGAATTGTTGATTGATAATGGTGGGGGTACCTGCAAAGACACTCCGATGCTAAAATCAACAAGAGCTCTATGCAAGTAAGTTGTTAGGAAAAGGAATAGAAGTTGTTACCTTTTGTGTTGAGATTTAGCCTCTATATATAGGCAGAAATAGATGTAGCTTTAGGGTTTTGATAGTTATCCTAATAACTTCCCTCATCTGTATAAATCCCAAAACACGTCCAGATTCATGATAAACCCTAATATTTATCATAATCCTTATTTATCTTGAATAATAATTATCTTGAATAATTAATAATATTTAAGATAATTATCCCTTTAATTTAGGATCCCGTATTTATCTCAAACAATATTAATAATTATAAATAAATAAGTGGGAATGTTATTTATGCCCCTACTATCCATGGGTCATGCACAAATACCCTTATGAGTCTTTACAAATACCCCTAATGGCAGAAGTGAAATTATTAACAGAAAAATAAATAACATAATTCCATTTTTAACCTTTACATTTTATATTTCAGATTTTACTTTTCTCACACGAGAAAAGTCGATGGATCTCTCCACCACCTCCATCACTGCCACCACCATCTTCATCTCCATCTCCGTCGCCACCACAACTAACGCCACCAACACCAACACCGAACCGAATCGTGTCCATCACCATCATCTTGTAACGATTAATTTCAAAACCTTCTTCTTCTTGTAAAGATTAATATCAAAACAATCGAAATTTCAAAGAAGAAGAAAAGAGAATTTCGTTTCTACCGGTAAAATTTCAACCAACAACACAAACGAGAGATCATCCGCATGTAAGCATCTCCTGCTGTTTCCTCTTCTTCTTCTTGTTCATACTCTCGAGATCTGAAATTCGATAGATTTTTTCGATTTTTTTCTTGATTTTTTGGGTTTTTGTGGTAAAACTTCGATTATTTATGGTATATATTGAGTTTTTTTCATTTGTATCGATGAGAATTAGTGAATTAATCGATCTAAGGGTTTAAAACGTGCGAATTGGGTGAAGTTAGGTTTTCTTATTCGGATCGAAAATTGCGATTATTATCGGGGGATTTTTGATTTGCTTGATTAGTATAGAAAGACTTTTTATAGAAGAGATGTGTGTTGATTTGATATGTTTAGGATCTCTTATTTGTTCCGGATGTTGAATTTGAGTTTCTTTTGTGTCTAATTTGTGCGGGAT
Source organism: Papaver armeniacum (assembly GCA_023531295.1). Classification (NCBI taxonomy): domain Eukaryota; kingdom Viridiplantae; phylum Streptophyta; class Magnoliopsida; order Ranunculales; family Papaveraceae; genus Papaver; species Papaver armeniacum. The sequence goes on along the minus strand of JAJJWW010012357.1, from coordinate 2,770 downwards.
AATGTAAATTAGGTGAAAAATGTCTTCACCTCGGGATCCTTTTTACATAGTTAAGGAAGAAATTTAAGATTACGTAAGTGCTTCTACTTTTGTTACTCTTATGGTGAAGTTTTCAAGATCCTTTTTAGGCTACCTTTCTAGTGAGAATGAGCCTGGTTCCTTCCACTCCCGGGAATCTTCGTTTGCACTAGTGCAAGGTGCGGAGAAAGATGCGGTGAAGCATTTACCGGGCAATGGTATCTTGATATTGCTTTTAGTGTCGATGTTGTATTAGAGTATTTTCTTAATGTGAGTCATTATTCCCCATTCTTAATGTTAAGTTTCAGCATCTTAGGATTTGTGTGCAAACCATACAACTGAATATTTGTGCTAGCATAGTTAAGTGCGAAACAAGCAAATTCATGTATAAGCCTTAATGTATTCTTTCGCATTTGCATCGTGCATTATTTTGTTCGGATATTGAAGTGAATTTGTAAATGATTAGATGGCTTGCAGGAGTTCTTGGTAGTTCTTTGGAATTGACTTGATTTTGTGTTTTTCATTATAGTCATCAGTAAGAAAGGTTGCTATCAAGACTGGGAAGGTGAGGTCTATCTAGGTATGTTGAATTACATTTGTGGTGCTTGATATGTCTGCTATGTAGTTATAGATAGGTTTCCACTTTTGGGGACCACTTATGCTAGTTGCTTCCTTTTTTCTGGAGACAACTATGCTTGTAAGTATGTAATGTGTATGCCATTTGTTAGCATCATGGTAGTGGATGTTGTGTTAGCGATTAGTGGTGATGGTAGTGGATGTTGTGTTACTTGACCAAGAAAACTTGGGCTAGTTACTTTCACCTATCAAGAAAACTTGACCAAGTTGCTTCTAATATTTGGAGACAACTTGTGCTAGTTGCTTCCAACTTTGAAGACAACTTGACCAAGTTGCTTTCACTTTTGAGGCAACTTGAGCTAGTTGATTCCATATTGGAGGCAACTTGAGCTAGTTGATTCCAGTTCGGAGGCAACTGGGTTATGTTTTTGGGTCCATTTATTCATCTGAAATTATCTTATATATATATATATATATATATATATATATCTTAGAGTATTTGTGACAAATTTGTGGTGCAATGGTAACACAGGGTTGTGTTGAGTTGCTACAATGGTTGTCTTCTTTGGTGCTCATGCTTTAAAGTCAAGAGAGTAGATGAATGCTTAAGAAGATGAGAAGGATCTCAATATGAATCCGAGGCATTGAAGTTATTCTTTTGCTTGTGTGTTGCGATGGTGTTTGAGTAGGGGCATGGAAGTGACTGCAGTGATTGGCTCATGTTATGGATGGTGTGGTGTTGCTCAATGGTGTTTGGAGTTGCGGTAACGAGAGATGGATGGTGTGGTGTTGTATGGTGGCTGTTGATGGGGTGATGGGTGGCGAACCTGTGGTGCAATGGTAGCACAACCGACTATATGTCGAGATGATGTGTGTTCGATTCACACTAGGTTCACTTATTTGTGTATAATTTTTATTTTTTTTTTGAGACAACTTGTGCTAGTTGCCTTTATATATGGAGACAACTTAGGCTAGTTGATTTCACTTTTTGAAGACAACTTTGTGCTAGTTGCCTTTACTGTTGAAGACAACTTGAGCTAGTTGCCTCCGATATGGACACAACTTCAGCAAGTTGACTACACATGGTGGTGGTGGTAGGCTGATGGTTGGCGGCGGCGGTGGGTGTCGGTTGTTGGCGGCGGTGGTGGTAGTGGACAGTGGTGGTGTTCGTTAGCGGCGGCGGTGGTTGTTGGTGGTGGTGGACAGTGGTGGCGGTGGTGGTGGTCGGTGGTGGTGGTGGTCGGTGGTGGTGGTCGGTGGTGGTGGTGGTCGGTGGTGGTGGTCGGTAGTGGTGGTCGTCGGTGGTGGTTGTTAGTTGTGGTGGTGGTCGGTGGTGGTGGTTGGTGGTGGTGGTGGTCGTCGGTGGTGGTGGTAGGCGGTGGTGGTGGTTGGCGGTGGACAGTGGTGTGGGCATTAAAAATATATATATATATTTTTTTTGAATAGTGGTTGTGGTGGTTTTGTATATTCACTATATAAAAGAGGGTATTTTAGTAATGTATTAGGTTTAGGGGTATTTGTAAAGTTGATAAGGGTATATTTCAAGGTGCCTCATAGTAGGGGTATTTAGATAATGTTCCCAATAAATAATTATTCAAGACTCTTGGGCTTCCATAATAAGCCTAGTGGGTTTCCATAATAAACCCACTAGTTTCCCTAACAACCCAAAACCAGGCTTCCATAATAAGCCATACGGGTTTCCACAATAAACCGCCGGTTTCCCAATAAACCGGCTAGGCTTCCATAATAAGCCATGCGGGTTTCTAATAAACCCGTCGGTTTCCACAATAAACCGGGCTAGGCTTCCATAATAAGCCATGCGGGTTTCCACAATAAACCCGCCTAGGTTTCCACAATAAACCGGGCTAGGCTTCCATAATAAGCCATGCGGGTTTCCACAATAAACCCGCCGGTTTTCACAATAAACCGGGCTAGGCTTCCATAATAAGCCATGCGGGTTTCACGCAATAAACCCACCGGTTTCCACAATAAACCGGGTTAGGCTTCCATAATAAGCCATGCGGGTTTCCACAATAAACCCACCGGTTTCCACAATAAACCGGGTTAGGCTTCCACAATAAGCCATGCGGGTTTCCACAATAAACCGGATTGTACCGACATCAAATAGCTCGTGCGGTACGCACACACACTATTTTAATAGGGTACAAACACTAAC